>JAKELL010000003.1:0-1200000 GCA_021524915.1 Lactarius akahatsu
AGAGATGATGAAAGGGCGGTTTACGAAGCAGTAGAAGGAGCGCTGAGGGAGTGGTACCCTGTTGAGCAACCTTACCTCATCACCGCTACCGATTCTGACGACCCCCGGGAAACCCCATACGCCTGTGACTCAACAGGTTGTCCCATATACCGCGGTGGGGTAGTTGTAACGTCTACCACGGACGTTAGCCTGACTTAGGCTTCTTGCTTAGTGGCGATCCTCTGAAGTCGATAGTTGTGATTGGCGAAGGTGCTGGCGTAGAAGGTGGGATGAGGTTGGAGACTCTCGTCACGTCCAAAGTAAGCATGTAGGTCTTCAAGTTGGGGAACTCCCGCGGGGATTCTGTCGATGTACTTTGCGTTCTCCCAAGTGGCACTGTCGAGGATGAAGAAGTAGTGATAGGGAGAAGCCACTCGATCGTTGCGATATAGAAAGACTTGGTACGCAGCAATGTCTACAGGGAAGTCCACTGATCCGCGAAGGGACAGGCGTAGGTAAGTCACGGGGATCCCTGGTCTAAGGGGATATGCCGGACACTCACTTAAGAGGGGGAACCTCTTAGTAAAGACGAGTAGATGGTGGTGGTATTGGAAGAAGACCAAGATGCCGTTCTTGGTCTTCGCACTACTCTACTTATACAGATACGCACGGGCTTTAAAGCGCCGCTCGAACATTACTAGCCAATAGCATAAGTAGAGCAAACCCTAGTACCGCTATCCTAGTGTGAGTCATGCCGAGTCACTTACAAGATCCGAACCGTTATCGTACAATCACATGCACCGGTGCTTACCCGGCTGACTGATCAACAAGTCCATGACGATATACTGCTGACGGCGATGTCATCGTCGACGCGTCAGTGTCCACTTTTCGGCCCGAGGCGCCGATCAAATCCGAAATGTAACATCACCCCCTTCTTATGGTCGAGCCCCAGCTCGACCCCATTGGGCTGCCTCCCTCTGCGCGGCGACCTGCTGTCCTGCCTCCCATCCCGGGCGGTATGAGTCCCACTCCACCTCGATACACGTGAGCACGTTGGCGCGCTGTAGGCGAAGCACGCACTCGCGTCGCACTCTTGCGATCTTGTCCAACTCCTCCATGACCCTTGCCAACTCCGCCTCCTTCGCCTCGACCCCCGCTTGGGCGCAGCGATAGCGGTGGACCTCCGCCGTTACCGTGAGGTCCTTCATGCCCGTCAGGGTGCGGTCGACCGACCCCCGCATGATGCTGCGTTGATCCAGAAATATCAGATCGTCGTCGCAGTACTCGTTGTCTCTGGGGTAGTCGTAGTTGGGGGCGGCGTGCACCGGCTTGCCGTACTGCTGGTCGCTGCCTCTCCTGTAGGCGAGGACGAAGGGGTCCGCCGTAAGGATGAGCTGCGTATACCAAGCTGGGTGCAACCGGTCCTGAGCATCGCGGATCTGGAAAGGGATATAGTGTACTCCCCTGTTGTATTGGAACCCGAGGGGTGGAGGAGTCTCCACTTGACGTCGGGAAATCGGGCTGTGTTCTTCCGCACGATAGATGCGGACCTTGGGTCGAGGAGCTTGCGGCATACGGATTGGTTCCCCGTCCGTGGTGCATAGCGGAGGGGTTTCGTTGTGCGTGGTGGTGAGGTGGTTGCCGTACACGAGGTGTTGGTGTAGAGGGCAATGTTCCTCCGATAGGTACCGGTCGAAGTCCCGGTCCTCTTGAATCTGAGCTTCGTCCGTATCGGGCTCCGCGGTCGTTGACATGTTGGGCGGCGAAGGATCTCTTGAACCAACTCTTGTAGTGGTTGGTGAAGGAAGGAGGGATGGTAAGGGGGTAGGTGGACGACTGCCTCCGTTGTGAACGGACTGGGGAAGCGACAGGGGTGATGGTGGCGCGTTCTGAATGATGACGGTAGGTTGTACTGAGATGGGGAGGAGGTCGTCGAGGACATAGTGTACTTGGACTGGGGATGAGGACATGAGTAGATGGGAGAGTGGATGAAGGAGATGGGGACGTCTCTTGGGATTTCCCTGCGCTTATATGTGTTTCCCTGGCGGGGTTTGAACGTTTGAACTCCCGAATGGCTTCATCAGCGAATACGTCATCCTTGGAGACCCACTGGTTGTCCGAGTCCGGGTATCCGCGCCATTTGACCAAATACTGCAGTTTCTTTGTTCTGCCGAACCGCCGAGAGTCTAGAATCTTCTCGACTTTGTACTCTTCTTCGCCGTCTACCAGATCTGGTGGTGGGCGCTGATAGTTTGGCCCATGTGTGGGAGTTTCTTTGTACGGAGTGAGAAGGTCCGTGTGGAACACTGGGTGAATGCTCCACTGCGTGGGAAGTTCTAGACGATAGTTGACTGCGGACATCACCTGGACGATCTGGAAGGGTCCGTGTCTTCTGGGCGCAAGCTTTGCGGTTGGCTGGTTGGTACGTAGGTGGCGTCCTTCGAGCCATACGAGGTCCCCGATTTGGTATTTTGGGGTGTCCTTGTGTTTGATCCACCCCTGCTGCGCTTTGATCATCAGTTCCTGGGCGCGTGCTCTAGCCTCTCTGAATTGCTGCGCCCGTAGTGCTACCTGTGGGATAGGGGAAGGTCGATCGGTCCAATCAGCACGTGGGTTGTATCCCATGAGGACGTTAAATGGGGACTCCTTGGTCAATTCGTTTGGCCAATTATTGTGCGTGAATTCTGCCATTGGCAGGTATCGTGTCCAGTCATCCTGTCGTTCGTTGACCCAGAACCTCAGGTATTGTTCCAGCCACTGGTTGGTGCGTTCTGATTGGCCATCTGTTCTGGGGTGGTACGCCGTGGAGATGTTTTGTTCTATTTCCAGTATTCGGCATAGTTCGCGGGTGAACTTTGATGCGAATCTAGGGTCCCGATCACTGATGATGCGCGCTGGTAGTCCGAATCTGGGAAACACGTGTGTCACGTACAGGGCCGCAGTTCCTTCCGCGCTTATCTCTTCTAGGCACGGGATGAACACCGCCGCTTTGGAGCAGTCATGGTCTGTTACTGTCAGTATTGAGTTGCAGCCATCCGATTGGGGTAATTTGGTGATGAAGTCCAAGGCTATGACTTTGAATGGGGTTGCCTCCGGTTTTGGGAATATTGGTTGCAGAGGGGCGCGTGTTGGTCAATTGTTGACTTTGATCCGTTGACAGTCAGCGCACCCTTTGACATAATCCTGTGTCTCGTGCCAAAGTCCTGGCCACCAATAGTACCTTTCAATCAGTTTGATGGTTCGGTTGATTCCGGGGTGTCCATTGGCGAGGGTGTCGTGGTGAGCTTGTATAATACGCCTCCGTTCGTGGGCATCTCCGGTGACTACCCTTCGTCCCTCCTTGTACCAGGTGCCTTCTATGCGTTTGAGTTTGTGCGGGTCCACCCATTTTGCGATCATGTTGCCGTCTTGGGTGTATACTGGGTACGTGGTTTGCATTTCTTCTACTGGGATTGTCGGGCTCATGCGAGTTGGGTTGTCCGTTGTGTCAATTGTTGCGGCTCTGACGAATATGTGGTCTGGGAGCACTGTGACTTGTTCATTGTCGTGTTCTCCCTGATCATAGTCGGGCCTCCTTGATAGGGCGTCTGCTCTCCCATTGGCCGTTCCCTTGATGTGGTGAATTTCTATGTCGTATTCAGAGAGTTCCAGTACTTCCCTTGCCACTCGTCTGCTTATCTTTTGCGGGGATCTCCAATATTGCAGATTCATATGGTCGGAGAATATTTTGATCTTGTGTGGTGATCCCGCAAGGTAAGGTCTCCAGTTTCTTAATGCCTTGACGATAGCTAACAGTTCCAGGTCGTAGATGTCGTAGTTTCTTTCTGCCGCGTTGAGAGTGTTGGAGTAGTAGGCGATTGGGTGTCATTTGTTGTCTTTGTCACGTTGGAGTAGTACCGCTCCTACTGCGTATCCCGAAGTGTCGACTTCCAGTTCGAAGGGTTTGTCCAGTTCCGGGTGTTTGAGTACCGGTTCTTCAGTTACCAGAGCTTTTAGTTTGTCAAATGCCGTCTGTTGTTCCGTTCCCCATTGCCATTCCATGTCCTTGCGCGTGAGTTTGTTGAGTGGTCGTGCGTGTATGGCGAAACCTCGGATGAAAGCGCGGTAAAAGTTGCAGAAGCCTAGGAATGATCATACCTGTTTGACGTTTTTGGGGGTTGGCCATTCACGAATTCCGGAAATTTTGACGGGGTCCATGCGAATCACCCCCTTCTTAATGATTACCCCCAGGTAATCGAGGGTGTCGGAGTGGAATGTGCATTTCTCCAATTTGAGGTATAGATCGTGTTGTTCCAGTAGATCGAGAATGTCGTGGACAGCTTCCGTGTGTGCTTCGATTGTTGTGGCTGTGGCAACCCCGATGTCGTCCATGTATACGCGGATGATGGTTCCCTTCTTTTCGTGATATTCGATAAGGGGTGCGAAGATCCAATTCATCATTGCTTGGAAGGTTGCCGGTGCGTTTGTCATTCCGAAGTACATTACCAGTGGTTCGAAGAAGCCTCGCTTGGTTTTGAACGCCGCCTTATATTCATCTCCTGGTTTGATCCTGATGTTGGTGTATCCCCACCTAACGTCAAATTTGGAGAATATCCATCCCCCGCTGAGATCCGCGATCAGCTGTGGTATGAGCGGGAGTGGGTATTGGTTGCATATGGTCCATGTATTGAGTTCCCTGTAGTCCTGTACCGGCCGTAGTTTTCCGTCCTTCTTTTTGACGAAGAAAAAGGGGGCTGCGTACTGCGATTTAGATGGTCGAATGTATCCCTTGGCCAGTTGTTCGTCCAGAAATTCCTCCAGGGCCTTATCTTCTGCTTGGTTTAGTGGATAGATTTTACAGTTGATGTGGTCCGGGGCGTTTGGTTTGAGGTCTATGGCGTGGTCCCATGGTCTTGGTGGTGGAAATCGGTGCGACTCTTCCTCACTGAATACTTTGGCGTGTCTTCTGTATTCTTCAGGGAGTTCCTTCTTTTCGAGTGTTTGTGGTGCCGATATTGCCAAGTCTGTTGCCGTGGTTCGTAGATGTGCCGGTTGCGTTTCCTCCAATTCCTCTACCGCTTGTTTGCGTTCTTCGTTTTGCATCTGAGTCACGATACGTCGAAGTTCTGTTTTGGCGATAGCTGGGTCGAAGGGTTTGTTAGGGTTGGTGGTTCGTATAATGACTGGGTATTGCTTTGTGTCCATGGTGGCAGTTGCCCATTGTATGTGTGGTTGGAACGTTGCCAACCATGGGTAACCTAGGATAAGGTCTTCTCCTCCTACGTTCGTGACGAGGAACTGGATGGTTTTAAGTTTCCCGTCAGTTTGTATGTTCAGATCGACGCAATGGGTGATTTTTCCCCCTTTGTTATGCGTTCCGTCAATGTTCCAGATGTTGCGTGGGTTTGGTAATTCCTTGGTCCCCAGGCGCATTCTTTTGACAAAGTCCGGATGTATGAAGTTGTGGGTGGCTCCAGAGTCCACCAGCGCTTTCTTTTCGGCCATGAAGTAACTCGTGCGGATCGAAACTGGGACATGCATAGATCGATAGTGCGTGATAAACGTCGAGTTACAATTTAAAGCCCTCACCCAGGCCGTTGGGTTCAGGCGTTCGGAAAATCCTGCCTTTCCATCATCTCCTTTACGAACATTCCTCTCTGTTCGTCTGGTAGGGCGTGAAACATTCCCAATATGTCGCTCACTTGAGGGTTGGTTGTGGCGCGACTGGCTTGGACTGGTTCGTCCAGGTCAATGAGTGGTTCCTCCGCTATGCTTTGTGGTGCGGTAGGCACTTCTTCGATGTAGGCGCTTCTGCCTTGTGCTCTCCTTGGCTGGTTACAGTCTCGTGAGAAGTGCCCCTTCTGGTTACAGTTGTAGCACGTTACGTCCCTTATATTAAGGACTCCGCGTCCTCCTCCTTGTTGCATGAATCCTGCCCTTGGTGGGAATGGGGGTCTTCCTCCGGAGGTCCAATCCGGGTGGTTTCAGTTGACGTCGCCAATTTCTGCGACCCTTGCTCTGATTCTTCCTGGGGTGGTGTCCATTGCATCAGGGTTGTTACGTTTCGGTTTGATCGGCGCCTCGGGCCAGGAAGTGGACACTGACGCGTCGACGATGACATCGCCGTCAGCAGTATATCGTCATGGACTTGTTGATCAGTAAGCCGGGTAAGCTCCGGTACATGTGATTGTACGATTACGGATCGGATCTCGGAATGACTCGTAGTGACTCATACTAGGATAGCTGTATTAGGGTTCGCGATACTTACGCTATTGGCTAGTTACATTCGAGCGGCGCTTTAAAGCCCGCGCGTATCTGTATAAGTAGAGTAGTGCGAAGACCAAGAACGACATCTTGGTCTTCTTCCAATACCACCACCATCTACTCGTCTTTGCTAAGAGGTTCCCCCCTCTTAAGTGAGTGTCCGGCATATCCCCTAAGACCAGGGATCCCCGTGACTTACCTTCGCCTGTCCCTTCGCGGATCAGTGGACTACCCTGCAGACGTCGCTGCGTATCAAGTCTTCCTTTATCGTAACGATCGTGTAGCTTCGCCTTATCACTACTTCTTCATCATCGATAGCGCCACCTGGGCCAACGCCAAGTACATCGACAGGATCCCCGCAGGAGTACCGCAACTAGAAGATCTACACGCTTACTTCGGACGTGACGAGTCCCTTCAACCGCATCCTGCCTTCTACGCCAGCACCTTCGCCAACCGCAACTACCGACTTCTGAGGATTGCCACCAAGCAAGAAGCCTAAGTCAGGCAAACGTCCGTGGTAGACGTTACATTAAGACCAAGATCCCACCGTGGCCAATCCTACAACCAAAGAACTTTGGGTCCCATTCAGACCCTATCACATCGAGAGACGAGGAGATTGTAACGTTCCCAAGAGATACTTAGGATCTGCATTTTGGAAAGACGACGCAGAAACACCAGGCTACGTCACTTATTACTTCGACCAACAGCAGAACCAACGACTCATCCCAGTAGAGTTCAACTTCGACAACCATTGTTGGGTGGAAGTTCATTGGGACATCTCAGTCGACAAACTCCAAGCCACCAGACCCGCAAGCTCAATCCTAGGCCTAGACATCAGGCAATCAGAAATCGTCACCAGAGATCAGTGGGGAATTATCGACGGAGAAAACGAAGAGCCCCTCCGATCGCCAACACCCAAGACACCCGCACCATCACCATCGATTGGAAGCTCCCCAGAAAACATCGTAATAAGGGACGACCAGGAGGAAGAACAGCTAAAACAAATCGCTGAGTTAATCCCCACCAATATTTCCGCAACCACTACAGCCATGACCGCAGCTCGAACAGCCCTACTAGGAAGCAAACACAAATACCAGCCACTCTCCGGAGGAGATGGAGGAGACGGAGGAGGAGGAGCACCACCAGGAGGTGACCCCAACGACAACCCCCACGACGACGAACAAACAGGAATACCCGCGTTCACCATGCCTGACACGGACAAATTCATAGGAAAAGAACCCCCAATCTTCAAGGGCAATCGCGACGAAGCGGAGGCATTCCTCTCCCAATGGAACAGATTCGCAGGAGTCAATGCCGCCAACAAGAGTCTCAAAGTACCGTACATCAAAGCCATGATGTTCCTCACTTACATCCAAGGACCACTCGTCGATGAATGGGCGGCGGAAACCGGCAAATGGCTCGATTCACAAGCAAACAAGAACGATCTGTGGCTCTGGACAGGGGTAGAGCTCGCGTTCAAAAGTCAATTCCGCGACAACCTGGAGAAGGATCGCGCAAGAGTAGAACTCGACAAGGGGTTTAGGATGATGAACGAGGACATTGACGGCTACGTCACTAAATTCGAAAAGCTGGTCCGACAGGCTGACTACCGACTAGACGAACCACTCGTCCTCGACAAATTTACACGAGGTGTTCCCCTCAAACTATACCAGAATGCGTACCAATTCCACAACCCGCACAACTACTCCCAATGGAAGAGCGCTCTCATCGAGCAGCAGAAGCGATACCTACACATGAAAGCCAGAGAAGGCGGCTTCGGCAGGCAACCACAGAACCTACAACGACCTCGCCAAAACCAACCGCTTCGATTCCAAGCTCCACAGCGTCAGGGAAGCCAACAAGGATGGCAGCAATACCGTAATCACCCCGACGCAATGGATACCACCCCAGGAAGAATCAGGGCAAGAGTCGCAGAAATAGGCGACATCAACCGGAACCACCCAGAAGACCCCAGGGATTGGGCCCCCGGAGGAAGACCCCCGTTCCCACCAAGAGGCGGATTCATGCAACGCAGAGGAGGAGGACGTGGAGTCCTGAATATAAGGGACGTAACCTGCTACAACTGTAATCAGAAGGGACACTTCTCACGAGATTGCAACCAGCCAAGGAGAGCACGAGGCAGAAGTGCCTACATAGAAGAAGTCCCCACCGCACCACAAAGCGTAGCGGAGGAACCACTCATCGACCTAGACGAGCCAGTCCAGGCCAATCGCGCCACTACCAATCCTCAAATGAGCGACGTCTTGGGGATGTTCAATGCCCTACCAGACGAGCAGAGGGGAATGTTTGTGAGGGAAATAAGGGAGAGACAGGATTTTCCGAATGCCTGAACCCAACGGCCTGGGTGAGGGCTTTAAATTGTAACTCAACGTTTATCACGCACTATCGATCTATGCACGTTCCAGTTTCGATCCGTACGAGTTACTTCATGGCCGAAAAGAAAGCACTGGTGGACTCCGGAGCCACCCACAACTTCATACATCCGGACTTCGTCAAAAGGATGCACTTGGGAACCAAAGAATTACCAAGTCCACGCAACATCTGGAACATCGACGGAACACATAACAAAGGGGGAAAAATCACCCACTGCGTCGACCTAAACATACAAACTGATGGGAAGCTTAAAACTATCCAGTTCCTCGTCACAAATGTAGGAGGAGAAGACCTTATCCTAGGCTACCCGTGGCTAGCAACATTCCAACCACGTATACAATGGGCCACCGCTACCATGGACACCAAACAATACCCAATCATTATACGAACCACCAATCCCAACAAACCTTACGAGTCAACCGCCCGCGCAGAACTTCGAAGCATCATAGCCCAAATGCAAAACGAAGAATGAGAACAGGCAGTGGAGGAACTAGAAGAGACGCAACCGGCACACCTACGGACAACGGCAACGGACTTAGCAATCTCGGCACAACAATCATCAGAAAAGAAGGAACTCCCCGAAGAATACAAAAGACACGCAAAAGTATTCAGCGAGGAAGAATCCTACTGATTTCCGCCACCAAGACCATGGGATCACGCCATTGACCTTAAACCAAACGCCCCGGATCACATCAACTGCAAAATCTACCCACTCAACCAAGCGGAAGATAAAGCCCTGGAAGAATTTCTGGATGAGCAGCTGGCCAAAGGATACATCCGACCATCTAAATCGCAGTACGCAGCCCCATTCTTCTTCGTTAAAAAGAAGGATGGAAAGCTACGGCCGGTGCAGGACTACAGGGAACTCAATACATGGACCATACGCAACCAATACCCACTTCCGCTTATACCACAACTAATCGCAGATCTCAGTGGAGGTTGGATATTTTCCAAGTTCGACGTACGATGGGGATACACCAACATCAGGATCAAGCCCGGAGACGAATACAAGGCAGCGTTCAAAACCAAACGAGGCTTCTTCGAACCTTTGGTAATGTACTTCGGCATGACAAACGCACCGGCAACCTTTCAAGGCATGATGAACTGGATCTTCGGACCCCTCATCGAATACCACGAGAAGAAGGGGACCATTATTCGCGTATACATGGACGATATAGGAGTCGCCACAGCCTCCACAGAAGAAGCACACACGGAAGCCATCCATGACATTCTAGACCTACTGGAACAGCACGACCTGTACCTCAAACTGGAAAAATGCACGTTTCACTCAGACACCCTCGATTACCTGGGGGTAATCATTAAGAAGGGGGTGATTCGCATGGACCCTGTCAAAATTTCCGGAATCCGCGAATGGCCGACCCCCAAAAACGTCAAACAGGTGCGATCATTCCTAGGCTTCTGCAATTTTTACCGTGCTTTCATTCGAGGCTTCGCCACACACGCACGACCACTCAACAAACTCACACGCAAAGACACGGAATGGCAATGGGGAACGGAACAACAGACGGCATTCGACAAACTAAAAGCCCTAGTAACGGAAGAGCCGGTACTCAAACACCCGGAACTGGACAAACCCTTCGAACTGGAAGTCGACGCCTCGGGATACGCAGTAGGAGCGGTGCTGCTTCAACGTGACAAAGACAACAAACGACACCCAATCGCGTACTACTCCAACACTCTCAACGCAGCAGAAAGGAATTATGACATCTACGACCTGGAACTGTTAGCAATCGTCAAAGCGTTAAGAAATTGGAGGCCTTACCTCGCGGGGTCACCGCACAAGATCAAGGTGTTCTCCGACCACATGAATCTGCAATACTGGAGATCCCCACAAAAGATAAGCAGACGGGTAGCAAGGGAAGTACTGGAACTCTCCGAATACGACATAGAAATTCATCACATCAAAGGAACGGCCAACGGGAGAGCAGACGCCCTGTCAAGGAGACCCGATTACGACCAAGGAGAGCACGACAACGAACAAATCACAGTACTCCCGGATCATATCTTCGTTAGAGCAGCGACAATCGACACAACAGATAACCCAACACGCATGAGCCCAACAATATCAATAGAGGAGATGCAACCCACGCACCCGGTATATACCCAAGACCACCACATAATCGCGAAATGGGCAGATCCCCACAAGCTCAAGCTCGTCGAAGGCACTTGGTACAAGGAAGGACGAAGAGTGGTTACGGGGGACGCCCACGAACGAAGGCGTATTATACAAGCCCACCATGACACCCTTGCTTACGGACATCCCGGGATCAACCGAACCATCAAACTGATCGAAAGGTATTACTGGTGGCCGGGACTTCGGCAAGAGGCACAGGACTATGTCAAAGGATGCGCCGACTGTCAACGGATCAAGGTCAATAACCGACCAACACGCGCCCCTCTACAACCAATATTCCCGAAACCGGAAGCAACCCCATTCGAAGTCATAGCTCTGGACTTCATCACCAAATTACCCCAATCGAACGGCTGCGACTCCATACTGACAGTAACAGACCACGACTGCTCCAAAGCGGCGGTGTTTATCCCATGCCTTGAAGAGATAAGCGCAGAAGGAACTGCGGCCCTGTACGTGTCACACGTTTTCCCTAGATTCGGACTGCCAGCGCGCATTATCAGCAATCGAGACCCCAGATTCGCGTCAAAGTTCATCCGCGAACTATGCCGAATACTCGGAATCGAGCAAAACATCTCCACGGCATACCACCCCAGAACTGATGGCCAATCGGAACGAACTAATCAGTGGCTAGAACAATACCTAAGGTTCTGGGTCAACGAACGACAGGATGACTGGACACGGTACCTACCAATGGCAGAATTCACGCACAACAATTGGCCAAACGAATCAACCAGGGAGTCTCCATTTAATGTCCTGATGGGATATAACCCACGCGCTGATTGGACCGATCGACCTTCCCCTATCCCACAGGTGGCGTTACGAGTGCAGCAGTTCAGAGAGGCTAGAGCGCGCGCCCAAGAGCTGATGATCAAAGCGCAGCAGGGGTGGATCAAACACAAGGACACCCCAAAATACCAAATCGGAGACCTTGTGTGGCTCGAAGGGCGCCACCTACGTACCAACCAGCCAACCACGAAGCTTGCGCCCAGAAGACATGGACCCTTCCAGATCGTCCAGGTGATGTCCGCAGTCAACTACCGCCTAGAACTTCCCACGCAGTGGAGCATCCACCCAGTGTTCCATACGGACCTCCTTACTCCGTACAAAGAAACTCCCACACACGGACCAAACTATCAGCGCCCACCTCCGGATCTGGTAGACGGCGAGGAAGAATATGAGGTCGAGAAGATTCTGGACTCACGGCGGTTCGGCAGGACAAAGAAACTGCAATATTTGGTCAAGTGGCGCGGATACCCGGACTCGGACAATCAGTGGGTCTCCAAGGATGACGTATTTGCTGATGAAGCGATTCGGGAATTCAAACGTTCAAACCCCGCCAGAGAAACGCATATAAGCGCAGGGAAATCCCAAGAGACGTCCCCATCTCCTCCATCTACTCTTTCATCCTCTCATGTCCTCATCCCCAGTCCAAATCCACTATGTCGTCAGCGACCTCCTCCCAGTCTCAGTACAACCTACCCTCATCGTTCAAGACGCGCCACCATCACCCCTGTCGCTTCCCCAGTCCGTTCACAACGGAGGAAGTCGTCCACCTACCCCCCTACCATCCCTCCTTCCTTCACCAACCACTACAAGAGTTGGTTCAAGAGATCCTTCGCCGCCAAACATGTCAACGACCGCGGAGCCCGATACGGATGAGGCTCAGATTCAAGAGGACCGGGACTTCGACCGGTACCTATCAGAGGAACATTGCCCTCTACACCAACACCTCGTATACGGCAACCACCTCACCACCACGCACAACGAAACCCCTCCGCTATGCACCACGGACGGAGAACCAATCCGTATGCCGAAAGATCCTCGACCCAAGGTCCGCATCTATCATGCGGAAGAACACAGTCCGATTTCCCGACGTCAAGTGGAGACTCCTCCACCCCTCGGGTTCCAATACAACAGGGGAGTACACTATATCCCTTTCCAGATCCGCGATGCTCAAGACCGGCTGCACCCAGCTCGGTATACGCAGCTCATCCTTACGGCGGACCCCTTTGTCCTCGCCTACAGGAGAGGCAGCGACCAGCAGTACGGCAAGCCGGTGCACGCCGCCCCCAACTACGATTACCCCCGAGACACCGCTTACTGCGACGACGATCTGATCTTCCTGGATCAGCGCAGCATCATGCGGGAATCGGTCGACCGCGCCCTTACGGGCATGAAGGACCTCACGCTGACGGCGGAAGTCCACCGCTACCGCTGTGCCCAAGCGGGGGTCGAGGCGAAGGAGGCAGAATTGGCCAGGGTCACAGAAGAGTTGGACAAGGTCGCAAGGGTGCGACGGGAGTGCGTACTTCGCCTACAGCGTGCCAACGCGATCACACGCATCGAGGCGGAGCGGGACTCGTACCGACCGGGATTGGAGGCGGGCCAGCAAGTTGCCGCGCAGAGGGAGGCAGTCCAGCGGGGTCGAGCTGGGGCTCGACCATAAGAAGGGGGTGATGTTACGTTTCGGTTTGATCGGCGCCTCGGGCCGGGAAGTGGACACTGACGCGTCGACGATGACATCGCCGTCAGCAGTATATCGTCATGGACTTGTTGATCAGTAAGCCGGGTAAGCTCCGGTACATGTGATTGTACGATTACGGATCGGATCTCGGAATGACTCGTAGTGACTCATACTAGGATAGCTGTATTAGGGTTCGCGATACTTACGCTATTGGCTAGTTACATTCGAGCGGCGCTTTAAAGCCCGCGCGTATCTGTATAAGTAGAGTAGTGCGAAGACCAAGAACGACATCTTGGTCTTCTTCCAATACCACCACCATCTACTCGTCTTTGCTAAGAGGTTCCCCCCTCTTAAGTGAGTGTCCGGCATATCCCCTAAGACCAGGGATCCCCGTGACTTACCTTCGCCTGTCCCTTCGCGGATCAGTGGACTACCCTGCAGACGTCGCTGCGTATCAAGTCTTCCTTTATCGTAACGATCGTGTAGCTTCGCCTTATCACTACTTCTTCATCATCGATAGCGCCACCTGGGCCAACGCCAAGTACATCGACAGGATCCCCGCAGGAGTACCGCAACTAGAAGATCTACACGCTTACTTCGGACGTGACGAGTCCCTTCAACCGCATCCTGCCTTCTACGCCAGCACCTTCGCCAACCGCAACTACCGACTTCTGAGGATCGCCACCAAGCAAGAAGCCTAAGTCAGGCAAACGTCCGTGGTAGACGTTACAAGGGTGGTTGCGGTATTGCTGCCATCCTTGCGGATTCCCCTGGCGTTGCGGAGCTTGGAACCAGAGTGGTTGGTTTTGACGAGGGTGTTGTAAGTTCTGTGGCTGTCTGCCGAAGCCGCCTTCTCTGGCTTTCATGTGCAGGTATCGTTTCTGCTGCTCGATGAGTGCGCTCTTCCACTGAGAATAGTTGTGCGGGTTGTGGAATTGGTAGGCGTTCTGATATAATTTGAGGGGAACGCCTCGTGTGAATTTGTCGAGGACGAGTGGTTCGTCTAGTCGGTAGTCAGCCTGTCGGACCAGCTTCTCGAATTTAGTGACGTAGCCATCAATGTCCTCGTTCATCATCCTGAATCCCTTGTCGAGTTCCACTCTTGCGCAATCCTTTTCCAGGTTATCGCGGAACTGGCTTTTGAATGCGAGCTCTACTCCTGTCCAGAGCCATAAGTCGTTCTTGTTTGGCTGTGTGTCGAGCCATTTGCCAGTTTCTGCCGCCCATTCATCGACGAGCGGTCCTTGGATGTAGGTGAGGAACATCATTGCCTTGATGTATGGTACCTTGAGGCTCTTGTTGGCGGCGTTGACCCCTGCGAACCTGTTCCATTGGGAGAGGAATGCTTCTGCTTCGTCGCGGTTTCCCTTGAAGATCGGGGGTTCCTTTCCTATGAATTTGTCTGTGTCGGGCATTGTGAACGCGGGTATTCCTGTTTGTTCGTCGTCGTGAGGGTTGTCGTCGGGGTCGCCTCCTGGTGGTGCTCCTCCTCCTCCTCCTCCGTCGTCTCCGGGGAGTGGTTGGTATTTGTGTTTGCCCAGTAAGGCTGTTTGGGCTGCGGCCATGGTTGTAGTGGTTGCGGACATATTAGTGGGGATTAACTCAGCGATTTGTTTCAACTGTTCCTCCTCCTGTTCGTCCTTTATCAGAATGTCCTCTGGGTTGCTTTTGAGTGATGGGGATGGTGCGGGTGTCTTAGGTGTTGGTGATCGGAGAGGTTCTTCGTCTTCTCCGTCGATGGTCCCCCACTGATCTCTGGTAACGATGTCTGATTGTCTGATGTCTAAGCCCAATACTGAGCTGGCTGGTCTGGTAGCTTGGAGTTTATCTTGTCCGGCGTCCCAACGAATTTCTACCCAACAATGGTTGTCGAAGTTGAACTCTACTGGGATGAGTCGTTGGTTGCTTCGTTGGTCGAAATAGTAAGTGACGTAGCCTGGTGTCTCTGCGTCGTCTTTCCAAAATGCGGATCCTAGATATCTTTTGGGAACGTTGCGATCTCCTCGTCTGTCGATGTAGTAGGGTCTGAATGGGACCCAGAGGTCTTTGGTTGTAGGATTGGCCACGGTGGGATCTTGGTCTTAATGTAACGTCTACCACGGACGTTAGCCTGACTTAGGCTTCTTGCTTAGTGGCGATCCTCTGAAGTCGATAGTTGCGATTGGCGAAGGTGCTGGCGTAGAAGGCGGGATGAGGTTGGAGACTCTCGTCACGTCCAAAGTAAGCGTGTAGGTCTTCAAGTTGGGGAACTCCCGCGGGGATTCTGTCGATGTACTTTGCGTTCTCCCAAGTGGCACTGTCGAGGATGAAGAAGTAGTGATAGGGAGAAGCCACTCGATCGTTGCGATATAGAAAGACTTGGTACGCAGCAATGTCTACAGGGAAGTCCACTGATCCGCGAAGGGACAGGCGTAGGTAAGTCACGGGGATCCCTGGTCTAAGGGGATATGCCGGACACTCACTTAAGAGGGGGAACCTCTTAGTAAAGACGAGTAGATGGTGGTGGTATTGGAAGAAGACCAAGATGCCGTTCTTGGTCTTCGCACTACTCTACTTATACAGATACGCACGGGCTTTAAAGCGCCGCTCGAACATTACTAGCCAATAGCATAAGTAGAGCAAACCCTAGTACCGCTATCCTAGTGTGAGTCATGCCGAGTCACTTACAAGATCCGAACCGTTATCGTACAATCACATGCACTGGTGCTTACCCGGCTGACTGATCAACAAGTCCATGACGATATACTGCTGACGGCGATGTCATCGTCGACGCGTCAGTGTCCACTTCTCGGCCCGAGGCGCCGATCGAATCCAAAACGTAACAGTAGTGGTGGACACCGAACAATCCACCCTGCCCGCCGTTCGCCTCCGATACCTCGGGGGCTCATCGCGAGTCGCCCCCCACGGATACAAACACAACCGAGGGGACGACTTCGTTCACTACCCTATCACCGACGCCCAAGGGGTAACCCACCAAGCGTCCTTCATCCAAGTCATCGCTGGGCCCGATCCTCTCGTCCTCGGACTTGTGGAGGATAGCGACAAGGTCTATAGTCGCCCCCTGTATGCTGAGCCTCACGTCCATGAAAGCGGCAAGCCCCACTACTCCCCAGAAGACCTATTCGCCCTCGTCGGAGGGCACAGCAACCAGCACCGAGTAGACTGCACCGTTAACGAACTCAGAGACGTAGGGCTAAAAGCTGAGTTGACTCGCTTCCGCGCTTACCGACACGAGGCTGAAAGGATGGAGCAGCGGCTTCATGCCTTAGCCCAGGCGCTCGGGGGAGTACAGTTGGAACTGGCCCGCTGCAAGTTCAGGCTGGAAATGGCGAACGTTCTGGACCGAATCACAGAGAGGCAGGAAGCATGGGTTGGAGGAATGGGCCCCACTCGGCGCCGTGGTCGTCGCGGCTGAAAAGGGGGTGATGTCACGGTACGCGGAACGGACTCTTACTATACGGTTATGACTCCTTAGTAAGTAGTAATGTGTCATGGACTTAACGCATCAGTCAGCAGCCGTAGTATCACATGTTAGATACTATGACTCATTCCTAGTAGTAGCTGTAGTAGGGTTCGAGCTATTTACGCTACTAGTCGTCTCGGGTTCAAGAGGAGCTTTAAAGCGCCCTCTCATATGTATAAATAGTGGCTCGATAAGACCAAGATAAGCCATCTTGGTCTTCTTCAATAACCACTTTCTTCTCATCTATTCCACATGTGCTTCGCTTGCCTCTTCGCGCAAGTCGTCTTTATCGATCGGATTACCTAGTGGCACGACTTGCCCTAGTGTACGTTTAGGTCACGTGCAGAATAGACGCCGTGTACCTTGGATCACGTGCTCAATAAGCGCCGTGTGTCCCGTGATCTGGTCACATGACTATCAAGAAATATTTCGCTAAGTCGTGAACGCCCTTTCGCAGTCCAAGTCGGACTAACGCCAGTGGTGGCGTTACAGAAGAGGGGTATATACAGGGTTGGAATCTAGCATTCCAAAGCACTCAACCACGTCGTGGATGTAATCTGATTGGTTGATTTCCATGGTGCAATTTGCACGATCTCTGGTGATGTTAACACCGAGATAAGACTGGATTTCACCAAGATCAGTCATCTCATATCGGTCTGATAGAGAGACTTTCAGATCATTGATCTTTGAGAGGGAGCTCCCAAGTATAGTGATGTCATCTACATATAAGATCACAAATAATGTGTCACCCCCCTCTTGAAGATGATACACATATACTCCTGCATCAGAGTACGTCCGCATGAAGCCTAGGTCACAAAGGACCCCATGGAACTGCACATTCCATGCGTGGGAAGCTTGCTTGAGGCCATAAAGGGCCTTTTGCAATTGGCACACAAGGTGCTCGGAGCCAGCTGTGATGAAACCGACGGGTTGCTCCATATAGATTTCTTCCTCCAGTTCCCCATGAAGGAATGCCGATTTGACATCCATCTGGTGAATGTGCCAGTCTTCTAGCGTAGCCAACGCAAGAAGGAGTCGTAGGGACTCAAAGCGGGCAACTGGGGAGAATGTTTCGTCAAAGTCCACCCCCTCTAGTTGGGTGAACCCTTTTGCCACTAGCCTAGCATGAAAGCGTCCATCCTCTTTCTTTTTAAACACCCATTTGCATTTAACCACCTTCCTTCCAGCAGGGAGGGGTTCCAGTCACCAGACATCTAGCTTGTTGAGAGCATCCAGT
This sequence comes from Lactarius akahatsu, assembly GCA_021524915.1. Taxonomy (NCBI): domain Eukaryota; kingdom Fungi; phylum Basidiomycota; class Agaricomycetes; order Russulales; family Russulaceae; genus Lactarius; species Lactarius akahatsu. The sequence continues at coordinate 17,936 of JAKELL010000003.1, forward strand.
TCATACTGGCATGCTTCAAGCCAATCAACAGCATTGTCAGACTCCATTGCCTGCTTAAAGGTCTGAGGGTCCCTGTAGCCAGGTACCTCTGCCACGTTAAGTAGGTCCATCATTCCCAGCCTACTGCTTCCTTGCACGAATTCATCGTCATCCTCCTGAAGGTAGCGAGGATTCGTGAATCGTACCCTAGTGCTCCGCCTTGGTCTAGCAGGCGAGATCGGCTGTGTATTCCTCGGAGATTTGGGAGTAGATCTGGGAGGGGACACTTCCCTATTGAAGTTAGGGGCCAGTATAGGAGCAACTACTGCAGCATGCCTTGTGGAGCGAGTGCGAGTGCAGGTGGGAGCAGTGTTTGTAGGAGGAGGGGCTTGGGATGGATGAGTATGGTAGATTGTCTGGTCTGCTGGAGCAGGTGAGGTGTTGGGGGGTGTGCTAGGCTGTTGTTGAGGTTCTGCAGGTACCTGAATAGGTGGAAGTACAAAGACTGGTGTAGGTGCCGCAGGGGCAACAGCTGGTGTAGGCAGGCTAGGCACTACAAAGAAAATCTCTCCACCAGCAGCGCCTCTTGTGAGTTCACCAGACACGGGAGTGGTAGGAGTTTGAGAGTGACGAGCCAGGTCACTCAGGGATGGGAAAGTGCTTTCGTCAAATGTAACATCTTGTGAAGAGACGAAGCACCGGCTATGTCTATCCCAGAGTTTGTAGCCCTTTGATAAGGGCTCATAGCCCACAAACATGGCTTCCTTTGCTTTAGGATCTAGTTTGCGCCGGTTGTGTTCGGGTACATGATAGTAGGCTTTGCAGCCAAATACTCTAAAGTAAGAGACATCTGGGACTGTACCATCCCAGAGCTCCAGCGGAGTTTTCCACTGATTAGAACAAGTGGGAGTGTGATTGTAGATTTGCACAGCAGTTTGAACTGCTTGTTCCCAAAAGCCAAGGCTAAGGCCTGCATGATGAAGCATGCTAGTGCCTTTTTCCATAACCATACGGTTCAAACGCTCGGCTCTCCCATTCTGTTGTGGGGAATGAGGCATTGTGAGAGTATGCTCAATTCCAGCTTCCAAAAGTATGCGCTTTAAGTCATTATTAACGTATTCGCCACCACGGTCCGAGTGTAAGGTTTTGATGGGCTTGTTTAGTTGTTTTTCAGCCCATGCCTTGTAGTGTAGAAAGGCGTCCTTAAACTGGTCCTTTGATTTCATGAAGACAACAACTGCTGCTTTGGAGAAGTTGTCTATGAACGTGGCAAAGTACTTGTTTCCTTGTATTGATAGGCTCTGCATGGGGCCTACAAGGTCACTATGAACGACTTCAAGGGGTTCTTGTGCACGTTTTGAGGAAGGTGGAAAAGGTAGATGTGTTGATTTGCCAGTTTCACAGCCATGGCACAACTTATCGTCTATTGGTGAGTTATTTATATGGAGTCCTTTTACAGACTCCTGAGCATATCTTTTGAGCATGTCTTTGGACATATGTCCCATGCGCTGATGCCAGACATCAAGGCTAGCAGATGCAGGTGCTCGGACTGAATTCATATGTTGTCCATCAAGCCAATATAAGCCTGAAGCCTTGTGTCCTTCTGCTATGGTCTCTCCATTGAATCTTATAGCGAAAGATGTTGAGTCAAAACTGATGATGGCGCCTTTTTGTGTTAGGGCAGGTGTGGATAGTATATGTGAGTGTGTGTTGGGAAGGTGTAGCACATTTGATATTTTGAGGTCATAGCCTCTGTTGGTGCGGATTGTAACCGTATCAGTGCCAACACTCTTGAGTAGAGAGTTGTTACCTAGAAGCACTTCTACTCCTTCGTGAGGTGTGTAGGAGTCGTAGTCTTCAAGGTGCGGGGTAAAATGTGCTGACACTCCACTATCCATCATCCATCTTGATGCTATCTGAGAGTGATTTACACTCATCATGTAAAGGGAGACCTGAGGTACTTCATGTACCTCCTCTATTTTGCCAGAGCCATTAACTATTGTAAATAAGCGGCTCTTTGGTAAAGGTATGCTATTGGCTGCAGCAAACCTATTTCCCGGGAGTGAGTCCAATGCTTCAGTCATAGTATTTTGGGCAGCTTTCCCACGTTGCCCAGCCCTCCCTTTCTTGGCGTTCTCCTGGTCCCATTTGAGTTTGTAACAGTCTGGCTTTTTATGGCCAGGCTTTTTGCAGTAATGGCAGATTATGTCTGGGGACACAGAGCTGCCTGATGCCTGCGACGCATGAGCCTGCGGAGGCGAATGATTCTTGACGGGGGCTATCTTGTTATAAGATGCCGGGGGACCAGCGATACGCGATTCCTCATTTATGAACCTATTGATGAGGTCCTGAGGTTGTAAGTTTGCAGGGGGGCCTGAGGCGAGGATGGTGCCTGCTATGGTGCTGTAGGAGGGGGGTAGTGCATCTAGAAGAATGAAAGACATTTGCATGTCTGAGACAGGCATCCCTTGCTCCACAAGGGTGTTCCTTGCATCCAGCATTTTTTGGAGTTGAGGTTGGAAGGGGCTACCTTCCTGAAGCTTGGTGTTTGCCAAGCCCACCCATAAGTTGAAGGTGGCCATAGAGCCAACCTGACCATAGAGGTGATCTAAGTGGGAAAATTTGTCATGGACGCTTGGGAACAGCGTTTCTGACATGATGCCTGAAAGGACTTCTGATGTGACTGAAAGATATAGGAGGCCAGTGATGACCTCCTCCTGCTTCTCCCACATGGCTAAAATAGCCAGTCCCTCGTCAGTTGGCCCAGTGGGGGCATCAACAGCACCTGCTGCAGGAGCAGGATGGTGGGGGACGTAGGCAGGGTAGGAGTGAGTGAGGTGCCTCTTCACTCCATTCATGAGCATGAGTGACGTGAAGGTCGCTCCCCATGTCTGCCAGTTTGTCCCATCCAACTTGGAGAGGACGAGGGTAGGTGGGAAGGAGAGGTGGAATGTGGGCGAAGCCATTTGAGATGTTTGTAAATCTGGTTCCGAGGAGCAGTCAGAACCAGCCCAGATCTTGTTAAGGGAAAGTAGATGTCCAGCCATAGGAGCGCTATAACTCCATAACACAGTAGAGTGTCATGCCTCAAGTTTGTGCGACTTGGAATTATTCTATAGTAGTGGATTCATTTTTATGATGGCTGCCTCATACTGAGATCTCCTAGGCCTAGAAGGCTAGCAGTCATGTCATACGGCTTTGTCAGGGTCTAGCAAGAAGGGCACATAGGAGCATTGTCCAGTGAAGGACACTTCGAGGCCATCTCTAACCTTTACAGCTAAGTAGACTGGGGCTACTAAAGATGTACAGTAGAGGGTAGTACCCTAGAGAGGAGCCAACAGCAAATTCCAGAGACAATGATAGGGATCAACTCCCATAACAATTGTGACTGTCGTCTGTGGAGTCTCTAGAACAGACCATTAAGGGTCTTGGTACTAAGCAACTAGACTAGTGATACATGCCATGCAGCGAATCCTGCACAAAGGGAGCGAATACTTCTCCTGGCAGAGGTCTAGTCATAGCTACTATGTAAATATCATTATAGTATAGTAGCATCTCCTAGTTGTGTCAGAGGGAAGGACTTCTGGGTTTGACTATTAACCAGGCCTTCACACCCCTTAAAGTGACCCAGGTATTAACCGAGTATCACCCAACCATTAGAGAGGCCTATAGCCGCAAGGGTCTTCCCCTATTGGCCTATGAAAGCACTTCCGGACAAAAACCAGGTATAGAAAATATTGTAGGGGTAGTGCACACAGAGGAGTTTGAGGTTGTATAAATCCTCTCACGAGAACCTCCTTAGGAGGCTAGCCAAAATGGCACATGACAGAGTCATGGTGGACGAGAAAGGATGTGTCGAAAAAAGGTGATAGAGGATGCTCACTGAAGATGTGGAGGATGACAAAGAATATGTAGTCAGCTGAGAGAGCAAAGTGACACAAAGGTAGATCTGTGATATCGCAAGTTAGTTATTAGGCGTCAGGGCCCATAACCTGTTGAAGCGCAGAACTAACGAGCGAGGGTTAATAGCGAAGAGCTAATAGAGACAAGTTAACTTCAGAGGGGAAGTAAACTCTATTACAACTGCATACCTAATAGAGACAAGTTACTATAAAGGAACATCTCATGAGTAAAGGTATTAAGAGAAGTAATGAAGAAAGGAACTTACACTTCAGAGGGGAAGTAAACTCTGAAGTGTGGAGGCGTAAACAGCAGTCCTTATATACAGGATGCTTAGCTAAGAATGGTCTGTGCGCACAGGTGATCCAAACACAATACAGGTCGTCTGTGCGCCAGAGGGAGAAATGCCATTGGAGGGCAGAGTACAATAGCTGCCTAAAGCAGACAATACCGGTATCTTAAGAATAGAAAACAATAAGAGTCTACACATGACTCTAATAATAAAGATAAACAAAAGTGGTCCGTTAGAGTCCGGCCAAGTCCAAATCAGTCTGTAAGGGACAGATACCATATTTAGTATATGGGATGACTCAATCATATCCCATGAGACATGTGACACAAGTCGCGTCTCAACAATTTTCACCTGTCCAGCTATCACAGGAGGCAGTTGTGTTCTTGCTGCTCAACTGAAGCTTCACCTTTGATTGGAACTCAGAAAGTGCTTGAGGTGGAAGGCACTGTGTGAGGACCTTGCGACTCAGTGACTTGGCCTGTGGGAGAAATTTGACACAGAAGTCTAGCCACTCTGGGTATTTTTACTTGGAGCTGGGTGACCCACAGCCTCACAGAGATCACATTGTTATCATCAAGATGAATCTTGTTGTTCTCCACAATGCAATGGATGCAAAGGATGTCAGACATCGTGATGTAACAATCATGTTGTGTCCACATGCACAAGTCACATACACATTTCAACTACATGACAGCTGTCAGCTCAGAAGTGAAAAACAAATATTATTAGTATGCACTATTTTTCACAATCTGAAGCTTGGGCAGCTCCTGAGTCAGTTGCAACAATGAACATGCAGGGCCCAGGCTCGATACTGGGTTGCATACAGAGGTTCAGTTATGTAAGACAACTTGCCTCAAGCAAGTGAATGGTTAAAGCAATGAATTCAGAGGCAGAAAACAGAATACAAGACTAGAATGAAGAATACAGAGTGTACTACAAGCTCCTTAAGTACTGTACAAGAAATCCTATTTTTCTATGTTTTTCTCTCATTTTGTGAGCTGGCAGAGATGGAAGGCAAGACTCTGAAACACTTTAGAATATTCTGGCAGAAGAAGGAGAAGCGGAAACTGGAACACAGAAGCAGAGTCAGGAACATTCCCAAAGTCAGTCATGAAACATGAGAATCCAAGAAGCGAGAAGTGAGACTCTGGAAACCAGGGACTTGGGCAGGAATTCTTGGAAGAGAAGCAGGGTCTGGACCATGTCTAGAGTGCAGATCTGAGGTGACCTATGGCACAATCTGATTGTGACACTATTGCCTTGTGTTGATAAGTGGCCTGAGTGCACTTAGTGGCTCAATGGACATGCAGATAATGGACTGCTTTAGATAAGATATATTGGACTTCTGTAGATTAGATTATGTTATATATGATCTTTACAATCTCAGACTTTCTTATCTATGACATCACTGTACAATGACATCATGGACTCCTCTGGACTCCCTTTGTATTTCATCCTTGTACTGTATCCTTTGTTCTTATCTTTATTATGATGTCACTATGATATCATACTCTAGACTTCTCTTGTTCTATATGCCTTGTTCTCCAGAAAAATGCACTCCTTTGTCTCCTTGCAGAACAATGTGTCTCTTGTATTTACTGTGACTTGGTGTTACCTGCATCACCCTGTAGTTTTGTATAAGTAGTGCAGCTTGTATGCTCCTGGTTCACATCAGTTCTCATCTGTTGTGTGCCAGACACCCATTTGCTTCACTTACAAGATTACTCTGTTGCTGCTTCCAGCCACCCTTCATATCTCACCAGTCTCCTCTTGTCACTGTGAGTATGATCCCTTCATGTGCGCTGTTCATCACCTTGGGTTCAATCCCTGTGTGAACAATATCCATGACAAGGTCTTTGGTGGCATCCAACAGTCTGGTGAATCGTAGATTGTCATTGCCAAGTGCGTGATCATGCTGGTCTTCATACTTCCCAAGGATCATCTCTGTGTGTGGATACCACTTTATCGTCAGGCAGCACTGGCAACCTGTCTTCTTTGATGGGATCTTCCTTTCCCATTGGTTGATGTTCTCACAGACCTGCTTCCCACCTGTGTATTCCTGCAAGCACCTCAAGACACGTCACTCCTGCCAGATTGGCAATGTTATGAACCCTGACCACCAAAGGTGTGGCCCTCATGAGTGACAGCCTGGAGAGACCGCCAAGCATAGCAGAGACTCCACAGAGCCCAACAAGCAGCTGCTCCGGATCCCCTGGTGCCAGGGAACAATTATGGAAGAACCTAGGCTTGTGACATCACCGATCATGTGACTTGAGCCTGGATCGACCTAGACCTATGACAACGGATGGCACAATACCTCATGTGACCTTCTAGTAGGTTCCATGGCTGCACATGGACCACCAAACCCTTGGTAGAGCCAACTTAGCTGGGTACAAACCTTATGTACCTACATGTATATATACCTGTAGCGTTTCATACTCAAGTCCCCAGACTTGAGTTACTTAGCAATACCAGCTAGTACCTTGGGAACCCTGCTCTGCCTTTTTAAGACCATCCTCTCATCTTATGCATCACCATTCTCGCTGCACCTCTTCATGCATACACCTTTGACTGATCCAAGTCTCCTTAGTCATTGTCTGCAACTACAACCCAACCTTTGCTTTTCGTTATGCCATCTGCTGGTAAACCCAGAGTCGCACATCACCCCACTGGTGGTGTGACAGGCAAGTCTGACCATTCAACTTGACTCACAATAAGCTCAATAGTTTTCTCAGATTCCTCAGCTGCCAGCCAAGCCTGGAACTTGTCCTTGTCAGCCCATTCTCATGTCATCCCCCCCTTCTTGTGATCGTACATCATGCTCCCATGCTAACATTTTATGTCAGCACCATGTGCCTTCCACTTGTGGACGTGATAAGCATGTTTATTTTCAGTAATAGGGGGCCAGTGGGAACTTCCAGCAGGGACATGGTGGGGGATCTGGGAAAATGGATGGAATTGTTTGTCCCTCCCACCCATCCCAACATGCTTCATGCTGATACACAGACACACATTGTTTACATGTTGTTTACTTTTATTTTTATTGTATTTACTTTTATTTTTGTGTATTCAGTTTGTAAGAAAAAAAATCAAAGAGTGAAAAGAAAAATGAAAGAAAGTGGAGTTTAAACCTGAGTGGCAGAAAAACAGTCCAAGTGGCCTGGTCTGTGGGACCAATGCAAAAAGTCAAAGACTCTTGTTTCCTGGGGAATTTGAGTTCAATCTAGTCATCTGGGTCGAAAGGACTGTCTTGGGCTAGCGATGTCTGTCATCCCTTTCCATTGCCAAATATCCTTCATCACGCTTTGTTACTTGTATACCATGCCCTCACATAATGACGCCACACTCACTTCTTCCCTACACTTCAACCTCACTTTGTCCATGCAATTTCTTGACACTACTGCCTTTCTTTTTCAAAAGATCCTCTGATGTCTTTCCTGCTCTCCATCATGCTCTTACACTCCAGCCAAGAACTCACATGAACACTACAGCAATCAAACTCCCATTTCTTACATATCTTCTCCCACTCTTACCTCTGATTTACTCAATAGGACCACATGCGAAAGGCAGGGTTTCTCCTTTTGGAAGTCTCAGAGAAAAAGCTAACATAAAACCGCCTTGAGGATGGAAAAGAGAGACAAGTAAGTTCTTTGATTCTATTGGCTCTATATATTTGCCATGGACATGCACGGTTTGCCTAACAGCAAGTAGGGGTCATTTGTGCTAGTGGGCTTCCTACTTGACTTTGGGTGTGCTTGGACACTTGCGATTCAACAGTCAAAGTGCTAGCCAGCAACATTAGATGACATCTCACTTTGTTTAATTAAAGGCAGTTAACTTCTTCATGCCATTCACTGTGGAGTCCCCACAAGAGTATACATCAACCTGGGCTGATTTGAAGAAATTCTGTGTCCACAAATTACATAGAGACATGCTTGTAACCAACAAAGGGTCTGGATTTGAATGGTAAGACTCACTGCTTTGAGGAGGTGCTTCAACCACTACCTGGACCATAAATCAATCACGCACATAATTCACTAAACTATCAGTCATAGTTTGCTGACGCTGGTGCACCACATGCAAACCAGAGTTTAAATGAGAAAAAAACTCAGAGGAAACCCTGTGGAGTGTTAAAAAATTTCCAAAGTTTACTTCCCATTAAACTTTGAATGGAGAGTTCAAGTCTCTTCAAAATAAAATTTCATGGAACAAATTGTTAAACTCTCCATTTGTGAGAAAGTCATGTGACATGTACACATACATGCACAGGCACACAAACTCCCATGTTATGTGTCACATGTCACATGACTTTCTCACAAATGGAGAGTTTAACAATTTGTTTCATGAAATTTTATTTCAAGGAGATTTAAACTCTCCATTCAAAGTTTAATGGGAAGTAAACTTTGGAAATCTTTTAACACTCCACATAAATCTTTTAACACTCCACATCAGCAAAACCAGATTTAACTAGCTTAACTAGTGGTTACTAGGGGAAACTAGTGACAATATATTTGGGTGTCACTAGCCTCGGCTAGTGCCCACTAGTAACATTTTGTTTTCCTGATGCACAGGGTTTCCTCTTGAGTTTTTTTCTCATTTAAACTCTGGTTTACATGCAGTGGTGAGTGAGTAGAGCACCAACTGTCCAATATGGGCTGTTGCAGGGCCATTGTACTGTGACTTTGAAACAGCACTATGTCATCTTAATCCCCTCAGCATCCCCACAATATGCTAATGAACCACAAACGTAGCCACAGAGATGCCCGGGAAACTGATGCTTTATGCACAGCTTTGCATGTTTCACATATATCTGGATGAGTACAAGGTGGCGAAGCATCCTCACTTCTTGCGTTCGTTGGCATACAAAACGCAACTGTAATGCCCTTTCGTTGCTGCCGCTCAAGATGATCCACATATTTCTGTGTTGTCACGACTACAGGACAGATCCCACGAAAACAAACATGATAATCCGCTAAGTTACATATTGTACTATTATTATTAGTCATAGAAGACGAGAGCGCGGACCTCGATGGACTCGCGTTTCTCCGCGTCAGGCGGGGTTGTGGGGTCCTCGAACGCAGTGTGCGCCGTGAGCACCGCCACGCTCCCATCTTGAATCGAGTCAAAGCTAGAAAACGGTGCCAGTGAAATCAGCGCGAGTCGCCGGGGCAGACGAACGACGTACCACTTGATTAGCACGCCCTCCTCTGGCGTCAACCCACGTACGTATTTCCACCTGTGGCTCTCGTTCCACACCACGGAGTACGTCTCCCCGTCGTGATCTGGGTATTTGAGCGTCGTCGAAACGAGGTCGCGGCTTCGGTCGATGCTGTTGCAGTCGCAGAGCGCGAGCGGCCAGTCATACGCGGCATGGTGGATCGGCCGCCAGAGATTGATGATCTGGAAGCGCCCCTGCAGCAATGCTTCCACATCATCCGGCGGGAGGTGGCGTTGCACGCGCGTGACGGCCGACTCGTTCGTCTGGTCGATGTGCACGGCAGGGACAGGCTGTCGAGCCTGAGGCGTGTCGGGGACATCGGGGTGCCTGCGGCGGACGGCTGTGAAGACGAGATGCACACCGTCAGCGGGCGCCGACGCATTTTAGGGGCAAAAACACTCACTGTGATCGAAAAGGACGACGCGGCTGGCGCCGGTGAGCTGCTTGATCAGCTCTGTGCTCTCGGGGTAGTACTCGCGCAGGATCTCTTCATCGTTTGCGAATGACGTGTGTTTGGCGGGGTGGTGGAAGAACTGGAAGCCGTTCTTGTCGAGGGTGGCCTCGGCGCGTCCGCGGAGGTTTTCGACCTTGACGGCATGGGTCGCGTATTCCCAGTTTGAAGCGCGCTCGCCGGTGGTGGGATCGACGTTGATGCTAGTCCAGGGTTTCGACCCGTCTGCGGGTGGAGTGAAATATTCAAGGGTTGTATCGACGAAGCGAGGCTCGCTTGAGTCTGTCATGTTTGTCTGTATGCAGTGAGGGTGTTCTAGTGGGTCTTTGCAATGGATGGGAACTCACCACTGCTTTTATTGACCGTCGCTCGCGCGTTGCGTGTAACGAAATGGCGTGATTGACATTCTGATAAGACAAATGTATGCTAGGATTCCAAGCTGAGCGGCCGACCTACAAAGACCCTTTCGGGTGACATCATAAATGAGACATGGTGTTGGAGTTGCTCGGGGGGAGTTGCATCCACTCGGCCCACGTCATCATTCATTGATACTGCTGAAGTTAGGATATAAAAGGAAAGGTGGGAAAGCCCATATGATTAAGAGCTTCGCATCGAATCGGAAAGGAGCTCCAAAGTTCGTAGTCGACCCCAAGTCAAGCCAAGCCTATTCATGTATACGAGTGTTAACTTGGTCGATCCGGCCAACCTTTACATGTACCGTCAGGCAGTCCACTTAACCCCGGACCCGGCGCCTCCCTTGGATCGCGTCTCATGCAAAGCGTATGGGCGGAATGTTTTTAACCTTGTTTTTAACCACTCCAGTCAAGACTCCAGTGTGGTCCATCTCGAGCGCTTGTCCAAGCCCGAGGATTACGAAATTGAGGATACAGGCAATTCTGAATGGCTGCACCTACTCCACCATTTCTCCATAGTAAAGACGCTGCATGTACTCCGGAATCTCACGTGGAACATTACTCTTGCACTGGAAGAGCATCACGGTGGAGATGGCCGACGAAGTGTTGCCACGGCCCACTTGATTTAGCTGGCACCATTCATTATGACGTTCCTCGCTGCCCGGCGGCTCTCTGGTCGCCCTGTAACCGTCGACGACACAGAAATGGAGTTTGATGAGAGACTCAAATCCTACATCAACTAAAACGAGAATGTCCATCAGTAAGTGGTCAAATTTGTTTTGGAGCTTCCCGGGTTTTTCCGGGTTTTTGGGTTAGAACTTAGGCCTTTCCCACCCAAATTCTGGATAAGTTTTTGAGTTTCAATGTTTTATCTGTGTTTCTCTGTTTTAGGTGGTTTTTTGCGGTTTTTTTGTGAGAAAAAACCTCCAAAAACAAATTCTCGTATTTACTGAGGAGTCCCATACCAGCTGCATACTTTATGGCCAATCCAACGGTTCTAATTATCCCTCTGTCGCAGTTAGGAGACAATCTCGCACACAGAAAAATACAGTATATATTTGTATTGTCTTACTGTAGACTACATTTGTCACGACACGTACATGCAAGTGTCCCCACACCCACAACACTCACGATGCATACACGACAATCACAAGCTGATGACAATCATAAACCAACAATTGAATCACCCACAAGAGTCTTGTATTGGAGAAGCGTCGACTTTCGACACCACTGGCATTTCGGCCGATAATGTCACTCCCTGCCATATGCGAGTGTAAGAGACGTCCCTAGGCTTCGAAGAAGTCAGTCGCCGAGCCAAGTGGGGCAGTTGTCAGGGATGCCGTTTGAGCCAAAGGAGGTGTCGATGGAAGTTATTATGGAGCATGGATCAGAGGTGGGAGACTTGTGCGACGAGGGCAGACGTGCTGCACAAGCGCAGGCACGTCATCATGTGAGTACAATGTGAACCAGTGAGGGTCTCCGTCGAGGTCAGTGAAGTGCAGGTCGGCGAATAGGACAAGGGAAATGACAATGGCGAATCGCAGAGATAGCGGATCTAGATCAGAGCCCGCTGGGGCCTTGTAGCTCAGAAAAACGGCATGCGGTTCATCAGAGACCTGTGACATTCCATCCCCGCGTATCCTTCGTTCAAGAACTGATCTGAGTGGAGAGCGCGTGCGATTGGGCCATGCCCATCGTTTGTGCTTGAGCTACCTATCGAAGAATATTTGGCACCGTCTACGGACACACACTGCAAACCTTCTTTAACGTTCTGGACTTGAATTGTGCTCCTGCTGGGCACGCAGGCAGATGCTAGGGGAGAGGGGGATGTAGAGAGAACCTCCTGAATAACCCAAAACCTACTCATTCTCAGCTTGACACGCACGACCAGCCAACCATTCCCGTAGGGCAACAAACGCCTGAGAGCCGGAGTGGGGTCGATCCCCAACGGGGCATCCGTACCTCTCAAACACGCAGCGCACAGCGGTCGTGAGGCAGATGGGCGACACCTGGGTGAGACGGAAGGAAGGACGGAGGTAAACGGCAACCGCTTGCCGCATAGATTTTGTTCTCCAACTCACATCCTCCGCGTGCTGCAGTTGTGGAAAGGACAGGCACGCAACACGCCAAACAGCAAACCCCACGACCGAGTCTGTGTTGACGGGAGATATAAACCGGAATTGAGGGTTTGGACAGCCTGGGAGACATGGTGTGACCAGTTGTTGACCCGACCTCTTCCTCGAAGGCAGAAGAGAGAGAGGGAGACAGGAGGAAGAACGGCGTCCGGCGCACCTGCACATGCATCTGCCACCTCCTCCCACAATCCCATGGGAAGTCGCAAGGATTCCTCTTGAAACACAATGTGTCGTCTGTGAGAACATCTGTTGTTACCAACCTGGGCATTTCCACGCAGGGGTTGCGCGATTGTGACCAATGCCGTGTAATATACGATCGTACCTCAGAGGCAATACATTCCTAGAATCAGTGTCAGATGCTCATTACAGCCACGAGGTCAGGAGAGGAGAGGCGAGGTTTGCCGAGTAACCTGGTCCCCATACCGCCCATGCCGGATACTACCAACAATCAGCCTGAGCCTGATGACTCCCCACTGCCAACCAACTTACCATCGATTACCACTGACACGAAGCAAACACGCATACTCCTACGCAGCCACTGGCACCTGATCCACAACCATGTAGCACCGAAGACCGTCAAAGTCAGAGACGGCCTGGCCAGACAGCAGATGTTTTTATGAAGTCATTGGCGAGACCGAAACATGAAAGGCAAGGCACGTCAAAGAGATGGGATTGGCACCGACGCGAAGGGAGGGCAGTCAGTAACAACTGGCTGAACCCGCGTCACGCGTCACGCGTGACATCTATAGTACTACCTATCGAATAGGGGCACGCACTGGCCAGGGGGCACGCTTCCTCACTCACTCCCACTCACTCACCCACTCATGCAGTGTATCCTATCACCGGATGCTCGAAATTTTATCATGGTCTCGTTTCCCGGGGAATTTGAATTCAATCTAGTCGTCTGGGTTGAAAAGACTGCCCAGGGCTAAGCGACGTCTGTCATCCCTTTCCGCTGCCAAATACTAGTATCCTTCCTGCACTGGCATCGCGCTTTGTGACTTGTGTACCATGCCCTCACATATTGATGCCACGCTCGCTTCTTTGGTACACTTCAACCTCACTTCGTCCATCCAATTTCTTGACATTATTGCCTTTCTTTCTCAAGAGATCCTCCGATGTCTTTTCTGCTCTCCATCACGCTCTTACGCTCCGTTTCGCCAAGAAGTCACCTGAAAACCACAGCGACCAGACTCCCGCTTCTCATATGTCTTCTCCCGCTCTCACCTCTACTGTACTCGATCAGAACACGCGCGAAAGGCGGCGTTTCTCCTTTTGGAAGTATCAGAGAAAGGCGAATCGCCTCGAGGACGGAAAGGAGAGACGGTTAGGTTCTTCGATTCTATTGGCTCTATATATTCGCCGTGGACATGCACGGGTTGCTTAACAGCACGTGGGGTCGTTTGTGCTAGTAGGTACCCTACTTACCTCTGGGCGTTCTTGGATGTTTGCGATTGACCGTCAAAGTACTAGCCAGCAACATAAGGTTATGGCTGCATCTTTTCACTCTACTTGATTCAGCGCGGGAAACTTCTTCATTCCATCCACCGTGGAGTCCCTGCAAGAGTATACGTCTTGCCGGGCTGATATGAAAGAATTCTCCGTCCGCAAATTACATGGAGAGACATGCCTGTGGCCAACTAAGAGTCTAGATTTGAACGGTGACAGCCACTGCTTTGAGGGGGTGCTTCGACCGCTACCTGACCGTAAATCGGTTGCGTACACAATCTACTAGATTATCAGTCATAGCTTGCAGACGCTGGTGATTAGAGCACAGAATGTCCCAGAGCCACCGTAACTCCGAAACGGCACCATGCCATCTCAATCCTCTCAGCATCCCCACGATCTGTTGCTCTTCTTCGGCGATTTGTAGAGGTGTACCCAATTGTTCGGTTGTATGAGCAAGAATACCAGGATGATGGGATGACAGTGTCCAGTCCTCCTCTCTGACCTCTCGTCTGCTGCAACTGTCTCACTGTGCGGCATTAGTCAGAATGGCTAGGGATGCTTCGGTAACTGATGCCCTATGCACACCTTTACATGCTTTACACATGTCTGGATCGGTATCGGTACAAGGCGGGAAAGCATCTTCACTTCCCAGGTTCTATCGCATGCAAAACGCAACCGTAATACCTCTTCGTTGCTCAAAATGATTCATACAGTATATTTCTGTGTCTTCGCGATCGCGGGACGGATCCCACGAAAACGTGATAGTGTGCTACTAGTACGTATTCTACTTCGATTTGTTAGTCATAGAAGACGAGAGCGCGGAGCTCGATAGACTCGCGTTTCTCCGCGCTAGGCGGAGTGGTGGGGTCCTCGAACGCGGTGTGCGGCGTGAGCACGGCCACGCTCCCATCTTGAATCGAGTCAAAGCTAGCAAATACCGTCGGTGGAATCAGCACGAGACGTAGAGGAAGACAGCGCAAATGAACAACGTACCACTTGATTAGCACGCCCTCCTCCGGCGTCATCCCACGTACGTATTTCCACCGGTGATTCTCGTTCCACTGCACGCCGTATGTCTCCCCGTCGCGATCTGGGTATTTGAGCGTCTGCGGGACGAGGTCGCGGCTTCGGTCGACGCTGCTGAAGTCGCAGAGCGCGAGCGGCCAATCGTGCGCAGCGTGGTGGATCGGTCGCCAGAGATTGATGATCTGGAAGCGCCGCTTCAGCAATCCCTCCACATCCTCTGGCGGGAGGTGGCGTTGCACGCGCGAGACGGCCGACGCGGTCGTCTGGTCGACGTGCACGCCAGGGACAGGCTGCCGAGCCTGAGGCGTGTCGATAACACCAGGTCGCCTGCGGCGGATGGCTGTGAAAAACGAGACGCGCGCCGTCAGCGGGCGTCCGCGCATTCTAGGGACGGACAAACTCACTGTGGTCGAAGAGCACGACGCGGCTGGCGCCGGTGAGCTGCTTGATCAGCTCTATGCTCTCGGGGTAGTATTCGCGCGTGATCTCTTCATCGTTTGCGAAGGACGTGTGTTTGGCGGGGTGGTGGAAGAACTGGAAGCCGTTCTTGTCGAGGGTGGCCTCGGCGTGTCCGCGGAGGTTCTCGACTTTGACGGCATGGGCAGTGTGTTCCCAGTTTGAAACGCGCTTGCCGGTGGTGGGATCGGCGTTGATGTTAGACCATGCCTTTGACCCGTCTGCAGGTGGAGTGAAGTATCTGAGGGTGGTGTCGACGAAGCGAGGCTCGCTCGAAACTGTCATGTCTGAGTCTGTATGGTGCTCTAATGGGACTGGACAGTGGATGGGAATTCATCACGGCTTACAAGACGGCTTATATAGACCATCGTGCGTTCGTGTGGTGAGATTGCGCGATTTACCTTCTGACAGATGTGTGTGCTGAGTATTCCAAGTCAACTTACAAAGACCGTTTCGTTACATCATGACATGCATGACTCGACGAGACATGGTGGGCGCTAGTTGCATATCAATAGCGCCCCCGAGTCTCGGGCCGTCACTGGATGGAAAATACACTTTTACCATTGACAAAATTTAGGCATATCCAATAATAAAAGGTATTTTTTATTCACAATTTTTCATACATAAAATGTTGATAAAGTGACTAAATATTGTCAATACAATTTCAAAGCACAATATGTAAACAATATAATTTTCCTTTTCCATAATATTGTCAGAATATTATAGAGGTTATACTATGTACCTTGTTGAAATATTTCACATCATAATATCTTGAAAAAATGTTTTTGTGGTTCAACCCTGAACCTTGCCTGAACCCTCTGAGCTGAGCCACTGTTGCATTTGATAAAGATATTACCATGTGAAATATTTTAACAAGATACATAATATAACCTCTATAATATTCTGACAATGTTATGGAAAAGAAAAATTATATTGTCTACATATTGTACTTTAAATTTGCATTGACAATATTTGGTTACCTTATCAACATTTTATGTATGAAAAATTGTGGATAAAAAATACCTTTTGTTATTGGCTATGCCTGAATTTTGTCAGTGGTAAAAGTGTATTTTCCATCCAGTGCGTAGCTCCATCCCAACTGCCAGCGCGTAATTAAACCAATAGTGTTTGTTAGCTCCGTCGTCCAAGTCCAGAGCTTAGTTATTAATGCGCACCCAGAGGTTTGTCCAAGGCCTCCCTTTGCCATAGTACTCTAGGCTGATTGACCGAATTCTTGCCACTAATCTTCAATCAGCCATTGTCCAGTCTCCTTGCCGAGTGTTGCTGAATCACTCCCATCGATAGGCTCCCCCAGGTGTGTCCACTGGCAGTGTCTACCAATTGACTGAGTGCTCACTAGCGCTCACTACCGGTCTTAAATGTTAGTCCGTCCTCTCACAGCAAGATCACTCCAGCTCAAGGTGCGCCCTTCAGCACCCCCGTAGCGACAGCAACGAGTACTGACTTTGTGTGGCACAGGCAAGAGTTGCGGAGACGAAACGACAATCTGTGTGCTCCCAGACGACGTCCTGCTTCAAATATTTGACTGCTATCAAAACGATCTCTGGTACATGACTCCCGGTCCATGGAAATAGTACCTCCTCGCCCACATATGTCGGAGATGGCGACAAATCGTGTTTGAGTCACCGCACCGTCTCAATCTCCAAATTCACTGCACATACGGAACTCCTGTCAGGAAGAGTCTCGGTATATGGCCAGCCATTCCTATCGCTATTGATTTTCGCAAAAACGACGGCCTTCCACCTAACGAGGAAGACAATGTCATTGCTGCACTCGAGCACCCCGATCGTGTATGCTATCTCGGGCTCAGAGTAACGCGCTTGCAGTGGGAAAAGCTGGCCACGGTGATGCACGAGCCATTTCCGGTGTTGGCGCATCTCAACATCAGCTCGAAAGGTCGACGTGTACCAGCCCCCCCTGCCGAATTCTTGGGAGGATCTGTGCCATGTTTATGGAAATTCAAGTTATGCGGCATACCCTTTCCAGCATTACCAACCCTACTGATGTCGGCCAGTAACCTCGTCTTGCTCGTCCTTCAAAGAATACCTCCGACTGGTTACATTTCACCGAGGCGATGGTTGCATGTTTAGCCCCGATGCACAGGCTCAGAAGCTTTGAGATTTCATTCAAATTGGCTACTTTCCACCCTGACCAAATCGAGTCGCCTCCCATAACACGGACTGTCCTTCCCGCTCTCACCCGCTTTACTTTCCAGGGTGCTAGCGAGTATCTGGAAGACCTTGTTGTCCAGATCGACTGCCCTCAATTAAACCGGATCTCCTTGGACTACTCTTCTCAACGTTTTGACTTTCGAGTTACGCAACTCTCCAAGTTCGTCGATCTCTCAGTCGGCCCAAAGTTGAGCCCACTCGGGCGTGCAAGACTTGACTTTTTCGATGGCCAGGCCGACCTTACCTTGTCCGCTACTCACTCGTTCCCGGACCAGCGCCGCGCTCGGATCCTCGTCTCATGCAACGCAAGATACCGGAATTTTTCGCGAATAACACAGGTGCTCAGCGACCTTTCTGTTACACTCTCCAATGTGGTCCATCTCGAGCTCTCGTACAGGTACGAGGAAAAGGATGAATTTGATGTGGATACGGACCCTGTTGAATGGCTGCACTTATTCCACCAATTCCCCACTGCGAAAACACTGCGTGTATGCCAGGATCTCGCAGAGCATGTTGCTTTTGTACTGGGAGACGTCACGGAGGAGATGGATGACGAAGTGTTGCCATCCCTTGACTTGATTTTCTTAGAGTTCCAGCCAGCATCATCCATTAAGAGGTTCCTCGCTGCGCGGCAGCTCTCTGGTCGCCCTGTAACCGCTTCCGCCACAGAAATGGAGTTTAATGAAAGACTCAAGCCCTTATTTATAAACGAACAGGTGAATGTCACATACCGGTTGCTTACTCTATAGCCAATCCAACGATTCTAATTATGCCTCTGTCGCAGTTAGGAGACAACCGACCTTGACATAAAAAATATTATATTGCTTTGGACTACATTGGTCACGACACATACATCTATGCGAACCTAACAATGGACTTGTCATGATCGATTTTGGACGAGTACTGTTAGCCGTCAACAACAGCACGCTCTGCAGCGAATGTTCCGCAAGTGTAAGCACTTCACATGCACGACCACTCCGAGTCATCTTCGCAAGGTCATAAGTGTTTAGACTCCAGAAAGCTGGAGTGAGTTCGGTCTCCTACATGCCATTTCGCACGCCGGCCGTGCGGAGTGTGACACGGAAGCATGGGGGCCAAACGACAATAAGCACGCACCGCATGGGCATCATGCACCAGCTCACACCTTCCGCGTGCCGCAAACCCCCGTCTCGACGGACGGGATAACACAGGTGGAACACGCATGCAAGACGCCAGACGACCAACCTTATGACCGAGTCTGTGTTGACGGAAGCTAATGTCTCGACTCGAAGAACACCAATGGTAAGATGTTTGAGCACGTACATGCCGTGGGCTTGAATAGTTCAGCCAAATAAGAATGGAAAAAGTCGGGAGGAAGGGCTGGGGAGCGTAGAGTGACTAGTTGTTTGCCTCTTGAAGGCAGGAATCAAAGGGAATGGGAAGATATCAGCGCTTGGCGTACCTGTACATGCGTCTCCCACCACCATCCACGCTGATCCTTCAGTCCTATAAGACGTCCTCTGGAGATATCAAGCATCGTCTGTGAGAACATTAATTGTTATCCGCCGTCCAACCCGGCCATTTCCACACAGAATACCATGAAATATACGACGTACCACCAGAGGCAAAGAGTTCACGAACCAGTGTCAGATGTTCATTACAGCACAAAATCAGGAGAGGCAAGGTTTGTTGAGTGACGTGGTCCGCGTCAACGGTCAAGCAGCGCCTAGTACACCCATGTCCGCTAATTTCCCACAGTCACGGTCAACTGACACGAGCAGACACGCGTACTCTCACTACACTACTGTACATTCCGCAACAGCACAGGTTTACTAGAACTCATAGGGCCAGTAGTGTGTGACTTGGAGCTGAGTATTACCCGCATTAATGGGTACTCAAAGGTTTGTCTAAGGCACTTTGATTGCTGCGCTAATTCGAGCTATCCAACCAGCCACTGGGGTCTTCCAGACTCCGTTTTGGGTGAACCACTTTTATCGGATGACTTTCTCGGGTGTGTCTAGCGCCTACCCACTGAATGAGTACTCACCGTCGGTCCTCAATTAGCCTTTGTCCGCTTTCCCCACCGGGTGATTCGTCCTCTGCCACTTTACATACCAAGAAGATTTCTCAAGGTCATTGCGAGAAAAAAATGAGCGTGTGTACTCAAGGTGCGCCTTTTAGCACCCTCGTGGCGACTGCAGCGAGAACTGAGTTTGTGACGGCACAGGCGAGAGTTATCCAACGACAATTAGCACGCTTCCAGACAATGTCCTGCTTGAAATATTTGATTTCTATCGAAATGATCACGACATCACCCGAAGCCCTGTGTGGAAATGGCACCTACTTGTGCACGTATGTCAAAACTGGCGACAGATTGTATTTGCGTCACCACACCGTCTCGATCTCCAAATTCTCTACACACACAAAATTCCTGTCAAGAACGATCTGGGTATCTGGCCGGCCTTTCCTATTGTTGTTGATTATCGCCGTCCGAGACGTCCTATTAAGCCCGAGTCTAATGATGAAGACAACGTCATTGCAGCTCTCGGGCACCCTGATCGTGTATGTTTTATCGCGCTCGACATGACGGACTCGCAGTTGGGAAAGGTGGTCACGTTGATGCAGGAACCATTTTTGGTACTGACGCATCTCCGAATTTCCTTGGGGTTGGGGCAGTTGGGGGAGGCAAATGCACCGGTCCTCCCGACCGAATTCTTGGGAGGATCTGCACCACGCTTACAAGAAATCACCATATCCGGCATTCCCTATCCAGCATTGCCAACTCTTCTTTTGTCAGCTACTGGCCTCGTCAAGCTTCATCTTTTCAATATACCTCCGAATGGTTACATTTCACCCGAGGCCATGGTTGCGTCTTTGGCCACGTTGCCCAGGCTCGAAATCCTTGCCGTTACATTCCAATTGACCGCCTCCCACCCTGATCGAATACACCCACCTCCCGAAACACGGACTATCCTTCCTGCTCTCATCTCGATTCGATTCATGGGTGATAGCGGGTATCTGGAGGACCTCGTTAGCCGAATTGACTCCCCTCAACTGCACCAGATCTCGACAGTCTACTTGAATCAGGTCGCTGACTTTCAAATTACGCAATTCTCCAACTTCGTCAATCACTCAGTAGGCCCCAAGACAGCCGTATGCAAGCATGCACAATTTAGCCTTTTCCCTGGTGGTGTCGCCTTCACCATGTGTCCTCATGCAAACCGTTCACCTTGGGATCTGCGCCCTGTCAAGACTATCATTTCATGCCAAGGAATTGGTTGGCAGGTTTCCAACGTAGCCCAGGTGGTCAGCCAAATTTCCGCGATACAGATCAATGTGGTCCATCTCAAGTTCACCGACCTCATGGGCTGTCTATTTGAGGGTACGGCAGACGACGTTGCATGGGTGCACCTCCTCCGCCAATTCTCTGCCGTGCAGACACTGCATGTATCTCAGGGGTTTGCAAGACATGTTGCTCTTGCACTAGAAGACATCGCGGGAGAAACGGTCGACGAAGTGTTGCCATCCCTTGACTTGATTTACTTAGCGGACCAGCCGACATCGTCCATCGAGAAGTTCGTAGCTGCCCGGCGGCTCTCTGGTTGCCCTGTAACCGTCATCGAAACTGAAACGGAATTTGATGAAAGACTCGAATCCTACACCGGTGAAGAGGAGAATGACCCATACGAGTTGCCTACTCTATAGCCTGGTGTCTTGTAAACCAACGGTTCATCTATCGCACTTAGGAGACGACCATACATGCAGATTGATATATATCAAACTACATGTCACGATATGTACCTCCGTACGGAATTCACAGTGGACTCGCTGTAAGGGATCTTGGTATAGACTTTTGCACGAGCTTGGTTGACTATCAAACTATACGGTGCAACCGGTTTGTACTATTGAGTGTTCAGCGTTTCAGTTTGAGGCGCGACCTTACTGCGCTCAGCGGAGCTTGGCGCGAACCCGGGGACAACCGTCTAGGAAGCCCAAAGCCACCTTTACTGTAGTTACCCTATTTTTCCTCCTACAGTTGGAAGTTACGGAGGTACCTCAGACACGTAGGATATCATGTAAATTTTTAATTTGACTCCAAGGTCTCCACTGTGTAAGATGTATCCCTTCGGGCCACCAATGAGTCGTGCTGCTTGCGCACGCTGGTCGTGTGACGCTTGGACGAGATGGAAGCACAAGGGGAAACGATAATGTGCACCTCACATAGATATCGTACACCAACTCACATTCTCTGCGTTCCGTAAATCCCTGTCTCGACGAAAGGGACAACACGGATGAGCGCTTGGATGAGCCACGGAGGAAAGACGCCAAATAGTAATCAACATTACGACTGAGTCTGCCGGAAGCTGGAAAAGCCACAGGAGAGTGTTACAGAAGTGCTTCACATTCGACATGTTTGATTATAATTACCAGCCCGACTAAGGAGAACCATATCTCAGCTCCACGACACTTGCCTTTCTGTGCTTGGCGTGAACCCGGCACAACTATCTAGGAAGCCCAGAGCTACCATTAGCAATCCTCCTACCGCTGGAAGTTATCACCTTAGACACGTCTCAGGATATCATGTACTTTGACTCAAAAAAAAAAATATCAACGGCCCGTGGCACTACACCGTCACATCACTCAGGTCACAACATTACGGTGTCTAGGGCTAATACTCGTCTAAGTGCCGCCCCTTCGTCCGCAAAGTTCAGTTGACTATCTACATTACTCATGGGTACGAAAGGTTTGTTTAAGACCTCTATGTGCTAATTACAGGACTGATTGTCCCAATAGGTTCAGACACTCTGCCGAGTTTTTCTGAACCGCTCCTATCGGTCGGCTCTCCCAGGTGTGTTCAGTGCCTACTAATTCACTGGGTACTACTCACTGCAGGTCCTCAATTGTCGTTCGTCTGCTTCCCCTATCGGGTCTGGTGCTGCCACCACACATATCAGAGAGATTTACGAGAAACACAAGAACGCAGGTGCGTCTTGAAGACCTTTAGCTCACCCCCCGACCGCAGCGATAACTGACTTGTGTGACACAGGCGGGAGTCACAGACATGCAACAGCAATCAACACGCTCCCAAATAATGTCTTGCTCGACATATTCGACTTCTGCCGCAAGGCCCAACCTCGCCTTCCAGTTGTATGGAAATGGCACCTGCTGGTGCATGTATGCCAAAGATGGCGACACATCGTACTCGAGTCGCCGCACCGTCTCAATCTCCGGATACTCTGCTCCTTCGGCACTCCTGTCAGGAAGAACCTCGCTATCTGGCCAGCCTTTCCTATCGTTGTTTATTACCCCTACTACTCTTCCAAGGACGGCATTGCACCTGACGATGAAGACGACGTCATTGCCGCACTTGAGCACCGCGACCGCCTATGTTCTCTCAACCTCTGTGTAACGGATTTGCAGTTAGAAAAGATAACTAAAGCGATGCAGGAGCCATTTCCCAGGCTGACAGACCTCCGTATTGACCCAGCCGAGGGAAATGCACTGGTCCTTCCCGCCGAATTCTTGGGGGGGTCTGCACCGTGTTTAGAGAGGATGACCTTATCCAGTCTACCTTATCCAGCATTACCGGCGCTTCTTCTGTCCACCAGTGACCTCGTCTTCCTCGATCTTTGCCTTGTACCCCCGGCTGGTTACATTTCACCCGAGGCGATGGTTGCGTATTTGGTCGCATTGCCCAGGCTCCAATTATTTTCCATTGGATTTGAAATCCCATGGGATACGCGCAGTGACCGAATACCCCTGCCTCCCGTAACACGGATTGCCCTTCCTGCTCTTGTCGACTTTAGTTTCGCAGGTGCAAGCGAATATCTGGAGGACTTTGTTTCCCGGATCGACGCCCCTCAACTGGACTGTATCTCCATAGATTATGTCCTTCAGCTTGTCACGGTCGACTACCAGGTTGCGCAACTTTCCAAGCTCATCGATCGCTCAGCAGTCATCCCTAAGTTAACTCAATTCAGGCGTGCGGATGTGCACTTTTTCAGTCGCACCGTCACATACGTCGTGTATCCGCATATGAATCGTCCATCCTCAGATTGGCTCGCTGCTGAGGCTTTCATCTCGTTCGAAGGGTTTGACTGGCATGTTTTGGACATAGCTCAGTTGCTCAGCCTTCTTCCCACTGTGCTCTCCAATGTGACCCATCTCAATCTCGTCGAGTTCGGAGCAAATCGTCGATTAGAGGGTACGTATGACTTTGACTGGCTGCACTTTTTCCGCCAGTTCTCCACCGCCCAAACGCTGCGTGTATCTAAGGAGCTTGCACCGCGCATTGCTCACGCACCGGAAGACACCGCGGGCGAGCTGGTCGCCGAAGTGCTGCGATCCCTAGACTTGATTCGCATAATGGGCCAGCCGGTGTCATCCATTGAGAAGTTCATCGCTGCCCGCCGGCTCTCTGGTCGCCCTGTAACCGTCGTCGACACGGACGCGGAATTTAATGAAAGACTCGAGTCCTGCCACAGCAGATCGAATTAAAAGAATGTTTCAAATTTGGACCTGGTGTTTTGCGATTCTAATTATCCGTCCATCCCATTTAGGAGACAATTATGCTTGCATATTCCATTTGTTCTTACAAAAATTACAAGGGAATTATATGGGCCTTGGTCTTTGCGTGAGAAACTTTGCCCGCCGTCAATCACAGCACGGCGCAACCTGGTTCTGCACCCGAACATTCAGCAAATGTAACCAAGAACCATGGTACTAAGTATGCAACACAGAAAAGAGAGAGAGATACTAACAGATCCGGAGTCTTGCTCGCTGTGTCTTTCTGCACTTGGTCGCGTCATTGCTTGCTGCTCGACGATCGGAAGTGGGACTCGGGCTGTACACCGGCGTGCCATCAACTCAAACCCAGTCGAACGTGTGAGAGGGAGGCGACAAGAAAATTCATAACGTCAAACATCATGGATACTAGATAGATGCTCACATTTCGGGGAGAGTCCGGAGATATATTTTTCTTTCGCACTACGACATTGGCCTTCAATCACACTTGCCCATCCTCGTGCCCTCATCCCGCGGCCTCTCGCAACCTCTCTTCATGTCTAGAGAGGTGAATGAACAAGTTGTAAGTTATGGATAGTTTCGGGAGCTCGGAAACAGCGCCCGAGGCGAACTAGATAGAACACGGAAGTCTCAGTATCGCGCGTGTACGAGCGATGTCTGTGAATGTATTTACCTAGATAGAACACGGAAGTCTATCCAGGCGTAAGCGTGCGGAAAGTAAACGAGTGGTAAAGTAAGCTCACCTCAGTATCGCGCGTGTACGAGCGATGTCTGAGGTGCTAGGTACGAGGGAACGAAAGTACTTGTACTACGGAGTCAAAAGTGTCATACGTATAGCTGTCATGCTAGTAGATATTCAGGGGGACAGGACAGAGACAGATGGATTATGCTAGAGTAGGTTTTAAAGTACGCGAGACGGAAGCAAATACTCATCGCGCATTATCTGCGCTCGATCTCAACTTCAACACAAGTCCCTGGTTGATGAAGACGCCACTAAGCCATAGAGTGGTCGACATGTGCCCACAATTCAGAGGCGCGCAATCCCTAAAATCAGTGTCAGATGTCCACCACACGAGATCAGGAGAGGAGAGGAATAACCTGATCTGTGTCAACTTCCAAGCGCCCACTCTTTGAGAGTCACTGCCTTGCTCTACGTCTAGGTTCGGTATGGCGCCGGGAGGGAAGAGACCGGCTCATGCCAGTGGTGCAAGGAAGTGTACTAGCACTTGTGCATAGTAATAGGTGGTGACGAGAAAACATATAAGCTGGCGGACTGCATAGAAACTGGGGCGGAAACACGAAGAGCTTCTCAATCGGGGATGAGGGATTTGCGTTTCCGAGGCAAGGTCGCGACTGACGGGAGGCACCTGGGTGGCACGCTCCTGGAGCGAGTAGATGAAGGTCGGAAAACATGGGGCCTCATCATCGATCCTGGCCGTGGCGGGCGGGCGAAATAAAAGTGTTCTGGCTCTTTGAAGTTGAACCAGTCGGGATCTCAAAACGAGCACGTGCCGCCTCGTTCGTTCACTCAACCCACCAACGACCAGCCTGATTATTTCTCACAACCATCAGTATTATCGAGTACCACTGGCACGAGGCAAATACGCGGCCTACTCCTACTACACTACATTTCGCAACAGCTAAACAAGGCGGGTACTAGTATAAGCAGCGCACAAGAGCTCCACAGGGCTTAGTTAATTACCCGCATTAATGGGTACTGAACTGGTTTTATCGGTCGGCGCTCCCAGGTGTGTCCATTGCCTACCAAGTGACTGAGCCTCGGAGTACTTATGGTCCTCAATCAGCGTTCGTCCGCTCTTCCCACCAGATTATTCGTCCTCAGGTGCCACTTCACGTACCAGAAAGACTGCTCAAGATCATTGCGAGAAACAACAAAACGAAAGCACTCGAGGTGCGTCCTTTAGCGCCGGGGTTCCGTGGCGACTGCAGCTAGAACTGAGTACTGAATTTGTGTAACACAGGCGAGGAGAGTCATCCGACGACAATTGCCATGCTCCCAGACAATGTTTTACTTGCAGTATTTGATTTCTATCGAAGTGATCACCACTACGCCCGTGGCCCTGTATGGAATTGGCGCTTACTTGTGCACGTATGTCAAACCTGGCGACAAATCGTCTTTGCGTCGCCACACCGTCTTGACCTCAAAATTCTCTGCACGTACGGAACTCCTGTCAGGAAGAATCTGCGTATCTGGCCTGCCTTTCCTATCATTATTTATTACAGCGATCCCTGGGCCGCCATTACGCCTAACGATGAGGACAACATCATTTCTGCACTCGAGCACCGCGATCGTGTATGTGATGTCGGACTTTCCGCCATAGTATGGGGCTCGCGGTTGGAGAAGTTTGTCACAGTGATGCAGGAACCATTTCCGGTACTGAAGCGTCTCTATATTTGCTCGGAGTTTATTCGCTCGGGGAATAGTCGCCCGGGGTTTGGTCCACCTGTCCTTCCCGCCAAATTCTTGGGAGGATCTGCACCATGTTTACAGGAAATCATCTTATCCGGTATTCTCTATCCAGCATTACCAATGCTTCTTTTGTCGGCCAGTGACCTCGTCACGCTCGATCTTCTCGATATACCCCCGACTGGTTACATTTCACCCGAGGCAATGGTCGCGTGTTTGGCCACATTGCCTAGGCTGGATTCCTTTACCATTATATTCCGATCAGACACCTCCCGCCCAGATCGAATACGCCCGTCTCCCATGACGCGGACTGTCCTTCCGGCTCTCACCACCTTTCAGTTCATCGGTGCTAGCGAGTATCTGGAGGACCTCGTTGCCCAGATCGACAGCCCTCAATTAAACCAGATCTCCATAGAATATCTCCGGCTTGTTAACTATCAGGTTACGCAACTTTCCGAGTTCATCGATCGTTCAGTCGGCCCCAAGCTAACCCTATCCCGGAGCGCGCATTTTCTCTTTTCCGGTCGCTCTGCCACCTTCTCCGTGTATCCCCATGTATATCGACCATCCTGGAATTGGGGCCCTCCTGAGGTCCGCGTCTTGTGCGGAGGGATTAACTGGCGTGTTTTGGACTTAGCCCAGTTGCTCAGTCGTTTTCCCACTCCGCTCTCCAATGTAGTCCATCTCGGTCTCAGGGCCGGGGCCCGGGTCGAGGTAAACCGTCGACGGGAGGATATGAGTGACATTGATTGGTTGCGCCTCCTCCACCAGTTCTCCGACGTGCAGACGCTGGGTTTGTATCACGAGCCCGCGGGGCACGTTGCTCTTGCACTGGAAGACATCTCGGGGGAGCTGGTCGCCGAAGTGTTACCATCCCTTAAATTGGTGTGCATAGTGGACCAGCCAGCGCCATCCATTGAGAAGTTCGTCGCTGCCCGCGAGCTCTCTGGTTGCCCTGTCACCGTTTTCGACGGAGAAACGGAGTTTGATAAAAGACTGGAGTCCTACATCAGCAAGAAAAAATGATGTTCCATACCGACTGCGCACTCTACGGCCTCGTGTTTTGCATTCTAATTATCCCTCCATCCCATTTAGGACAACTACGCTCTCAGACGAATATGTGTACGTTTCGTGTGTCACAATATGTTCATACGAATATCACAACGGAATTATGATGGGCCTTGGACTAACAATTTTGCGCGAGGAGAGTCTGTAAGTTATGGATGATTTCGAGAGCTCGGAAACAGCGCGCGAGGCGAACTAGATAGAACACAGAAGTCTCAGGATCGCGCAATGTCTAATGTATTCACCTAGATAGAACACAGAAGTCTATCCGGGCGTAAACGAGCTGGAAAGTAAACGAGTGGTAAAGTAAGCTCACTTCAGGATCGCGCGTGTACGAGCGAATCAGGAGCGATGTCTGAGGTGCTAGGTACGAGGAAACGAAATTACTTGTACTACGGAGTCAAAAGTCTGAAACGTACGACTGTCATACTAGTGGGTACATTCAGGGGGACAGGACAGAGACAGATGTACGGTATTGTGCTAAGGTGAATTAGAGTACTGTACGCGAGACAGGAGCAAAAGGTCATCGCGCATTAAGCGCGCTGGATCTCAGCAGCGTCCGCCATCAGTCATAGCACGGCGCAACTGGATTCTACACCTGAATGTGAGACCCGTCGACGCTCCACACTTCCAAGTATGAGAACATATGGTAGCGTTGGTGGACTTAATATTGGGCCTCTTGTGCGACGACGAGGATTGGGGAATCGGGACCTCCAGCAAGACAATGTATTCAATGTATTGGAGATGCGTCGACTTTCCGACACTATTTCGGCTGATGAGGACTAGCACCTGCCGTATGCAAGCGTGAGGGAGGCTCCTGAGCTTCGAAGTCGGTCTCTGAGCCAACTGTAGCAGGCGGGAGCCGTTTGAGCCCAAGGGGGCGCTAGTCTAAGTGAGGACTACCGTGGGAGGAAGGATTGGAGGTGTGAGACTTGTGCGACGAAGTCGGGCGACAGACGTGCTACTCAAGCGCAAGCACGTCATCGTGTGAGTACAACGATCTGACGAAGGCCGCCGTCGAGGTCAGCGACGTGCAGGTCGGCAAATTGAGCAAGAAGGAAGGGTACGAGTGAGGGCCCGGGCTGGAACGAGCTCCACAGAGAGCAAGCACCATGGTTACTTGCTGTCCAGGCTGTGAGTGTTGGCTAGGTGGACGAAGAGCAAGGTCCAGAGTTGGCGGATCCCAGCCTACTCGGAACTTGGAGGCTAGCAATTGGTGCTAAGTTAGACGTTAGATCCGTGTTAGATGTTCATTGAGACGTTCATCACAGGCACGAAATCGAGATCATGAGAAAAGAGGCGAGTTTTGCCCGTGTCTGTCAGTTTGCCGCGTGAGTAACTTACGACATCACCGGGCCGGACCACCTGCACACCAATAACAGTCCAATAACTGGCCCAAGGCTGTTTCACCCGGGTCATTTGCAGTTTTATGCGGTGCCCGTGCAGCACGTTCAGCTACGCTCCTTCCCGCTGATGACACAGGTCTTGCTGACAGCATATTAGAATCTGTGTCTCCAGTTAGGTCTGGGTATTGGCGGCACAGCTCTAAATCACTGTAATTACCATTGGTAATTACAGTACCGATCACTACTTAGTACAGTACCCGGCAACGTGTTCCCCCTTTTTTTTTTTGGCTTACCCAGACACCTTTAGTACACCATGGCTCATAGTGGTCCACTCTGTCTATTGCCCTGAAACAGTATTTTGCGGTGACAATATGTCTACTGCGCTTCGCATTCAATATCTCTACCTCATTCGAATCACGTCATGTTCCCTGATTACCGGGGCACGAGGCAAACGCGTCACTCCACCGTATTCAAGCCCCGCAGCTTGAACACGACTTGTAGCCTAGGGCTTTACAAATATAAGTGCGGCCCCTTTGTCCGCAGAGCTTAGTTCACTGGCATTACCCATCCACACTCCTAATGAGTACTGAAAGGTTTGTCCAAGACCTTCATTCGCCCTATTACCCGACAGATTGTCCAAATTTCTCCCCGCTAATATCCATTCAGCCTTTGTCAAGGTCTTTGTTCCGACTTTCTGCTGTGTTTTTCTGAACCGCTCCTATCGGTCGACTCTCCCAGGTGTGTCCAGTGCCTACCAATCGACTGAGTGCTCACTTCTGGTCTTCAATTGGCGTTCGTCCATTCTCCCTACCGGATCTGTCCTTTGGTGCTACCATGTCACATATCAGAGAGGCTTGCGAGGAACAAAAGAACGTATTCGTCCCAGGTGCGTCCCCCCTGTGGTGATTGGAGCGATTACTGACTTTGCGTGACACAGGCGAGAGCCACATACATGCAACAACGATCAGCATGCTCCCAGATAATGTCTTGCTCGAAATATTTGATTCCTGCCGGAAGAGTCAGAATAACGATCCCATTTGCATCCGAGTCGTATGGAAATGGCACTTACTGGCGCATGTATGTCAAAGGTGGCGACAAATCGTATTCGAGTCACCACACCGTCTCAATCTCCAAATACTCTGCTCCTTCGGTACTCCCGTCAGGAAGAATCTCGCTATCTGGCCAGCCTTTCCTATCGTTGTTTATTATCCCTACTGCTATTCTAAGAGCGGCATTCCACCTGACGATGAAGACGATGTCATTGCCGCACTTGAGCACCGCGACCGTCTATGTTCTCTCATGCTCGTCGTAGCGGACTTGCAGTTAGAAAAGATAACTAACGTGATGCGGGAGCCATTTCCGATGCTGACCGATCTCTTCATTGGCTCGGCCGATGGAAAAGCACTAGTCCTTCCCGCCGAATTCTTGGGTGTGTCTGCGCCATGTTTAAAGAGAATCACCTTATGCAGCATACTTTACCCGGCATTACCGGCGCTGCTTTTGTCCACCAGTGACCTGGTCTCCCTTCAACTTTACCGTATACCTCCAATTGGTTACAATTCACTCGAGGCAATGGTCGCGTCTTTGGCCGCATTGCCCGTGCTCAGCGACTTTGACATCGAATTCCAATCCGCTACTTTGCCCAATGATCGAATACCCCCGCCTCCCGTAACGCGGGCCGTCCTTCCTGCTCTCACCCTCTTTCGCTTCCACGGTGCTAGCAAGTATCTGGAGGACCTCGTTGCCCAGATCGATTGCCCTCAACTAAAATGTATCTCTGTCGAACATTTCCCTCAACCTGCCGACTATCAGGTTACGCAACTTTCCAAGTTCATCGATCGCTCAGTCGGTCCCAAGTTGACTCTATCTAGGCGTGCGGATGTTAACTTCTCCAGTCGCTCCATGACCGTGTGTCCGCATGCAAACAACCCATCCTCGGATTGGCGCCTTGCTGAGGCCCTCGTCTCATTCAAATGGGTTAACTGGCCGGTTTTGGACGTAGCCCAGTTGCTCAGCCATTTTCCCACTACACTCTCCAATGTGATCCATCTCAATCTCGGGCTCGAGGCCAGTCGTCGATTAGGTGTTGATTGGCTGCACCTCTTCCACCAATTCTCCGCCGTGCAGACGCTGCGTATATCTCCAGCGCTTGTAGGGAACGTTGCTCTTGCACTGGAAGACATCGCGGGTGAGCTGGTCGCAGAAGTGTTACCATCCCTTAATTTGGTTTGTATAGCGGGCCATCCGGCGTCATCCATTGATAAGTTCATCGCCGCCCGCCGGCACTCTGGTTGTCCGGTGACCATTGTCGACACAGAAATGGAGTTTCATGAAAGACTCGAGTCCTACGTTAGCAGATAAAATAGTCATAATGTTCCATACCAGTTGAATATTCTGTGGCCTGGTGTTTTGCGGTTCTAACTATCCATCCGTCCCGTTTAGGAGACCATATATATTATCACAATATGTTCGTACAAATATTACAACGGAATTATGCTTTGGCCTTTTGCGTGAGGAGCTTGAGCTTGGTCTGCCGTTGATCACAACATGGCGCAACTGGGTTCTACCCCTGACTGTTCAGCGATTGTGAGCAAGAACCACGATACTACTATGTTACGCCGCAACACCGAAAAGAGGAGGGAGGAGGTGCTAATAGAACCGGAATCATTCTCGCTGTGTCATCCACCTGCAGTTGATCGTGTTGTTACTGGCTGCTAGACGACTGTAAGTGGGACCCGAGCTGTGCACCAGCGAGCCATCGACTCAAACCCAGTCGAACGTGTGAGAGGGAGACGACAAGAAAATGCATAACGCCGGACATCATTGATACTAGATAAATGTTTATTTGTGGAGAGTCTAGACAAACATTTCTTTTTCTTTCGCATTACAACTTGGCCGTCAATCGCACTTGCTCAACCCCATATCCCCCTACCTCTCGCAAGCTCTCTTTTTCAAGAGGTGAATGAACTCAAATCCAAGCTCAAATCGGTCCCTAGTTGATGGCACTCAGACGCCGCTAGTCCATAGAGTACTCGAGCCCACAATTTAGAGGCAAGTAATCCCGAGAATCAGTGTCAAATTTTCATTACAGCCACGAGACCAGAGAGGATACGCGAAGTTTGTTGAGTGACCTGTCAACATGTCAACTGCCAGCACAATTATTTCCCACGGTCATCGGTGGTTTACCGGTTTACGCGTTTACGACTGACACCAGGCAACAGCCCCACTACACTACATTCCGCAACAGCTGAACGGGTTTACTACGACTTATAGGGCTGGAACTAGTATAAGCAGAGTATAAGATCCCCAGGAGGCAGGGGTCAGTTCATTACCCGCATTAATGGGTACTGAACTGCTTGTATCGGCCGGCGCTCCCAGGTGTGTCCAGTGCCTACCAAGTGACTGAGTACTCACTGGTCCTCAATTAGCGTTTTTCCGCTCTCCCTACCGAGTGATTCGTCCTCCGGTGCCACTTCACACACCAGAAATGCTGCTCAAGGTCGTTGCGAGAAACAACAGAACGGAAGTACTCACGGTGCGCCCTTTGGCACCCCGTGGCGACAGCAACGAGAACTAACTTTGTGTGGTGCAGGCCGTAGATATCAAACGACAGTTGGCATGTTCCCAGACAATGTCTTACTTGAAATATTTGATTTCTATCGCAAAAATTACGACTATACTCGCAATCCTGTATGGGAATGGCACTTACTTGTGCACGTATGTAAAGCGTGGCGACAAATCGTCTTTTCGTCGCCACGCCGGCTTGACCTCAAAATTCTCTGCACATACGGAACTCCTGTTCGGGGGAATCTCGGTGTCTGGCCAGCCTTTCCTATCATTATTCGTTACGAGTCTTCCTCGTCCCCCATTAGGCCTAACGATGAAGACAACATCGTTTATGCACTCGAGCACCGCGATCGTGTATGTGGTGTCGAGCTTTCCCCCGGCTTACAATGGAACTCGCGGTCGGAGAAGTTTGACGCAGCGGTGCAGCAGCCATTCCCGGTTCTGACGCGTCTCTACATTAACTCGGTGTATAAAGACCCAGCAGTCCTTCCCGCCAATTTCTTGGGAGGATCCGCACCTCGCTTACAGGAAATTACCTTATCCGGTATTGCCTACCCAGCATTACCGGTGCTTCTTTTGTCGGCCAGTGACCTCGTCAAGCTCGATCTTCGCAATATACCCCTGATTGGTTATATTTCACCCGAGGCGATGGTCGCATCTTTGGCCACGTTGCCCAGGCTGGATCACTTGACCATTGGATTTCAATCAGCGACTCCCCTCCCTGATCGAATACGCCCGCCTCCTGCGACACGGATTGTCCTTTCTGCTCTCACCTCCTTTGAATTCTGGGGTACTAGCGAGTATCTGGAAGACCTCATTTCCCACATCGACAGCCCTCAGCTAAACCAGATCACCATAGAATATGTCCGGCTTGTTGACTATCAACTCACGCAGCTTTCCAAGTTCATCGATCGCTCAGTCGGCCCCAAGCTAACCCTATCCATGCACGCGAGTGTCAGATTTTTCAGTCGCCACGCCTTCTTCTCCGTATACCCTCATGTAAATCGTCCATCCTCGGATTGTCGCCCTCCTGAGGTTCGCGTCTCATGCGGTGGGGTCGAGTGGCGTGCTTTGGACATAGCCCAGTTTCTCAGCCACTTTCGCACTCCGCGCTCTGATGTGGTCCATCTCGATATCGAGGCCGGGCAAGATCGATTTGGAGATATGACCGACGTTGATTGGCTGGACCTTTTCCACCAATTCTCCACCGTGCAGACGCTGCGTTTAGATCGCGCGCTCGCGGAGCACGTTGCTCTTGCACTGGAAGACATCTCGGAGGAGCTGGTCGCCGAAGTGTTGCCAACCCTTGAATTGATTTACATAGTGGACCAGCCGGCATCGTCGGTTGAGAATTTCATCACTGCCCGCCGGCTCTCTGGTCGCTCTGTAGCCGTTGTCGACACAGAAACGGAGTTTAATGAAAGACGAGAGTCCTACGTCGGCAGATAAAAGAATGCTCCGCATTGGTTGCGTACTCTATGGCCTGCATTCTAGTTCTCCCTCCGTCATCCGTCCCATTAAGGGGACAATGTTGCTCTCAGACGAATATATGTAGTCTGTCACAATATGTTCACACGAACGAGATCGATCTTGGACTGCGCGAGCTTGGACCGCCATCAATCGTGGTGTGATTCACAGCACGGCGCCGCCCAACTGGATCCTACACCCGAATGTTTAGCAAGTGTAGGAGAGACCCTCACGCGACGCCGAGAAGAGGTGCTAACATACTCAAAGTTGTGCTCGGGTGTCATTCACCTGCACTTGCCAGTGGTCGTGACAATTGAGATATTGACAACGGGATACGAGCCCTTATCCGAGCCTGTGCCCTAGCGTACCACCAACTTATCAAATCACCTGGCAAACACGTGAGAGAGGGAGACGCAAGGGGAGACGACAAGAAAATACATAATGTTCACTCTGTGGAAGTTTTATTGGCACTTGTTTGCCCATGTTCTCCGACTTCTCGCAACCTCTCTGTATATCTCGTGAGGTGAATGAATTAGTCCCTAGTTGATGACCGCTCCAGAGCTGCCACCACCTCATTACAGTAATTCCCACAGTCACGGTCATCTAGCTAGTCATCGGTGGTGCCAACTGCCATCAAATACCACTGACACGAGGCAAACACGCCTACCATCACTAAAAGGTGTCGCCCTATACATGGGCTAGGGAATCAGTTATATAATATAGGAATTGAATAAGGTAGAGGTCACCAGGAACCATCCCCCCTTATATAAGCTTGTAATCCTAGGGTTTGTATTATGTAAGCATAACAAATCTTGGTCCAGCAACCAAAAAAAAAAAACTTGTTAAAGCAGAGGGCAAAGCTTGGGGCAAAGATAAAATTTTACAGTGCATTATGAAAGTGCTACAGAGGCCTTGATTTCCTTAATCATGTCTGGTGGAAGGTGTTGAGCCATAATACTTACTATAAGGCTCATTACGTAGGAATGACAGTACGATTACTTATGCTATACATGTAATTCGGAGTATTTAGTCATACGGTATACGTACAGAATCCCTTTAAGGGATTATTCCAAGTCCACCAGTGATTAGACATTAGGCGACACTGAAAACGCGATATTGTGGATGCCTCTACTCATCACTTTTCCCCAAACGGACATGGGTGGACCATAGAGTATATAAATCCTACTGTAGGAGTGAGTACCTATACACATCTCTCTCCACCCCACCTTGAGCTTCCTCTGCTTCACTCTAAGCCTCGTCTAAGCTCTCTATTCAGGTAAGGGTCTACCTGTACACTGCATACATTGCTGCGCAACAGGTTATGGGCCCTGCCATAAGTCGCTTTGCGCCTTCATTGGCTGCAACGACGGCGGGTTACCTTTAGTACCTGCAGTGGGGTTGTTGCCTTCATTGGCTGACACTAGTCTCCTCCACTATGGGGAGACTATGATAGTATGTCGCCTTTAATGGCAGACATTAGTCTCCTTATAAGGGGAGACTATGCCGGTTTATTTTTCTGTTACTAGTCGCATACAGTGCTGACTATCTCTACACAGAAACCTCTTTACAAATGTCGACTCTCACTACTCTTGTCCCCGTTCTTGACAGTAACAACTACCAAATTTGGGCTAAGCAAATGGAGGCTTTCTTAAAGTCTTCGGCGCTATGGGATATTATAAGCGGAAGACAGATCCTTCCTGCTTTCAAGGACAAAGACGCTCCTACCCCTACGGAGGTTGAAGCGTACAATGCGTGGGCTACTGACGACGATCGTGCCCTAGGCTCAATGGTGCTGCGCCTTTCACTGGCCATTCAACGCCAGGTTGAGAAGTATACAACTGCTGGCGATGTTTGGGGACATCTCAAGTCCCAGTATGGGGGTGTCAGTGCCGCTAATGTCTACCAAGACTTCAAGCGTGCCATGACTTTCCATCTTGACTATGCCAAACACCCTGGCCCCCAGATTGATGAGCTCGCCACAATTTACGACCACCTCTCTGCTAACAGTGCCAAAGTACCCAACGGCCTTCAGGCAATGATGCTTCTCTCGAAGCTGCCGGCCAAATGGGAGTCATCCCTCGTCCCCATCCTCATGTCGGGCACTACGGCGAAGCACCTTGCCCTAACTGACATCCGTACTGCAGCGGTTAACCAGTGGGAAATTGAGCGTACGAAGAACCACTCTTCTAACAAGGAGTTGGCCAACAAGTTGTCAGCGGTCAAGCGCAAGCGGAACGACCCCGACTTCCAGCAGCAGCAGCAAGGCTCTTCGGGCCAGAACAAGCAGCGCGGTAATTCGCAGCAGCAGCAGCAGCAGCAACAGGGAGGGAACCATCGCCAGCGTAGTAAACACGCCGGCAAGAAGTTCAAGAAGCAACACACACAAGGGCATACCCACATTGCTGATGTTGCAGCCCTCCCAGTGCCCACCTCTACGACCATTGCGCATATCTTGCCTTCTGGGCTCGAGCAGCGCATTTCCTCCGCTCCTCCTGCGAAGAAGCGCGTCCCAGGACACTACAAGACCTTCAATAAGGCTCTGGATGTCACCCAGGCCTTAGAAACCCCTGGAACTGTACAGACAGTAAAGACGCTTGAGCAGCGTCTTGGGCAGATGGTCGCGGATTCCCCATGGACCAAGAACCCAAACACCTTTGCAGAGGATTGGGAAATGTCAGATGAGGATGAGGACCTCCCTACAGGTTGCAGTGCACCCATAAATTCGCCTCCAGACACTCCTAAACTAACCTTGACCCCTTTAGTCTCGCCTTCTGAGCAAGAGGCACGCAAAGACAAGGGCAAGGAGCCCATTCGCACGGTTGAGCCTATCGAGGAAAGCCCAGATAGTCCTACTGTGGTTGAAATAACCAAAATGTGGGAAGGCTTTCATAACAAGGCGCCAGAATGTGCCCCCTCTCCAGATATTTCTCTGGATTGGGGAAGTGAAGCGAACGACAACGATGACCATGACGTCTACAACGACCTTGCTGATGCAGTAGGACAAGATGACTTCAACCCCTACGAGGATGGGTTAGTAACTTTCCCTCCTCTAATAAGCAAATCTGACCACTCTACAGTGCTACTGGATATGACACCGACTGGCGCTTCTAAAAATTGTAGTTACAGTGCACTTGTAAATAAAGTTGTAAATAGCGCTAATCTATGTGCTCATGGTCTTGATTTCGCTTTATGCTCGAAATGTAAGGGAAAGAAGAGTCAAACAGAGCAAGAACCTACTTGGTTACTTGACTCTGGTGCGTCGGCACACTTTACAAACAATAAACTGGACTTTATAAGTTATACCCCCCTTTCACAAAAACCTATGGTAAAGATGGCAGCCCATGCTCTTTATATACAAGGCAAAGGCTCAGTCTTACTAAAGCATTCTGTGGAACACAATGGCGTTAAAACAGAGCATATTACATGCATATATCCTGTCTTTCACATACCACAGATGACAACTAAGCTATTGTCCATGGGGGAGTTTCTTCAACAGGGATTGTGCGTTCATGGGGATTTGCAGCATATATCTCTATTCTATAAGGACAGTACAACGCCCATATTACAAACAAAACCCCTAGTGTTACGGTTTCGCCCGTAACCGCTCCCCCGAACACTCCTGCAAGACCTCGGAACACCGCCGTGAGACGATCACGTGCTGATTATGCCGAAGAAGAGGTCGAAGTTATGGGATTCCTGGCTTCATATGCCAACTCACCAGCTAAATCACGTGACCTTCCCGCCTACCATGGATTCGCTCAAGAATACTGGGAGTAGATCACGTGATCTTACGTCAAGCGCCCGTCACGTGACCCTGGCACGTGACCTGGCTAGACTTGCACCAGAAGGGTCCAGATGAGCTTGTGCCTGGACCGGTCTCGACTGCCTCGTGTTTGTGATGACTCGTATGTGCCTGATCGATTGTGCCTTGATTCTGATAGATTGTACACGTTTGCATTCTGATTGGATGGAAGCAGCGCTCATACAGCTGCGGATCTTTATCTCTGACTCATACCTTTGCGCCTTACTGCCATTGGTGGATTGTTATCTCTGACTCGTTGTGACTCATTCCTAGGATCCGGATATTAGGGTTTCGGAGTTCCAAGCTGGGGTTCAAACCTCCTTGGACATGTATATAAGCTCTAGCTTATGGTCGCTGAAGACCAAAGCTTGACTTTCTCTGGACTATACCACCCACTGTAGTGCCGATACTGCGCTGTCTGCCGGTGTTGTGCTGATAGCTACCTTTGGTGCATATAAACTCCTTTGAAATTGTCCTTAGCTGAGGGATCGCCGTGAGGCCCCTATCCATTCCTTTCCTCTCTACTTCTGCCGTTCAGGGAACGTGCTGTATCATTCTCCTTTGGTTGTGCTGTCTTGCCGACCATTCTGTCATATCAACTTCGACTTACTCTCTTCGCCGTCCTCTGTATCCTCTGGGCAACATTACTACACCTCGTTCGCGAGCTAGTAGAAGATTGAGTACGTGACTTCGACATATCGTGGTGATCGTAGGGGCGTCCGTGTAGCCTTGTTCGCAATACAAGAAGAACGTCCGGTGGAACGTTACACCTAGCAGATGGTCAGACACTTTACTGGCTTGATGCCGAAGTCA
Source organism: Lactarius akahatsu (assembly GCA_021524915.1). Lineage (NCBI taxonomy): Eukaryota > Fungi > Basidiomycota > Agaricomycetes > Russulales > Russulaceae > Lactarius > Lactarius akahatsu. The sequence continues at coordinate 56,439 of JAKELL010000003.1, forward strand.
CGCAAGTGAAAAATGTACATGAAGCCCATAGTACAATCTATACTGCTGACTATGACATTTGGCATAGACGTTTAGGACACCCTTCGAAGGAAGTACTACGTCGTGCCAAGGATCACACTAAGGGATTCCCTAAGGACCTTAAATATCCTTCTGAGACACCCATATGTCCTGGTTGCGCTCAAGGGAAAATGCCTGCTTTGACGCATAAACCCTCTGAGACGCGTGCTAAGAAGCCTTTTGAAAAGATTCATTCTGATCTTAAGAGCTTCCCAGTTGACTCGTACCACAAATATAAATACTTCATTAGTTTCTTTGATGACTTTTCCTCCTATGCATGGGTCGTGCTATTACGCACCAAAGCACAGGCCATCAATGCATTAAGGCAGTTTGTTGCCATGGTCAAAAATCAGCATAACACCACTATTAAACAGTGGATGTCTGATGCTGGAGGAGAATACAAGTCTGACGAGTTTACTAAGGTACTGAAAGATATGGGCATTAATATCCTACAAAGTGCACCGCATACTCCCCAACAAAATGGTCGCGCTGAACGCTTCATGCGTACTTGTATGGATAAGGCTCAGGCTATGCGCCTTGAAGCCTGTCTCCCTCAATCCTGGTGGGAATTTGCGGTCCTACATGCAGTACATTGCTATAATAGGACTCCAATAAGTCGCCTTAATTGGCAGACACCCGATATGAGCTTGCATGGTGAAGCACCTAGTCTTTCACACTTACAAGTGTTTGGATGTGGCACATATGTGCACATACCAGAAGATCACAGATCAAACAAACTTGACCCCAAAAGCAAACAAATGATCTACATTGGTCATACTGAGGGCATAAAAGCATATAGATTCATGCGGATCAAGAACAACACAGTGTTCACCAGCACTACTGCATTATTTGATGAGACCATATACCCTAAGTGTGAGACACAAAGGGTGCGGGGTACAACCCGCATAAATGAGCCAGTAGAGAATCAACCTCCTATGGAGGATGAGCCATCACCTACACAGCCCATTCCAAGTGGTTTTGACGATGATATGCCTACTCATCATCCCCCTAAACAGAGGCAAAATAGGGAGGATGTGCCAGACCGTGACAGCGGATCTGTGGAACCAGAGGAACCAGAAGCGCAACAGCCTCCGCCTCCTGCGCCAGAACCAGCACTACCACGATGGTCTGCGCACTTGAGGAAAGTACCTACTCATCCTGGCAACGTCTATGGGGAAGACAGGCACCCCACAAACATAACTAAAGACGTTGAACGGAGTAGCAAGTGGAAAGAAATGGTTGGAAGACAGCCTGGTTGCTCCAGAGCTGATAGTACACCAGGGCAAAGGCAGATTCCAGGAGGATTTCCTGAGACAAACCCTGACCCTCCACCTGCTGAGAGTGAAGCTCCGCCAGAACCCTCAGAGGATGAAGTAGATGATTTATTGTCACGCCTTGCTCAGGAAGGGGGAGTAAAATTCCTAGATCATCTGCTTGCCAAGGCAGTTCCATCTAATGATCTGGAACCACTGGACACTTCTAATATACGGGAGTGGACCTATAAAGATATAATGCGCATGCCTGCAGCACAACAAAAGGAATGGAAGACTGCTTGTCGCAAGGAACTAGAGGCACTTCGCAGACGAAATGTCTTTGAGCTTGTGGAACCCCCTAAAGGGAGGAAAATAATAAAAAACAGATGGGTCTTTGATCAAAAGACTGATGGTTGCAAAAAAGCCTGGCTTGTTGCCAAAGGCTTTTCTCAGGTTGAAGGCATTGACTATGATGAAATATTCTCACCAGTAGTGCGCTTTGAGACTGTCCGGATGATGCTCACACTTGCAGCGCTAGAGGATTGGCACATCACTGGACTAGATGTTAAAACTGCCTTCCTATATGGAGAGCTCGATGAAGAGCTATACATGGAACAACCTGAGGGCTTCAAAGCCAAAGGGCATGAAAACAAAGTACTGCAACTAAAACGCACCATCTATGGACTTAAACAAGCTGCTCTAGCATGGTGGAAAGCGCTGGATAAGTCCATGGCTGCGATGGGCTGTAAAAGGCTACTATCTGACTCAGGACTCTTTACCCATAGAGGTAAGAGTGGCACCCTTGTAGTGATCATTGTCTATGTTGATGATGTGATCTTTATGGGATTGGACAAAGCCCTTTTAAATGAGCTTAAGAATAGGTTCATGAAGGCTTGGGAATGTCATGACTTAGGTGATGCAAAGGAATTCTTGCGTATGTGCATTCAGCGGAAACATGGAAAGATCTTTTTAGATCAAACCGCTTACTTTGAAAAGGTGCTGCAACACTTTGGACTCGCAGATGCGAAAGCAACTGCAACTCCACTTCCTGAAGGGTACCAACCTGTACCTAATAATTCACCAGTCAACCCAAGCGTCAGGAGCAAATACCAGCAAGTTATAGGTTCACTCCTATACATAATGCTTGGGACTTGTCCTGACATTGCCTATGCAGTTGTTAAGCTATCACAATTCGCTGCAAACCCCTCAGAGGACCATTTGAACAGAGCACTATATATCTGTTGCTACTTGCTTGGGACTTCTTCATACTCTTTGGTGTATGATGGAAGATCAAATGGAGGCTTAATTGCCTATGCAGACTCTGACTGGGCTTCAAACCCAGACAATAGGCGATCTACCACAGGTTACATGGTTAAACTGGCTAATGGGATATTCAGTTGGAACTCTAGAGTGCAAAAGACAGTCGCATTATCTTCCACTGAAGCTGAATATATGTCGCTGTCGGATACTAGCAGACAATTAGTTTGGATTAAGTCACTCTTCACTGAGCTTGGCATCAAACTAAGCCCAATACCACTCTGTGGTGATAATCAGGGGTCCATCTTCATGGCCTCAAACCCTGTCCAAGAGAAGCGTATTAAACATATTGATATACACTATCACTACATAAGAGAAGTAGTGAAGGACAAGAAAATAGAACTATTCTTCATAGATGGTTCAGAAAATCCTGCAGATATGTTTACCAAAAACCTAGGGCGTATTAAGTTTGAAAAATTCAGAAGTCAGTTAGGACTTGAGTTTTACTCGTCCAACTAAGTCACAAGGCAACAAACTTGGCCTTGAGACAAGCCTGAAAATTCCATTAATACTATGGAAGGTATATTGAGCGACGCTTGAAGACATTGTCTTCCAGATACATAGATTCTTCTTAACCAGAGAATCGCAACATTTCAGCTTGTTATACCAAAAATCGGCCCAATGAACTGTAATAGTTCAAAAGCTGAAATGGGATGGTGAAGAGAACTCAGTCTTGAAACTGCTCTCATGGTTCCATGATAGACTCCCTTCTAAATTATGGCTAGAATATTAATTCGCCTTACACACTTGCTCAGAGCGCTTAGTAGCTGCACTTAGCAAGGGGGAGTGTTGAGCCGTAATTGTTACGTTCCGGTTTGATCGGCGCCTCGGGCCAAGAAGTGGACACTGACGCGTCGACTATGACATCGCCGTCAGCAGTATATCGTCATGGACTTGTAGGATCAGTCAGCCGGGTAAGCTCCGGCACATGTGATTGTACGATAACGGATCGGATCATGTAGTGACTCGAGGTGACTCATACTAGGATAGCTGTACTAGGGTTCACGGTACTTACGCTATTGGCTAGTCGTATTCGAGCGGCGCTTTAAAGCCCGCGAGTATCTGTATAAGTAGGATAGCTCGAAGACCAAGAACGGCATCTTGGTCTTCTTCCAATACCACCACTATCTACTCGTCTTTACTAAGAGGCCTCTCCCCTCTTAAGTGAGTGTCCGGCATATCCCCTTAGACCAGGGATCCCCGTGACTTACCTTCGCCTGTCCCTTCGCGGATCAGTGGACTTTCCGGCAGACATCGCTGCGTATCAAGTCTTTCTCTATCGCAACGATCGCGTGGCTTCCCCCTATCACTACTTCTTCATACTTGACAGTACCACTTGGGCCAACGCCAAGTACATCGATAGGATTCCCGCAGGGGTACCTCAACTCGAAGACCTGCACGCTTACTTCGGACGTGACGAGTCCCTTCAGCCACATCCCGCCTTCTATGCCAGCACCTTCGCCAACCGCAACTACCGACTTCAGAGGATCGCCACCAAGCAAGAAGCCTAAGTCAGGCAGACGTCCGTGGTAGACGTTACATTAAGACCAAGATCCCACCGTGGCCAATCCTACGACCAAAGAGCTTTGGGTCCCATCCAGACCCTATTACATCGACAGACGAGGAGATCGCAACGTCCCCAAAAGATACCTAGGATCTGCATTTTGGAAAGACGACGCAGAAATACCAGGCTACGTCACTTATTACTTCGACCAACAGAACAACCAACGACTCATCCAAGTAGAGTTCAACTTCGACAACCATTGTTGGGTAGAAGTCCGTTGGGACGCCGGATTCGACAAACTCCAAGCCACTAGGCCAGCAAGCTCAATCCTAGGCCTAGATATCAAACGATCAGAAATCGTCACCAGAGACCAGTGGGGGATTATCGACGGAGAAAACGAAGAACCCCTCCGATCACCAACACCTAAGACACCCGCACCGTCACCATCAATTGGAAGCGCTCCAGAAAACATCATAGTAAAGGACAAACAGGAGGAGGAGCAGTTGAAACAAATCGCTGAGTTAATTCCCACCAATATGTCCGCAACCACTACAGCCATGGCCGCAGCCCGAACAGCCCTACTAGGGAACAAACACAAATACCAGCCACTCTCCGGAGGAGATGGAGGAGACGGAGGAGGAGGAGCGCCACCAGGAGGCGACCCCGACGACAACCCCCACGACGACGAACAAGCAGGAGTACCCGCATTCACAATGCCTGACACAGACAAGTTCATAGGAAAAGAACCCCCGATCTTCAAGGGTAACCGCGATGAAGCAGAGGCTTTCCTCTCCCAATGGAACAGATTCGCAGGAGTCAACGCCGCCAACAAGAGCCTCAAAGTACCCTACATCAAAGCAATGATGTTTCTCACCTACATCCAAGGGCCACTAGTCGATGAATGGGCAGCAGAAACCGGCAAATGGCTCGATACACAGCCAAACAAGAACGACCTATGGCTTTGGACGGGAGTGGAGCTCGCATTCAAAAGCCAATTCCGTGACAACCTGGAGAAAGATCGCGCGAGAGTAGAACTCGACAAGGGATTCAGGATGATCAACGAGGACATTGACAGCTACGTCACTAAATTTGAAAAGCTGGTCCGACAGGCTGACTATCGCCTGGACGAACCACTGGTTCTCGACAAGTTCACACGAGGCGTCCCTCTCAAACTATACCAGAACGCCTACCAGTTCCACAATCCGCACAACTACTCCCAATGGAAGAGTGCGCTCATCGAACAGCAGAAACGATACCTGCACATGAAAGCTAGAGAAGGCGGTTTCGGCAGGCAACCACAAAGCTTACAGCGACCCCGCCAAAACCAACCACTCCGATTCCAAGCCCCGCAACGTCAGGGGAATCAGCAGGGATGGCAACAATACCGCAATCACCCTGATGCGATGGACACCACCCCGGGAAGGATCAGAGCAAGGGTCGCAGAAATTGGTGACATCAATCGAAACCACCCGGAAGACCCTAGGGATTGGACCCCCGGAGGAAGACCCCCCTTCCCGCCAAGGGCTGGATTCATGCAGCGCAGAGGAGGAGGACGCGGAGTCCTGAACATAAGGGACGTAACATGCTACAACTGCAACCAGAAGGGACACTTCTCACGAGACTGTAACCAGCCGAGGAGAGCACGAGGCAGAAGCGCCTATATCGAAGAAGTGCCCACCGCACCACAAAGCGTAGCAGAGGAGCCACTCATCGACTTAGACGAACCAGCCCAAGCCAGCCGCGCCACGACAAACCCCCAAGTAAGCGACGTACTGGGGATGTTCCACGCCTTGCCGGACGAACAGAGAGGAATGTTCGTAAAAGAAATGATGGGGGGGCAGGATTTTCAGAACGCCTAAACCCAACGGCCTGGGTGAGGGCTTTAAATTGTAACTCGACGTTTATCACACACTATCGATCTATGCATGTCCCAGTTTCGATCCGCACAAGTTACTTCATGGCCGAAAAGAAAGCACTAGTGGACTCCGGAGCCACCCACAACTTCATACACCCGGACTTCGTCAAAAGGATGCGCTTGGGAACTAAAGAACTACCAAACCCACGCGACATCTGGAACATCGACGGAACACAAAACAAAGGGGGAAAAATCACCCATTGCATTGACTTAAACATACAAACTGATGGAAAACTCAAAACCATCCAGTTCCTCATCACGAACGTAGGAGGTGAAGACCTTATCTTAGGATATCCATGGCTGGCAACATTCCAACCACGCATACAATGGGCAACCGCCACTATGGACACAAAACAATATCCGGTCATCATACGGACTACGAACCCCAACAAACCCTTCGACCCGACTATCACCAAAATAGAACTTCGACGCATTGTAGCGCAGATACAAAACGAAGAACGAGAACGAGTGGTAGAAGAATTGGAGGAAACGCAACCGGCACACCTACGAACCACGGCAACAGATTTGGCAATATCGGCACAACAATCGTCCGAAAAGAAGGAACTCCCCGAAGAATACAAAAGACACGCTAAAGTATTCAGCGAGGAAGAGTCACACCGATTTCCACCACCAAGACCATGGGACCATGCTATAGACCTCAAGCCAAACGCCCCAGATCACATTAACTGCAAAGTCTACCCTCTCAATCAAGCAGAAGACAAAGCCTTGGAGGAATTCCTGGATGAACAACTGGCCAAAGGGTACATCCGACCATCTAAATCGCAGTACGCAGCTCCCTTCTTCTTCGTTAAAAAGAAGGACGGAAAACTACGGCCGGTGCAGGACTACAGAGAACTCAATACTTGGACCATACGCAACCAGTACCCACTCCCGCTCATACCACAACTAATCGCAGACCTCAGCGGGGGCTGGATATTCTCCAAATTCGACGTCAGGTGGGGATACACCAACGTCAGGATCAAACCAGGAGACGAATACAAAGCGGCGTTCAAAACCAAACGAGGCTTCTTCGAACCACTGGTAATGTACTTTGGGATGACAAACGCACCAGCAACCTTTCAGGGCATGATGAACTGGATCTTCGCACCTCTCATCAAATACCATGAGAAAAAGGGGACCATCATCCGCGTATACATGGATGACATTGGAGTCGCCACCGCTACGACAAAGGAAGCACACACGGAAGCCGTCCACGACATTCTAGACTTACTGGAGCAACACGACTTATACCTCAAACTGGAAAAATGCACATTCCACTCAGACACCCTCGATTACCTGGGGGTAATCATTAAGAAGGGGGTGATTCGCATGGACCCCGTCAAAATCTCCGGAATTCGTGAATGGCCAACCCCCAAAAACGTCAAACAGGTACGATCATTCCTAGGCTTCTGCAACTTTTACCGCGCTTTCATCCGAGGTTTCGCCACGCACGCACGACCACTCAACAAACTTACGCGTAAAGACACAGAATGGCAATGGGGAACGGAGCAACAAACGGCATTCAACAAACTAAAGGCCCTGGTAACCGAAGAACCGGTGCTCAAACATCCAGAACTGGACAAACCCTTTGAACTAGAAGTCGACGCCTCGGGATACGCAGTAGGAGCGGTACTACTCCAATGGGACAAAGACAACAAACGACACCCAATCGCCTACTACTCCAACACCCTCAATGCAGCAGAAAGGAACTACGACATCTACGACTTGGAATTGTTAGCCATCGTCAAGGCACTGAGAAACTGGAGGCCATACCTTGCGGGGTCTCCACACAAGATCAAGGTGTTTTCCGACCACATGAACCTGCAATACTGGAGATCACCACAGAAAATAAGTAGGCGGGTAGCAAGGGAAGTGCTGGAACTTTCCGAATACGACATAGAAATTCACCACATCAAGGGAACAGCAAACGGAAGAGCGGATGCCCTGTCAAGAAGACCTGACTATGACCAGGGAGAACATGACAACGAGCAAGTCACAGTACTTCCGGACCATATATTCGTCAGGGCGGCGACAATCGACACTACGGACAACCCGACACGCATGAGTCCAACAATATCGATGGAAGAAATGCAACCCACGTACCCGGTGTACACCCAGGACCACAGTACGATCACGAAATGGGTAGACCCGCACAAGCTCAAGTTCATCGAAGACACCTGGTACAAGGAAGGACGAAGAGTAGTCACAGGAGACGCCCACGAACGGAGACGTATTATACAGGCCCATCACGACACCCTCGCTTATGGACACCCCGGAATTAACCGAACCATCAAACTGATCGAAAGATACTACTGGTGGCCAGGACTTCGGCAAGAGGCACAAGACTATGTCAAAGGATGCGCCGACTGTCAACGGATCAAGGTCAATAACCGACCAACGCGTGCCCCGCTACAGCCAATATTCCCGAAACCGGAAGCAACCCCATTCGAAGTCATAGCTCTAGACTTCATCACCAAGCTACCTCAGTCGGAGGGCTGTGACTCCATACTGACAGTAACGGACCACGACTGCTCCAAAGCGGCAGTATTCATCCCGTGCCTAGAAGAGATAAGCGCAGAAGGGACTGCGGCCCTGTACGTGACACATGTATTTCCCAGATTCGGACTACCGGCGCGCATCATCAGCGATCGAGACCCCAGATTCGCATCAAAGTTCACCCGCGAACTATGCCGAATACTCGGAATCGAACAAAACATCTCTACGGCGTATCACCCCAGGACTGATGGCCAATCGGAACGAACCAACCAGTGGCTAGAACAATACCTAAGGTTTTGGGTCAACGAACGACAGGACGATTGGATGCGATATCTACCAATGGCGGAATTCACGCACAATAACTGGCCAAACGAGTCAACCAGGGAGTCCCCATTTAACGTCCTCATGGGATATAACCCACGCGCTGATTGGACCGATCGGCCTTCCCCTATCCCACAGGTGGCGCTGCGAGTGCAACAGTTCAGAGAGGCTAGAGCGCGCGCCCAGGAACTGATGATCAAAGCGCAGCAGGGGTGGATCAAACACAAAGACACCCCAAAATACCAAGTCGGGGACCTTGTGTGGCTCGAAGGGCGCCACCTACGTACCAACCAGCCAACCGCAAAGCTTGCGCCCAGAAGACATGGACCCTTCCAGATCGCCCAGGTGATGTCCGCAGTTAACTACCGCCTAGAACTTCCCACGCAGTGGAGCATCCATCCAGTGTTCCATACGGACCTTCTTACTCCGTACAAAGAAACTCCCACACACGGGCCAAACTATCAGCGCCCACCACCGGATCTAGTAGACGGCGAAGAAGAATACGAGGTCGAGAAGATTCTAGACTCGCGGTGGTTTGGCAGGACCAAGAAGCTGCAATATTTGGTCAAATGGCGCGGATACCCGGACTCGGATAACCAGTGGGTCTCCAAGGATGACGTATTTGCTGATGAAGCAATTCGGGAATTCAAACGTTCAAACCCCGCCAGAGAAGCACATATAAGCTCAGGCAAATCCCAAGAGACGTCCCCATCTCCTTCACCCACTCTTCCATCTGCTCATGACTTCATCCCCAGTCCAAGTGCACTATGTCCTCGACGACCTTCTCCCCATCTCAGTGCAGCCTACCGTCATCATTCAGAACGCGCCACCATCACCCCTGTCGCTTCCCCAGTCCGTTTACAATGGAGACAGTCGTCCACCTACCCCCTTACCATCCCTCATTCCTTCGCCAACCACTACAAGAGTCGGTTCAAGAGATCCTTCGCCGCCCAACATGTCAACGACCGCGGAGCCCGATACGGACGAGGCTCAGGTTCAAGAGGACCGGGACTTCGACCGGTACCTATCAGAGGAACATTGCCCTCTACACCAACACCTCGTCTACGGCAACCACCTCACCACCACGCACAACGAAACCCCTCCGTTATGCACCACAGATGGGGAGCCCATCCGTATGCCGAAAGATCCTCGACCCAAGGTCCGCATCTATCGTGCGGAAGAACACAGTCCGGTTTCCCGACGCCAAGTGGAGACTCCTCCACCCCTCGGATTCCAGCACAACAGGGGAGTACATTATATCCCTTTCCAGATCCGCGATGCTCAGGACCGGCTGCACCCAGCTCGGTATACGCAGCTCATCCTTACGGCGGACCCATTCGTCCTCGCCTACAGGAGAGGCAGCGACCAGCAATACGGCAAGCCGGTGCATGCCGCCCCCAACTATGACTACCCCAGAGACAACGAGTACTGCGACGACGATCTGATATTTTTGGATCAACGCAGCATCATGTGGGAGTCGGTCGACCGCGCCCTGACGGGCATGAAGGACCTCACGGTAACGGCGGAGGTCCACCGCTATCGCTGCGCCCAAGCGGGGGTCGAGGCGAAGGAGGCGGAGTTGGCAAGGGTCATGGAGGAGTTGGACAAGATCGCGAGGGTACGATGCGAGTGCGTGCTCCGTCTACAACGCGCCAACGCGCTCACGCGCATCGAGGCGGAGTGGGACTCATACCGCCCGGGACTGGAGGCGGGACAGCAAGTCGCCGCGCAGAGAGAGGCAGCGCAACAGGGTCGAGCTGGGGCTCGACCATGAGAAGGGGGTGATGTTACGTTCCAGTTTGATCGGCGCCTCGGGCCGAGAAGTGGACACTGACGCGTCGACTATGACATCGCCGTCAGCAGTATATCGTCATGGACTTGTAGGATCAGTCAGCCGGGTAAGCTCCGGCACATGTGATTGTACGATAACGGATCGGATCATGTAGTGACTCGAGGTGACTCATACTAGGATAGCTGTACTAGGGTTCACGGTACTTACGCTATTGGCTAGTTGTATTCGAGCGGCGCTTTAAAGCCCGCGAGTATCTGTATAAGTAGGATAGCTCGAAGACCAAGAACGGCATCTTGGTCTTCTTCCAATACCACCACTATCTACTCGTCTTTACTAAGAGGCCTCTCCCCTCTTAAGTGAGTGTCCGGCATATCCCCTTAGACCAGGGATCCCCGTGACTTACCTTCGCCTGTCCCTTCGCGGATCAGTGGACTTTCCGGCAGACATCGCTGCGTATCAAGTCTTTCTCTATCGCAACGATCGCGTGGCTTCCCCCTATCACTACTTCTTCATACTCGACAGTACCACTTGGGCCAACGCCAAGTACATCGATAGGATTCCCGCAGGGGTACCTCAACTCGAAGACCTGCATGCTTACTTCGGACGTGACGAGTCCCTTCAGCCACATCCCGCCTTCTACGCCAGCACCTTCGCCAACCGCAACTACCGACTTCAGAGGATCGCCACCAAGCAAGAAGCCTAAGTCAGGCAGACGTCCGTGGTAGACGTTACAGTAATACTTACTATAAGGCTCATTACGTAGGAATGACAGTACGATTACTTATGCTATACACATCTCTCTCCACCCCACCTTGAGCTTCCTCTGCTTCACTCTAAGCCTTGTCTAAGCTCTCTATTCAGGTAAGGGTCTACCTGTACACTGCGTACATTGCTGTGCAACAGGTGTGAGATAGAAGCCAAGAAGTGAATCAGAGCAGATCATGGGTAAAAGTACAGCTGAACATGAGGTGAGATAAGAAGGACAGTGTGGCATATTGTACAAGGAGACAGGAATTGTAACAGACCAGGATCAAGCGAAACTGGCCATTCGCACTGGGCACATGCCACACAGGAAAGCCATTTGGCAGTGGGAGCAGGTTGCTGTTGTTGTCCCACAAGTGGAAGCACTTCTCATATTCTTTCCATCTTCCAATGAATGCCTCTTGGTAGGCAACAACATCTGGATGCTCATGACCATCTAGATACATCCCATTTTGTGTGGGGCCAAAGTGCCAGTTCAGCTTTTGCAGCCATGATGTGCTGTCCTCTCAGAAATTGTTGGCTTAGTAATCCCAGAGTGCGAGAATTTCTCTTGGACTGCTTCACCAGCAACAACCTTGACGATATTAGATGCTGTGAGGTAACGGCCTTTTGTATGGGCCATAATCTGGAGCTGGATGAACTGTGAGATGTCCTCATCATCAAGAACTGTCTGGCAGGAATGGCTGTACTGGGGCAGTGGGATGTCCCCACTGCGGATGAACTTGAGGATCCACTGTCTGAGCATTCATGCGTGATTCATGCCCCTCCCCTTGATTTTTGAAATGATTTCTGATGCTCTTCTCCAGGTGTATTGAAGGGCTGGGTCTAGATAGAGGTTCAGTACTCCAACCATCCCAGTGAGACGTGCCTGAAGCAGGGCATCGAAATTTGTGCTTTTGCTCATGACCAAGAGGGGTGCACAAGCTTTCTGGAGGCTTTCCCTATCATCCCAAATGTTGAGGGCTTGGTTGGTGCAGGTCAAAGGGCCCAGATCTGTGGGAATGTGCCTGTGGCAAATGATGTCAAGTGCTGCATTCAAGGCGTGTTGAGAGTCCCCTAGCCCCAGACTGGATTTGCCATTGTCCTCATTGCTGGTGATCTCATTATCACCACCATCATTCCTGTCAGAGACCCAGTCGAAAGCCCCCTGAGAGTTGGCCTCATGTGAGCCATGTGTGTTGTCTTTATCCATATCCATGTCTGAGTGTTCTGATAGCACAGTAGGAGTTTGTTTGGGACCAGGTAAGCCCCATTCACTTCCTCCATCTGTTTCGTGCTCATCTTGTACATAGTTGGTCGAACAGGGTGCATTTCCATTGACACTTTCCTTGGCGGCACAGCTGCTTTGTGTGTGACTGGCAAGGAGTTCCTTGTTGAGATGTGACCTATGTCACATGTCTTGTGGGATATGATTGAGTCATCCCATATACTAAATACGGTATCTGTCCCTTATGGACTGATTTGGACTTGGCCGGACTCTTATGGACCGTGTTTGTTTATCTTTATTGTCAGAGCCACATATGGCTCTTATTGTTCTTCATTATTAAGATACTGGCATTGTCTGCTTTAGGCAGCTATTGTTCTCTGCCCTCCAATGGCATTTCTCCCTTTAGTGCACAGACCACCTGTATTGTGTTTGGATCACCTGTGTGCACGGACCATTCTTAGCTAAGTGTCCTGTATATAAGGACTGCTGTTTTTGCCTCTACACTTCAGAGTTTCCTTCTCCTCTGAAGTGTAAGTCCCTTTTATCTTACTTCTCCAACTACCTTTGCTCATAGACATTCCATAGTAACTTGTCTACTAGGTATGCAGTTGTAATAGAGTTTCCTTCTCCTCTGAAGTGAACTTGTCTACTAGCCTTTCACTATTTACCCCTTGCTTGTTAGTTCTGCACTTCAACAGGTTATGGGCCCTGATGCCTAATAACTAACTTGTGTTATACCAACAGATCTACTTGTGTCATCTTGCTCTCTCAGCCGACCACATCTTTGTCATCTTCATTACCTTCAGTGAGCATCCTCTATCATCTTATCTTGACACATCCTTTCTCGTCCACCATGACTTTGTCATGTGCCATTTTGGCTAGCCTCTTAAGGAGGTTCTTGTGAGAGGTTTTATATAACCTCAAATTCCTCAGTGTGCACTACTCCTACTATATCTTCTATACCCAGTCTTCATCTGGAAGTGCTTTCATAGGCCAAAAGGGGAAGACCCTTGTGGCTATAGGCCTCTCAAATGGTTGGGTGATACTTGGTTAGTACCTGGGTCACTTCAAGGGGTGTGAAGGCCTGGTTAATAGTCAAACCCAGAAGTCCTTCCCTCTGACACAACTAGGAGACACTACTATACTATAATGATAGTTACATAGTAGCTATGACTAGACCTCTGCCAGGAGAAGCATTCGCTCCCTTTGTGCAGGATTCACTGCATGGCACATATCACTAGTCTAGTTGCTTAGTACCAAGACCCTTAATGGTCTGTTCTAGAGACTCCACAGACGACAGTCGCAATTGTTATGGGAGTTGATCCCTATCATTGTCTCTGGAATTTGCTGTTGGCTCCTCTCTAGGGTACTGCCCTTTACTGTACATCTTTAGTAGCCCCAGTCTACTTAGCCCTAAAGGTTAGAGATGGCCTTGAAGCGTCCTTCGCCAGACAATGCTTCCATGTGCCCTTCTTGCTAGACCCTGATAAAGCTGTATGACATGACTGCTAGCCCTCTGGGCCTAGGAGATCTCAGTATAAGGCAGCCATCATAAAAAATGATTCCACTACTATAGTATAGTTCCCAAGTTGCACAAACTTGAGACATGATACACTACTGTGTTATGGAGTCATAGCGCTCCTATGGCTGGACCTCTACTTTCCTATACCAAGATCTGGGCTGGTTCTGACTGCTCCTTGGAACCAGATTTTACAAACATCTCAAATGGCTTCACCCACCTTCCACCTCTCCTTCCCACCAACCCTTGTCCTCTCCAAGTTGGATGGAACAAACTGGCAGACATGGGGAGTGACCTTCATGTTGCTCATGTTGATGAATGGTGTGAGGAGACACCTCACTCACTCTAACCCTGCCCATGTTCCATACCACCCTACTCCAGCAGCAGGTGCTGTGGGTGCCCCCACTGGACCCATGGATGAAGGATTGGCCATTTTGGCCATGTGGGAGAAGCAGGAAGAGGTCATCACTGGCCTCTTATACCTCTCAGTCACCTCTGAAGTACTTTTGGGCATAGTATCAGAGACACTGTTCTCAAGTGTCCATGATAAGTTTTCCCATCTAGATCACCTCTATGGTCAGGTTGGCTCTATGGCCACCTTCAATTTATGGGTGGGCTTGGCCAACACCAAGCTCCAGGAAGGTAGCCCCTTCCAACCTCAACTCCAGAAAATGCTGGACATGAGGAACACCCTTGTGGAGCAGGGGATGCCTGTCTCGGACATGCAAATGTCCTTCATACTTCTAGACACGCTACCCCCCTCCTACAGTACCATAGCAGGCACCATCCTCGCCTCTGGCCCCCCTGCCAACCTACAACCTCAGGACCTAATCAACAGGTTCATCAATGAGGAATCATGTATTGCTGGTCCCCTGGCATCTTATAATAAGATAGCCCCCGTGAAAACTCACTTGCCTCCACAGACCCATGTGTTGCAGGCATCAGGCAGCTCTGTGTCCCTGGACATAATCTGCCATTACTGCAAAAAGCCTGGCCATAAAAGCCAGACTGTTACAAACTCAAACGGGACCAGGAAAACGCTAAGAAAGGGAGGGCTGGGCAGTGTGGGAAAGCTGCCCAAAACTCAATGACTGAGGCCCTGGACTCACTGCCAGGAAATAGGTTTGCTGCAGCCAATAGCATACCTGTACCAAAGAGCCATTGTAGCGGTATGACACCTCGCTACGTTGAGTCCAAGTGTGGAGTGGTAAGTGAACCGTCAGGTGAGCACACTCAACCCGAACGCGGAGATAAATCACGCGCTAAGCGTGCAGTCAATGCGGAGGGGACTAGAGCTCAGATCCTTTATACAAGGATGCGAATAGTCAGTGATCACGCAGTGGCACGCTGAGTGGAGAACCAAGAGGACAAGTTAGATTGGTAAAGAGTAAGGGATACAAAGGAATGCGCACCTGAGTGGAGAACCAAGAGGACAAGTTGGTTCCACTCAGGACGCTACAGGAGAGTTTATATACGCTACTGGTGCTGAGCTTAAACTGAGTCTAAACATGGTTACTAAGTGTATAGTAAGACTCCATGACTCAGGAGCTGACACGTTGTGTCTAATAATAGCGCTATCTATTGTGCTGACTGATGCACTGTCATAGCGCTGACGCGATGCTTATCTTTGCTGAGTAAAACCTAATACAGCGAGTAAGCGTAAACTACTAAGCGTGTTCTAGAGCTATCTAGAATGTTCCTTCCTTATCTACCAATCATTAGAGTCCGTACGTAAATGGAATGTGACCGGATTAGGTTGTCCTGTTAAGGGTGCAACTATCCCAGGGTCACGTGCTTGAAGGTGCACATGATGGCAGCATGTGACTGACGATATCTCGTACTTTTGCCTCTTATATCTTCCTCTGGTCATTCTGTAAAAATACAGAAACATAGGAAAATAAATATACGCGTCCATGACAGCCATCTATTTACAATAGTTAATGGCTCTGGCAAAATAGAAGAGGTACATGAGGTACCTCAGGTCTCCCTTTACATGATGAGTGCCAACCACACTCAAATAGCATCAAGATGGATGATGGATAGTGGAGCATCAGCACATTTCACACCACACCTTGAAGACTATGACTCCTATACACCTCATGAAGGAGTAGAAGTGCTTCTAGGTGACAACTCTCTACTCAAGAGTGTTGGTACTGGTATGGTTACAATCTGAACCAACAGAGGGTATAACCTCAAAATATCAAATGTGCTACACCTGTCACGGTGGGCAAGAAGTGGACTCTTACTTACGGTGATGACCCCGTTGGTAAGCAGTAATGAGTCATGGACAAGTCGTATCAGTCAGCGAGTAGCACAATCACATGCCGATGTGGCATGTACTTAACACATGATAGCAGTAGTAGGGTTCGAGCTACTTACGCTATTAGTCGTACGGTTTCGGGAGGAGCTTTAAAGTGTCCTCAAATATGTATAAATAGTGGCTTGATAAGACCAAGAAACGCCATCTTGGTCTTCTTCAATCACCACTTCCTTTCATCTCTACCACGAGGGATTCGCTTGCCACTTCGCGCAAGTCGTCTTTATCGATCAGATTACCTAGTGGCGCAACTCGCCCTAGTGTACGGATAAGATCATGTGCCTATACGAAGCGCCGTGTATCTCGTGATTGAGTCACGTGACCATCCTAGAATATTTTGCTAAGTTGTGAACGCCCTTTCGCAGTCCAAGTCGGACTAACGCCAGTGGTGGCGTTACATTAAGACCAAGATCCATCCATCGTGGCGTTTACAACTCGAGACCAGTGGAGGAATTTTCAGACCTACTCCCTCGAACGAAGAGGAGACTGCAACGTACCCACACAATTCCTGGGAGCCGCTCGGTGGAGGGAATACAGAGGAGAAACAGGCTACTTCGTTGACTTTGCATTGGGCCCAACCCGATATTGCCCCGTTGAGTTCAATTTCGACCATCTGTGCTGGGTTGAAATTACTTGGAACCCCATAGATAACCGTTACGACGCAGTACAACCCGCAGGGAGAAATTACAACTGCGATATCGACTCAAGAAACCTACCCACATGTACAGAGTGGGGATGTATAGACGGACAACCAGAAGAGGAACCAAGCACCTCGGAACCTAGAACCCCCGCACCATCAGAGACCAGCAGAGACGACGAAGAAACAGACAACGAAGAGTCTGAAGTCGGGGACATAATACAAACAGCTGAGTCCCTACGCATAAACGAACCAGAAAGTATCGAGGTACACCCACCCGCAGAAATGGCCACCGCAACAATAACCAAAGTCGACATGGCAATTGAAGAAGCCCGAAGGATCACCGAAGAAGCTGAAGCCTATCTACGTCCCATCAACCCAACCACCGGACACCGGATGACAGCTGACGATGCGGCAATCTTCAGGGCAGTAGGACCCGACGTCGCAGATCCCCCACCAGGCGCAGGAGGACCTCAACCACCCAGAAAACCAGGAGGCAACTTTGGTCAAGGGCCCCCACGAAGGCGACAACCTCAGTTCGGAGGAGGAGGAGGTGGAGACCCATTCGGAGGAGGACCACCACCACCAGCAGGAGGACCGGCTCCAGGAGCACCACCACCAGGAGTACCTCAAGGCATGGACAAGCTAATGGGGGAAACCCCAAGCATTTTCGACGGAAATTGAGATGAGTATGAGTCATTCCTCACACAATGGCACATTTACTGGGGACAAAACTCAGAAGCACCGATCATGACCAACGTCTATCGGTGATGCCTACTGTTTTTAGGCTTTATCAAAGGACCACGAGTGTCAAACTGGACACTCGGCTTCCTCCAATGGCTCAACAACGAGCTACACCACGGACGCAGCCGATACGACCCCTACCTGTGGGACACTCTAACAGCAGGGTTCTCAGACTGCTTCTCGAACGTGCTTGAGCAAGAACAAGCGCAGGCCACACTGGCCAAAGGATTCAAAATGATTGGTGATGACATTGATTCGTACGTCACCAACTTCGAGCAGTTGGCGCGGAAAGCTGACTACCGTCTCAACGATCGCCAAACCCTGGACCGGTTCACGGCGGGGCTCCCGAGAGCCTTGTTTACAAAAATTTACAAGCTGGACGACCCCCAAACTTTTGACGAATGGAAGGAAGCCGCGCTACGAAGGCAGAAACAATACATCCACCTGCGTGCGCGCCTAGGGATCAACACCGCCCTGCGCAACCCCCCAACGCCCAGACCTCAACAAAACCGAGGATACGCCCCGCAATGGGCACCACCCAGGTTCCCACCACCTCACCGCGACCCAGACGCCATGGATACATCGGCAGACCGAACCAGGGCACGCCTTGCGGAAGTAGGAGACCCGAACCGCAACCGACCCCCATTCCCACCAAGAGGAGGACCTGGGCAAAACCGCGGAGGGGGGCAGCGTCGCGATATGAGGGAAGTCATCTGTTACAACTGTAACAATCCAGGTCACTTCTCACGGGAATGCACACGCCCCAGAAAACTGAGACAGTCATTCCAACCACACGCAAGCACAAGTCGAAACGCGGACACTGACTACTTCGGACAAGAACCCACAACAGCACGATGGGCAGACACTACCCCACAAGAACAAGCCAAGGAGTGGATGGAAACATTGAGAGGAGCAAGCGACGAGGTCAAGGACCTCGTATTTAAAGATCTCTGGACCCAAGAGGGTTTTCAGGATGCCTGAACCCATCGGCCTGGGTGAGGGCAGTTAACTGTAATTCTGTAATCATGACTCACTATCGTTCGCTTCGAATTCCAGTCTCGATTCGCACAAATTACTCCATGGCCGACATAAGAGGGCTCATAGATTCCGGAGCCACCGACAATTTTATAAGACCCACGTTTGCTAAACGAATGGGCCTCGGGCTGCAAACGCTCGAGAAACCGAAGAAAATATGGAACATCGACAACACAGAAAACAAAGCTGGGTCCATCACTCACTTCGTTGACCTAAACGTTCAAACCAACGGAACATCTAAGGTTATGCGATTCCTAGTCACGGACATCGAAAATGAAGACCTCATCCTCGGATATCCCTGGCTAGCCACTTACGAACCCACCATCAGCTGGGCACACACCACAATCCACGAAAATGCCCTCCCCGTAGTACTACGATCCGTCAACCCCACGGAGGTGCAAACCACCATCGCCGGCGCCATAACTGAAGATGAGGCCAAGGAAGTCGTTCAAGAACTTGAGGAAGAATGCCAGATACGCACCACGGCCACCGAACTCGCCATCGCCACTAATCAGGGCACCGTTGCTACGACCATTCCCGATCCATATCAATGATTCGCGAAGATCTTTAGCAAAGAAGCATCCCACCGATTCCCACCATCAAGACCATGGGACCACGCGATCGACTTCAAACCTGGCACACCCCCTAGCATCGACTGTAAAGTCTACCCAATGTCGCGGGACAAAGACGGACAGCTACGCGAATGGCTAGAGGAACAACTTAAAATGGGTTACATACGACCGTCAAAGTCACCCTATGCCTCGTCCTTCTTCTTCATCAAGAAGAAAGATGGAAAACTAAGACTGGTACAAGACTACAGACGGATCAATGCCTGCACAGTACGTAACCAATACCCGTTACCCCTCATGTCGGAACTCATCAACGACCTCGGGAACGGATGTATCTTCACCAAATTGGACATCCGCTGGGGATACAACAACGTACGCATCAAGGAAGGTGACGAACACAAGGCAGCGTTCAAAATGAAATACGGACTATTTGAACCACTCATCATGTACTTCGGACTCACAAACTCACCGGCCACATTTCAAAATATGATGAACAACATACTAGGCGACACAATCCGCGTCTTCGCAGCCATGGGCACCATCATCCGCGTATACATGGATGACATTGGGATAGTGACACTAGAACACGCAGGGCTTCAAGCACACATAGACGCCGTATGCGCGGTACTCCAAGTTGCAATGGATCACGACCTCTACTTCAAACCGTCTAAATGCACGTTCCACCAACCACGAATGGATTACCTGGGGGTAATTCTTGAAAAGGGGGTGACTCGCATGGACCCCGTAAAAATCGCAGGCATACATGACTGGCCTACACCCACGAAAGTACATGACGTACGATCCTTCCTAGGTTTCTGCAATTTTTACCGACTCTTCATTCGCGGTTTTGCCACATACACACGAGCTCTCAACAAACTCACACGCAAAGACGCCGAATGGACATGGGGCAAGGACGAAGAAACGGCATTCCAAACCCTTAAAAACCTAGTCACCAGCGAGCCGGTACTAGCTCACCCCACGCTGATGGACCAATTCGAGCTCGAGGTAGATGCATCCGGATACGCAGTAGGCGCAGTCCTCCTTCAGAAGAAACGAGACGGGAAACACCACCCCATCGGATACTTTTTGGCCACCCTGAACGAAGCAGAACGTAACTACAACATCTACGATCTGGAACTTTTGGCCATCTTCAAAGCACTGCAACACTGGAGGCACTTCCTGGCAGGATCACCACACAAGGTCAAAATCTTCTCCGACCACCTCAACCTCATGCATTGGAAATCACCACAAAAGATAAGTCGTCGCGTAGCCCGAGAAGTCCTAGAGCTCATGGATTACGACTTCAAGATTCACCATATTAAAGGAACAAGTAACGGCCATGCAGACGCACTATCAAGAAGACCAGACTATGACAAAGGGGAAAGAGACAACGAAGACGTCATCATCCTACCGGACAAGGTATTCACGCGAAACCTTACCACACAAACCCCAGAAATGCACGACCAAAACGAAAGCATCATACGCCCTTGGGTGGACCCACACAAGCTCAAAAAGATCAAAGGAACCTGGTACCGCCAAAGGGCATGAGTAATCACAGGAGGACCAGAAGAGATTCGCACCATCATCGCAAATCACCACGATCCTCCCATCTACGGCCACCCAGGAATCAAGCAAACGGCAAGGATCATTGAACGAAACTACTGGTGGCCAAACCTGCTGAAACACGTAACCAAGTACGTCCAAGGCTGTGCAGAATGCCAACGGCACAAAGTCAACAACCGACCGACAAAAGCCCCACTAATGCCCATCACACCGAAAATCGACGCTAAGCCATTCGAAACCATAGCGCTCGACTTTATCACTAAGCTGCCAGAGTCACAAGGACACGACTCCATCCTCACGGTAACCGATCACGACTGCACTAAAGCTTCAGTCTTCATCCCCTGCAATGAAGAGATATCGGCAGAAGAAACCACAGCTCTGTACGTAACCCACATATTTCGGAGATTCAGACTACCGGCAAAGATCATCAGTGATCGCGACCCACGCTTCGCATCAAAATTCACGAGGGAGTTATGCCGGATCTTAGGCATCTACCAGAACATCTCCATGGCGTATCACCCCCGAACAGATGGGCAGTCGGAACGCACCAATCAGTGGCTCGAACAGTACCTCCGATTCTGGACCAACGAACATCAAGATAACTGGGCGCAGTTCCTACCCATGGCAGAATTTGCACACAACAACTGGCCACATGAAGCCACAAGGAAATCCCCGTTCTCGCTTCTAATGGGGTACGACCCTCGCGCCGATTGGATCGATAAGCCATCGCCCATCCCACAAGTACTCACAAGACTCCAACAATTCAAAGACGCGCGAAAAGAAGCCCAGAACCTCATTCAAAAGGCACAATCTCTGTGGATCAAACACCGCAACACGCCCAAATATCAGGTGGGAGACCAGGTATGGCTAGAAGGGAAGCATCTCCGAACCAATCAACCAACGGCCAAACTCGCGGCGAGGCGCCACGGTCCCTTCCAAATCACACGAGTCCTGTCACTGGTCAATTATCAGCTCGAACTTCCCACGCAGTGGAGTATTCACCCCGTGTTTCACACTGATTTACTCACGCCTTATCAAGAAACGCCCATGCATGGGGAAAACTTCCAGCGCCCACCACCGGATTTGGTGGATGGAGAAGAGGAGTACGAAGTGGAGCGCATTCTAGACTCCAGAAGATTCGGCCGGAACAAGAGACTACAATACCTCATGAAATGGAAGGGGTACCCAGACTCGGAAAACCAGTGGGTCAACGAAGGTGACGTATTCGCCAACGAAGCCGTGGCGGAGTACAAGCGGAGTTCAATGACTGCTAGGACGCATATAAACCAAGCAGACGACGCTAAGTTCCCCTCACATCTTCACACTGGATCCATCTCACACAACACCATGTCATCTCCCTCCTCATCTCCTGCTATTGCAGCCAACCTCTGCGGATCCTTCACCCATGAGGAACTTAAGGCCGCTATCAACAACCTCGCACCCATCGAGGATCTCGACAACCCCAACACCCCCACGACTTACTGGATGCTCGACGCCGACGGGCAACACCTCAACCGTATGCCCTACATGCAGGCCGAAGTTGATCGGCTTCGCGCAGCTCTCCGAGACCGTGCACTTTCCTCACCGGGACCTCTCCCGGTTCGAGTGGAGCACTGGGTCGAGACACATCAAGAACCTGAACACGATGCGATGGGAGGAGTGGAAGGTGACGGCAGAGAGGTGGAGGCTCGAGCAGCTGGCGATGGCAGCGACAAGGAGAATGAAGATCCTCGAGAGGAGGAGACAGTTCGACGAGACGATGCATGCCAGGTGCGGGAGCAGCCCGAACGCGAACTCAGGGAGTGGTATCCAGCTGAGCACCCCTTCATCATCACAACCACCGATTCTGACCACCCCGACAAGACCCCCTACACCCTCGACACAGTGGGCCGCCCCATTTACCAAGGCTCCCTTCGAGTGGACCTTCCTTCCTCGTCCCATCACACCACCACTCTCCACCGCCGCCTCGCCAACTCCCGCTTTGCCCCCTATGGTTACATCCACAACCGAGGGGACAAGTTTGTCCACTTCCCCATCACCGACGCCCAGGGCGTCACCACCCAGGCAGCCTACATCCAGGTCATCATGACTGCCAACCCCATCGTCCTCGGTCTCACTGCAGACAGCGACAAGACGTATTCCAAGCCGCTCTATGCGGAACCTCAAGTTCGGGAACGGGGCAAACCTCACTATGGGGAGCTGGAAGCGCGAGCCCTTGCCGCTGGTCACGCCAACCAGCACCGCCTCGACACGGCGGTCAACGAGCTGAGGGATACGGGACTGAAAGCTGAGTTGCATAGGTACCGTTCGCTCAGGGCAGAGGCTGAAAGGATTGAGCACCACCTCCACGCCCTCTCATTGGCCCTGGGTGGTGTGCAGGCCGACGTCGCATGCTCCAAGTTCAGATTGGAGATGGCAGATATTCACAACCGAGTTGAGGAAGTGCAGGAAGGATGGATGGGAGGGATCGGACCGACCTGGCGCCATGGTCGTCGCAGCTGAAACGGGGGGTGATGTCACGGTGGGCAAGAAGTGGACTCTTACTTACGGTGATGACCCCGTTGGTAAGCAGTAATGAGTCATGGACAAGTCGTATCAGTCAGCGAGTAGCACAATCACATGCCGATGTGGCATGTACTTAACACATGATAGCAGTAGTAGGGTTCGAGCTACTTACGCTATTAGTCATACGGTTTCGGGAGGAGCTTTAAAGTGTCCTCAAATATGTATAAATAGTGGCTCGATAAGACCAAGAAACGCCATCTTGGTCTTCTTCAATCACCACTTCCTTTCATCTCTACCACGAGGGATTCGCTTGCCACTTCGCGCAAGTCGTCTTTATCGATCGGATTACCTAGTGGCGCGACTCGCCCTAGTGTACGGATAAAATCACGTGCCTATACGAAGCGCCGTGTATCTCGTGATTGAGTCACGTGACCATCCTAGAATATTTCGCTAAGTCATGAACGCCCTTTCGCAGTCCAAGTCGGACTAACGCCAGTGGTGGCGTTACAACACCCCCCCAATACTATCCACGCCTGCCCTAACAGAAAAAGGCACCATCATCAGTTTTGACTCAACATCTTTTGCTATAAGATTCAATGGAGAGACCATAGCAGAAGGACACAAGGCTACAGGCCTGTATTGGCTTGACAGACATCATATGAACTCAGTCTGAGCACCTGCATCTGCTAGCCTTGATGTCTGGCATCAGTGCATGGGACATATGTCCAAAGACATGCTCAAAAGATATGCTCAAGAGTCTGTAAAAGGACTCAATATAAACAACTCCTGTGTAGATGATACATTGTGCCATGGCTGTGAAACCAGCAAATCAACACATCTACCATTCCCACCTTCCTCCAAACATGCACAAGAACCTCTTGAAGTCATTCATAGTGACCTAGTTGGCCCTATGCAGAGCAACTCTATACAAGGGAACAAGTACTTCACCACATTCATAGACAACTTCTCCAAAGCAGCAGTCATCATCTTTATGAAGTCAAAGGACCAGTTTAAGGACACCTTCCTACACTATAAGGTGTGGGCTGAAAAACAACTAAACAAGCCCATCAAAACCTTACACTCAGACCGTGGTGGCGAGTACATCAATAATGACTTAAAGCACATACTTCTGGAAGCAGGAATAGAGCATACTCTTACAATGCCTCATTCTCCACAACAGAATGGGAGAGCCAAGCATTTTAACCATACAGTTATGGAAAAAGGCACTAGCATGCTTCATCATGCAGGCCTTAGCCTTGGCTTTTGGGAACAAGCAGTTCAAACTGCTGTGCAAATTTACAACCACACACCCAATCATTCCAATCAGTGGAAAACTCCACTGGAGCTCTGGGATGGTACAGTCCCAGATGTCTCTTACTTTAGAGTATTTGGCTGCAAAGCCTACTATCATGTACCTGAACACAACTGACACAAATTAGATCCTAAAGCAAAGGAAGCTGTGTTTGTGGGCTATGAGCCCATATCAAAGGGCTACAAACTCTGGGATAGACATAGCTGGTGCTTTGTCTCTTCACGAGATGTTACATTTGACAAAAGCACTTTCCCATCCCTGAGTGACCTGGCTTGTCACTCTCAAATTCCTACCCCTCCCATGTCTGGTGAACTCAAAAGAGGCGCTGCCGGTGGAGAGATCTTTTTTGTAGTGCCTAGCCTGCCTACACCAGCTGTTGCCCCTGCAGCACCTACACCAGTCTTTGTACTTCCACCTATTCAGGTGCCCACAGTACCCCAACCCCAACAACAGCCTAGCACACCCCCCAACACCACACCTGCTCCAGCAGATCAGACTATCTATCATACTCCCCCATCTCAGGCTCCCCCTCCTACAAATACTGCACCTACCTGCCCTCGCACTCACTCTACAAGGTGTGCTGCTGTAACCACTTCAATACCAGCCCCTAACTTCAATAGGGAAGTATCCCCTCCTAGATCTACTCCCAGATCTCCGAGAAATGGACGACCGGTCTCGCCTACTCTACCAAGGCAGAGCACTAGGGTATGATTCACAAATCCTCACTACATCCAAGAGGAGGTCGATGACTTCGTGCAAGGGAGCAGCAGGCTGGGAATGATGGACTTACTTAATGTGGCAGAGGTACCTGGCTATAGGGACCCTCAGACCTTCAAGCAGGCCATGGAGTCTGACCAAGCTGTTGATTGGCTCGAAGCATGCCAGTATGAACTGGATGCTCTCAACAAGCTTGATGTCTGGAGATTAGAACCCCTCCCTGCTAGAAGGAAGGTGGTTAAGTGCAAATGGGTGTTCAAAAAGAAAGCAGATGGATGCTTTCATGCTAGGCTAGTGGCAAAAGGGTTCACCCAACTAGAGGGGGTGGACTTTGATGAAACATTCTCCCCAGTTGCCCACTTTGAGTCCTTATGACTCGTTCTTGCGCTGGCTACGCTAGAAGACTGGCATATTCACCAGATGGATGTCAAATCGGCATTCCTTTATGGGGAACTGGAGGAAGAAATCTATATGGAGCAACCCATTGGTTTCGTCACAGCTGGCTCCAAGCACCTTGTGTGCCTATTACAAAAGGCCCTCTATGGCCTCAAACAAGCTTCCCGTGCATGGAATGTACAGTTCCATGGGGTCCTTTGTGACCTAGGCTTCACGAGAACATACTCTGATGCAGGAGTATATGTGTATCATCTTCAAGAGGGGGGTGACACATTATTTGTGATCTTATATGTAGATGACATCACTATACTTGGGAGCTCCCTTCCAAAAATCAATGATCTGAAAGTCTCTCTATCAGACTGATATGAGATGACTGACCTTGGTGAAATCCAGTCTTACCTCGGTGTCAACATCACCAGAGCTCATGCAAACTGCACAATGGAGATCAACCAATCGGATTACATCCGCAAAGTGGTTGAGCGTTTTGGAATGTTAGATTCCAACCCAGTATATACCCCTCTTCCCTCTGGCGCTGAGGCACACTTGATCAAATTCGATGATCAGGCCTCTACTTCTGAAATAAAGAAGTATCAACAGATAATTGGGTCTCTGCTATATGCGCAGATTGGAAGCAGACCTGATATATCCTTCGCTGTTGTGTGCCTTAGCCAATTTGCTTCCAATCCCTCACCTCAGCACCTACACCTAGCCAAATATGTCCTGGCCTACCTAAACAGTACTAAGGACTATGCATTACACTATGCTGGAGGGAATGACAAAGATGGAGCAGGCCTTCATGGCTACTGCAATTCTTCCTGGGGAGATCAGGAAGAAAAGCACCCCACCTCTGGTTACATCTTCTTACTTGCCAATGGAGCCATTTCATGGTGTACCAGAAAGCAGAAGACCATAGCCCACTCTACCACAGAAGCAGAGTACATGAGCCTCTCTGAGGCCTCCAACCAAGCTCAGTGGTACACTACCTTCCTAGGGGAACTAGGGTATGAGGTTACCTCACCTATTCCCCTACACTGTGACAACAAAGGTGCCGTAGACTTGGCATTAAACCCTATCATAGGAAGGCAGTCCAAACACATCCTGATCAAACACCATGTAGTCAGGGAGTATGTAGAAAACAAGGTCATACACCTAATTCGTACTCCTACAGGGGAAATGGTTGCAGATGGACTTACTAAGTCACTGCCCAGAGAACCCGTTGACAAAATGGTCACTGATCTAGGAATGGTGTAAGAAGGGTCACAAGAAATAACTTGTGTACACAGTCAATGGTTGTCGATCCTTGGTTTATCAACAAGGATGTCACATTGTTCTAAAAACACATCATGTTCTCTGATCTAAGAGAACTACAAAAGACCCTTCTTAGAGCCCTAAAGGAGTTGGACCTTTCCAACTCAGTACAGATTCTAAAAACCTCCAAAAAGTAGTCCTCTATAGGATGATCATAGATGTCATGGACGCGTATATTATTTTCCCTATTTTTCTGTATTTTTACGGAATTATCTGAGGAAGATATGAAGGGCCAAAGTACGAGAGATTGTTAGTCACATGACGCCATCATGTGCACCTTCAAGCACGTGACCCTGGGATAGTTGCACCCTTAACAGGACAGCCTAATCCGGTCACATCCCATTTATGTACGGACTTATGCGATTGGTAGATAAGGAAGGAACCTTCTAGATAGTTCTAGACCACGCTTAGTAGTTTACGCTTACACGCTGTACCTAGTTTACTCAGCACGATAAGAGCATCGCGTCAGCGCTATGACAAGTGCATCAGTCAGCACAATAGATAGCGCTATTTATAGACACGACGCGTCAGCTCCTGAGTCATGGAGTCTTACTGTACACTTAGTAATAGTGTTCGGACTCAGTTCAAGCCCAGCTCCAGTAGCGTATAAAAACCCTCCTGTAGCGTCCTGAGTGGAACCAACTTGTCCTCTTGGTTCTCCACTCAGGTGCGCATTTCACTGTATTCCTTACTCTACTTCAATCTAACTTGTCCTCTTGGTTCTCCACTCAGCGTGCCACTGCGTGACCACTGACTATTCATCCTTGCATAAAGGATCTGAGTCTTAGTCCACTCCGCAGTGACTGCACGCTTTAGCGCGTGATTTATCTCCGCGTTCGGGTTGAGTGTGTTCACCTGACAGTTCGCCTTTATCTCACACTTGGACTCAACGTAGCGAGGTGTCATACCGCTACATTAGGACAAGTTCCTTATCACTCTCCTGAGCTCCACGCTCACCAGTTTTATCATTTTCCCTCTAGGTGGTTGACGACCATCAGTCCCTTGTGTTATCTACCTCACTCTTTGCCTGGGGAAGTCCGTAAGCAGAATCTGTGCATTTGTGGTACAACTGTAGTGTCCGTAAAACCGGCATACATTGTGCTTGCCTTTATTGGGTCTATCTGGTCATCAGTAGACGCCTCTGGGTACTGGCTGCAGAACTGGTCACCACGCCAGATAAGCTGCAGTTAGACATTGAGCCAGCCAGGCCTAGCCTGCGACAGCTGTACGCGTACCAACCAGAAAAGTTTGAGAGCGCTTCGGCGTGAGAGGCAGCCAACAGGTCGAGAAGACTGAGGCAGACAGCCTTGTAGCTCTACACATTACCCTTCACTACTCCTGAGTGTTCCTTTATCGCCGCAGCCTCGCGCAGTGTGAAACACCACTGTGTATTGGTCTCGCTTGATAGGACATTCCAGTCACCCTCGAGTTAGCGTTTCGCGCTCGTTGTATCCGTCGTCTAAACCCACCTCCATACTTTCCCAAACTGCCTCGCATATTTGCGAACGTCCGCACCCGCCTTCGTCGTCTCTTCAGGAGGAGACAAGCTTCAATCACACCACCCCAGACTACAGCCTCTGCTTCGGCATCGCTGCACGTGCACCCAGACCCACAGTCTGAAGAGGACTGGATCCCTTCACCGGTGTACGCATCACCCTCACCCACCCTATCAACAAACTCCTTTCACTCCGCCTACTCCTCCTCCCAAGCTACACTCGCCCAGTCAGGCGAAAGCTTCATTGACGAAGACGGTGTCAATATCCGTTACCAGGGGTTCCAATTAGAACTACCCCCTCGTAACCTCGCCGAGCAATACGTGCAGGCAATCTATCACGACCAAGAATTCCGATACGCCCTGCTAGACCTTTACGGCCTAGAAATCCCCGTACTCGGAACCGATTTCACAGTCCCGCAGTTGATAGCCATCGCTGCAAATCTCGTTCCTCGTCTCGAATCACCTCCTCACCCCCTCATCTCCCACGTAAGGGAAGAAGAAGAAGAACGTGGCTCCCAAGAAAGGGAAACAGACAGCTCGTCTAGCACAAGCTCAGTATCCCAGCGGAGCTCGCTCGAAATTCGCCCTCCCTCCACCCACTAAAGCAGAGAAGGAGTTTATATCTCGCGTCCAAGACTGGGACGAGATCTCACCAGACGAACAACTCCTCCTCTTAGAAGATTTTCGTCGGGCACAGGAGAAAGCAGAACGAGAAGAAAGACAAAAGGAATTAGATAAGATGTCACAACCCAGCGGAAGCACCCTCCCCGCCGCCGTACCACCCTCACCACTCCCCCCTCCCACCGTCCAGGACTGCCTGGACCTTATCAATCACCTCGGCATAGCCGTTGGAAACCTCGCGCAACAAGTCACAGCCCTGACAGCGCAGGTAGCCTCGGCAACCGCCGCTCGCCCAGGAAATGGGAAAAACAAGGAAATAGTGGCCCGCCCCAAAGCTTGGGATGGGAAAGGCTCCTCTTCGGACGCCCGTCATTTCCTTGCCGCATTCCACAACTGGGCAGGATCACTAGGGGACGCCATGAATACATGGCACACAGTGGACAGCAAGTGGTACGCAGACGAACACAGGTGGATCGCTGCCGCCCTCAACTTAATGGAAGGGGACGCTAAAACCTGGGCACTCCCATACCTGGAGTCCGCCAACAAGGGAACCATTCCCTTCGGAGGCAATTGGTCGGACTTCGTCAAGGAGTTCAACCGCCGGTTTAGCCCCCTGGACGTCCAAGACATAGCTCGAGAAGAGCTGAAAAAGACAAAACAAGGAAAGAAGACGGTTGCCGAATATGCATCCATATTCGAGCAGTATTCTGGACAAACCGGGTGGTCCATCGTCGACCTCCGCACCCGCTTTTATGATGGTCTCACAGACGAGATCAAGGACCTCCTCGCCATCACCGACAAGCCCCACACCTCATATGACGAGTTGAAGCAAAGTGCGCAAGTCATCGATCAGCGACTGCGCCAACGCAACAACGAGAAGAAAGGGAAATCTTCATCGTCGCCACAATACTCCACCTCCAATCCGGACGCTATGCAAGTTGACGCCACGCGCCAACAGGGCAACAAGCCGAAGGAGGAGATCTTCAAAACTCGGGGCGAGTTCCAAGCATGGATGAGAGGGAAATGTTACGGGTGCGGCTCAAAAGAGCACACAAAAAGGATGGAAACCACGAACGCGACGTCTGCAACTGGTGCCAAAGAGCAGGGCACCGAGCAAACGTCTGCCAAAACAAGAGAATGGGGAAACCGGCTAAAGCAAAAGCTGCAGCAACAACGGAGTCCCCTAGCCCACCATCGTCGTCCAATACTGCGGCAGCAGCCGCCACAAGCACCTCCTCCGCCAAGACGTCCCAGGCAGACGTAGCGAAATTGTTGGAGATGATAGAAAAGCAGCAAGAACAGCTGGATGCGTTCAAGGCGGCTTTTTAGATCAGGGGTCGCGTATAGCTGCGACCGGCCCCTCTACAGTAGATGACTCGGCTTCATGTAGTTGTAATATGTGTTTACGCTCTCGCCTCGTTTCGGACTCACCTTCTGTAATTCATACGACTCATGCCTGTAAGTTAGATAGTAGTGTTAGTTCAGTTTCTTGTCTTCCTGATTCTATTACATCTACATCTGCCTCGGAGATGAACAATAGTAGTGTTCCCTTTGCTCCACCTTCTCCAGAAGCAATGCCGCACGTGATGATTTCTGATGCAGCACTGTCTTCTACTATTATTCCCGAAACAAAAGATAAAAAATCACATTTTCATATTTCTGTATATTTAAAAGGACGTCATCGTACTGTAAAAGTAGCAGCAATGGTAGACTCTGGGGCAACTTCGTTGTTCCTGGACAAAAAGTACGCTGACCGCCACAAGATGTTGCAGGTTCCTCTTACGAGCCCCATCACTCTATACAACATAGACGGGACTCTCAATGAAGCTGGTAGTATCACCCACAAAGTCAGACTCACTCTGAAGGTCGGCCCCAGTGAAGAAAGTCACGACTTCCTAGTCACCTTCACTCGGCCCAGAGAACGTCATTTTGGGACTACCATGGCTAAGACAGAGGAACCCGCAAATAGATTGGCAGGAAGGCACTATGCGCCTCAACTCGACCGCTGAAACAGCGCAACCAGAGTTGGAGGTAGAGGTGACGCGCATCATGGCGAACCGCATGGAACGCCGCCGTCTCCTTGCGGAGAAAGTGCTCGACACGGTCCAAGACGAAGTTTTCTGTTTGGCAGGCTTCACATACTCTCAGCAGATCGCCGAGAAAGCCACTGCCTCCAAACCTAAGAAAACCTTCGAAGAAATGGTACCGGAGCATTACAGAGACTTCGCAAAAGTTTTCTCTGAGGAGGAATCCCAGAGGCTCCCTGAGCATCAACCGTGGGATCACGCTATAGACCTCGAACCAGATGCCGTTAAACACTGGAGGGTCAAAGCGTATCCTATGTCTCCAAGCGAGCAAGTGGAACTCGACAAATTCCTGCAAGAGCACATCTCAAAAGGATACCTGGTCCCATCTAAGTCACCGATGGCCTCACCAGTATTCTTTATTAAAAAGAAGGACGGCAAACTCCGTCTAGTGCAGGATTACCGTCGTCTTAATAAAATCACCATTAAGAACCGATATCCACTACCGCTCGCCGCCGACATTATAAACCGGTTGAAAGGAGCTAAGGTCTTCACCAAGTTCGACGTAAGATGGGGCTATCACAACATCCGGATTAAACCCGGAGATGAATGGAAAGGTGCTATCATCACCAATCGTGGACTTTACGAGCCAAAGGTCATGTACTTCGGCATGACCAACAGTCCAGCCACTTTCCAAGCCCTCATGAACGCCGTCTTCGCCGATCTAATCGCAGCAGGAGAGGTCGCAGTATACATGGATGACATCCTCATCTATAGCAACTCTCTAGAGCACCACCGCAAAATTGTACGCGAGGTGCTAAGGAGATTGCAAGAACACGACCTCTATCTCAAACCTGAGAAATGCGACTTTGAAAGGCAAGAAATGGAGTACCTAGGGATGATAATCCGTCCTGGAGAAGTGCAGATGGACCCTGGCAAGGTCGCTGCAGTAAGGGAGTGGCCTACACCCACAACGCTCAGAGAGGTTAGAGCATTTATCGGGTTCGCCAACTTCTATCGTCGATTCATCAAGGACTTCGCGGCTATCACCCGACCCTTGCATGACCTCACGAAGAAGGACACTCCATGGCAATGGCATTCTGAGCAGCAGAAGGCATTCGACCACTTGAAGGAAAGCTTTGTACGGGAACCCATTCTCAAAGTGTACGACCCACAGCTTCCAACAAGAGTCGAAACCGATGCTTCAGGATTTGCTACTGGCGGTATACTCACCCAGAAGTACCCTGATGGTCTCTGGCACCCCGTTGCGTATCGCTCGCAGTCCATGAGCAAAGAAGAGCGCAACTACGAAATCTACGATAGAGAAATGCTTGGCTTAATCCGCGCCCTAGAAGACTGGAGACATTTCCTCGAAGGCATCTCCTTTGAAGTGATCACCGACCATAAGAACATGGAATGGTGGGCAAGCATGAAGGACTTAAACCGTCGACAGGCCCGATGGGCCCTGTATTTAAGTCGCTTCACCTTCAAAATCACTTACAAAAAGGAGACTCTATGCAAGCCGATGCATTAAGTAGATTCTCGAGAGACCACATCAGAGATAACGAGGACAACCGCCAGGTTCAGGTTTTACAACCTAAGCATTTCCTCAATGCCGCCCAAGCACACTTCCGCCCGGAAGTGGACTCCCTAGGGAATCGCATAAGACTCGCATCCATTCGAGAAGCAGAAGTCATAGAGGGTCTTAAAAATCTACAAAAGACCGCTCCAAAAGCTCTCATGGATGGAGTAGCGATGTGGGAGGAAGATGACGGCCTAGTTTACCATAGGGGGAAACTGTATGTTCCCAATGACCGGACTCTAAGACGAGACGTGGTTAAGTCATGCCACGACTCTATCACCGCCGGTCACCCTGGTAAGAATGGCACCATCGAGCTAGTCAGTCGCTACTATTGGTGGCCACGCATGGCAGGCTTTATCAGCTCATACGTAGAAGGATGCGATCGATGCCAACGCTATCGCAAAGATCTGCACCCCAAAGCAATGATCCAGCCGCAAGAAGTACCTGAGGGACCATGGCAGATAGTCGGGGTCGACCTAATTGGCCCTCTGCCCATGTCACGTGGAAAGGATATGATCCTTAACATAGTGGATCATTATACGAAACAGATCCATCTATTTCCAGTGACCTCTCAAATAACGGCTGATGGGGTAGCATCCATCTACTTCGAGCAAGTCTTCCCCTTGCACGGGATCCCCAAGAAGATCATCAGCGATAGGGGACCCCAGTTTGCTGCAAGGAGCATGCGGGCACTATACAAGCGACTAGGGATAGACGCAGGTCTTACTACCGCCTATCACCCTCAAGCCAATGGACAGGTAGAGCGCAAAAATCAAGAAGTAGAAGTCTACTTGCGCTTGTTCATTAGTAAGAGGCAGGATGATTGGGCAGACCTGCTCCCCACAGCGGAATTTGTGGTCAATAGTAGACTCAACTCAGCAACGGGTCACACCCCCTTTGAGCTACTATACGGCTATACGCCTGACTTCACCATTCCCGCTGGTAGGCCAACCGGTATCCCAACGCTCGATAAGCGTCTACAGCACTTAGTTTCCACAAGAAGGGACGCAGAGGCAGCTCTACGCCTAAGTAAAAGGCGAATGCAGACAGACGTTGAACAGAGACACAAGCCATACGTCTTCAACGTCGGGGATAAAGTCTGGTTGCAAGCTAAGCAAATAAAGATACACCAACAGTCGTCCAAACTGGGCCCTAAACAGCTAGGCCCATTTGAAGTCACTGAAGTCAAAAGTGACGTCGACTACAAGCTTGCACTCCCCCCTGCATTACGGATCCATGATGTATTTCATGTAGACCGCCTCTCCCCTTATAAGGGAAACGAAGTTAACGGGCTTATGCCACCTCCACCTGAACCTATCACAGTCGAAGGGGAAGAAGAGTACGAAGTCGACCATATAAGAGATTCCAAGCTCTTTGGTCGTACTCTTAAGTACCTAGTTCGCTGGAAAGGCTACGGTGAAGGCGAGGACACTTGGGAGCCAGCCAAAAATCTAGCGCATGCCCCGGATAAAGTCAAGGAGTTCCACTCCTCAAACCCGGGCGCACCTAGAAAAATAGCAGCTCTCATCTACGCGTCCTTGCCTTGGCAAGCATCTCATATGTACACAGAGGCCAACGCGGACGTCGACCCTTAAGAAGGGGGGTGATGTCATGGACGCGTATATTATTTTCCCTATTTTTCTGTATTTTTACGGAATTATCTGAGGAAGATATGAAGGGCCAAAGTACGAGAGATTGTTAGTCACATGACGCCATCATGTGCACCTTCAAGCACGTGACCCTGGGATAGTTGCACCCTTAACAGGACAGCCTAATCCGGTCACATCCCATTTATGTACGGACTTATGCGATTGGTAGATAAGGAAGGAACCTTCTAGATAGTTCTAGACCACGCTTAGTAGTTTACGCTTACACGCTGTACCTAGTTTACTCAGCACGATAAGAGCATCGCGTCAGCGCTATGACAAGTGCATCAGTCAGCACAATAGATAGCGCTATTTATAGACACGACGCGTCAGCTCCTGAGTCATGGAGTCTTACTGTACACTTAGTAATAGTGTTCGGACTCAGTTCAAGCCCAGCTCCAGTAGCGTATAAAAACCCTCCTGTAGCGTCCTGAGTGGAACCAACTTGTCCTCTTGGTTCTCCACTCAGGTGCGCATTTCACTGTATTCCTTACTCTACTTCAATCTAACTTGTCCTCTTGGTTCTCCACTCAGCGTGCCACTGCGTGACCACTGACTATTCATCCTTGCATAAAGGATCTGAGTCTTAGTCCACTCCGCAGTGACTGCACGCTTTAGCGCGTGATTTATCTCCGCGTTCGGGTTGAGTGTGTTCACCTGACAGTTCGCCTTTATCTCACACTTGGACTCAACGTAGCGAGGTGTCATACCGCTACAATAGAGTGGATGTAGAAACCATCTCGGATTGAAGATTATCTACTCTGAAGAAGATAGTCCTTTATCAGGACTAAAAGATTCAATCTCAATCCTGAACTTCTGTACAACTCTTGGCTCTAAAAAACTACCATCTTAAATATGGACTGCCTCTATCATGGAGGGATGTTGAGACGTGACCTATGTCACATGTCTCATGGGATATGATTGAGTCATCCCATATACTAAATACGGTATCTGTCCCTTATGGACTGATTTGGACTTGGCCAGACTCTTACAGACCGCGTTTGTTTATCTTTATTGTCAGAGCCACATATGGCTCTTATTGTTCTTCATTATTAAGATACTGGCATTGTCTGCTTTAGGCAGCTATTGTTCTCTGCCCTCCAATGGCATTTCTCCCTCTGGTGCACAGACCACCTGTATTGTGTTTGGATCACCTGTGTGCACAGACCATTCTTAGCTAAGCGTCCTGTATATAAGGACTGCTGTTTTTGCCTCTACACTTCAGAGTTTCCTTCTCCTCTGAAGTGCAAGTCCCTTTTATCTTACTTCTCCAACTACCTTTGCTCATAGACATTCCATAGTAACTTGTCTACTAGGTATGCAGTTGTAATAGAGTTTCCTTCTCCCCTGAAGTTAACTTGTCTACTAGCCTTTCGCTATTTACCCCTCACTTGTTAGTTCTGCACTTCAACATTCCTTGTGTTACAATTTGGACTAACAGATGCCTTGGGCCAGGAAGTGAACACTGACTAAGGGCTATGACACCCTCGTCAGCAGTATATCATCATGGACTTATTGGATCAGTCAGCTGGGTAAGCTCTGGCACATGTGATTGTACAATAACAGAACGGATCTCAGAATGACTTGTAGTGACTCATACTAGGATAGCTGTACTAGGGTTCATGGTACTTACACTATTGGCTAGTTACATTTGAGCGGCGCTTCAAAACCCATGCATATCTGTATAAATAGAGTAGAGCGAAGACCAAGAACAGCATCTTGGTCTTCTTCCAATACCACCACCATCTACTCATCTTTGCTAAGAGGTTTCCCCTCTTAAGTGAGTTGTCCAGCATATCCCCCTTAGTTTCGCGATCAAGAGCCCGGTCAGTACCGAGTTCGAGACGTAGGGGTTCGCGTCAACACAAGTCCGACACTTGTGCTGCGTAAGTTCGGTCGATTATGTAAGACTGCTTGCGCACGACTGGGCACAAGAGAATGGAACTAGCAATGGAATTGGAGATGGGACAACAGATTACAAGACTAGGACGAGGGGATACAGGCTACCCTACAGGTCCCTTTATACTGTACAGTTTAGCTATTTTTCTGTTTATTTTCTAAGAGTTTTCCTAAGAACCCGCAGTCATTGCACCATCTAAGATCACCTGACCCACAGCAGATCATGTGCTCCGTAGTGCTATCTTTTCCAGAAAACTAAGGTCAGAACTTTCCAAAACATGAGAAGCAGAAACAGAACAATCCAGAAACATGAGACTATGGAAACTTCCATTGATGTTACGATCGGGGGATCGTGACATACGCCCCCTTCTTGACTGATTCGTCCTCGAATCAAGTCTTCTTCGTCATATCGATGGGTCGGTACCTTTTGCGGAAACCCTGTACCGCTGAAGATGAATCGGTGGGAAAGGGGTTAACAGGGTACGTGGTATTCTTGGCGCCTGGTCTGCAACAGAAGGCTAAGTGTTGGCGAATGAAGTCGAACGGTAGTTCGTCTTCTTCTAATTTCGGTAGTGTTCGGTCCGAGGACCCCGGGCCGGTTTTGTTGCTCTGGGTTTCTTCAGCCTTGCGTCTGAGTGTCTTCGGGCGGAGTCGATATTTGACGAATCTTGGTAACGGGTGTGTTCTTCTGGCCAGTTGTGGGCGTAGCCGTTTGTGTTTGCGTTCGTCGTCTGCGTCGGTTCCCGATGGTCGAGGTCGCTTGGCCGGGCGTTCGTTGTCGGTTTCGGAACTTGGACTTCCCTTTTTCTTGTGTATATGCGTATACAGGGGGTGTTCCGGGGGTACGATGGCCTCGCGTTTGTGGGATGAGTGCGTGGCGGGTTCGACGCGATCCGGATCCTTGGGCCGTTCGAATGCGTGGTGCGGGAACAGAGGGGGATAGCGTGGGGTTGGGGACAGTATGGAGGATGTTGGAAGTGAGGCGGTGGCTGCGGAGGGAGGTGAAACCGAGGCTGTCGAGGTTTTTACCCCCCTTCTAAGGTGAGTGTCGTCCCCGACATCGATAAGAGGGACGGAAGG
The DNA here is from genome assembly GCA_021524915.1 of Lactarius akahatsu. Lineage (NCBI taxonomy): Eukaryota > Fungi > Basidiomycota > Agaricomycetes > Russulales > Russulaceae > Lactarius > Lactarius akahatsu. Next base: position 94,032 of record JAKELL010000003.1, read on the forward strand.
TGGGGAACGCGCAGTTGTGGGCCAGAGAGTGTCGTCGCCTTCCTCGGCGTCGTACCAGATGTCGTCGTCGTCGGTGTGTTCGTCGTCAGGCAGGACAGGAGATACCGAGAAGGGGCGAAACAAGCCGGAGACGCGAGGAAATTCGTCGTCGAGTGAAAGGGTGTCGAGGAAGGCGGAGGTGAGTAGCGGGAGCGACGGGGAGCCTGTGGACGATCGGTGGGAGTGACAGGGCGACATGGGTGATGAGGAGAGGGGAGTGTGGGCTGAGCTATGGGGCGGAGAGGAGGGAGAAGTAAAGTGGGTGGTGGCGAAAGGTCCCGGAGGTTTGATGGTGAGGTTATTTATTTGTACTTCTCCGTCGTCTATCTCGCTGTCCGCGAAGACGAGATTATCTATGAGGGCGAGGCGTTCGCGAGGCTCGAGGTCGAGGGCGTTTTGAAGGACGTTTTGGAGGGCAGTTGACGAAGTGGAGACTTCGTTGATCCGAGCGTTCGGTTGTCGACGTTTTGGGCAGTCTTTCGTGAGATGTCCCATTTGTTGACAAGTGAAGCATCTTCCGTCTTTTTGGCATCGGGCGTATTCGGCATCCGATAGGGTTGTCCGAAACAATCGTCCTGAAGTTGAGAGAGCGTCGATTTCCATGGGTACGACGTCTGACGTTATCGGGGCAGTGGGTACGGTGGTGTTGGTGGTGATCTGAGGAGGATTTGTTCTTCGGGAAGTTCGGTTTCCCCGGGCGAACAAGCAACTAGCGAGCGTTCGAGCTCGTTGTGCTTCTGCGCGTGCTGCCGTCTGCCATTCGTCCATAGTTTCCGGAACGGTGGTGCGCAGTATACACGCCCTGAGGAGAGTCTCTGTAAGTCCACGTCGAAAGAATTCGACAGTTCCGTCCGCATCTCGATGCCATCCTGCGGCGTTTGCTAGGTATTCGAACTGTGCGATGTATGAATCGACATCGTCTTCCTTCATCTGTAACGTGGTGAGCTTTTGGTACGCATTTTGTTTGCTAAGCGTGTCGGTCCACGCGTCCTTGAAGGACTTCTCGAATGTTGCCCAGAGTAGTTCGTCAGTTTCGGCGACGGGATTTGAGCGACGGTGGATCATTTCGTCTATCTTCTTTTCTTCGATGTCGATCCAATTGTTGATTGCGGGTCCTCGCATGTAACTGAGTGCGCAGAGTACGCGCGAATAGGGACTCTTCATGATAACATGATCCCGATTCAGTTTGCTGTGTATGCGGAAATCGCGCAAAAACTGTTCGCTATCTGCTCGACTTCCGGTGAATATGGCGGGTGCCGCGCCTTTGAGGGCTCCGGTAACTGGGGCAGAGGTCATTTTTGCAGGAGGGATTGGCGTGAGGAGCGTTGGTGGGGTCGGAGTTCGGAGCGGATGGTCGGTAGGAAGGAAGGGAGCAGAGTCTGTGTGTACGGGAGTTAGACGGCGGAAGGCTTCGGTAAGGTCTTCGATGGGGTCGGTCGGAAGGTCGTGTGCGACGTCTTTGTTGGTGTACTCGAGCGCTTCTTGAGTTTCTTCGGCTGGGAACGGGGGAATGGCGGGGGGGAGTCGTTCAGGATTTGCCTCGTCGTCTGGGAGCCACCAGCCAAGTCCTAGAGGGTTCTGTCGCTCGATGGCGAGTGAGTTTCTAGTGCGATGGATGTGCTCCCCAAGATTTGTGTCGAAGTGTCGTTCTACAAGGTACCAAGTATCGTTGATGAACTCTGCAAGATATACTTGCTGTCCGACGATGCAGCGATATCCTCCACGTGGGTCAGTTGGCGAAGTGTTCCAATACGCGGAACCAAGAACGTGCTGCGGGAGATCGTCCGAGAGTCTACGAAAAACCTCAACCCAATCGTCGTTTTCAGGGATCTGTAGCTGTAAGCTCGCCACGGTCAGGAATCCTCAAGAATTACTGCCGGGTAATTTCGCGAGGACTACTCCTCGTAATTGTCACTGAAGTTCGCGCTGTCCGCGGGTACGTTCGCGGAGTCGTAAGTTTCGCGAGACCGAGTCTCGTAAGTTGTTCGCGTCCGCTTGTCCGTCAGCGGGGCCGTAAGGTTCGCTCCTTTCGTAAAACACGCGAAAGGGTATGAGTGGGTCCTAGTCTTATTTCGCGATCAAGAGCCCGGTCAGTACCGAGTTCGAGACGTAGGGGTTCGCGTCAACACAAGTCCGACACTTGTGCTGCGTAAGTTCGGTCGATTATGTAAGACTGCTTGCGCACGACTGGGCACAAGAGAATGGAACTAGCAATGGAATTGGAGATGGGACAACAGATTACAAGACTAGGACGAGGGGATACAGGCTACCCTACAGGTCCCTTTATACTGTACAGTTTAGCTATTTTTCTGTTTATTTTCTAAGAGTTTTCCTAAGAACCCGCAGTCATTGCACCATCTAAGATCACCTGACCCACAGCAGATCATGTGCTCCGTAGTGCTATCTTTTCCAGAAAACTAAGGTCAGAACTTTCCAAAACATGAGAAGCAGAAACAGAACAATCCAGAAACATGAGACTATGGAAACTTCCATTGATGTTACGATCGGGGGATCGTGACACTTAGACCAGGGATCCCCGTGACTTACCTTTACTGTCCCTTTGTGGATCAGTGGAATACCCAGTAGGCACGGCAGCATACCAAGTCAAACTCTACCACAACGAATGTGTTGGAGCCCCCTATCACTTGTTCTACATCCTCAATCACGCCTCTTGGAGTAACGCTAAGTACATCGCCAAGGTTCCCCCAGGGATCATCTTACTCAAAGACATCCACACCTACTTTGGAAGAGATGAAAGCCTTCAACCACACCCTGCCTTTTATGCCGACTCTCCTGTTAACTGGAACTACTTCCTCTCAAGGATCGCCACCTGAGCAGAAGCCTAAGTCAGGCAAACATCTGTGGTAGACATTACATTAAGACCAAGATCCCACTGTGGCCAATCCTACCAAGACAACCAAAGACTACTGGGTCCCATTCAGACCCTACTTCATCAACAGGAGAGGAGACCGCAACATCCCTAAAAGATATCTCAAAACTGCATTTTGGAAGGACGATGCAGAATCCCCAGGCTATGTCACATATTACATTGACAAGAGAAATAACACACACCTCATACCAGTAGAATTCAACTTCAACAACAACTGCTGGGTCAAAATCAGGTGGAATGACCTCCACAACAAATTCCAAGCAACCAGACCAGCAGGATCAAGCCTCAACCTTGACATCTTACAGTCAAACATGGTCACCAGAGACCAGTGGGGAGTAATCGACGGACAAGAAGAAGAACCAGCTCAATCCCCAACACCCAAAACACCAGCACCGTCCCCATCCATTTCCAGCAACCTGGAAGAAATCCACATTCTCTGAGACCAAGAAGAGGAGGAACAGCTAGAGCTAATCGCTAAGTCCATTCCCACAAACATGTCCCAGACAATCACACATGAAGCCACAGCACAAACGGCACTATTTGCCAAACCCCCCTCCAGCAATGGAGGAGGAGGAGGAGGGGGCAGAGCACCACCAGGAGGAGACCCTGATGACAATTGACACCATGACAAAGGAGCCGCAGCTCACACCCCACCATTTACCATGCCTGACACCAACAAGTTCCTGGGAAAAGAACCCAAAATATTCACTGGCAATTGCAATGAAGTGCAAGCCTTCCTCTCCCAATGGAACAGATTTGCAGGAGTCAACACCACGAACAGAAGCATGAAGGTCCCGTACATCAAAGCTATGATGTTCCTCACCTACATACAAGGCCCACTCGTTGACGAATGGGCTGCAGAAACCACCAAATGGCTCGATACACACCACAACAAGAACGATGACTGGCTGTAGAACAGAGTGGAACTCACCTTCAAGGGGCAATTCCGTGACAACCTTGAGAAGGATCATGCAAGAGTCAAACTCAACAAAGGGTTCAAAATGACAAACAAGGACATAGACAGCTATGTCACTAAATTTGAAAAGCTGGTCCGACAAGCTGACTACCGGCTAGATGAACCACTCGTCCTCGACAAGTTCATGCAAGGCATTCCCCTCAAGTTATGCCAGAACACCTACCAATTCCATAACCCACATAATTACTCCCAATGGAAGAGTGCCCTCATCGAGCAACAGAAATGCTACCTGCATATGAAGGCCAGGTCAGACAGCTTTGGGAGACAGCCCCAAGTAACACAATGTCCACGACAGAGCCAACCTCTCTGGTTCCAACCACCGCAACATCAAGGAGGATGGCAGCAATACCATAACCATCCGGATGCAATGGACACCACACCTGGAAGAATCCGAGCATGAGTCGTGGAAATTGGCAATGTCAACTGGAACCACCTGGAAGACCCAAGGGACTGGAACCCCAGAAGACCCCTGTTCCCACCAAGGGCTGGGTTCATGCAACGCAGAGGAGGAGGACATGGAATAATGAACCTAAGGGACATAACCTGTTACAACTGTAACCAGAAGGGGCACTTCTAATGAGACTGCAACCAGCCAAGGAAAGCATGAGGCAGGGATGCCTACATAGAAGAAATACCCACCACTCCCCAGAGCATAGCAGAAGAACCCCTGATTGACCTGGACGAACTGGTACAGGCAAACCACACAACCGCGAACACTCAAGTTTGTGACATCCTCGACCTCATTGCAGCACTACCACAGGAGCAGGCTGAGGAGCTGGTTAAGAATATGGTGGGGAGGCAGGATTTTCAAAGCGCCTGAACCCAATGGCCTGGGTGAGGGCTTCAAATTGTAATTCAACATTCATTACGCACTATCAATCTATACACATCCCAGTTTTGATTCAAACAAATTACTTCATGGCTGACAAGAAAGCACTAGTGGACTCTGGGGCCACACACAACCTCATACACCCAGACTTCGTCAAAAGAATGAAGTTAGGGACCAAAGAACTACCAAACCCCCACAACGTATGGAACATTGACAGGACACATAACAAAGGGGGGAAGATCACCCACTACATCAATCTAAATATACAAACTGATGGAAAGATAAAAACCATTCAGTTCCTCATCACCAACATTGGAGGAGAAGACCTCATCCTAGGATATCCATGGCTCGCTACCTTCCAACCAAGGATACAATGGGCCACTGCAACCATGGACACCAAACAGTACCCCATTATAATCCGCAAAACCAACCCAAACAAACCACCAAAACTTGTGGGAGAACAGGTGGAAATCTGCCAAATAGTTGCACAAGTACAAGACAAGCAGCGACTACAGGCATTCAAAGAACTAGAGGAAGAAACACACCTGGTACGCATACAAACGATGGCAACAGATCTGGCAATATTGGCACAACAGTACATGGAAAAGAAGGAAATCCCTGACGAATACAAAAGGCATGCCAAAGTATTCAGCAAAGAGGAATCCCAATGATTCCCACCTTCAAGACCTTGGGACCACACAATAGACCTCAAACCAGACACCCCGGACAGTATCAACTGCAAAATATACCCACTCAACCAAATGGAAGAGAAGGCCCTTGACAACTTCCTGGATGAACAGTTGGCAAAAGGGTACATATGACCCTCTAAATCACAGTATGCATCTCCTTTTGTCTTTGTTAAAAAGAAGGACAGAAAGCTACGCCTGGTACAGGACTATAGGGAACTCAACAAATGGACCATCCACAACCAATACTTGCTTCCCCTCATACCACAGTTGATCGCTGACCTCAGCAGAGGCTGGATATTCTCAAAATTTGATGTCCGCTGGGGGTATAACAACATAAGGGTCAAACCAGGAGATGAACACAAAGCAGTGTTCAAAACCAAGCAAGGGTTCTTCAAACCCCTGGTAATGTACTTTGACATGACCAACTCCCCGGCAACCTTCCAGGACATGATGAACCATATCTTCAGCCCAGTCATTGAATATCACGAGAAGAAAGGGTCCATCATCCATGTATACATGGACAACATTGGAGTGGCAATGGCAACAACGGAACAGGCACACATGGACGCAATCCACGACATACTGGACCTACTGGCACAACACGATCTGTACCTCAAACTTGAGAAATGCACCTTCCACTCTGACTCCCTCGATTACCTGGGGGTAATCATTAAAAAGGGGGTGATTCGCATAGACCCCGTCAAAATTTCTGGAATCCGAGAGTGGCCTGTCCCCAAAAACATCAAACAGGTGCAATCCTTCCTAGGGTTCTGCAATTTTTACTGTGCTTTCATCCGAAATTTCGCCACACATGCTCAATCACTCAACAAACTCACGTGCAAGGACACAGAATGGCAATGGGGAACAGAACAACAACAAGCATTCAACAAGCTCAAAACCCTGGTAACAGAAGAACCCATACTTAAACACCCTGAACTGGACAAGCCCTTTGAACTAGAAGTCAACACCTTGGGATACACAGTAGGAGCAGTACTCCTCCAATGCAACCTGGACAACAAACAACACCTGATTGCCTACTACTCAAACACCCTCAACGCAGCAGAATGAAACTACAACATCTACGACTTAGAACTACTAGCAATTGTCAAAGCGCTGAGAAACTGGAGACCCTACCTTGCAGGATCCCCACACAAGATCAAAGTGTTCTCTGACCACATGAACCTACAATACTGGAGATCCCCTCAAAAGATCAGCAGGCATGTAGCCAGGGAAGTACTGGAACTCTCCAAATATGACATAGAAATTCACCACATCAAGGGAACGGCTAATGAAAGAGCGGATGCTCTATCCAGAAGACCTGACTACGACCAAGGAGAACATGACAACAAGCAAGTCACAGTACTCCCTGACCACATATTTGTCAGAGCAGCAGACATTGACACCACGGAAAACCCTATGCACATGGGACCAACCATCACAGTCACAGAAATGCAACCCACTCACCCAGTTTACATGCAAGACAATGGTGCAATCACAAGATGGGTAGACCCACATGCACTCAAACAGATTGGAGACACCTGGTACAAGGACGGACGACATGTGGTCACAGGGGATGCTCACAAATGAAAGCGAATCATACAGGCACACCATGACACCCTAGCACATGGACACCCCAGAATTAGCTGAACCATCAAACTGATCGAAAGGTACTACTGGTGGCCTGGACTCTGCCAAGAGGCACAAGACTATGTCAAGGGATGTGCTGACTGCCAATGGATTAAAGTCAACAATCAACCCACGTGCACACCTCTTCAACCAATATTCCCCAAACCGGAAGCAACCCCATTTGAAACTATCACCTTGGACTTCATCACAAAACTACCATTAGCAGATGGCTGCAACTCCATACTAACGGTGACTGATCACGACTGCTCCAAAGCAGCAATATTCATCCTGTGCCTCGAAGAAATAAGCACAGAAGGAACTGTGGCCCTGTACATGACACATGTTTTCCCAAGGTTTGGATTACCGGCGCACATCATCAGCGATCAAGACCCCAGATTCACATCAAAGTTCACCCACGAACTATGCCGAATACTTGGCATCAAACAAAACATCTTGACCGCCTACCACCCCAGAACCGATGGCCAATCAGAACACACCAACCAGTGGCTAGAACAATACCTAAGGTTCTGGGTCAACAAACAACAAGACAACTGGACTCAATATCTACCTATGGTGGAATTCATGCACAGCAACTGGCCTAATGAATCCACCCAGGAGTCCCCCTTTAATGTCCTCATAGGGTATAACCCACGCACTGATTGGATTGATCAACCTTCCCCTATCCCACAGGTGGCGCTGCACACGCAGCAATTCAGGGAAGCCAGAACACGCATCCAGGAACTGATGATCAAAGTGCAGCAGGGGTGGATCAAACACAAAGACACCCAAAAATACCAAATCAGAGACCTCATGTGGCTCAAAGGGCACCACCTACATACCAACCAACCAACCGTGAAACTTGCGCCTAGGAGACACAGCCCCTTCCAGATCATCCAGGTGATGTCCATAGTAAACTACCGCCTAGAACTTCCCACACAGTGGAGCATCCATCCAGTGTTCCATACGGACCTTCTGACTCCATACCAAGAAACTCCCACACATGGCCCAAATTATCAGTGCCCACCACTGGATTTGGTCAACAGAGAAGAGGAATATGAGGTTGAAAGAATTCTGGACTCTCAGCGGTTCAGCAGGACAAAGAAGCTGCAGTATTTGGTCAAGTGGCGCAGCTACCCGGACTCAGACAACCAGTGGGTCTCCAAGGATGATGTGTTTGCCAATGACGCAATTCGGGAATTCAAACATTCAAACCCCGCCAGAGAAACACATATAAGTGCAGGAAAATCCCAAGAGACATCCCCATCCCATTCACTCACTCTCCCATCCACTCATGTCCTCATCCCCAGTTCAAGTCCACTATGTCCTCAACGACTTGCTTCCCATCTCACTCCAACCTACCCTCATCATTCAGGATGCACGACCATCATCCCTGTCACTTCCCCAGTCCATTCACAACAGAGGAAGTCGTCCACCTACCCCCTTACCATCCCTCCTTCCTTCACCAACCTCTACAAGAGTTGGTACAAGAGATCCTTCACCAGCCAACATGTCAATGGCCATGCAGCCCAATACGGACCAGGATCAGGTTCAAGAGGACTGGGACTTTGACCGGTACCTATCAGAGGAACATTGCCCTCTACACAAACACCTCCACTATTGTTACGGATTGGGTGAACGGACTCTTACTTACGGTTATGGCCTCGTTAGTAAGTAGTGATGTGTCATGGACTAGGGGCATCAGTCAGCATAGGAGTACTATCACATGCCAATGAGGCATGAGTCAACACTAGGATAGCGATAGTAGGGTTTGAGCTACATACACTATTTGTCGTACGGATTCAAGAGGAGCTTTAAAGTGACCTCTTACATGTATAAATGGTAGCCAGGTAAGACCAAGACACGCCATCTTGGTCTTCTTCAATCACCATCTATCCTATCATCTCTCCTCCATGTGATTCACTTGCCCCTTCGTGCAAGTCGTCTTCATCAAACGTTCGGATTACCTAGTGGTGCGACTCACCCTAGTGTACAAACAGAAGGTCACATGCCTAGGATAAGCACCATGTACCTCGTCCCGATCACGTGTCTAGAAGTCATGTGACTACAGAAGATATTTCACTAAGTCGTGAACGTCCTTTCGCAGTCCAAGTCAGGCTAACGCTAGTGGCGGCATTACAACTATGGCAACCACCTTGTTACAAACCCCGACCACCGAAGGTGCGGCCCGTGCGCATGACGGCCCAGAGAGACTGCCAGACACTGCAGAGACTCTGCAGAGCCCGATGGCCAGCTGCGCCGGATCCCCAGGTGCTAGGGAGCAGTTACAGAAGAACCTGGGCTTGTGACGTCACCGATCACGTGACTTGGGCCTGGACTAACCCAGACCGATGACGACAGATGGCGCAATGCCTCATGTGACCTTCTAGTAGGTTCCATGGCTGTGCACCGACCACCAAACCCTCGGTAGAGCGGACTTAGCTGGGTACGAACCTTATGTACCTGCTTGTATATATACCAGTAGCGTTTCGTACTCAAGTCCCCAGACTTGAATTACTTAGCAATACCAGCTAGTACCTTGGGAACCTTACTCTGCCTCTTTAAGTCTATCCGCTTATCTTGTGCACCACCGTTCTCGCTGCACCACTTCGTGTGTACGCCTTTGATCAATCCAAGTCTCCTTAGTCATCGTCTGCAACTACGACCCCCTGACCTTGCTCTTTCGTTATGCCGTCTGCTGGTAAACCCCAAGTCGGACGTCGCCCCACTGGTGGCGTTACACACCTCACTACCATGCACAACAAAACCCCACCACTATGCACCACCAACAGGGAGCCCATCCTTATGCCAAAAGCTACTCAACCCCAGGTCCACCGGTATCGTGTGGAAGAACACAGCCTGCTTTCCCAATGCCAAGTGGAGACTCCTCCACCTGTCAGGTTCCAACACAACAGGGGAGTACACTATATCCCTTTCCAGATCCGCAATGCTCAGGACTGCTTGCACCCAGCTCAGTATATGCAGCTCATCCTCATGGCAGACCTGTTTGTCCTCACCTACAGGAGAGGCAGCGACCAGCAGTACAGCAAGCTGGTACACGCCACCCCCAATTACGACTACCCAGTGTAACGTCTACCACGGACATTTGCCTGACTTAGGCTTCTTGCTTGGTGGCGATCCTCTGGAGTCGATAGTTGCGATTGGCGAAGGTGCTAGCGTAGAAAGCGGGATGAGGCTGGAGGCTTTCGTCACGCCCAAAGTAAGCGTGTAAGTCTTCGAGTTGGGGGACTCCCACGGGAACTCTGTCGATATACTTGGCGTTGGCCCAAGTGGCACTGTCGATAATGAAGAAGTGGTGATAAGGCGAAGCCACATGGTCATTGCGATAGAGAAAGACTTGATACGCAGCGATGTCTGCGGGGAAGTCCACTGATCCGCGAAGGGACAGGCGAAGATGAGTCACGGGGATCCCTGGTCCCAGGGGATATGCCGGACACTCACTTAAGAGGGGAGGACCTCTTAGTAAAGACGAGTAGATGATGGTGGTATTGGAAGAAGACCAAGATGCTGTTCTTGGTCTTCGCACTACTCTACTTATACAGATACGCGCGGGCTTTGAAGTGCCGCTTGAATGTAACTAGCCAATAGCGTAAGTACCGTGAACCCTAGTACAGCTATCCTAGTATGAGTCACTACGAGTCATTTACAAGATCCGATCCGTTATTGTACAATCACATGTGCCGGAGCTTACCCGGCTGACTGATCCTACAAGTCCATGACGATATCCTGCTGACGGCGATGTCATAGTCGACGCGTCAGTGTCCACTTCCCGGCCCGAGGCGCCGATCGAACCGAAACGTAACATCACCCCCTTCTTATGGTCGAGCCCCAGCTCGACCCCGCTGAGCTGCCTCCCTCTGCGCGGCGACTTGTTGCCCCGCTTCCAACCCGGGACGGTACGAGTCTCACTCCGCCTCGATGCGCGTGAGCGCATTGGCGCGCTGTAAGCGAAGCACGCATTCCCGACGTACCTGAGCCACCTTATCTAGCTCCTCCGTGAGTCTGGCCAACTCCGCCTCCTTTGCTTCGACCCCCGCTTGGGCACAGCGATAGCGATGGACCTCTGCCGTCAGTGTGAGGTCTTTCATGCCCGTGAGGGCCCGGTCTACCAATTCCCGCATGATGCTGCGCTGATCCAAGAAGATCAGGTCGTCGTCGCAGTAAGCGGAATCTCGGGGGTAGTCGTAGTTGGGGGCGGCATGCACCGGCTTGCTGTACTGCTGGTCGCTGCCTCTCCTGTAGGCGAGGACAAAGGGGTCCGCCGTAAGGATGAGCTGCGTATACCGAGCTGGGTGCAGCCGGTCTTGAGCATCGCGGATCTGGAAAGGGATATAGTGTACTCCCCTGTTGTATTGGAACCCGAGGGGTGGAGGAGTCTCCACTTGACGTCGGGAAATCGGACTGTGTTCCTCCGCACGATAGATGCGGACCTTGGGTCGAGGAGCTTTCGGCATACGGATTGGTTCCCCGTCCGTGGTGCATAGCGGAGGGGTTTCGTTGTGCGTGGTGGTGAGGTGGTTGCCGTACACGAGGTGTTGGTGTAGAGGGCAATGTTCCTCTGATAGGTATCGGTCGAAGTCCCGATCCTCTTGAACCTGAGCCTCGTCCGTATCGGGCTCCGCGGTCGTTGACATGTTGGGCGGCGAAGGATCTCTTGAACCAACTCTTGTAGTGGTTGGCGAAGGAAGGAGGGATGGTAAGGGGGTAGGTGGACGACTGCCTCCATTGTGAATGGACTGGGGAAGCGACAGGGGTGGTGGTGGCGCGTTCTGAACGATGACGGTTGGCTGTACTGAGATGGGGAGGAGGTCGTCGAGGACATAGTGTACTTGGACTGGGGATGAGGACATGAGTAGATGGGAGAGTGGATGAAGGAGATGGGGACGTCTCTTGGGATTTCCCTGAGCTTATATGTGCTTCCCTGGCGGGGTTTGAACGTTTGAATTCCCGAATTGCTTCATCAGCAAATACGTCATCCTTGGAGACCCACTGGTTGTCCGAGTCTGGGTATCCGCGCCACTTGACCAAATATTGCAGTTTCTTTGTTCTGCCGAACCGCCGTGAGTCTAGAATCTTCTCGACCTCGTATTCTTCCTCGCCGTCTACCAAGTCTGGTGGTGGGCGCTGATAATTCGGCCCATGTGTGGGAGTTTCTTTGTACGGAGTGAGAAGGTCCGTATGGAACACTGGATGGATGCTCCACTGCGTGGGAAGTTCTAGGCGATAATTGACTGCGGACATCACCTGGACGACCTGGAAGGGTCCATGTCTTCTGGGCGCAAGCTTTGCGGTTGGCTGGTTGGTACGTAGGTGGCGCCCTTCGAGCCACACAAGGTCTCCGATTTGGTATTTTGGGGTGTCTTTGTGTTTGATCCACCCCTGCTGCGCTTTGATCATCAGTTCTTGGGCGCGCGCTCTAGCCTCTCTGAACTGCTGCACCCGCAGTGCTACCTGTGGGATAGGGGAAGGTCGATCGGTCCAATCAGCACGTGGGTTGTATCCCATGAGGACGTTAAATGGGGACTCCCGGGTGGATTCGTTTGGCCAGTTGTTGTGCGTGAATTCCGCCATTGGTAGATATCGTGTCCAGTCGTCTTGTCGTTCGTTGACCCAGAACCTTAGGTATTGTTCTAGCCACTGGTTGGTCCGTTCCGATTGGCCGTCAGTTCTGGGGTGATATGCGGTAGAGATGTTTTGTTCTATTCTGAGTATTCGGCATAGTTCGCGGGTGAATTTTGAAGCGAATCTGGGATCTCGATCACTAATGATGCGCGCTGGCAGTCCGAATCTAGGGAAAACGTGTGACACGTACAGGGCCGCAGTCCCTTCTGCGCTTATCTCTTCTAGGCATGGGATGAATACCGCTGCTTTGGAGCAATCGTGGTCTGTTACTGTCAGTATGGAATCGCAGCCATCCGATTGGGGTAGCTTGGTTATGAAGTCTAGGGCTATGACTTCGAATGGGGTTGCTTCCGGCTTTGGGAAGATTGGTTGTAGAGGGGCGCGTGTTGGTCGGTTATTGACCTTGATTTGCTGACAGTCAGCGCACCCCTTGACGTAGTCTTGCGCCTCTTGCCGGAGTCCTGGCCACCAGTAGTATCTCTCGATCAGTTTGATAGTTCGGTTGATCCCGGGGTGTCCGTAAGCGAGGGTGTCGTGATGAGCCTGTATAATACGTCTTCGTTCGTGGGCATCCCCAGTGACCACTCTTCGCCCTTCTTTGTACCAGGTGCCTTCGATGAGCTTGAGCTTGTGCGGGTCCACCCATTTTGCGATCATTTCGTTGTCTTGGGTGTATACTGGGTATGTGGGTTGCATTTCATTCACTGGGATTGTTGGGCTCATGCGTGTCGGGTTGTCTGTTGTGTCAATTGTTGCTGCCCTGACGAATATGTGGTCTGGGAGTACTGTGACTTGCTCGTTGTCGTGTTCCCCTTGGTCATAATCGGGTCTTCTCGACAGGGCGTCGGCTCTTCCGTTTGCTACTCCTTTGATGTGGTGAATTTCTATGTCATATTCGGAGAGCTCCAGTACTTCCCTTGCCACCCGCCTGCTTATCTTTTGTGGGGATCGCCAGTATTGCAGGTTCATGTGGTCGGAGAACACCTTGATCTTGTGTGGCGATCCTGCGAGGTAGGACCTCCAGTTTCGTAGCGCTTTGACAATGGCTAACAGTTCCAAGTCGTAGATGTTGTAGTTTCTTTCCGCTGCGTTGAGGGTGTTGGAGTAGTAGGCGATCGGGTGTCGTTTGTTGTCTTTGTCGCGTTGGAGTAGTACCGCTCCTACTGCGTATCCCGAGGCGTCGACTTCTAGTTCGAAGGGTTTGTCTAGTTCCGGGTGTTTGAGTACCGGTTCTTCTGTTACTAGATCTTTTAGTTTGTCGAACGCTGTTTGTTGCTCCGTTCCCCATTGCCATTCCGTGTCTTTTCGCGTAAGTTTATTGAGTGGTCATGCGTGTGTAGCGAACCCTCGAATGAAAGCGCGGTAGAAGTTGCAGAAGCCTAGGAATGATCGCACCTGTTTGACGTTTTTGGGGGTTGGCCATTCACGGATTCCGGAAATTTTGACGGGGTCCATGCGAATCACCCCCTTCTAACTGATTACCCCCAGGTAATCGAGGGTGTCTGAGTGGAACGTGCACTTTTCCAGTTTGAGGTATAAGTCGTGTTGCTCCAGTAGGTCTAGAACGTCATGGACGGCTTCTGTATGTGCTTCTTCTGTGGTGGCTGTGGCGATTCCGATGTCGTTCATGTATACGCGAATAACGGTTCCCTTCTTCTCATGGTATTCGATGAGGGGCGCGAAAATCCAGTTCATCATTCCTTGAAAGGTTGCCGGTGCATTTGTCATTCCGAAGTACATTACCAGGGGTTCGAAGAAGCCGTGTTTGGTTTTGAACGCTGCTTTGTATTCGTCTCCGGGTTTGATCCTGATGTTGGTGTACCCCCACCGGACGTCGAACTTGGAAAATATCCATCCTCCGCTGAGGTCTGCAATTAGTTGTGGTATAAGCGGAAGTGGGTACTGGTTGCGTATGGTCCATGTGTTGAGTTCTCTGTAGTCCTGCACCGGCCGTAGTTTTCCGTCCTTCTTTTTGACAAAAAAGAAAGGAGCTGCGTACTGCGATTTAGACAGTCGGATATATCCCTTGGCCAGTTGTTCATCCAGGAATTCCTCCAGCGCCTTGTCCTCCATTTGGTTTAGTGGGTAAATTTTGCAATTGATGTGGTCTGGGGCGTTGGGTTTAAGGTCGATGGCATGATCCCATGGTCTTGGTGGTGGGAATCGGTGTGATTCTTCCTCGCTGAATACTTTTGCGTGTCTTTTGTATTCTTCGGGGAGTTCTTTCTTCTCCGATTGTTGTGCTGAGATTGCTAAGTCTGTTGCCATTGTTCGTAGGTGTGCCGGTTGCGTCTCCTCCAGTTCTTCTACTGCCTGTTCTCGTTCTTCGTCTTGCATCTGGGTTATGATGCTTCGAAGTTCTGCTTGGGCGGTGGTTGATTCGGAAGGTTTGGTAGGGTTGGTGGTTCGTATAATGACTGGATATTGCCTTGTGTCCATGGTCGCAGTCGCCCATTGTATGCGTGGTTGGAATGTTGCTAACCAAGGGTAGCCTAGGATGAGGTCTTCTCCTCCTACGTTTGTGACGAGGAACTGGATGGTTTTAAGTTTCCCATCAGTTTGTACATTTAGATCGACGCAATGGGTGATTTTTCCCCCTTTGTTATGTGTGCCGTCGATATTCCATATGTTGCATGGGCTTGGTAGTTCTTTGGTTCCCAAGTGCATTCTTTTGACGAAGTCCGGGTGTATGAAGTTGTGGGTGGCTCCGGAATCCACCAGTGCTTTCTTTTCGGCCATGAAGTAACTCGTGCGAATCGAAACTGGGACATGCATAGATCGATAGTGCGTGATAAACGTTGAGTTACAATTTAAAGCCCTCACCCAGGCCGTTGGGTTCAGGCGTTCGGAAAATCCTGCCTCCCCATCATTTCCTTTACAAACATCCCCCTTTGTTCATCTGGCAGGGCATTGAACATTCCCAACACGTCGCTTATTTGAGGACTGGTGGTGGTGCGACTGGCTTGGACTGGTTCGTCTAGGTCGATGAGTGGTTCCTCCGCTACGCTCTGTGGTGCGGTAGGCACTTCTTCAATGTAGGCGCTTCTGCCTCGTGCTCTCCTTGGTTGGTTACAATCTCGTGAGAAGTGTCCCTTCTGGTTACAATTGTAACATGTTACGTCCCTTATGTTAAGGACTCCGCGTCCTCCTCCCCTACGTTGCATGAATCCTGCCCTTGGTGGAAATGGGGGTCTTCCTCCGGGGGTCCAATCCCTGGGGTCTTCTGGGTGGTTTTGGTTGACGTCGCCAATTTCTGCGACTCTTGCCCTGATTCTTCCTGGGGTGGTGTCCATTGCGTCAGGGTGGTTGCGGTACTGCTGCCATCCTTGTTGATTTCCCTGACGTTGCGGGGGTTGAAACCGGAGTGGTTGGTTTTGGCGGGGTCGTTGTAAGTTCTGCGGTTGCCTGCCGAAGCCGCCCTCCCTAGCTTTCATATGCAGGTATCGTTTCTGTTGCTCAATGAGTGCGCTTTTCCATTGGGAGTAGTTGTGCGGGTTGTGAAATTGGTAGGCGTTCTGATATAGTTTGAGGGGGACGCCTCATGTAAATTTGTCGAGGACAAGTGGTTCGTCCAGTCGGTAGTCAGCCTGTCGGACCAGCTTCTCAAATTTAGTGACGTAGCTGTCAATATCTTCGTTCATCATTTTGAACCCTTTGTCTAGCTCCACTCTTGCACGATCCTTTTCCAGGTTGTCGCGAAATTGGCTCTTGAATGCGAGTTCTACTCCCGTCCAAAGCCATTGATCGTTTTTGTTTGCCTGTGTGTCGAGCCATTTGCCAGTTTCCGCTGCCCATTCGTCGACAAGTGGTCCTTGGATGTAGGTGAGGAACATCATTGCTTTGATGTATGGTACTTTGAGGCTTTTGTTGGTGGCATTGACTCCTGCAAACCTGTTCCATTGGGAAAGGAACGCTTCTGCTTCGTCGCGATTACCCTTGAAGATCGGGGGTTCTTTTCCTATGAATTTGTCTGTGTCGGGCATTGTGAACGCAGGTATCCCTGCTTGTCCGTCGTCGTGGGGATTGTCGTCAGGGTCGCCTCCTGGGGGCGCTCCTCCGCCGCCGCCTCCTCCGTCGTCTCCTGAGAGTGGTTGATACTTGTGTTTGCCTAGTAAGGCTGTTCGGGCTGCGGCCATGGTTGTAGTAACTGTGGACATATTGGTGGGGATTAACTCAGCGATTTGTTTCAACTGTTCTTCTTCCTGTTCGTCCCTTATCAGGATGTCTTCCGGATTGCTTTTGAGTGACGGGGATGGTGCGGGTGTTTTGGGTGTCGGTGATCGGAGAGGTTCTTCGTCTTCTCCGTCGATGATCCCCCACTGATCTCTGGTAACAACGTCTGATTGTTTGATGTCTAAGCCTAAGATTGAGCTTGCTGGTCTGGTGGCTTGGAGTTTGTCGCGTCCGGCGTCCCAACGAACTTCTACCCAACAGTAGTTGTCGAAGTTGAATTCTACTGGGATGAGTCGTTGGTTATTCTGTTGGTCAAAATAATAAGTGACGTAGCCTGGTGTCTCTGCGTCGTCTTTCCAAAATGCGGATCCTAGGTATCTTTTGGGAACGTTACGATCTCCTCGTCTGTCGATGTGATAGGGTCTGAATGGGACCCAAAGTTCTTTGGTTGTAGGATTGGCCACGGTGGGATCTTGGTCTTAATGTAACATCTACCACGGACGTTTGCCTGACTTAGGCTTCTTGCTTGGTGGCGATCCTCTGGAGTCGATAGTTGCGATTGGCGAAGGTGCTAGCGTAGAAAGCGGGATGAGGCTGGAGGCTTTCGTCACGCCCAAAGTAAGCGTGTAAGTCTTCGAGTTGGGGGACTCCCACGGGAACTCTGTCGATATACTTGGCGTTGGCCCAAGTGGCACTGTCGATAATGAAGAAGTGGTGATAAGGCGAAGCCACACGGTCGTTGCGATAGAGAAAGACTTGATACGCAGCGATGTCTGCAGGGAAGTCCACTGATCCGCGAAGGGACAGGCGAAGATGAGTCACGGGGATCCCTGGTCCCAGGGGATATGCCGGACACTCACTTAAGAGGGGAGGACCTCTTAGTAAAGACAAGTAGATGATGGTGGTATTGGAAGAAGACCAAGATGCTGTTCTTGGTCTTCGCACTACTCTACTTATACAGATACGCGCGGGCTTTGAAGTGCCGCTTGAATGTAACTAGCCAATAGCGTAAGTACCGTGAACCCTAGTACAGCTATCCTAGTATGAGTCACTACGAGTCATTTACAAGATCCGATCCGTTATCGTACAATCACATGTGCTGGAGCTTACCCGGCTGACTGATCCTACAAGTCCATGACGATATCCTGCTGACGGCGATGTCATAGTCGACGCGTCAGTGTCCACTTCCTGGCCCGAGGTGCCGATCGAACTGAAACGTAACACCCAGCCAACACCCATTACTACGATGATGACCTGATCTTCCTGGATCAACACAGCATCAGGTGCGAATCGGTCAACCGGGCCCTGACCCACATGAAGGACCTTACGCTCATCACAGAGGTCCATCACTACTGCTGCGCCCAGGCTGGGTACGAGGCCAAGGAGGCAGAGCTGACAAAGAAGATGGACAAGCTGGACAAGATAGCTTGCATCCAAAGGGACTGCATACTCCAGCTGCAGCAGGCCAACATGATCACATGCATCAAGGTCAAGTGGGACTCATACTGCCCAGGAGTAGAAGTGGGGCAGCAGGTCACGGCACAGAGGGAGGCCACCCAGTGCGGTTGAGCTGGGGCTTCAACCATAAAAAGGAGGTGATGTTACGATTCAGACTAACAGATGCCTTGGGCTGAGAAGTGAATGCTGACTAAGGGCTATGACACCCTCGTCAGCAGTATATCATCATGGACTTATTGGATCAGTCAGCCAGGTAAGCTCCAGCACATGTGATTGTACAATAACAGAACAGATCTTGGAATGACTCATAGTGACTCATACTAGGATAGCTGTACTAGGGTTCATGGCACTTACACTATTGGCTAGTTACATTCGAGCGGCGCTTCAAAGCCCACATGTATCTGTATAAATAGAGTAGAGTGAAGACCAAGAATGGCATCTTGGTCTTCTTCCAATACCACCACCATCTACTCGTCTTTGCTAAGAGGTTTCCCCTCTTAAGTGAGTTGTCTGGCATATCCCCCTTAGACCAGGGATCCCCATGACTTACCTTTACTGTCCCATCACAGATCAGTGGAATACCCAGTAGGCATGGCAGTGTACCAAGTCAAACTCTACCACAACGAACGTGTCGGAGCCCCCTACCACTTGTTCTACATCCTCGATCACACCTCTTGGAGTAACACTAAGTACATTGCCAAGGTTCCCCCAGGGATCATCTTACTCAAAGACATCCACACCTACTTTGGAAGAGACGAAAGCCTTCAACCACACCCCGCCTTCTATGCCAACTCTCCCATTAACCGGAACTACTTCCTCTCAAGGATTGCCACCTGAGCAGAAGCCTAAGTCAGGCAAACATCCATGGTAGACATTACAAAGAGGGTCCCAGGTTCAAATCCCAGTTTAAACCATTTGGGGGTTTTTAGTGGGTATTGCCAGTGAGCTGAGTCCCACAGTACTTCCCACACTGCAGCACCCAGAGTGTCCTGTGGGAATGTCTCCATAAATGGATTTCCCCCCAAGAAGTTCCTGGCACTTTGTCAGGCTTCACTCCAGTGTTGGGAGCCTGGTGTTGATAAGTGACCTGAGCACACTTAGCGGCTCAAAGGACATGCAGATAATGGACTGCTTTAGATTAGATATACAGGACTTGTAGATTAGATATTATGATCTGTACAATCTTGGACTTCTTGTATCTTCTTATCTATGACATCACTTATGTACATGACATCATGGACTCCTCTGGATTGTCCTTGTACTACATCTTTGTACTTTCCCTTGTCTTATCTTTATTGTGATGTCACTATGATATCATAGTCTAGACTTGTCTTGTTCTATACACCTTGTTCTCCTAAACAAGTACACTCCTTTGTTTCTTTGTAGAACAATGCGCTCCTTGTATTTACTGTGACTCTGTGTTACTAGTGTCACCCCTGTAGCAGTATAAGTAGAGTACTTTGTACGCTCTGGCACATCACCAGTTTCTCATCTGTTGTGTGCCAGACTCTAACTCTGCTTCACTTGCTTGACTACACCCTGTTGCTGCCTTCCAGCCACCCTCTATATCTCACCACAGTTTACTTTGCCACTGTGAGTATAGTCCTTATGTGTGCTGTTCATCACCTGGCACCTACAGCCTCATGACCACACCACGCCAGGAAAAACCTGGCAGGAGTTTCCAAAACAAAAACAAAAACAAAAACAAAAACAAAAAGGGGGCCACATTGTTACAACTTTCGCCTGACTGTACAATATGTTTCATTTGCTTATCTGTCTCCCTTCGTATTCGCATGTACTTTTACCCATGACCCACTTCGATTCCACCTTCCGCTCTTATCTCGCACCAACCCCATGACCGTAGGGAAGCCGGACTCGTTACTTCTAGAGCCCACTGACGTCATTTGAGCCCCGCGTGCCCCCGCGGGATTCCCTTGTACCTTTTATGGACTTCCCCTTCATATTGCCTTGTTAGCTTGCTAAGGCCAGTACCTTAGGATCGCGTCATGTGTTTGTACTTCACAAACACCCTGTACTAGTATATAAGTCACGCCCTACCTAGCTTGTACGGTAGACTTGACTTCTTGTGTAATACCACAATTGTCTTTGCCTCACGAACACCTTTGACTCGCTGCTGCGCTTGAGTCCCCTCTTCGCTCGCCTTTCCGCTTGAGCCTTGACCTTCCGCTATTATCCTTGTGTCCCTGGGAGACCAAGTGATACTTGTTCATCACCAAACTGAACCCTAACCGGTCCACGCTTTGCCGATCCCATTGACTTGCCGAAGTACACGTCGTACTTAACGCCCCTGTGGTGGCGTTACACACATGGAAGTGCCCCCTTCCCCTGGGTTCATGCACCAGGGTGAAACACCACCCTGGGGGCATGTGGGCCAGGTGGCATGTGACTGGGCAGCACACAAATCAGGAGGTGTGCCCCAGTGCCCCACTGTCACGATCATCGCGACATCGGTTGTCTCTGAGAATGTTCTGCTTCTGGAAAGGATGAGTCCTGTTTCCATGTTTCTGCTTCTCCTTCTGTTTGATTGTTCTGAGTTTCACTTACTGCGTCTCCTTCTATCTGACTGTTCTCTGCTGCGCTTCTGAAGGAAAAACATAGGAAAACACTAGTAAAAAGGAATATCTTGTACTTGTATTTAAAGGGCCTGTAGCCCACCTGTATTCGTCGTTCTAGTCTTGTTTTACACAGCACTATTGCCATATCCCTCGCGAGCGAGAGGATAGTCTGCCTCTGTCTCCTGTCTTACTGCTGCAACTGTCCCTGACAGTAGAGCTTCTGTGTTTCTGCCGCACCAGTGCGCTGACCTCAGCGTGACTGGAAGATTCATCACGACTAAGTGGTATCGGCACCGAGGCCGAGAGCCCACCTCTAGGATCGTGAAACCCACCCTCCACTTTGTGCACAGGGGTGGCACACATACATGTGCTGTCCTTGTGAGCAAAGCAGAAAGGGCATGGAGGGTAAGGACAATGAGCAGGGGCAACATGGAATGGGGTGTGCAGCCCCCTTCTTGCTCCCCACATCCCTCTCTCAACTTGGACAAAAAAAAGTACATACATTAGTATGTAATATTTATTAACTAATAAACATTTTTTTTTAAACTTTTGATTAAAAAAAAAAATGACAAAGGTTTAATTTGCTTTTGTTTGTTCTATATTTACACTACACAAATAAAACAAAAATAAAAAGTATGTCATTTTGTTGTATTTATGTTTGTGATAAGTTACATAATTCTCGGGCCAAACTTTATTTTTGGTTCCGAGTTTTTGGATTTGGGGTCACGTGATGTCATGTGACATGTTAGGGGGGGTGAGCAAGGGGAGCTGCTATCTCGGCTGCTATTGCTTGCTGCTCGACGATCGAAGGTGTGATCTGAGCAGTGCCCTGGCGTGCTATAGATCAAACCCAGTAGAACTTGTAAGAGAGGGAGACAAGAGAATGCATCCATCATGGATACTACAGTTCAGATTCTCATTCGTGGAGAGTCTGGCAAACTTTTTTTTTCGTGTTACGACTTCGGCCTCCAATCACACTCGCTCAACCCCGTGCCTCCATATTCAAGTCCATATCCCCCAACCTCTCGCAACCCATCTTCTCAAGGGGTATTGAACTTGAATCAGTCCCTGGTTGATGCCGCCAAGTATGATGCCGCCGCCGAGCCATACTAGTGTAGAGTAGCAGACATGCACCGTGACCCACAATTCAGAGGCAAGATATCGAATGTCAGATGTTCATTGCAACCACGAGATTAGGAGAGGCGAGGCAATTCTGGTTCTGAGTAACCCGGTCCGTCACCATGTTGGATTGGACGCCAACGACCAGCCTGATTCATTTATTTCCCACAGTCATCGGTCGTGTCAACTATTATATTATCGATTACTATTGACACGAGGCAAACACACCTACTCCCGCTATACTACATTCCGCAACAACTAAACAGGTTACAACGACTCATTGGGCTGGTACTACTGTACGACTCGGAGCTTAGTCATTACCCGCATGGGTACTGAACTGTTTTTATCGGTCTGTTCGCCCAGGTGTGTCCGGTGCCTAGTACTAAGTGACTGAGTACTCACTGATGGTCCTCAATTAGCGTTCGTCCGCTCTCCCCACCGGGTGACTCGTCTTCTGGTGACACTTCACATACAAGAGATATTGCTCAAGGTGATTGTGAGAAACAACAGAACGGGAGCGCTGAAGGTGTGTCCTTTAGCACCTCCGTGCTGACTGCAACGAGAACTGAGTTTGTGTGGTACAGGCGGGAGACATTCAACGACAATTGGCATGCTCCCAGACAATGTCTTACTTGAAATATTCGATTTCTATCGAAAAGGTCACAAATATACCCTCGACCCCGTGTGGAAATGGAACATACTTGTGCACGTATGTCAAACCTGGCGACAAATCGTCTTTGCGTCGCCACGCCGTCTTGACCTCAAAATTCTTTGCACATACGGAACTTCTGTCAGGAAGAATCTGGGTATCTGGCCGGCCTTTCCTATCATTATTTGGTACAACGATCGCAGGGCCGCCGTTTCGCCTAACGATGAAGACAACATCATTTCTGCACTCGAGCACCGCGATCGCGTATGGGGTATCGAGCTTCGCCCCGGCGTACAGTGGATCTCGCGGTCGGAGAAGTTTGACACAGCTTGGCTGGAGCCATTTCCGGTACTGACGCATCTCTATATTGAATCCGAGTCGCGGTCACGGTATGAAGATCTACCTCCTGTACTTCCCGTCAATTTCTTGGGAGGATCTGCGCCATGCTTACAGGTCATCACATTAATCGGCATTCCTTATCCAGCATTGCCAAGGCTTCTTTTGTCGGCCAGTGACCTCTTCTCCCTCGAACTTTTCGATATACCCCCAACTGGTTACGTTTCACCTGAAGCAATGGTCGCATCTTTGGCCACATTGCCTAGGCTGGATTGCTTTACCATCGAATTCCGACCAGCGACCACCTCCCGCCCTGATCGAATACACCCGCCTCCCGTAACGCGGACTATCCTTCCCGCTCTCACCTCCTTTCAATTCCGGGGTGCTAGCGAGTATCTGGAGGACTTCGTTGGCCGAATCGACAGCCCTCAGCTAAACCAGATCTCCATACATTATCTCCGGCTTGTTGACTATCAGGTTACGCAACTCTCCAAGTTCATCGATCGCTCAATCGGCTCTAAGCTAACCCTACCCAGGCGTGCGGATCTTCTGTTTTACGATCACACCGTCTCTATCGCCGTGTATCCACATTCGCGTGTAAATCCATATCCGCGCCGTTCTGACCCTCTCGTCTCATTCGAAGGGTTTGACTGGCACGTTTTGGACATAGCCCAGTTTCTCAGCCATTTTCCCACCCTCACTAATGTGGTCCATCTCAATCTCGAGTCCGACCTTGCGGTACTAAATCCCCGAATAGAGGATATGAATGATGTTGATTGGCTCCACCTCCTCCACCGATTCTCCACCGCACGAACGCTGCGTTTATGTTTCGAGCCCGAGGTGCACGTTCCTCTTGCACTGGAAGACATCCCAGAGGAGCTGGTCGCCGAAGTGTTACCGTCCCTTGATTTGATTTACATGGAGAACCAGCCGGCATCATCCATCAGGAAGTTCATTGCCGCCCGCAAGCTCTCTGGTTGTCCTGTAACTGTCGCTTGAACCGTCGTCTTCAGAGGAATGGAGTTCTATGAAAAACTCAACTCCTACGCCGGCAAATAAAACAACCGACTACCCTATGATGTTTTGCAATCTGCTCTAATCATCCTAGGCCTTCCGTCCGATTGAGGAGACAATTATGCCCACAGGCGAATATATTTATTGCGTTTGTCACAATATGTTCGTACGAGTATTGCAACGGAATTGTGATGGGCCTTGGGTTAATCAACTTCTCAATTTGATTCATATTTTCAGAAAACCCAGTCAAACGTGTGAGAGAGGAAGACGAGAAGAAAATACATAATGACCACGTTTGTGGAGACAGACTTTTCATTCATTATATACGACTTTGGCGTTCAATCGTACACTATGTCCCCATATCTCCGATCTCTCTCACGACAAACGAATCAGTTCTCAACGATAGACCTCGGCGTAGTGTTGTCGTCAAAGTTCGCTCCGAACCTGGTACTGCCCGAACCTACCATGACCGAACTGAACCCCACTTTTGGGTCCAGGTTCGACTGCTTCTCCAAACCGGTCTGTATTTCATGATGCCCATATAAGTGCCCGTGCGGTCGTCGTGAACGTGTGCGGGCATGTGCCATTCAACTTATGTTCGCTAGCTTGGTAACGACGATATCTGCGCCGCCCTAATAGAAGACGTGATGTGGCAAGTACCGCAGTCATGGAAGTTGGAACTCTATCCGTGACCCTATCTATCAACGTGTTATATTACAGGCCCCACGGTGTCCTAAAGTGTGTCAATTTGTTCTGGACGGTAAAGAAATCGTCGTAGAAATTTACAACCAAAAGACGTCTCCATGTACTAGAGTACCAGCCAAGTGACCTGTGTTCGTTCGTGATTACCGTCCCCTAGTCTGGCTGGTCAATTGCATGTACGAATTACACATGGGCGCCTCAAGGGCCTATGTAAAGAGGGAGCAAATGGGGTTAAGGAGATATAACACGACATAGACAGCACACGAACAAGAGACAGCCACAATAAATAACTAGAGGACAAGGTAGGCTCGCGGTGCGAGTATGGTCTATATCTATGAACAGCAACCCGGGCCCGTCACCGCAGCTGGCTGGTTGACCCTGACAGAATCGGGTGCGGCGGTGGGGGGTGCACCAGCGGCGTCTGCCTGCGAGTCAATAAGGCGCGCCTTGATGTCACTGGACAAAGTTCGATAAATGGAAAGAGAAGGGGCCAAAAAAAAGGTGACACACCGCGCCAGGGTGAAGAACGCCTCTTCGACGCCTTCGTTGATCTTTGCGGACGTCTCGATGAACTTGACACCGAGCTCTTCCGCGAGCTCGCGGCCCTGGTCCTCCGAAACGGCCCTCTTGTCCGTCCAGTCGGATTTGTTACCTATGAGGATCTTGTTCACGCCCTCCGAGGCATGCTGCTCGATGTTCGCGTGCCAGGTACGAATGTCTACGCAAAATGATCGGTCGCACAGGGAATGGGGGTAGTGAGTAAGAGGCATACTGTTGAAAGACCGCTCGTCGGTGACGTCGTACACGAGCAAAATACCCATGGCGCCGCGGTAGTACGCGGTGGTGATCGTCCGGAAGCGTTCTTGGCCGGCAGTGTCCCACTGTGCCATAAATGAACTGATGCTGAAAGGAAACAGAAAAAGGGTGCGTACGATTTGGAGTTTTATCCGCTTGCCGTCGAGTTCGATGGTACGGATCTTGAAGTCAATGCCGATCGTGGTAATGAAGGAAGGTGTCCATGCGTCGTCGCAGAACCTAAGCAGCAAACAGGATTTTCCAACGCCTTTTTGACCGGGTTAAAGATTGCAGAAACTAGGACGACTAGGACGATAAAACGTACCCGAGTCTCCGATGAGCAAGAGCTAGCTCCTACTTGTCAGGTATTTCTCAGGTTGGGCCGCTAGAGGATGCGTACCTTGATGAGGAAGTCATAATGGGGAGGCGGCATGGCGCAGGAAAGTGAAAGCTAGGCGACGAGAGATGAAAGTGGGACGTTTGAGAGGGTCAAGGTGAAAGGTGTGGACCGACTCGGTGAAGGTTAATGGGGTTATGTAATATCTATTTCCTCGGAACTCTACTCAGGCTCGCGATGACCATAGACATCGAGCCATCCCGTTCCCAAAAAAAGGCCGACAAGAAGCGCAAAGACAGGACCGCTGAGGTTACTGGTGACCCTGAGGATGCAGTCGATGAAAGAGAAGAGCGAAAAAAGCGGCGCAAGAAGGAAAAAAAGAGAGAGAAAGAGGGTGCTATCGATGGTGCACTCTCATTCTCGCTTTTATTTTGTAGCTAGCTGACACGGATGGTATAAGATGCCAATATAGATGAAGTTGTACATGTGAAGAAAAGAAAGCACAAAAAAAGTGCAGCTATTGTACCGGAGGATGACTCCGAGCAGCCTGTCGTAGATGAGACAGGCACGTATCATGCTTCTCCACCCATCACACTAGATCTTAGACCCCAGGCAGTATCACCTAGAGAGCGTAAAGACAAGAAAAAGGACAAGAAGAGTAGAAAGGCAACCGTCGATTCCGATGTTGAAGAGTCTCGCAAGGCAAAAAAGGAAAAGCGTAGACGTGACCGTATAGATGCTGTTCCTCCCTCGACGTCTTCGCCCAAAAAACAATGCACAACCCTCTCACCCTCTGAAGCGCAAGCTTACCTCACGAAGCACGGCGTCAGCGTCCACCCCACGCCCAACGCTCCCAGCCTGTATCCTATCACCTCCTTTGATGCCCTTCCCATTCCAGACCTCCTCCGCGGCGCATTTTTTACTTTCAACGAACCGACCCCCGTCCAGGCCTGTGCTTGGCCCCCCGCTCTCGCCGGAAAGGACGTTGTCGGTATCGCCGAGACAGGCAGCGGCAAGACATTTGCGTTCGGCATTCCCGCGCTCGCCCGGCTCCTCTCCTCCAGCAGCCCAGGGAAGGGCCCCCGCGCGCTCGTTCTTGCACCGACGCGCGAGCTCGCGCTTCAGACGCACGACGCTCTCTCAGCGCTCAAGGCCGTGCAGTGCGCCGTTGCGTTTGGAGGCGTCGACAAGTCTCAGCAAGCGCGCAATATCAAGGGCGCGCAGGTGGTAGTCGGTACACCCGGACGCATCCTGGACCTCATAGGCGACGGCGGGCTCGTGCTGGGAGCGGTGGAGTACCTCGTGTTGGACGAAGCAGATCGCATGCTGGACAAGGGTTTCGAGAACGACATTCGTGCGATCATCGGGCATACGAAGCAGGGCGCCGCGCGCCAGACCCTGATGTGTACGTGTGGACACTTATTGTGGCGCTGCTGATATTGACATGTGTTGAGGTCAGTCAGCGCGACGTGGCCTGAAGCAGTCCGCCGGCTGGCGAGTTCTTTTTTGCGCGATCCGGTGCGGGTCACCGTGGGGAGCGAGGATTTGTCGGCTAACAGCCGCGTCGCACAAGGTGTGTGGGCCATCTGAGTTCTCTACGCAGCTCTAAATCGTCTCTCAGAAATTGAAGTATTTGACGACGAACGCGAAAAGGAGTAAGTGACTCGGTTTCTACGCCCGCGCAACCTGATTAAGCGTTCGCGGCAGCCAGCGCCTGCTCGCGCACCTGAGGAAACTCATGCCAAAGAAAAAGGGCAGCGATCTACCGGACCGGATCCTCGTGTTTGTGCTCTACAAGAAAGAGGCATCGCGCGTTGAGAATACATTGCGGAGGGCGGGATACGCAGTAGGTGCGCTGCATGGGGACATGACGCAGCCGGCACGGCTGGCCGCGTTGCAGCAATTTCGGGATGGCGCAACGAGGCTACTCGTTGCGACTGACGTGGCAGCACGTGGGCTAGACATACCCGATGTCGCTTGCGTGCTTAACTACAGCTTTCCGCTGACGGTTGAGGACTACATACACCGGATCGGCCGAACGGGTACGTAAGGTCTTTCCGGAGCCGAGCTGATACTGATGTGACGGATCAGGGCGGGGGGGTAAGGATGGACGAAGCATCACCTTCTTCACGGGGAGCAACCACGAACGGGGACTCGCGGGTGAGCTGGCGCGGGTTCTGAGAGAGGGTGGAGTGGACGTCGCACCGTTGTCGGACAAATTTCCCATGGCGATCAAGAAGAAGACGCACGGTGTGTACGGTGCCTTCTTCCGGGAGGATGTAGACATGTCCGCGGTGCCAAAAAAGATTGTTTTTGAGGATTAGTTGTTTACCCGTAGAAACGAGCGATTGCACCCGCCGCTCCAAATGGTTAATAACACTTTCCAAGTTTATCGACATCGCCGACGACGGTGACGACAGTGCTGAGTCCTTGGCCAATCTCTACAACGGACAGCATCACTTATTGACACGACATCGGGGCAGTGTGCTATCGACTGTAATCGGGAGACACAGCTTTCCAAGCGTACGCCGACAGCCGACTCCATTAATATCGCTCTCTCTAGCAGTGACTACCTCGACGTTTGCACCTTGACCCGCTACATCGAACCGCAGTGGATATGATGGGCCTTTTCACCAAAGGCAGGCCACGCGGGCCTTCCTCCGCCGATGATAAAGTGCCAGAGGACACGAATCCTGACGATACCTCCATCTTGTCCGTCCCCTCAACCCCATTTCTCTTCCGCATTACATGTCGACAACCGTGCTGACGATCAATTCCCCCAGAGACGAGGATGAGGGCTCTATCATCCTATCACTCATTTCACAACTCCGGTGCGTCCCTCCGTGCTCGCCCTCATCGACGACGACTGACGCACCGCTCCTCCGTCGTCGTCTCCCAGAGTCGGCATGGACCTCTCCAAAGTCACCTTCCCGACCTTCGTCCTCGAGCCCAGGAGTATGCTTGAGCGCATAACGGATTTCATGGCGCACCCGGATCTCATATTTGGGTGAGTCAATATCTGTCATCCGCGCGGCTGCAGCATGGTCACTTTACCCCCGTGCCTTGCTGCTCCGCTCCCCCCGACTTCTCATGCGTTTTTAATTTTGTTCCTATCTGCAGCGCCGAGCAGTGCGACGACCCTGAAGAGCGTTTTATCCGCGTGCTTCAGTACTATCTTGCGGGCTGGCACATCAAGCCCAAGGGCGTCAAGAAGCCGTGAGCCGCTCCCACACCTTGTTCCATCCATCCCTTCTCTCAACAACAACCAACAGATACAACCCCGTCCTAGGCGAGTTCTTCCGGTGCCGCTATGACTATCCGAACGACACGCAAGGGTTCTTCATCGCGGAACAAGGTGCGCCTTCCCGGCCCTCCCCATTTTTGCGTATTCGGGCTTACATCCCTCCGACAGTATCGCACCATCCACCTATATCCGCCTTCTACTACGTTTCACCCGCGAACAAGGTCGCCATCGTCGGCGAGCTCCGACCAAAGTCCAAGTTCCTCGGCAACTCCGTCTCGACGCTGATGGAGGGCGAGAACCGCATAACGCTCATGGGCCGCCCGGAGGACGGAGGTGCGAGGGCGCGCCGTTTTTCTCCCTTCCGCACCGCTCAGCTGACTTGTCCACAGAATACGTGATCACGATGCCGAACATGTACGCGCGCGGCATCCTCTTCGGCAAGATGGTCATCGAGCTCGGCGACGCATGCACGGCCCGCAACGACGCGCACGACCTGCACGCCGACATCGAGTTCAAGACCAAGGGCTTCTTCTCCGGCACCTACAACGCCATCGCCGGGCGCGTCAAGCGCGGCACGACCGACCTCGGCGAGGTCAGCGGCAGATGGAGCGCGCTCATGGAGTTCAAGACAGCCAAGGCACGTCCCTCCCCTCCTCCTCCTTACGTAACACTCACCTTCCCCCCTCACAGACCGGGGAGAAGAGAGCGCTGTTCGACGTGCAGAAAAACGGCAGCGCTATCGCGCCCAAGTGGGTCGCGCCGGAGGACACACAGGAACCGTACGAGAGCCGCAGGCTCTGGCGGGACCTCACCCGCGCACTCCTCGCGAAGGACATGGACGCCGCCACCGCCGCCAAGGCGGCCGTCGAGAACGCGCAGCGCGAGATGCGCGCGTCCGGCGTCAAGCATGCGACGCGCTTCTTCGAGCTCCGCGATAACCGCTGGGCGCCCCGTATCCAGTGCGCACCCTCTTCCCCTTATTTTCCTCAACGCGTAATTTTAACATTGGGTGCAGGCTTCCGGAGGACCCGCAAGAGGCTACCGAGGCGGTACGGGCGTGGATATGGTCCGGCCCGTCCGAGGACAGCACAACGACGACCACCTGAATGCAACGACCCCTGCGCCCGAAACCCGGGTTCATATACTGAGGGGCGGTTTAGAGAGTTACTGTAATGGATAACACCGTCCAACCGCCCACTTGCTGCTCGCCATGAGCGTTTGCAGGCGTGTGTTGTATGTGTGTCCGTTGTTGTTGTATCACATCTCCAGTTATATTGTATAATGCAAATTCAATTTTTTGGAATTTCTCTCTCCGTTGTGTGTAAAAAAAGAAGACAGTCTTTAGGGTTTTCAGTTTTAAAAAAATTGTAAGTATTTGTATGTATGTGAGGGTATGCATATAAGACGGGGGGGTAATAATAGCCCACCGGTGGGGAATGATGCAACAAGTAACGATGACCCATATGGGAGGGAGAGTCAAACAAAAAAAAAAATAAAACGGTCAGTAAAGTGTAAAGTTGAGCATGTAATGGGGACCCAATGTGTCAAAGATATCGTACGAGATCCGAAGCAAATGTCGATTTAAATCCAGCACAGTTTTCTACTCATACCACCCGTCGTCTCCAAGCGTCGGCGCGACCGACACAACGCTAGGCGCAGGCGACGCCACGCGCCTCGCAGCATTCGCCGCCGCCGCCGGCGACCAATCATACCTCGACGCCGCCGCTGCAAACACCGACCGCCTTGGCGTGGCAGCGACGGCCTTCCTATTCAGCGGTGCGTGTATCGAGTCGTACACCGACGTCTGTGGCGGCGTGTCCGCGCGCCGGCCATTCGCGCTCGCTGCGGTGGGCGTGGCAGCGCGGCTGGGATACACCGTGCTGGTGCGCGAGTCTGGGCGCGGGGGCGACGACACGCTGGTGGTGCCCACGGGCGTCTTCCTAGACCGGGCCTGGAGCTGCGCGACGCGAGCCTCGAGCACGGCGACCTGCTCGCGCAGCGTGCTCTCGCGGTCCTAAGAAGAAGCAGACATTCAGGTGACGGGGTTGTGTGATGAACACGGCGCCGCACCTTTGCGAGACGCTCCTCGGCGTCCTTCTCGGCGAGCTGCATCCGCACGAGCCCATGCTCCGCCTCGAGCTGCGCAGCCCGGTCCTCCGCCTGCTCGCGCCCCACATGCGCGTCCTCGATCTCCACCTCGTACTCGTTCGCGCGCTGCTCCCATTCGTCCGCACGCTGCTGCGCCTGCGCGAGGCCCGCGCGTGCCGTGCTCGCCGCGCGCTCGCTGTTCGCGAGGCGCGTTTCCTGCTCCTTGTACCGCCGCTGCAGGGCCGCGTGTTCGCTCTCGAGCACTTTCGTCGCGCGCCGCAGCTCCTTCAGCTCTGCTGGCTCGCTCGTCGTCTGTGCCTGCGCCTTGGAGACGAGCGCGGCGAGCTGCTCGAGCTGCTCGTTCGCGCGCCGGAGGTCCTCCCAGTGGCTCTGCTGTAATACGAGCGCGTCGTTCTCCTTCCGTAGCATAGCGAGCGCTTCCACGGCCGCGTCTTTATCGCGCGACGCGAAACCAGCCTGCACCTCTAGGGTGTGCACCTTTGGAGAACTGTGAGCAAGCCTGATACGCGCGAAGGGGGACGAAGAAACTCACCTCGGACACAAGGGCCTGTTTGTCTGCATTCAACTCGCGGTTCAGCTTCTCCAGCTCAAGCAGGCGTTCCTGTTGGCTCTCAATCGTCACATCGGACGTCTTGAGCCGCGCCAACGACTGCGAGAGCGCCTCCTCGAGCTCCGTAGTGCGCGCCTGCGAAGTGGCAGCGTCCGTCGCACGCAACAGCATGAGCGCCTGTATCTCGTCCACCTTGATGCGCAACTGGTTGCGGTCCGCCTCTGCCGAGGAGATCCGCTCCAACATGATGTCGTTCTCTGCGCGCGCGGCGCCGTGCTGCGCCCGCGCCTTGGCCAGCTGTACCTGCAGATCCGAATTCGTCGCCATCATGTTCCGCACCTCCTCAAAGTCGGCTTTCGTGACGGTGTGGGAGAGGAGCTCGGCGTGCGCGAGCTGCGCGGCCTTGATGGAGGCGGCCATGCTGTCGGGGAGGGCCATGAGACGGGAGAGGACGTCTTGATGCAGTGCGAGAAGCTCGGAAGCCTTGTCTTGCAGTGCCTGTTGACCGGTCGACAAATTCTCGACGGTCGAGCCGATGCGAAGGAAATCTTCTGGGGATGGAAGTCCAGGACCCGTTGAAATGTGATCGGCCAGCATGGTCCGCAGAGGCTCCGTCGCGCCGGCCAGCAGCTCCGGTATGGTAGATAGGAGGTCCGAAGCATTGTGGCTAGCAGCGGCCGCCAAGTCGCGTGTTTGCAGAGACAGAGCCTCCTGGCCTTTCGATAGCTCCGCCACGCGCGAGACGACCTCATTCACGGGCTCCAAAACGTGGTCGAACCCGTCCACGAGCTTGCTCTGCAGACCATCCAGCACCCGGTCGCGCGTAGCGAGGCGCGAGTCCAGTCGTTCGACAACAAGGCCAGACACCTGTTCTTTCATCTCGTGCGGGTCCAGCGGTGCGACGATCCGCCGTATCTCCGCCGCCACTTGCGCCACGACGGCAGGTACGTCGAAATTGCTGCCAGCAGGGGGGAATATCTGCGGCAGCATGGGTACGAGCCTGTCCACGATGAGGCCTGCCGTTTCTCGCTTGTCCGAGGCGAGGTCGATGAGTTGCGAAATGTGGGGCTTCACCGCCTGGGACAGTTGCTCCGTCAATACGTCATAGTCTATTGGCTCGGCGCGTGTAGCGGCAATATGGGGCACGAGCCCGGCGCGCAGGTCGCGCACGAGGGCCTCGTGGTCCATCGTCGTCGTCGCTTGCGGTGGTGGTGGTGGGAGTGGGGTACGTGTTCGGATGCGCTCGAGCGCGTCTAAGCGCTCCGAGATGGGCGTGATTGCATCAACGACGGTGTTGCGTGTGCGAGCGTGATATTCCTCCAGCATCGCCTCCGTGCCGCCACCGTTGATTGGCGTCACTTCTGCAGACTGCAGCGCTTCGACGCGGCGCAAGATACGATCGAGGTCCTGCTGGATTACCGCCCGTGCTTCCGCGTGGCCCTGCTCGACAATATCCCTCACAAGCTGGAAGTCGAGCTCCCCGCGAGCGTCCATCTGGCTATCGTCCAGACCACGCGCGGCAGACACTTGCAGCTGCGCACGGAACAGAGACACGACCCCATTGATAGCCGCCTCCGTCGACGTCGAGCCGGCCGCGCCGTTGGCACCAGCCTCCAATCGCAGCGCACGCACCTCCTCGCGGAAATCGTCCAGCTTGCTCTCTAGGAGGGCCTCGAGGCGCTCCTCGTACTGCTGCAACTCGAGCCTGCGCGAGATATCCTGCGGGTTGTCCGATGTGTCCGAGAACGACGAGCGGGCGCTGCTCATCATGGGGAGGGAAGCGCGGCGATCGCGCACCGGCGGAGGCGGCTCCTGCTGAGGGATGGGAACATCCCACCGGCCAGGATCGGTGACGAGCCTGCCGCGTGATGCCTTGTGAGAAATGGCAGGGACGTGCAGGTCGTCGAGTGATGGGCGGGATGCATGCTCGAAGATTTCGCGTGAGCTGAGACGGCTTTGCACAGTGCGGCGGGTCCGTGGTTCCTCGGCCTCTCCGGCGATGCTCGCGCTGTTACTGTGACCGTTGCTGCTGCCGTTGCCGTTCGCGAGCGCCTTGAATAGGCCTGCGGGGACCGTGTTCGTCGATACGGGGTGCTTAAAGTCAAGAGGAATCGGCGCGCGGCGCGCCTTCATCGACAACGGCATTGGCAACTCGTGCTCGTCGTCTACATCATTGCCCTCGATGTCTCCGTCTCCATCTTCGTCCGCGTCACCATCCCCACTGACAGGGCTCTCCGCCCGCAGCGCTGCCTCTTTGATCGCGCCAATGTCGATGCCACCCAAGCCTGGCAACGTAAACGGACGCGCAGCCGCGTTGAGTGCGCCTTGCCGCTGGGCAGGAGATGGTGGCGCGCTCTTACGTGCGGGTGACTCCTGCGGGAACTTGAACGACGTCATCACGACCCTACCATCTCCGCTTACGTCCGACGCAGCAACGGAACCCACCGAGCTGCACCGTTGGCGCTTCTCGCGACCCTGTTGGGCCCGTATCGGTCCTGCATCCTCGATGGCATGAGGTGGTGGCGAGGATCGCGGAGGTGGGGTCGAGGGTGGCTGTGGCTGTGGGAACTTGGGTACGTCCGGGGGTAGCGTGAACGTGAATACATTGGGTCTAAATTCTGGCGCACCGGCGTTGAGGGGCTTCCCAAGCGAGGGCCCACGGCTATGACCGAACGCCAAAGGGGGCTGGGAAACATGCGACACAGGTGCTTGCTGTTGCTGTTGCTGTGGTTGGGGGCCGAACGTTCCTGGAGAGAACGAACCCGAAAGCCGACCTGGGCCCCCAAAGACGAACGGTTTTGCATGTGGGTTGAGCATCTCGGTACGCTTAGGAATCGGCGCTTGGATTGGTAGGGAAATTGGTATCTGGTAAGGCGTCGGTACCAAGTTACTCGATGGTGCACGCGAATGTGCCCGGATAGAGTCGTGCATCGACAACCTCGACGAGGGGGGGCGGGAAGATGGGGGAAGGGGAAGGGCACGGGGGCGATCAAAGTTGTCGTCACTTGGGTTCGATATCATGTCTTCGTCACTTTCGCGGCGGGGCTGCGAGAGCAGGGAAGAAAGCGGCGCTGGATTCGGCGGTGGGTGCGGGAAATTTGGGATACGGCGGGGAATCTGGATCGAATCTTGTTGTTGCTGATGGTGAGCACGACGCATGACACGGCGTTGTTGACGTTGTTGACGCGCACGCTCTTCGTCAGATGGGTTCGACCACTCTCCGATGCTCTCCTAAAAGTAGGATCAAAAAAGGGTGGGAGGAGTCGAAGTGAAAGGGAGTAAGGAAAGGGGGAAAAAAGCAGTGATCAGATAGATTGCCAAAGACGCGTGGAAGCAACGCGGCCAGAAATTTTACGTACTTCGTCCTCTGTGAATTCGGTGGGCGTGCGCAGATCCTCGGAGCCTGTCCACTCACCGATCGCGTCATCCTCTGGGTCGCTTTCCGTCTCACCTTGCCCGTCAAGTTGGACCTCTGGCTCAGGATATTCCATGTGCCCACCAACAGATCGGAGTGATAAGGCCGCGGACAGACGGGAGACGTGACGCGAATGGATGCGGGACTGAGCCGCGGTGGTGATATCGCCGACTTCAGCATCTGCCTCCTCGAATTCCATGTCGATCGTGTCATCTGCGCCTGTGACGGCAATATGGGATACCTCTGCTAACATCGGCTCTTCTTCGTGTACTTCCGTCACGACTTGTTCGTCCGGCTCTGTCTCTTCCTGTTCCTCTTCAGCCTCCTCGGGGACGTCAAGCCCAAAGCCGCGGATGAAGTCGGGTCGGCTGTCCGCGCGCGCAGGCATGGCTGGGGGAGCAAGGGACTGGTCAGTTGGTAGGCCTGGGTCAGAGCGGGCATCGGGTGAGCGGATAGCGTCCGGTGCGAGAGATGTGCCAGGGCCAAACAAATTGAAAGCGGCTGAATTATTGAACGTCGCATAAGGACGCATGGGAATAAATGGAGCGGCAGCCATGGAGAGGCTATGCCCGTGCCGAAGGGGAGCTGAACTAGCAGTCACTGATGGCAAAGGCTGAATTATTGCGGGGGGAGGAAGGCTATTATTAAACATCTGAAGATGTGGTTGTGGTGAGACGGAGGCAGAATGTGAATGTGAATTTTGGGCCTGTTGGAGCTTGTTCAGCTTGAAGAAGAGGAGAGCAGGGTCCGCAGGAGACGATATCTGCACGGTTGATGAGTGAAAGGGAACCGCAGCATACAAGTGTAACTTACTGAGGCAGCTCGTGCATGCGGGGCGTGAATGTGAGGCATCGAGCTACCGTTTCCTTTTTCAATACCTAGCTTCTCCAACTTTTCGTCAATGAACCGTTTCTTCACGTCGTCCCAAGCAGGCTGAAAAAATATTTTTAGACAAAGCAACTGAGCAAATTAAGCTGCAGACCTTTCCGGGTAAAAAGACTTCTACGGTATCTGGAACTTCAACTCTCAAATTATCTGGTGGATGAATATCAGCCGAAATCACGTCTGGGGGTGGGACAGGTGGTTGTGGAGGGACGAGGTGTGGCGGAATTGGAGTGCGCGCGAACGAAGACCTCGTAGGTGGCCGGCCATCACCAGCGGGAACTGTCTCTTTGGGAAGGTTCACCGTTGCTTTGTTCGATTTCTGGGCAACAGGGACCACGTTAGCGGTGGGAGACGGTGGGCGGTAGTTCTTGCCCGCGCCACCAAGCTGTGCCTTGGGTGGGCCACCAATACTGACGCTGGGCTGACGACGGTTACGGAATTGTGGGAACTGTGGGCCGGCAAATGGTGTTTGGGGGAATTGGGCATGTCCGAGTGGGGTGAGAGGTGGACCGTGGGGAGGATGGATACCTGCAGCGGCAAGGGCGATGCTTGCCTGTGCAGCACGGTGGCCAGGGTGTATAGGACGATGAGGACCGGGGGAAGGAGCGGGAAAGAAGGAGGGTTGAATGGGTGTTTGAAGGACCGAGGGTGGCGGGAACGCGGGTGGAAACCGCTGGTGAATCGCGGTCTGTATCGCAGGCGAGTAGAAGGGCACAGGGAATGGCGGTGGAATCGACAGTCGAGCGAGCTGTTGTCGGTGATCACCCATTCCACTCTCTCAAACAAAAAACAAAACAATTTCGTCGATGAAATGGGCTTTGTACAAATCACGTGAAGGTAATAACTACTTGTCGGAAATATTGTATTTCTAGGAACGAGTGCTTGGCACTCTGCTGGTGTTACACACCGTGCCTTAATGAGGGTCGCTCTACGATTCCTGGAAACCCACGGGCAGGTCTCATTCACAGTGTGGTGGTGTTAGCACAGCTGAACCGGATTGCTGTACGACTGGGGGCCGGTATTGTGACAGTATAAGAGCAGCTCCTTCGTCCACAGATTATCCACATTGTCAATGAACACTCAGAGGTTCGTCAAACCCTTCGTTTACTGCATCACTGGGTTAATTGATCGAATTCTCTCCAATCAGCCATTCTTCATTTTCCTCTCCGAGTTCTGCTGAACCTCTTCTATTGACCAGTTCTCCTCTAGTGCCCCTATTTAGTGGTTTGCGGGCCTGTCCCGGCTTGAAAGCCTGCCATTAGGCTTGTCTTGGGGGGGCTTTAGGCCCAGAGTTTGGCCTACCAGCCACAGCTGGCCACATCTTTGTAGTACCACTATTGAATATAATTACCATTTCTCTATGAACATCTAACAGTTCTATGTCACACATGAAACTCGATGTCATCATTGCCATTGTCTCCCTGTGGTCATTGTGGTGCCTCCTTGTCCCCTTGCCATTGCTGTGGTTGTCATGGTTGCCTCATGGTCACCCCGTCGCTGTCATAGTCACCTTGTCATTGTCCCTATTCTCATTGCCTCCTCACCTCATGTGATTTCCATTGTTGTTGTTGCCACCATAGTCATTGCTGTTGTGTGACCATCAGAGTTACTGCAGCTGTTGTTGTTGCTGGTGTGATCACTCAATCACTGTGGTCACCATTGCCCAGTTTCTGTCACACTAGTCGTGCTATGGGTCTGCGAGTCATCACCATAGATGATCAGGTTCTGCCCATGCAGCACCCACACAGTGAAACTGGAAATGATGGCTATCATACAGGTTCCCTCAGTCTACAGCATGAAGGTCAGCCAGAAAACAGCGAACGCATGAGATAAATACATTACCCATTGCCATAGTGTACACACCAGACTCTGTAGAATGTTCTCCCATAGGGCATAGAGTCTTCAAGTGCCAGGAGGGCACTAGCAAGTTGAAGAAGTGTTGGCATTGATGCAGTGGAGAACACTTGTTGTGCATTGTTGGTGTGCTGTCAGTGAAATGTCAACACCATAAAAAATCAGTAACCTGAGGAGTAGAATGTGTAGAACATACCTGGAGAAGATTGTGGAGGAGGTGGACTTGTGTCACCTTGCGTTGCTTGTCTCGATTGTTTTCTTTCTTTAACTCATAGCCATGAGATGAACTCATCAAACGCCTTGGGTAGCAGTAAGAATTAAAAAAAAAAAAAGATGAAACAACAGGTACACTCACCAATTGACGCAACTCTGAGTTGGCACACATACCTTAATACATATCACCCAGACGATCCCTATTTTGTCTTGCTCGATCAATCCTGAGTCCCCAAGGATGTCAGGATTGCCATTGTAACACCTGGACTTGCTGTTACGATCAGAGCTCGTGATGTCAAGCTGATCGTAGCAGGGGAGCATCACAGAGCCCAGGCACGATTCTGGGTTGCCACTTAAGTAAGACCTCGCGCTACGGTGAGTGAATTCAGTTGTAAGACCTTGTGCAGTGGCAAGTGAATGGAGCTAGAGAGTGGATTGTGAGACAAGACACAAGACTAGAACGAGGGGATACAAGCTACCCTACTGGCTCTTTTATACTGTACAGTCTAGTTATTTTTCCGTATTTTTCTATAGTTTTCCTAAGGGTGCGCAGTTATTGCACCATTTGAGTCACATGACCCGCAGTAAGTCACGTGCTCCACAGTGCCACTTTCCAGAAGCAAAACATGAGATCTGAAACATCAGAAGATGACACACTGAAGCAAATACGAGAAGCATATGTAGAGAATCTGAGAACTTTCCGATACTTTCATCCTTCTAGAACAGATGGCATGATCTGGTGATCGTGACACTTGCTGTGCGCTGACATCGACTCTGATCAAGGTTTGGGTTGCCAGGCTATGTGTGTGAGAGACCTAGATGAATGCAGGGTCATGAAGTCCATACAAATACAAGAACAGAAAGAGAGGTACATACCTACGGTACCTTATTTGACAACATTTGAGATCAAACCCCCAGGTTTGATGGGAAAGCAGCATGCAAACTCCTGGAGCATGGTAGAATTGTTGCCAGCGTTGTCACCTGTAACATGACCTGTATGAAACATGAGTACACAAATAGAAATTGGGTTGAGAAATTGAGAACTAATGTCACGATCCACCAATTGTGCCATTGGTAAAGTCTCAGAAGAATCCTTGATCTCTCATGCTTCAGATCCTACTTCTCTTTCCATCCAGAATGTTTCTGCGTTTCATGACTTGCTTCTGATTCTTGTGTTTCAAGTCTTGACTGTGGTTCCTGCCAGCTCATAAATGAGAAAAACATAGAAAAATATGATTTCTTGTACAGTATTTAAGAAGCCAGTAGTACTGCCTGTTGTTACGTTCCAGACTCATCAGCGCCTTGGGCCGGGAAGTGGACACTGACGTGTCGACTATGACATTGCCGTCAGCAGTATATCATCATGGACTTGTAGGATCAGTCAGCCAGGTAAGCTCCGGCACATGTGATTGTACGATAATCAGCTTGGATCTCGGAATGACTTGTAGTGACTCATAACTAGGATAGTTGTACTAGGGTTTGCTCTACTTACATGATTGGCTAGTTACATTCAAGCGGTGCTTCAAAGCCCGCACGTATCTGTATAAGTAGAGCAGTGCGAAGACCAAGAACCACATCTTGGTCTTCTTCAATACTACCACCTTCTACTCATCTATACTAAGAGGCTCTCCCCCCTCTTAAGTGAGTCGTCTGGCATATCCCCTTAGACCAGGGATCCCCGTGACTTGTCCCTGATCCCTTGCATGGGCAGTGGAATATCCACAGGGCACCGCTGCTTATCAGATCCAACTCTATCGCAATGAGCATGTGTCCAGGCCATACACAACCTTCTATGTCATCGACCACAAGTCCTGGGAGTTTGCACGCTACACTCCAGAAGTCCCACCAGGAATACCCCAACTAGAAGACCTTCACGCATACTTCAGATTAGACGGACGTATCCTCCCTCATCCCACTTTCTATCCGCAGACTAGTGTTAACCAGAACTTCTTCCTGCAAAGGATCGCCACACACAACAAGGCCTAAGTCAGGCAAACATCCGTGGTAGATGTTACATTAAGACCAAGATCCCACTGTGGCCAATCCTTCGACAAAAGACCTTTGGGTCCCATATCGACCCTACAACATTGACAGACGAGGAGACTGCAACGTCCCCAAGAGATATCTCAACTCCGCATTTTGGAAAAACGACGCAGAGGACCCAGGCTATGTCACCTACTACATTGACCGACAAAACAACACTTGACTGATTCCAGTAGAATTCAACTTTGACAACCACTGCTGGGTGGAAATCTGCTAGGACGAACTCCATAGCAAATATCAAGCCACTTGACCAGCAAGCTCCAGCTTAAACCTTGACATCAAACAATCCGAAATCATTACCAGAGACCAGTGGGGCGTAATCGATGGAGAAGAAGAAGAACCACTCTGATCCCCGACACCAAAGACACCCGCACCATCACCATCAATCCAAAGCAATCCAGAAGAGATCATCATTAGAGACAAACATGAGGAGATGCAACTACAACAGATCGCTGAGTCAATTCCCACCAATATGTCCGCAACCACTACGATGACCGCAATTAGAACTGCCCTATTGGGCAAATCAGGATACCAACCACTAGGAGACGGACCCCCAGGAGGCGGGGGAGGAGCACCCCCAGGAGGTGACCCTGACAACAATCCACACGACGAGGAACAAGCCGCAGTACCCAGGTTCACTATGCCTGACACCAACAAATTCTTGGGGAAGGAACCCCAAATCTTCAAAGGAAACTGCAATGAGGCAGAAGCATTCCTCGCACAATGGAACCGTTTCGCAGGAGTCAATGCTGCGAATAGAAGCCTCAAGGTTCCATACATCAAAGCTATGATGTTCCTGACCTATATCCAGGGACCTCTCGTCGA
The DNA here is from genome assembly GCA_021524915.1 of Lactarius akahatsu. Taxonomy (NCBI): domain Eukaryota; kingdom Fungi; phylum Basidiomycota; class Agaricomycetes; order Russulales; family Russulaceae; genus Lactarius; species Lactarius akahatsu. The sequence goes on from JAKELL010000003.1 coordinate 135,018, forward strand.
CGAATGGGCAACAGAGACTGGCAAATGGCTCAATGCCCAGGCAAACAAGAACGATCCCTGGCTCTGGGCTGGGGTAGAACTTGCATTCAAAAGCCAGTTCCGCGACAACTTGGAGAAAGATCGTGCACGAGTGGAGCTGGACAAAGGGTTCAGAATGATGAACAAGGACATTGACAGCTACATCACTAAGTTCGAAAAGCTGGTCCGACAGGCTGACTATCGACTCGATGAGCCTCTGGTGCTCGACAAATTTACCAGAGGTGTTCCAATGAAATTATACCAGAACGCCTACCAGTTCCACAACCCGCGTACCTATTGCCAATGGAAGAGCGCGCTCATCGAACAGCAGAAACGCTATCTGCACATAAAAGCTAGAGAAACTGGCTTCGGAAGACAACCCCAAACCATGCCTCGCATTTGCCCAAACCAACCACTCCGATTCCAGCCTCCACAGTGCCAAGGAACCCAACAACAAGGATGGCAACAATACCATAACCACCCAGATGCGATGGACACCACCCCAGGGAGAATCAAAGCTAGAGTCGCAGAAATAGGCGACATCAACAGAAACCACCCTGAAGATGTACATGACTATGAGCGCGGACGGCCCCTGTTCCCACCAAGGGGCGGATTTATGCAGCGACAAGGAGGAGGGCGTGGAATCATGAACCTAAGGGATGTCACCTGTTATAACTGCAACCAGAAGGGGCACTTCTCATGTGACTGCAACCAACCATGCAGGGCCAGAGGCAGGGGAGCCTACATCAAAGAAGTCCCTACCGCTCCGCAGAGCATTGCAGAAGAACCCCTCATCGACCTAGATGAACCAGTACAGGCAAATCGCACGGTCACAGACTCGGTACAAGATATAATGGTGCACATAGTGGCTCTACCACAAGAGCAGGTGGAGGAGCTGGTTAAGAGTATGGTGGGGAGGCAGGATTTTCAAAACACCTGAACCCAATGGCCTGGGTGAGGGCTTCAAATTGTAACTCGTTGTTTATCACGCACTATCAATCTATGCATGTCCCAGTTTCGATCTGCACGAGTTACTTCATGGCCAAAAAGAAAGCATTGGTGGACTCCGGAGCCACCCACAACTTCATACACCCAGATTTCATCAGAAGAATGAATCTAGGAACCAAGGAACTAGAAAACCCCTGCAACATTTGGAATATTGATGGAACACATAACAAAGGGGGGGAAATCACCCACTATATCGACTTAAACATTCAAACTGATGGAAAGACAAAAACCAACCAGTTCCTAGTCACCAACGTCGGAGGGGAAGACCTCATCCTGGGGTATCCATGGCTCGCCACCTTTCAACCCAGAATACAATGGTCCACTGCAACCATGGACACCAAGCAGTACCCAATCATTATCTGTACCACCAACCTGAACAAACCACCTAAACCCGACGAACAACAAGCAGAAATACAATGGATAGTTGAAAACGTCTGGGACCAGTACAAACAACAGGTCCTTCAAGAACTAGAGGATGAAATGGACCCAATACACCTACGAACCACGGCAACAGAATTAGCAATCTTGGCACAACAAGATCAAGAAAAGAAGGAACTACCCGCAGAGTACCAAAGACATGCAAAGGTATTCAGCGAGGAAGAATCCCACAGATTTCCTCCCTCTAGACCATGGGACCACACCATAGACTTCAAACCCGATGCACCGGACCATATCAATTGCAAGGTATACCCTCTAAACCAGGCAGAAGACAAGGCATTGGACGAATTCTTGGATGAACAATTGGCAAAAGGGTATATTAGACCCTCTAAATCTCAGTACGCAGCCCCATTCTTCTTCATCAAAAAGAAGGACGGAAAACTATGCCCGGTACAGGACTACAGAGAGCTCAACAAGTGGACTATACGCAATCAATACCCACTCCCCTTAATACCCCAACTCATCGCAGACCTTAGCGGTGGGTGGATATTTTCCAAATTTGATGTCCGATGGGGCTACACAAATATCCAAATCAAACCCAGCGACAAACACAAAGCGGCATTCAAAACCAAATGAGGATTCTTCAAACCTCTGGTGATGTATTTTGGTATGACAAATGCTCCAGCAATGTTCCAGGCCATGATGTATTGGATCTTTGCCCCACTCATCGAATATCACGAAAGAAGGGGACTATCATTAGGGTATATATGGATGACATAGGTGTAGCAATGGCAACAACCAGGGAAGCACACACAGAAGCAGTCCACAACATTCTAGATTTGCTGGAACAACACGATCTATACCTCAAACTGGAAAAATGCACCTTCCACTCCGACACCCTCGATTACCTGGGGGTAATCATTAAAAAGGGGGTGATTCACATGGACCCTGTCAAAATTTCCAGCATTCGCAAATGGCCAACCCCAAAAAACGTCAAACAGGTGTGATCATTCCTAGGTTTTTGCAACTTCTACCACGCTTTCATCTGAAATTTTGCCGCACATGCCCGACCACTCAACAAACTCACAAGAAAGGACATGGAATGGACATGGGGAACTGAGCAACAGCAGGCATTTGACAAACTCAAGACTCTAGTCACAGAAGAACCGGTACTCAAACACCCAGAATTGGACAAGCCCTTCGAACTAGAGGTCGACGCTTTGGGCTACACAATAGGAGTGGTGCTACTCCAGAGGGACAAAGATAATAAATGACACCCCATCGCCTACTATTCAAACACTCTCAGTGCGGCTGAACAAAACTACGACATCTACGACTTAGAATTGTTAGCCATCATCAAAGCACTACAAAACTGGAGACCATACCTCGCCGGATCCCCACACAAAATCAAAGTGTTTTCCGACCACATGAACCTGCAGTACTGGTGGTCCCCACAGAAGATTAGCAGACGGGTCGCAAGGGAAGTACTGGAACTCTCTGAATATGACATAGAGATTCACCACATAAAGGGAACTGCCAACGGACGAGCAGACGCCCTGTCCAGGCATCCCGATTACGACCAAGGAGAGCACGACAACGAACAGGTCACAGTACTCCCCGACCACGTTTTCATGAGGGCAGCAATGATCGACACCACAGACAACCCGATGTGGATGAGCCCCACGATTACAACTGACGAAATGCAGCTGATGTACCCGGTGTACACCCAGGACAACAACATGATCAAGACATGTGTTACGATTCCCTTCCTGTACGACTACTATTACATCTTTACTCCTCATCTCGTCTTCTGATTTCGTCTTCCATGTTTACTGTACTTTTACGTTACGATCCGATATCTCGCGCTTCCCGGCTTCTATCTTGCGCCTTGCGCCTCGGCGATAGGATGGCCAGTTTTACGCTTCGTTTGAACCGCTGACCATTTCTGAGGCACATGTCGTCCCGTGGAATTCCTTTGTTCCATTTCTAGTTCATCCCTTTATTCCTACTTTCGTACTCTTGACTCATACTCGCGCCATATGTTTGTCCCTGACAAACATCCTGTACTAGTATATAAGTCTCACGCTACCTAGCTTGTACGGTAGACTTGACTTCTTGTGCAATACCACAATTGTCTTTGCCTCACGATCTCTGTTTGACTCGCCCTTGCGCTTGAGTCGCCTGTTTCGCTCGCCTTTGCGCTTGAGCCTGGACTTCCGCTATTATCCTTGTGTCCCTGGGAGACCAAGTGATACTCGTTCACCACTGTACTGAACCCTAACCGGTTCGCTCTCGCCGATCCCGTTGACTTGCTGAAGTACACGTCGTACTTAACGCCCCTGTGGTGGCGTTACATTAAGTCAAGTCTCTCACAGTGGTGACATCCAGTCGCAGCCGAACCAAGTTTAGGCCCGAATACATTGACCGCCTTAGCTCCGACGAACTCTCGGATAGAGTTAAAGGATCTGCGGTCTGGGCAGAACACAACGGAGTCGAAGGGTATTTCATCTTTGACCCCTCGACACGAACATATCGACAAATCCACTATCTTGAAGACAGACGCCTCTGGGCATTTATTGACTACTCCTTAACGGAAGGAAGGTGGTACACTATCGGACCAGTACCCCTTACCTTGAACACCGGATCCCTAGGACCTCCTGAACCTACAGGTATTAACATTGACCCTTCCGACACCCCGTCCCCGAGCATCTCAATCCCAACAACCAATCTCCCATCTACAGCCTTTCCGTCATATACTATGGCTCAGCCAGGACAAGCATCCGCAAGTACTACCCTCACGACCGGAGGAGGCGCACCCAGTGGAAGCGGAGCACCCGCCGGAGGAACCCCCGCCAGCAGTGGCGGCGGAGGTGGCGGCGGTGGCGGCGGCAGCGGAAGTGGTGGCGGTGGACCGGCACTAGTCGGAGGACCTGCACCAGCCCCCGGCAGCAATGGCTGGCTAGGAGGAAACCCCCCGCCCGAATTTGATGGGAATCGAGAAAAGAGTAAGGCGTTCTTACGCGCCTTCAAGTTATATTGCGGAATGAATCCCACAGTGGACTTGCTCGCAGTACCCGGACAGCGAGCCATGGCCTTCCTTTCCTACATCCATGGACCGCTCGTCGATGACTGGGTTGACGAGCAAATGAAATGGCTCGAAGCTCAGATGGCAGCAGGAGTCTTACGAACCCAAGACAACCTCTGGAATGAGGTAGAAACTCGGTTCTTGCAGGCATACACCGACACTGCGGAACAGACAAAGGCCTGTAAGGCCTTACAAAACCTGGCTATGAAGGGCGAAGACATTGACTCCTACATCGCTCAGTTTGACAATCTCGTGGCGAAGGCGGGATATGGCCCGGACGAAGCCACGACATTAGAATTATTCCAAGATGGACTCCCGAACCAACTGGTCATCAACGCTATTCGTTTCCAGCACCCCATCACGTGGGAAGATTGGAAAAGGGCAGCCCGCCTGCAGCAAGCCGAGTACCTGGTACTGAAGGACCGACTCGGCAAAAATCGAACTCCACGACCAAAGAAGGGAGGGCACAATCGTGACCAATGGGTACAGGCCCTCAATAAGAACTGTGACCCGAACTCCATGGACGTCGGCCGGGCCCGAGCCTCAGTGGCTCTCACCGACACCGACCGAATTCAACTTCAAAAGGAAGGGCGCTGTTTCAGATGCCGCGCCACAGGGCACATATCATGCAACTGCCCGCAGAAGAACACTAGGATCGCCAACTCCTCCACAACTGCCCCCTCAACGGTACAAATCCCAGCCATCACCACAGTTGCCGTACAGTCCAACCGTGTACTTTTGGCAGAAGAACAGGCCGAAGCACAGATAGCGGCAATGAAGGCACAGCCACAGGAGGTACGAGACCTCATGGTGGAAAAATTATTTGCAAAGGAGGATTTTCTCGACGCTTGAACCCAATGGCCTGGGCTAGAGCACTCAATGTAAACGTGTATCATAGCAGATATCGATCCATGCGAATTCCAGTTTTGTTCAAATCTGCACATGCGACGGCCGAACGACAAGTACTCCTGGACTCAGGAGCTACGGACAATTTTATCTGCGCATCGCTACTGAAGCGATTACAGATCGGAACACGTGACATCACCCAACCAATACGTATTTGGAACGTGGACGGGATGCACAACCAAGATGGGGCCATTACACAATACACAGACTTAACCGTCCGAACAGGGAATGACACAAAGACACTTCGCTTCCTAGTAACGAACCTAGGAAGGGACGAAGTCATACTCGGGTACCCCTGGTTCTCGGCATTCGAACCACTAGTAAAATGGGGCGAAGCCACACTAAATGAAGACTTCCAACCCGTGGTGATATCCAGCCTCGTGTCATCAGACGAAGCCACACCCGTCGAAGCATCCATACGGGCGTTGGAGACGTATCAACTTGATGAGGAGGCTTGGGAACAAATTGAAGACGACGAGCAGGAACCATGTGTAGCGCTGATACGGAAAACGACAACTGCTTCGGAACTAGCTCAACGAGAAGTGGCAAAACGAGAAGAGCGCACGTTTGAAGAAATGGTCCCACCAGAATACCGGCGGTACCACAAAGTATTCGATGAGGAAGCGTCCCATCGATTCCTGCCGAAACGACCCTGGGACCATGCCATAGACCTGGTACCAAACGCCCCCACGACCATGGACTGCAAAGTATACCCATTAACCCAAGAGGAAGACAAAGCCCTCGACGTCTTCCTCGCTGAACAGTTAGCACGAGGATATATCCGCCCCTCAAAATCCCTGTATGTTTCACCGTTCTTCTTTATAAAGAAAAAGGACGGAAAGCTCCGGCCCGTACAAGATTACCGCCGATTGAACGAAGTCACCATTTGCAATCATTATCCACTACCCCTCATCCCCGAACTCATCGACAAAATTCGCGACGCACGACTTTTCACCAAGCTTGACATCCGTTGGGGATACAACAACATTCGGATTGACGAAGGAGATGAGTGGAAAGCCGCCTTCAAAACGAACAAAGGGGCGTTCGAACCACTCGTAATGTACTTCGGTCTCACGAACTCCCCCACGACATTCCAAGCCATGATGGACTCTACATTCCAAGGACCGATACTGACAAACGAGGTCATTGTATACATGGACGATATCCTTATAGTGACCATTGATGATCTCACCCGTCACCGTGCACGAGTCCACCAGGTCCTAACCATCTGTGAAGAAAACGACCTCTATATCAAACCCGAAAAATGCGAGTTTGAGGTGAGGGAAACGGAGTACCTCGGACTTATCATTGGACACGGGAAGCTACGGATGGACCCCGTAAAAGTACGGGGTATCCGCGAATGGCAACCCCCAAAGAACCTCAAAGAGATGCGTGCTTTTATTGGCTTCTGTAATTTCTACCGCCGATTCATCAAAGGATTCTCGGCCCTTGCACGACCTCTCCACGACCTTACAAAGAAGGACACCCCATGGAACTGGGGTGCGGATCAGCAGTGCGCATTTGAGCGCATTAAGGACCAGATATGCCAAGAACCAGTCCTTCTATCCCCCAACTTAACAAAGCCATTTGAAATGGAAGTAGACGCATCCAATGTCGCCATCGGCGCAGTACTCAACCAACTCGGAGACGACCAGAAATTCCATCCAGTAGCATTCCACTCCGAATCACTATCCGCAGCTGAGTGGAACTACGACATCTACGACCGAGAACTACTCGCAATAGTTAAGTCACTCCGCGCCTGGCGCACATACCTCGTCGGATCCCCCCATAAAGTCATCATCCACACCGACCATGCCAACCTCCAATATTGGAAGGAACCACGAAAAATCAGCCGACGAGTAGCGCGCGAATTCCTAGAACTGGCAGAGTACGATTTCGTACTGAAACACGTGCCAGGGGTCAGAAATGGCCATGCAGATGCCCTATCCCGAAGGTCAGATTATGCACCCGCCGACGAGGACAACAACGACGTTATCGTCCTCTCGGCGGATCGGTTCGCACGGGCAACAGAAATGTCAATGCACGACATGGACATTTGGACCCAGATTGCCCAAAACCTCGACGAGCCGCAAGTACTGCGGTGGATAGAACCACATAACCTCAAAAAACACGAAGGGCTATGGTGGAAAGGCGACGCACTTGTCGTTGTTGGGGACAACGATCTTAAGCGGGGGGTAATCACCTTTTTCCATGACACACCCGCAATGGGACACCCTGGAATCACGAACACTTACGAACTGTTGCAACGGGACTATTGGTGGCCCAGCATGCGCAAAGATGTCGAAGAATACGTCAAGGGTTGTGCCACGTGCCAAGCCAACAAAATCAACCCACACCAACAGAAGCCGCACCTTTACCCTATTACGACGGACCCAGACGCAGAACCCTTCGAAGTGGTAGCCATGGACTTTATCACGAAGCTGCCGCTGTCACAGGGTTATGATTCAATCCTCACCATCACCGACCACGACTGCTCGAAGGCAGCCATCTTTATTCCCTGTAACGAAACGATCACTGCAGAAGGTGTAGCTCAGCTATACCTCCGCCATGTCTACCCCCATTATGGCATACCCCGGAAACTGATTACCGATAGGGACCCTCGCTTTACGTCAGCATTTATGACACAGCTGTGTAAAGCCTTGGGAATCAGACAAAACATCTCATCGGCATACCATCCCCAAACTGATGGACAATCGGAGCGGACCAATCAGTGGTTAGAACAATACCTACGCCACTGGAGCAACGTACAACAAGACAACTGGGTAGAGGCACTCCCGGTAGCACAGTTCGCGCACAATGTATGGCCCAACGCAACGACGAAACACTCCCCATTCTCGCTCATTATGGGGTGGGAGCCGCGTACTAACTGGGTCAAAAAGCCCACGACCTCCCCATCAGTTGACCAACGATTAGAAGACATGGGCAATTTCCAACAACATGCACAAGATTGCATCAAACACGCCCAAGAACTTATGATGAAGCGAGGGCGCACCCGCTTTATCCCCTACCAAGAAGGAGCACAAGTATGGCTAGAAGGGACAAACCTTAAAACATTCTATCCCACGGCCAAGTTAGCTCCAAAACGCCATGGACCCTTCCGCATTAAGAAGGCCCTCTCGGCGGTATCGTATGAGTTGGAACTTCCGGAGTCATGGAAGATCCACCCCATGTTTCACGCCAACCTCCTCACCCCATATAAGGAGACGGAACTACATGGGGAAAACTTCCCGCGACCCCCGCCTGACCTTATCGACGGAGAAGAAGAGTTCGAAGTGGAGCAAATCCTCGGATCAAGGGTCCATGGCCGAGGGCGCAAGCTTCAGTTCCTAGTACAGTGGAAGGGATTCCCCGTAAGCGACAGCTCGTGGGAACCACTCGAGAACGTACGCCACACACCTGACCTCATCGCCGACTTCTATCGGCACAACCCTACCGCCGAAGGGGCTGGACGAAAGATATAAAAGAACGCCCCATGAACCCCCACCTCGCATCCCTTCCTCTCATCTTGATCACCATGACCTCCACTCCTGTCATCTCCACCGTGCCCATTCGCCCCCCATCTCAGATTATCCTTGACCTTCTAACCGTGCCATCGCAGGACCAAGGTGTCCCTTCGCAACCAGAAGGTTGCATGCCGTACTCTGTAATGCCTAGTCCGGACCCCCCTATCCTATCACTGATTGCCCCAACCCTTGAACGCCTCGCCCAAGAAGCCACACCTACTCCGTACTCCGTATCCACCCCTATAACCATACATGAACCCGCCAATCCCATATCCTCAGAGCCCCGAACTCCCCCTCCGGTCCCAAACGCACCACTCCTACCATTCCCCCCCGGACTCGACAGCATTCAGTCACCCGCGGATCAACTCCGCCGCGTCGAGCCAGACCCTATTTACGCCGCCTTGGACGACGGGAGTGTTGACGATGAAGACCCAGCTGACCCTGGACTTCCCTTCCTCCGTAACAGCCCCGACATCGGCCACCTCTACTTCCCGATGAAAATCAGAGAGGCCGGCTATCCCAAGTCCATTGCACGATTCATTTACTACCGCAAGGACTATCAAGAGGTCGTCGGGACCATGGGGAGGGGGCATCCGTGTTACGTGCAGACCGTTTACGTCCAGGGAGTTTATGAGGGACAACTACCACAGCACGTCATGGACCAACAACTAGCTATGTTCCACCCTCATGACCCGTGTGCCATATGTGTCGATGAAACTTTGGCAGAGTTGGGCGACGTCCGCCTCCATGCAGAAGTAGCACGTCTTCGCGGGTGCCTGCTGCGTAGGGACGCAGTCGCCAAGCGAGAGTCGGAGATCCGGAGGATGGAGACGGACCTCGTGCGCGATCGGTTCCATATGGAGATGGACCTCGCGAGTGTGCGCAAGCGGTTGCAATATGCACACGCAATACCAAAAATATCAGAGAAGTACGATGAGCTCCAGGTAAAGTACTTGCGCCCTCGTCACTCTCCAGACTTGATCCCGATTCCTCCACGTGCCGGCGGGCCTTGCGAGATGCCGCGCCTTCAAGGCGAGGGCAGTAGATGACCTCGCAAGTGCTTTCAATGCAAGGCGACCGACCATTTGATCGCGCAATGCCCATAACGAAGGGCAAAGCAGCCGTGTCAGTGGTGCGGTAGCCGCACGCATCAGTATGAGGTGTGCCTTATCCGTCGTATTTCGCCCATGTCGCCCGCCTATGTCGACCCGGATGACCGTCCCCGATGGTGTGGCAAATGCTTGCGGTACGACGCACGACATGAGGAGATTCACTGCCCGCAGTATGAACAGTGTCGAGAGTGTGGTGAGCGCAGCCCCCATCTATTTCTACATCGTCACACTTGCCCGCGCCTGTTACGTTTCCTCCTTAGGCGCCCCTGCACGTGACCGTGGGAAGATCGGAGATTGCCGACGCTCTGTCAAAGCTCATAACTACCGCGTAGTTATGAAGCGAGCAGTCCGGCATTTGCCGAAGAAGTGGAGATTTGGCCGTCACGTGACCTGGCACGTGACCTGCTCTAGAACGTTCCAGAAGAGCCCGGATGAGCACGTGCCCGGGTTGGCTTGTGATTATGGAACCGGTACGTATAGTTGCCGATGGACATGTGATTGACTGCGGATGACATCATTGGGTTCTGGGCCATGCCTCGTGTGGTGACTCATGCCAAGAGCGCGTTATGCCATTGGCTGGAAGATCCGGTTGTATTAGGGTTCGTGACTCATGATGACTCGTCCATAAGGTTCAAGCTGAGCTTTAAAGCTCCTTGAACGCGTATAAGTAGTTGGGCTGAGCGTCCCTAAGACCTCAGTTTTAGAACATCTTGGATTCCCCCTTCCCCTCTTATCCATACAGCTTCCCTTCAGTCTTGTAGTGCCGGGCCGTGCTGTTGTGCCAGCCTGTGCTGATAGCTACTCGTACTTCGTGGAATGCTAGTGTTTCTTCTACTCCTCAGTGTGCCCTCAGAGACCCGTCCAGCCACTGCGACCATCCCTTTACTATAGGCGTGCTGTCTTGCCGCCTCTGTCTGTCATTACGACCTATGTAACCCCAAGGACTTCGGCATAGAGCTGTGTTCGACGGAGACCCCAAGTCGATCAGCGAACGGGCTGGAAGGACCGTTACATACAGGCCCACCATGACACCCTAACCTACAGGCATCCTGGGATCAACCAGACCATCAAACTCATTGAAAGGTATTACTGGTGGCCAGGCCTTCGGCAAGAAGCACAGGACTATGTCAAAGGATGCGCCAACTGTCAACGCATCAAGGTCAATAACCGGCCAACACATGCCCCTTTACAACCCATATTCCCTAAACCAGAAGCAACCCCATTTGAAGTCATAGCTCTGGACTTCATCACGAAACTGCCCCTGTCGAACGGATGCGACTCCATACTAACCATAACCTGACCATGACTGCTCCAAGGCGGCAGTCTTTATCCCATGCCTAGAAGAGATAAGCACAAAAGGAACTGCGGCCCTGTATGTGACACATGTCTTTCCCCGATTTGGACTACTGGCGCACATCATTAGTGATTGAGACCCCAGATTCGCGTCAAAATTCACCCGTGAACTATGCTGAATCCTCGGAATAGAACAGAATATTTCCACGGCATACCACCCCAGAACTGATGGCCAATCAGAATGAACGAACCAATGGCTAGAACAATACCTAAGGTTCTGGGTCAATGAGCGGCAGGACAATTGGACATACTACCTGCCAATGGCAGAATTCACGCATAACAACTGGCCAAACGAGTCAACAAGGGAGTCTCCCTTTAACATCCTCATGGGATATAACCCACGCGCTGATTGGGCCGATTGACCCTCTCCTATCCCACAGGTAGCGCTGAGAGTGCAGCAATTCAAGGAGGCTAGAACGCGCACCCAAGAACTGATGATCAAAGCGCAGCAGAGGTGGATCGAACACAAAGACACCCCAAAATACCAGATAGGAGACCTTGTGTGGCTTGAAGGATGCCACCTACGTACCAACCAGCCAATGGCGAAACTCGTGCCCAGAAGACACGGACCGTTCCAGATCGTCCAGGTGATGTCCGCAGTTAATTACCACCTAGAACTTCCCACGCAGTGGAGCATTCACCCAGTATTCCATACGGACCTTCTAACTCCGTACAAAGAAACTCCCACGCATGGCCCCAACTATCAGCACCCACCGCCAGACTTGATTGATGGCGAAGAGGAATACGAAGTTGAGAAGATTCTAGACTCTCAGCGATTCGGCAGAACCAAGAAACTGCAATATCTGGTCAAGTGGCGTGGGTATCCCGACTCGGACAACCAATGGGTCTCCAAAGATGACGTGTTCACCGATGATGCAATTCGGGAATTCAAACATTCAAACCCTGCCAGAGAAACACATATAAGCGCAGGGCAAATCCAAGAGATGACCCCATCTCCTTCATCAGCCCTGCCATCTACTCATGTCCCAATCCCCAGTCCAAGTGCACTATGTCCTCAACGACCTACTCCCCATCTCAATCCAGCCCACTCTCATCATCCAGAACGTGCCACCGACACCCTTGTCACTTCCCCAGTCCATTCACGACGGAGGAAGTCATCCACCTACCCCCTTACCATCCCTCATTCCTTCGCCAACCACTACAAGAGTTGGTTCAAGGGATCCTTCGCTGCCCAACATGCTGACGACCCAACAACCCAACCAGGACAAGGCTGTGGTTCAAGAGGACCAGGACTTCAACCGATACTTATCAGAGGAGCATTGCCCTCTACATGAACACCTCGTGTATGGCAACCACCTCACCACCACGCACAACGAAACCCCACCACTATGCTACACCAACGGAGAGCCCATATGTATGCCGCAAGCTTCTCGACCCCCAATCCACAGGTATCATGTGGAAGAACACAGTCCAATTTCCCAACGCGAAGTGGAGACTCCTCCACCCGTCGGATTCCAACACAACAGGGGAGTCCATTATATCCTGTTCCAGATCTGCGATGCTCAGGACCACCTGCACTCAGCTCGCTATACGCAGCTCATTCTTACGGCAGACCCATTCGTCCTCGCCTATCGATGGGGCAGCAACCAACAATACGGGAAGCCCGTACACGCCACCCCCAACTACGACTACCCCTCAGATGTAACGCCACCACTGGCGTTAGTCCGACTTGGACTGCGAAAGGGCGTTCACGACTTAGCGAATATTCCTTCAAGGTCACGTGACCTGGTTACGGGATACACGGTGCTTATGGGCACGTGATCTTGACATACACTAGGGCGAGTCGTGCCACTAGGTATTCCGATGATTGATAAGACGACTTGCTTGATACGAGACAAGCGAAACACATGTGAGAGACAAGAGAGGAAGTGGTGATTGAAGAAGACCAAGATGGCGTTTCTTGGTCTTCCTGAGCCACTATTTATACATCTATGAGGACGCTTTAAAGCTCCTCTCCAATCTGAAACGACGAGTAGCGTAAGTAGCTCGAACCCTACTACAGCTATCCTAGGAACGAGTCATAGTACCTAGCATGTGATACTACGACTGCTGACTGATGTGATAAGTCCATGACACATTACTACTTACTAACGTGGTCATATCCGTAAGTAAGAGTCCGTTCTCGCGATTGTGACATCAGACACCCATTACTGTGACGACAACTTGATCTTCTTGGATCAGTGCAGCGCACTGCGGGAGTCGGTAGACCGGGCTCTCATCAACATCAAGGACCTCACGCTGACAGCGGAGGTACACCGTTATCATTGTGCACAGGCAGGGGTCGAGGCTAAGGAGGCAGAGCTAGCCCAAGTCATGGAGGAGCTCAACAAGATTGCATGGGTAAGACAGGAGTGCATGCTCAGGATGGAGCGAGCCAACGCTATCACCCGCATTGAGGCAGAGCAGGACTCGTACCACCTGGGTTTGGAGGTGGGACAACAGGTTGCCGCGCAAAGGGAGGCGGCCAAGCGGGGTCGAGCTGGGGCTTCGACCATAAAAAGGGGGTGATGTTACGTTCTGGACTCATCGGCACCTCGGGCCAGGAAGTGGACACTGACGCGTCGACTATGACATCGCCGTCAGCAAGATATCGTCATGGACTTGTAGGATCAGTCAGCTGGGTAAGCTCCGGCACATGTGATTGTACGATAATCGGCTCAGATCTCGGAATGACTCGTAGTGACTCATAACTAGGATAGTCGTACTAGGGTTTGCTCTACTTACGCGATTGGCTAGTTACATTCAAGCGGCACTTCAAAGCCTGCACGTATCTGTATAAGTAGAGCAGTGCGAAGACCAAGAACCACATCTTGGTCTTCTTCAATACTACCACCTTCTACTCATCTATACTAAGAGGCTCTCCCCCCTCTTAAGTGAGTCATCCGGCATATCCCCTTAGACCAGGGATCCCTGTGACTTGTCCCTGATCCCTTGCACAGGCAGTGGAATATCTGCAGGGCACCGCCGCTTATCAGATCCAACTCTATCGCAATGAGCGTGTGTCCAAGCCATACACAACCTTCTACGTCATCGACCACGAGTCCTGGGAGTTTGCATGCTACGCTCCAGAAGTCCCACCAGGAATACCCCAACTAGAAGACCTTCACGTGTACTTCGGATTAGACAGACGTATCCTCCCTCATCCCGCTTTCTATCCGCAGACTAGTGTTAACCAGAACTTCTTCCTGCAAAGGATCGCCACACGCAACAAGGCCTAAGTCAGGCAAATGTCTGTGGTAGACATTACACCTGTATTCTTCGTTCTAGTCTTGTTTCCTGTAGTGAATCCTAGTTCCATTCCCTTGTCCTTTGCTGAAGGACTAGCAGTCTTACATCTAGTGCTCTGCCTGGCTATATAGGCAGTACTCCTCTTGGTAGCTCAAGACCGTTGACTTTGAGATGCACTGGTGTGCTTGGTAAGCGTGACCCAGAAGACACTTCATGACTAAGTGGTATCAATGCGGTCGAGAGCCAACCTCTAGGATTGTGACATAAGACTAGAACCATCCCATACCGACTCTTGCACATTTTGCAGAGTTTGGGCCCTGTCATTTTCAGAGACGTCACTGCCGACATAGGAGGCATGATTCACCATGGCCTACTAGGAGATGTTGTCCCACCCTGAGATTCCAGAGACCCAGACTGTGACTCCCAACGCTGTTGGCAAGCCGGAACCCTCTCGAGTAGCTGTGACTCCTGTTGAAGTGAACACTTGTGGCAAGCCAGAACTCAGAGCCCAGACCCAGGAAGGCCGCGCCTTCGCCACTGTAACCCCAACGAACACCGGAATCCTCAATGAGGACCGATGGAATCAGACGCCACAGACCCCCATCAGTATTAACAGCCCAACCTCACAGAAATCTGGAACCTTCGATGAAGACCAATGGAACCCAGACCCAGGAAGGCCGCACCTTCACCACCATGACCCCAGCAGACTCAGAGAACCATACTATCACCCAGCAAACCCCGGAATCCTTGACAAGGACCAACAGAAGCAGACTCTGCAGGCCTGCAGATTGGAGAGTAATGCTCTCCCCCTCGAAATCCCAGAACCCTCAGCAAGGAACAACAGACACACACGACTTCACAATGACTGACAACAGACCCTTACACTTCCCTCCGGCTCCATTCACTGGAGAACAATTGACTGCCCACCAGTTCCTGAGAGACTTTGAACATTTCAGGAAACTGAACAGAAAACATCCCCACATGATCAACCCCATCCATTGCATTCACGCCATGCTCTCATACATGGAAGGACCTGTTGTGGCACCCTGGAAAGCCAGGTGCACTGACCTGATCCAACGCCCTGATGCCACCTCGTTCGGTGAGAAACTCTGGGATGAGTATATTTGCAAATTCATGAAGATATGGGGTTATGAATTCCCTGTATTGCCCCTTGAAACGCCACCAATGTCATGATCCGATCGTGCCATGGACTTGTCCTAGTTTCTGTTTCTCTTCTCCCACATTCCATCTTCTGTTGCTTCTAGAATTCAGCATTGATATTCTTCAGAAAGTTCTGCATCTTATGTTTCAGATTTCGTCTTCTATTTCTGGCAGAACATTCTGAGAGTTCTGTCTTCCACTTCCGCAGTTCATGGTTTGTTCTTGTTTGGATTCAGTTGCTGTGCTTCCAGGAAAAACATAGAAAAATGAATATCTTGTACTAGTATTTAAGAAACCTGTAGTCCTCCTGTATTTGTTGTTCTAGTCTTGTTTCCCATTGTGAATCCTAGTTCCATTCCCTTGCCCTTTGCTGAAGGACTTGTGGTCTTACATCTAGTGCTCTGCCTGGCTATATAGGCAGTACTCCTCTTGGTAGCTCAAGAGTATCTTAGGCTCTGTCTAGCTATATAGACAGCACTCCTCTTGGTGGCTCAAGAGTTGTCTTTCCCTGCAAGCTGTGAGGCAGCCAGTAGCATTTACGACTAAGCAGTAGTAATGCAGTCATGAGCCCGCCTCTTGATCATAACAACCAATCTCAGACCCCCCTGCTTCGCCCCATGCTACGACAACTTCTGACACCCACTGCCCAGCGCCGCTGCTCGTTGAGAGTCCCCTATCAACGCCCAATACCGTCTCTCCTATACTAACATGCTCCAAAAATGCGCCACTCAAAGATGCTGTGGAAAAACATCCACTGCCTTCCAAGCTCAATGTGCTGACCCCCACTAACCTAGACACATTGTGGCCCTCACGGATTCCATTAGACCCACCAACTCCCATCATGCCTACCTCATTAGGTGAAGAGAACAGGTGAAGCAAGGTCATCCAACATTGGGAAAACAACCTCCCTCAGTACATGTTAGGACCTGTCTACTGAAACATACCCCTTCCCCCTCAGTTCCCACATGACAAGCCCCGCATGCATGCCCCCAACAAAGTTTCACTCAATTCCCTGTGCTTGGACATTTCCATCAGAACTGTGCAGAGACACTTTTCAGATGAAACCCTGTCTGCGCATCGAAGCCACTCTCGACCCCTGCAGCACTGTTTCACCTGCCGCCCCATCATCATCCCCTCACCAGTGGATGACCCTGATTGCCTCCTCAAACCTCACAGCCTTGTCTTGCCCTTCCTGCCTCCCCCGATCTCGTTGCCTTGCACTGTCTTTCCCGTGATCACAGATTCCAATCTGCCCTTGCACCATGTCCCACAGTCATTTACCTTGCCTCCTCTCACCGCCCTCTCGGTCGATGCCAATCTCTCAGGCTTGACCTCGACCTCAGCCCACGCTCCTCCACCCAGTCTCCCTTGTCACCCCACTCTTTGGTCTCATTGCGATCCTGTTCTCCATCCCTTGCACCTGCGTATCACCCATTCCCACTGCTCCGCTCTATTTCTCAAGCTTGTCTGGTTGTCATGGAAGACAACGGTCCTAGGAGGGAGGTGAAAACCTTGCAAGTCTCAGTTTCGACTCTGAGCATGGCTTCTTTGACTTGATCGACCTGACAGTACCCCTTGTTATTCCCATGTCACACACTCGAACAGCCATGCAACCTCAACAAACTTGCCACATCCAACACCCAGCACACACTATGCCGTCGACCACACGTTTGATTCACAGTGTCACAAAATCGCCAGGCATCCCAAGAACCAGCCACATTGACAGGCACAGTCTCCCAGACAACACACTATCTCCCATGCACCTGTGTACAAGCTTGGGATCTGGACAAAATCACACCGAGCACTCCGATAAGGTGCAGTCGAGGAGATATGAGATCCACATCACACTCCACCCCTCCAACCACACTGAGACCTGACAGTCTGGAACGACCAAGCAAACCTGCACAGCACGCGATGACACACACCAGCAGACAAAGTTGCCACACATCTGACATGAGCAAAGTTGCACACGACAACACAATGTGGACACCCCACAACCCCAACAATGACCCCACCACCCCCTGGTTATGCCGAAAGCCATGCACCCCGTTCACCGAGGATTGAAATCATCATGTGCCTCAAGCACCCCCAATACTGAACACTGCTGTCTCGCTGCCATCAGAAGACAGAAGAAACTCTGTGTTCAAATAACACATCCATACCTGGATGACATGGTCATTTCACCTGCAGTTACTAGGTAGCAAAAACTGAAGAAGTTGTTTGAGGATGAACAAGTTAAGAAAGGGGCGTATGTCACAATCCACTGGTTGTGCCATCGGTAAAGTCTTGGAAGAATCCTTGATCTCTCATGCTTCAGATCCTACTTCTCTTTCCATCCAGAATGTTTCTGCGTTGTAAGGACGTGAGGGTCCTAGGTGAGTTCGAAGGCGGAGAGGATCTACCTCCAAGAGTAGGGGAAGAGAGAGTGGGATTGTCCTTCGAGTGCCCACGTTTGGGCCTGACTTCCGGGGCAATCACACACTGAGTTAGGGACAAGGGGCGACCGGGCGCTCCGTATATTCAGCACAGAAGTAAGAGATTATATACAGAGGAACCTATAGCTAATGCTAAGGTAAAAGAGGAACAGAAAGGGTAGCATATAAGAGGAAAGAAGCGTAGACAAAGGGCCACGTGGCCAAGGTGACCGAGGGTGCAAATATGAATGATTTCAGGCTCAGCCCGAAGGCTGGCCTTACAGCGTTTCATGACTTGCTTCTGATTCTTGTATTTCAAGTCTTGACTGCAGTTCCTGCCAGCTCATAAATGAGAAAAACATAGAAAAATATGATTTCTTGTACAGTATTTAAGAAGCCAGTAGTACTGCCTGTATTCTTCATTCTAGTCTTGTTTCCTGCATCTGTAAAAGTGGGACCTGTCAAAAGCTGTCAGCGACTGGTCCTGACTGGTCTCTGACAGCTTTTGACAGGTCCCACTTTTACAGATGTGTAGTGAATCCTAGTTCCATTCCCTTGTCCTTTGCTGAAGGACTAGTGGTCTTACATCTAGTGCTCTGCCTGGCTATATAGGCAGTACTCCTCTTGGTAGCTCAAGACTGTTGACTTTGAGATGCACCAGTGTGCTTGGTAAGTGTGACCTGGAAGACACTTCATGACTAAGTGGTATTGATGCGGTCGAGAGCCCACCTCTAGGATCGTGACAACTAACCATCAAGTTGTGAACGATGTGAAGCCAGTTGCAGATCACAGTGGCTGCATGCAGAGGCGGACACAATAACCCTGCGACAAGATGTGAGCTCAAGCTCACTGGTATTGTCAATGGCCAGTATTTTTGCCAGTTGGGACGATGGTCTGCACAAGTTGAGTGGACATTGCAAAGGTGTTTTGTGAGGGATGAAAAAAAATACTCATATTTATAAGTACTACAACAGAACATTACTGTAGTGTAACAAGTTGAAGTAAAAACCCAGAGGTGTAGAATGGGTGGATGAGGTTGCAAAGGGGTGAATACACCCGAGAAGGGAAGATGGGTGGATGCAGTTCCGAAGGGTCTGGGGTGGATCCAATTTTGAAGGCAGATGGCAAACACAAGGGGCTTGCAGAAGTGTAGTTCCATATAGGGGGTACAAATTTCTCATAAGGCCGATTGGGAAAGGGGGGTAGGTATTTACATAAGCAGGTGCTTGTCCGGATATGGTATTACATTCTTGCGCCTACTAGAATATGGCAATTGGCTTGGTAATTCACTCACATAGTATGCCTCTGTACGCCTCCATTTCTTGCAAGTCCAGTTCTTAGGTGAGAACAAAACAAAAGCACATTTGTGTGCCCCTAAGGACACCCCCACCCTCATCTCCAAGTCAGGTGTCTGGTTGTGCCAGAGTGTCACGCCACCAGCGGGGTGACGTGCGACTCTGGGTTTACCAGCAGACGGCATAACGAAAGGACAAGGTCTAGGGTCGTAGTCGCAGGCGTGGACTAAGGAGACTTGGATTGGTCAAAGGCTAACGCTCGAAGAGGCGCAGCGAGAACGGTGATGCACAAGGTAAGCGGAAAGACTTAGAAGCGCAGAGCAGAGTTCCCAAGGTACTAGCTGGTATTGCTAAGTAACTCAAGTCTGGGGGACTTGAGTACGAAACGCTACTGGTATATATACATGCAGGTACTTAAGGTTCGTACCCAGCTAAGTCCGCTCTACCGAGGGTTCGGTGGTCCGTGCACAGCCATGGAACCTACTAGAAGGTCACATGAGGCATTGCGCCATCTGTCGTCATCGGTCTAGGTCGGTCCAGGCCCAAGTCACATGATCGGTGACATCACAGGCCCAGGTTCTTCCGCAACCGATCCTTAGCACTTGGGGATACCGCCCTGCCGCTGGCCAGACTCGTCGAAGTCTCCGGGCCGTCATGCGCGTGGGCCGCACCTTCGGTGGTTGGGGTTCGTAACATTACCTCCCCTTCAGCTCTCGAATCACCCGATTCGACCGAGCGCCGACGGCCCAGCTTCTTGTCCACGCGTGCCTTGAGAATCCCCGTCAGGGTCTCCTGCATCGCTCGTGCTGGGGCCTTCCCGCCGTTGCTGTAGTCCCTGAGCTGATCCTTGGTGAAGAAGGGCTTCAGCCAGTCGAGAGGGGGGAGTTCTGCCTTGTCTAACATGGCTCGATTCGCGGGCTCCATGACCGAGCCGCCGCGAGTGCCTGTGGTCTTCCTGTCGCCGGTGGAGGGAACAGGATCAGAGGGGGCGGATTTATTTTTCCTCGAATGCCGAGTCGAGGGGGTTTTTATAGCAGCTCGCCCTGCTGCGTCGCACGTTTTCATCACGTGCCCCTTCTTATTACAGTTGAAGCACCTTCCACGCTTCATCTGTATCGCCTGTGTGAATGTGATCGGGCCGGTCCACATACTATCCGGCATCACCGGATTAGTAAACGTGTTAGGACCCGGCCACGCCGAGGTCTGCGCGGGTGCCGCTGGTAGAGGCGGGGCTGCGGTCGGGGTAGGAGTGGGGAGTGGTGCTGAGGGGTGTTTAAGCGAGCGATAAGTACCCTCGGGCCCGAAGAATGGCAAGCCGTCAATGTCCCGTGGCTCGTCGTCGGGTTCTTGCCGCCGAAGCGGATCTGCAGCTGCCGGCCGAGAGGCCTTTGGCTTCGTGCCCCCCGCTCGCAGGGATCTGATGCAGGATGTGGCGCCGGGTGACTTCCTCTTCCGAGCAAATGCATGCTCGAAGTCCTTCAGAAATGCGGCCCAGAGCTTCGCCTGCTCCGAGTCGGTATTCTGGGTATTCCAGACTTTGCTGAGACACGTAGTCCAGTTCTTCTTCCACTTATCAACCTTATCCCCTTGGCAGTACGTGAGGAAATAGGCGATTCGTGGCAAGGTCCTCGACACAGTAGGGTGCCCGTCGTTGGCAAGCCAGAAGGCGGTGAAGTCGGAGAGAAACAGACCGCCGGGACTGTTGCCGTCGTATACGTGGGGAAGCTTTCTGTGAAGAGGATCCCGGACCGTGAGGGCCGGGGTCGTCGTTGCCTTAGGTTTACCGTGTGCCGGATCAGAGACTTGAGTTAATGTCACGCCACCAGCGGGGCGACGTGCGACTCTGGGTTTACCAGCAGACGGCATAACGAAAGGACAAGGTCTAGGGTCGTAGTCGCAGGCGTGGACTAAGGAGACTTGGATTGGTCAAAGGCTAACGCTCGAAGAGGCGCAGCGAGAACGGTGATGCACAAGGTAAGCGGAAAGACTTAGAAGCGCAGAGCAGAGTTCCCAAGGTACTAGCTGGTATTGCTAAGTAACTCAAGTCTGGGGGACTTGAGTACGAAACGCTACTGGTATATATACATGCAGGTACTTAAGGTTCGTACCCAGCTAAGTCCGCTCTACCGAGGGTTCGGTGGTCCGTGCGCAGCCATGGAACCTACTAGAAGGTCACATGAGGCATTGCGCCGTCTGTTGTCATCGGTCTAGGTCGGTCCAGGCCCAAGTCACGTGATCGGTGACATCACAGGCCCAGGTTCTTCCGCAACCGATCCTTAGCGCTTGGGGATACCGCCCTGCCGCTGGCCAGACTTGTCGAAGTCTTCGGGCTGTCATGCACATGGGCCGCACCTTCGGTGGTCGGGGTTCGTAACACAGAGCCTGAGGTGTGGCACACCATTTCTCTCATTGCCACCAACTCTCCCAGCCCGTCATCAGGCTCTCCGCCTTCAGTGCCATCTGGAGTCTTGCCTCATTTTGACGCTCTCTTTGCTCCACCCTCATCAATCACTCACCTTTTTCTCTCATGCTGATGCACATGGTCTCTCCCTGAGCCCTGAAAAGGCACTTTTACTGCTACGAACCCCGACCACCAAAGGTGTGGCCCGCGCACATGATGGCCCGGAGACTCCTACAAGTCCGGCCAGCGGCAGAGCTGTATCCCCAAGTGCTAGGGACCGGTTGCGGAAGAACCTGGGCCTGTGATGTCACCAATCACGTGACTTGGGCCTGGATCGACCTAGACCGATGACGACAGATGGCGCAATGCCTCATGTGACCTTCTAGTAGGTTCCATGGCTGCGCACGGACCACCGAACCCTCGGTAGAGTGGACTTAGCTGGGTACGAACCTTATGTACCTGCATGTATATATACCAGTAGTGTTTCGTGCTCAAGTCCCCAGACTTGAGTTACTTAGCAATACCAGCTAGTACCTTGGGAACTCTGCTCTGCGCTTTTAAGTCTTTCCACTTATCTTGTGCATCACTGTTCTCGCTGCGCCTCTTCGAGTGTACACCTTTGACCGATCCAAGTCTCCTTAGTCATCGCCTGCGACTACGACCCCTTGACCTTGCTCTTTTGTTATGCCGTCTGCTGGTAAACCCAGAGTCGCACATCGCCCTGCTGGTGGCGTGACATTTACACAGTAGATTTTGGACTTTGAGCTCAGTGAGGCTCATCCTCTTGTGTTCCATAGCACGCCACACTCCCATGTGCCCTTAGCGACTCGAACCTGACATGTTCCTGTTGAAGTGCAGAACTAACAAGCAAGATGTTAATAGTGAAGAGCTAAAGGAGACAAGTTAACTTCAGAGGTGAAGGGAACTCTATTACAACTGCATACCTAAAGGAGACAAGTTACTATAGAGGAACATCTCATAAGTAAAGGTAGTAAGAGAAGTAAAGAGGAAAGGGACTTACACTTCAGAGGTGAAGGGAACTCTGAAGTGTAGAGGCAAAAACAGTAGTGTTACGATTTCCCTCGATGTACAATCACTATCGGCGTTGCGTCTTTTCTTCTTCTTATCTCATCTTCTGCATTTACTGTACTTTTACGTTACGATCCAGTATATCGCGCTTCTTGGTTCCTATCTCGCACCCTGCGCCTCGGCGATAGGATGGCCAGTTTTATGCTCCGTTCAACCTGCTGACCATTTCTGAGGCACACGTTGTCCTGTGGAATTCCCTTGTTCTTCTTTTAACCTATCCCCTTGTTCACGCTTTCGTACTCTCGACTCATCGTTGCGCCATATGTTTGTCTACTACAAACATCCTGTACTAGTATATAAGTCGCACGCTACCTAGCTTGTACGGTAGACTTGACTTCTTGTGTAATACCACAAACGTCTTTGCCTCACGACTCTTGTTTGACTCGCCTTTGCACTTGAGTCCCCTGTTTCGCTCGCCTTTATGCTTGAGCCTGAATCCCCGCTATTATCCTTGTGTCCCTGGGAGACCAAGTGATACTTGTTCACCACCATACTGAACCTTGATTGGTTCGCTCTCTCCGATCCCATTGACTTGCTGAAGTACATGTCGTACTTAATGCCCCTGTGGTGGCGTTACATTAAGTCAAGTCTCTCACAGTGGCAACATCCAGTTGTAGCCGAACCAAGTTCAGGCCCGAATACATTGACTGCCTCAGTTCCGACAAACTATCAGATAGAGTTAAAGGATCCGCAGTCTGGGCAGAACATAACGGAGTCGAAGGGTACTTTATCTTTGATCCCTCGACACGAGCATATCGACAAATCCATTATCTCGAAGACAGGCGCCTTTGGGCATTTATCGAATACTCCCCAACCGAAGGAAGGTGGTATACTATCGGACCAGTACCACTTACCTTGAACACTGGACCCCTAGGACCTCCTGAACCTGCAGGTATTAACACTGACCCCTCCGACACCCCATCCCCAAGTGTTTCAGTCCCAACAACCAACCTCCCGTCTACAGCATTTCCATCGTACACTATGGCCCAGCCAGGACAAGCATCTGCAAGTACCACCCTCACAAGTGGGGGAGGTGTGCCTAGTGGAAGTGGAGCGCCCGCCGGAGGAACCCCTGCCAGTGGTGGCGGTGGCAGTGGCGGTGGCGGTGGCGGTGGCGGTGGTGGCAGTGGCGGACCAGCACCAACCGGGGGACTCGCACCAGCCCCCGGTGGCAATGGCCGCCTAGGAGGAAACCCCCTGCCCGAGTTCGATGGAAACCAAGAGAAGAGCAAGGCGTTTTTACGCGCCTTCAAGTTATACTGTGGAATGAACCCAACGGTGGACCTGCTCGCAGTACCAGGGCAACAGGCCATGGCCTTCCTCTCTTATATTCGAGGACCGCTTGTTGATGATTGGGTCGACGAGCAGATGAGGTGGCTTGAAGACCAAATAGCAGCAGGGGTCCTACGAACTCAAAACAATCTCTGGAACGAGATAGAAACCCGATTCTTGCAGGCATATACTGACACTGCAGAACAGACGAAGGCCCGCAAGGCCTTACAAAGCCTAGCCATGAAGGGGGAAGACATCGATTCTTACATTGCCCAATTTGACAACCTTGTGACAAAGGCCAGGTATGGTCCAGACGAAGCCACGACATTGGAGTTGTTCCAAGATGGACTCCCAAACCAACTAGTTATCAACGCCATCCGCTTCCAACACCCCATCACGTGGGAGGACTGGAAATGGGCCGCTCGTTTACAACAAGCCGAATATCTGGTGCTGAAAGACTGACTCAGCAAAAACCGAACCCCACGACAGAAGAAAGGAGGGCACAATCGTGACCAATGGGTACAGGCCCTTAACAAGAATCATGATCCAAACGCGATGGATTTCGGACGCGCCCGAGCCTCTGTGGCTCTTACGGACGCCGACCAAATCCAACTCCAAAAGGAAGGGCGCTGTTTCAGATGTCGTGCCACCAGACACATCTCGCGTAACTGTCCACAGAAGAACGCCCGAATCGCCAACTCCTCCACGACCACCCAACCGACCCCTGTTGCCACCCCCTCGACTGCGTCAACTCCCACCGTCACTACGGTCGCCATACAATCTAACCACACGCTTTCGGCAGAAGAACAAGCCGAAGCACAGATCACGGCAATGAAGGCACAACCACAGGAGGTGCGAGACCTCATGGTGGAAAAACTATTTGCAAAAGAGGATTTTCTCGACACTTGAACCTGATGGCCTGGGCTAGAGCACTCAATGTAAACGTGTACCATAGCAGATATCAATCCATGCGAATTCCAGTTCTTTTCAAATCTGCACACGCAATGGCTGAATGACAAGTACTCCTTGACTCGGGAGCAACCGATAATTTTATCTGCACCTCATTGTTGAAGAGGCTACAGATTGGGACACGTGATGTTACACAACCAATATGTATTTGGAATGTGGATGGAACCCACAACCAAGATGGGGCTATCACGCAATATACCAACTTAGATGTCTGAACCGGAGATAGCACCAAGACACTTCGCTTCCTAGTAATGAACTTGGGAAGGGACGAAGTTATATTAGGCTACCCATGGTTCTCAGCGTTCAAACCACTAGTGAAGTGGGGCGACGCAACCCTCAATGAAATATTCCAACCTGTGGTAATATCCAGCCTCACGCCATTGGACGAAGCCATGCCCATAGAAGCTTCCATAAGGGCGTTGGAGACGTACCAACTTGATGAGGAGGCTTGGGAACAAATTATGGATAACGAACAAGAGCCATGTATGGCGCTACTGCAAAAAACGACAACTGCTTCGGAATTAGCTCAACAAGAGGCAGCAAAACAGGAAGAGCGGACATTTGAGGAGATGGTACCGCCGGAGTATCGGCGATACTGCAAGGTATTCGATGAAGAAGCATCCCATCGCTTCCCGCCGAAACGACCCTGGGACCACGCCATCGACTTAGTACCAAACACCCCCACAACGATGGATTGTAAGGTGTACCCATTAACTCAAGAAGAGGACAAAGCCCTCGATGTCTTCCTTGCCAAACAACTAGAAAGGGGATACATCCGACCATCAAAGTCCCCATATGTCTCACCATTCTTCTTTATAAAAAAGAAGGATGGGAAGCTCAGACCAGTACAAGATTACCGCCAACTAAATGAAGTTACTATCCACAATCACTACCCACTGCCTCTTATCCCCAAGCTCATTGACAAGATTCGCGACGCAAGGCTCTTTACCAAGCTAGATATTCGCTGGGGGTACAATAACATCCAAATAGACAAAGGGGACGAGTGGAAGGCTGCCTTTAAAACGAATAAAGGAGCTTTCGAACCGCTCGTAATGTACTTCGGTCTTACGAACTCCCCAGCGACGTTCCAGGCCATGATGAACTCTACATTCCAGGAACCAATATTGACAAATGAAGTCATTGTGTATATGGACGACATTCTTATCGCAACCATCGATGATCTCACCTGTCACCGCGAACGAGTCCACCAAGTCCTGACCATCTGTGAGGAAAATGACCTCTACATCAAACCTGAAAAATGTGAATTTGAGGTGAGGGAAACAGAGTACCTCGGACTCATTATCGGGCATGGAAAATTGCGGATGGACCCCATAAAAGTACGAGGTATCCGCAAATGGTAACCCCTGAAGAACCTTAAGGAAGTGCGCGCCTTCATCGGCTTTTGTAACTTCTATTGCTGGTTCATCAAAGAATTCTCGACCCTCGCACGACCCCTTCATGATCTCACGAAAAAGGACACTCCATGGAACTGGGGGGCGGATCAGCAATGTGCATTTGAGCACATCAAAGACCAGATATGTCAAGAGCCAGTTCTCCTATCCCCCGACCTGACGAAGCCATTCGAAATGGAAGTGGATGCATCTAATGTTGCCATTGGTGCCATGCTCAACCAACTCAGAGATGACCAGAAATTTCACCCAGTAGTGTTCCACTCTGAATCACTGTCTTCAGCTGAGTGGAACTACAACATCTACGACTGGGAACTACTTGCAATAGTTAAATCCCTTCGCGCCTGGCACACGTACCTCATCGGCTCCCCCCATAAGGTCATCATCCATACTGATCATGCCAACCTTCAGTACTGGAAAGAACCACAAAAAATCAGCAGACGAGTGGTGCGCAAATTCCTAGAACTATCAGAGTACGATTTCATATTGAAACACGTACCAGGAACCAGGAATGGTCGTGCAGATGCCCTATCCTGACGATCAGATTATGCACCTAACGAGGAAGACAACAACGACGTTATTGTTCTTCCTGCGGATTGTTTCGTCCAAGCAACCGAAATGTCAATGCATGATATGGATATCTGGACCCAGATCGCCCAGAACCTCGATGAACCACAGGTCCTACGATGGGTAGAGCCGCATAACCTCAAAAAACATGAAGGATTATGGTGGAAGGGCAATGCACTCATCGTTGTTGGGGACAACGATCTTAAATGGGGGATAATCACCTTCTTCCACAACACACCTGCAATGGGACACCCCGGAATCACAAACACCTATGAACTGTTGCGACGGGACTACTGGTGGCCCAACATGCGCAAAGACGTCGAAGAATATGTCAAGGGATGTGCCACGTGCCAAGCCAACAAAATCAATCCACATCAACAGAAACCACATCTCTACCCCATCACAACGGACCCAGATGCGGAACCATTCGAAGTTGTAGCTATGGATTTCATCACAAAGTTACCACCGTTGCAAGGCTACGACTCGATCCTCACCATCACCGACCACGACTGCTCTAAAGCAGCCATCTTTATCCCATGTAATGAAACCATCACCGCAGAAGGTGTAGCCCGGCTATACCTTCGACACGTCTACCCCCACTACGGCATACCCCGAAAAATGCTCACTGACAGAGACCCCCAATTCACATCGGCCTTCATGATGCAGCTGTGTAAAGCCCTCGGAATCAGACAAAACATCTCGTCAGCATATCACCCCCAGACAGATGGACAGTCAGAGCGAACGAATCAATGGCTAGAACAGTATCTACGCCACTGGAGTAATATACAGCAAGACAATTGGGCAGAGGCCCTTCCTGTGGCGCAGTTCGCACACAATGCATGGCCCAATGCCACGACAAAACACTCCCCCTTCTCGCTTATCATGGGATGGGAGCCACACACTAACTGGGTCAAGAAGCCCACGACTTCTCCGTCAGTTGACCAACGATTAGAAGATATGGGCAACTTCCGACAGCATGCGCAGGACTGCATCAAACACACCCAGGAACTCATGATGAAGCGAGGACGTACCCGTTTCATCCCGTATGAAGAGGGTGCACAAGTATGGCTAGAGGGAACAAACCTTAAAATGTTCTACCCCACAGCCAAACTGGCTCCAAAATGCCACGGACTGTTCCGCATTAAGAAGGCCCTTTCTGCAGTATCATACGAGCTAGAACTTCCAAAGTCATGGAAGATTCACCCCGTGTTCCACGCCAACCTTCTCACCCCATATAAGGAGATGGAACTGCATGGGGAAAACTTCACATGACCCCCACCTGACCTTATCAATGGAGAAGAAGAATTCGAAGTGGAGCAAATCCTCGGATCAAGGGTCCATGGCCGAGGGCGCAAGCTCCAGTTCCTAGTACAGTGGAAGGGATTCCCCGTAAGCGACAGCTCGTGGGAACCACTCGAGAACGTTCAACATGCACCTGACCTCATTGCCGACTTCTACCAGCATCACCCTACCGCCGAAGGGGCTGGATGAAAGATATAAGAAGACACCTTCTGGACCCACATCCTGCATCCTCTCCTCTTATCTCATCCACTATGACTTCTACTCCCGTCGTCTCTACTATACCCGCACGCCCCCCGTCCCAGATCATACTCGACCAGCTAATGGTTCCCTCACAGGACCAGGGTGTCCCTTCGCAACCAGAAGGTTGCATGCCATACTCTATAGTGCCTAGTCCCGATCCCCCCATCTTGTCATTGATTGCCCCGACTCTTGAACGCCTCACCCAGGAGGCAGCAGCAGCCCCGTACACTGTATCCGACCCCCCGCCCATTGACACTCCTCTAACCATACACGAACCTGCCATCCCCACACTCCCAGAACCACGAACTCCTCCCCCAGTCATGAACATACCACTCCCACCGTTTCCCCCTGGGATTGATGGTATTCAATCACCCGCGGAACAGCTCTGCCATGTTGAACCTGACCCCACCTATGCCTTCTTGGATGATGGAGCGGTTGATGAAGACCCAACTGACCCGGGACTCCCTTTCCTCCGTAACGACCCCGACCTTGCCCACCTCTACTTCCTGATGAAGATCGGAGAAGCCAGCTATACGAAGCACATCACGCGCTTTATCTACTATCGCAAGGACTACCAAGAGGTCGTCGGAACCATGGGTAGGGGGCATCCATGCTACGTACAATCCGTCTACGTCCAGGGGGTTTATGAAGGACAACTGCCCCGACATGTCACAGATCAGCAGCTGGCTATGTTCCACCCCCATGACCCACGCGCCATATGTGTTGATGAAACCCTGACCGAGCTGCGCGACGTTCGTCTCCACGCAGAGGTGGCACGCCTTTGGGGATGCCTGTTGCGTAGGGATGCGGTCGCCAAGCGTGAGTCGGAGATTCGGAGGATGGAGACAGATCTTGTACGTGACCGGTTCCATATGGAGATGGACCTCGCAAGCGTACGCAAACGGCTGCAATACGCGTGAGCGATACCGAAGATATTGGAGAAATACGACAAACTTCAGGTGAAGTACTTACGCCCCCGCCACTCTCCAGACCCCGCTCCGATCCCTCTGCGCACTGGGGGGCCTTGCAAGATGCCACGCCTCCAGGGGGAGGGTAGTAAGTGGCCTCGTAAGTGCTTCCAGTGTAAGTCGACCAACCACTTGATCGCACAATGCCCTCAGAGGAGGGCAAAGCAGCCGTGTCAGTGGTGCGGCAGCTGCACTCACCAATACGAGGTGTGCCTCATCTGCTGTATCTCCCCTATGTCACCCGCCTATGTCGACCTGGATGACTGCCCCTGGTGGTGTGGTAAGTGCTTGCGGTACGATGCACGGAACGAGGAGATACACTGCCCCCAGTATGAGCAGTGTCAGGAGTGCGGTGAGTGCGGACCTCACCTCTTTTTGCGGTGTCACACTTATCCCCGCCCATCCTCACCTATTCCGGATACCGTGCCAGTCGAGGACGACTGGTACTACACCAGCGACTAGTCGAAGCTGTGGCGGCTTCGAATCTGAAGGGGGGGTAATGTTACGATTTCCCTCAATGTACAATCACTATTGGCGTTGCATCTTTTCTTCTTCTTATCTCGTCTTCTGCATTTACTGTACTTTTACGTTACGATCTGGTATATTGCGCTTCTTGGTTCCTATCTCGCGCCCTGCACCTTGGCGATAGGATGGCCAGTTTTACACTCCGTTCAACCTGCTGACCATTTCTGAGGCACGCGTCGTCCCGCGGAATTCCCTTGTTCATCTTTTAACCTATCCCCTTGTTCACGCTTTCGTACTCTCGACTCATCGTTGTGCCATATGTTTGTCTACTACAAACATCCTGTACTAGTATATAAGTCACATGCTACCTAGCTTGTACGGTAGACTTGACTTCTTGTGTAATACCACAAACGTCTTTGCCTCACAACTCTTGTTTGACTCGCCTTTGCGCTTGAGTCCCCTGTTTCGCTCGCCTTTACACTTGAGCCTGAATCCCCACTATTATCCTTGTGTCCCTGGGAGACCAAGTGATACTTGTTCACCACCATACTGAACCTTGATTGGTTCGCTCTCTCCGATCCCGTTGACTTGCTGAAGTACACGTTGTACTTAACGCCCCTGTGGTGGCGTTACAAGCAGTCCTTATATACAGGATGCTTAGATAAGAATGGTCCGTGCGCACAGGTGATCCAAACACAATATAGGTGGTCTGTGCACCAGAGGGAGAAATGCCATTGGAGGGCAGAGAACAATAGCTGCCTAAAGCAGACAATACCAGTATCTTAACAATAAGAACAATAGAGTCACATGATGACTCTAATAATAAAGATAAACAAAAAGCGGTCCGTACGAGTCCGGCCAAGTCCAAATCAGTCCATAGGGGACAGATACTGTATTTAGTATATGGGATGACTCAATCATATCCCACGAGACATGTGACCTAAGTCGCATCTCAACATCCCTCCATGATAGAGGCAGTCCATATGTAGAGGTGTAGTTAAGAGCCAAGAGTTGTACAGAAGTTTGGGATTGAGGTTGAGTCTTTAGTCCTGATAAAGGACTATCTTCTGCAGAGCAGACAATGTTCAATCCGAAACAGTCTTTACACCCACTCCATGATTTTGGAGTTTGTTCCTTGAGTTGGAAGGTCCAACTCCTTCAGGGCTCTAAGAAGGGTTTTTCTTAGTTCTCTTAGATCAGAGAACATGTTGTGCTTTACAGGACAATGTGACATCCTTGTTGATAAACCAAGGATCGACGACCATTGACTGTGTAGAAACACCTTCTTACACCATTCCTAGATCAGTGACCATCTTGTCAAAAGGTTCTCTGGGCAGTGACTTGGTAAGTCCATCTGCAACCATTTCCCCTGTGGGAGTATGAATCAGGTGTATGACCTTATTTTCTACATACTCCCTGACAATGTGGTGTTTGATCAGGATGTGCTTGGACCGCCTCCCAGTGACAGGGTTTAGTGCCAGGTCTATGGCACCCTTGTTGTCACAGTGTAGGGGAATGGGGGAGGCAACCTCATACCCTAGTTCCCCTAGGAAGGTAGTGTACCACTGAGCTTGGTTAGAGACCTCAGAGAGGCTCATGTACTCTGCTTCTGTGGTAGACTGGGCAATTGTCTTTTGCTTTCTGGTACACCATGAGATGGTGCCATTGGCAAGCAGAAAGACATAGCCAGAGGTGGAGTGCTTTTCTTCCTGATCTCCCTAGGAAGTGTCACAATAGCCATGAAGGCCAGCTCCGTTACTGTCAGTCCCTCCAGCATAGCGTAACGCATAGTCCTTTGTAGTGTTTAGATAGGCCAGGACATACTTGGCTAGGTGTAAATGCTGTGGTGAGGGATTGGAAGCAAATTGGCTAAGGCGCGCAACAGCGAAGGATATATCAGGTCTGCTTCCAATCTGCGCATATAGCAGAGACCCAATTATCTGTTGATACTTCTTAATCTCAGAAGTAGAGGCCTGATCTTCAAACTTGATCAAGTGTGCCTCAGCACCAGAGGGAAGAGGGGTATATACTGGGTTGGAATTTATCATTCCAAATCGCTCAATCACATCATGGATGTAATCTGATTGGTTGATTTCCATAGTGTGGTTTGCACAATCTCTGATGATGTTAACACCGAGATAAGATTGGATTTCACCAAGGTCAGTCATCTCATATCGGTTTGATAGAGAGACTTTCAGATCATTGATCTTTGAGAGTGAACTCCCGAGTATAGTGATGTCATCTACATATAAGATCACAAAAAGTGTATCACCCCCCTCTTGTTGATGATACACGTATACTCCTGCATCAGAGTATGTCCGCATAAAGCCTAGGTCACAAAGGACCCCATGGAATTGCACGTTCCATGAGCGGGAAGCTTGCTTCAGGCCATAAATGGCCTTTTGCAATCGGCACACAAGGTGCTCAGAGCCAGCTGTGACGAAACCAGTGGGTTGCTCCATATAAATTTCTTCCTCCAGTTCCCCATGAAGGAATGCTGACTTGACATCCATTTGGTGAATATGCCAGTCTTCAAGCATAGCCAATGCTAGAAGGAGTTGTAGGGACTCAAAGTGGGCAACTGGGGAGAAAGTTTCGTCAAAATCCACCCCCTCTAGTTTGGTGAACCCTTTGCCACTAGCCTTGCACGAAAGCATCCATCTGCTTTCTTTTTAAACACCCACTTGCATTTGACCACCTTCCTTCCAGCAGGAAGGGGTTCCAGCTTCCAGACATCAAGCTTGTCGAGAGCATCCAGTTCATACTGGCATGCTTCAAGCCAATCAACAGCATTATCAGACTCCATGGCCTGCTTAAAGGTCTGAGGATCCCTATAGCCAGGGACCTCTGCTGCATTAAGTAGGTCCATTACTCCCAATCTACTGCTCCCTTGCACGAATTCATCATCATCCTCTTGGATATAGTGAGGATTTGTGAATCATACCCTTGTGCTCTGCCTTGGTTGAACAGGTGGGACCGGCTGTGTATTCCTTGGAGATCTGGGAGTAGATCTAGGAGGAGATACTTCCCTATTGAAGTTGGGAGCCAGTATGGGAGCGACAACTGCAGCATGCCTTGTAGAGTGAGTGCGGGAGCAGGTAGGGGCAGTGTTTGTACGAGGGGGAGCTTGGGAAGGGGGAGTGTGATAGATGGTCTGGTCTGCTGGGTCGGGTGAGTTGGGCGGGGGAGTGCTAGGCTGTTGTTGTGTTTCTGAGGATGCCTGTGTTGATGGGAGTATAAAAATAGGTGTAGGCTCCTCAGGGGCAACAGCTGGTGTAGGCTGGCTAGGCACTACAAAGTAAATCTCTCTGCCGGCAGCGCCTCTTTCGAGTTCACCAGACACGGGAGTGGTAGGAGGTTGGGAGTGACAAGCCAGGTCACTCAGGGATGGGAAGATGCTTTCATCAAATGTAACATCTCGTGAAGAGACAAAGCACCGGCTATGTCTATCCCAGAGTTTGTAGCCCTTTGATAAGGGCTCATAGCCCACAAACATGGCTTCCTTTGCTTTAGGATCTAATTTGCGCCAGTTGTGTTCTGGTACATGGTAGTAGGCTTTGCAGCCAAATACTCTAAAGTAAGAGACATCTGGGACTGTACCATCCCAGAGCTCCAGCAGAGTCCTCCACTTGTTAGAACGTGTGGGAGTGCGATTGTAGATTTGCACAGCAGTTTGAACTGCTTGTTCCCAGAAGCCGAGACTGAGGCCTGCATGATGAAGCATGCTAGTGCCTTTTTCCATAATTGTGTGATTAAAATGCTCGGCTCTTCCATTCTGTTGTGGAGAATGAGGCATTGTAAGAGTATGCTCAATACCAGCTTCCAAAAGTATGCGCTTCAAGTCGTTGTTCACATACTTGCCACCACGGTCCGAGTGCAAGGTTTTTATGGGCTTATTTAATTGTTTTTCAGCCCATGCCTTATAGTGTAGGAAGGCATCCTTGAACTGGTCCTTAGATTTCATGAAGACAACTACAGCTGCTTTGGAGAAGTCATCTATGAAGGTGGCCAAGTATTTGTTTCCTTGTATGGAGTGGCTCTGCATTGTTACGATCTAGAGCTCGGGCTTGATACCGAGTTAGTCGCAGACGAGGGTTTGTGCAGGGCCCGGGCTCAATACTGGGTTGCGTATGGAATTCAGTCCCTTAAGTAAGACGGCTTGTGAGACAGGGACTGACTGGGAGGGGCTCGATACCGTTGACTACTTGCTTGAGCCACCAAGCAGAGTGCTTCCTATACAACCTGGATAGGGCCTAAGACAACCTTCTTGATCCACCAAGAGGAGTGCTGCTCTGTACAGCTGAGCAGGAGCTCTGGATAAGACCACTGGCTGCACACTGCAGGCAATGGAATGGAACTAGATTGTAAGGCAAGAGACAAAAGACAAGACTAGAATGCAGAATACAGGTGTACTACAGGCTCCTTAAATACAAGTATGGATATTCATTTTTCTAGTATTTTTCTATGTTTTTCCTAGGAAGCGCAGCAGGGACTATTCTAGTAGAAGGAGAAGCAGAATCTGAAACATGGAAGCAGAGACCAGAATTCTGAAGAGCAAACAGAATAGACAGATTGGAAACACAAGAATTGAATCAGAGACTTTTCTAGGAAGCTGATTATCAGAGATAATCAATGGCATGATCGTTGGATCGTGACATGCATGGGGCCAACAAGGTCACTGTGTACGACTTCAAGAGGTTCTTGTGTGTGTTTGGAGGAAGGTGGGAAGGGTAGACGTGCTGATTTGCCTGCTTGACAGCCATGGCATAGCTTGTCGTCTACTGGTGTGTTGTTTATAATGAGTCCTTTTACAGACTCTTGAGCATATCTTTGAAGTGTGTCTTTGGACATATGTCCCATGTGCTGATGCCAGACATCAAGGCTAGCAGATGCAGATGCTTGGGCAGAATTGAAACATTGCCCATCAAGCCAGTATAAGCCTGAAGCCTTGTGTCCTTCTGCTATGGTCTCTCCATTGAATCTTATAGTACAAGATGTTGCATCAAAGCTGATGATGGCACCTTTTTGAGTGAGAGCAGGTGTGGATAGTATGCAGGAGTGTGTGTTGGGGAGATGGAGCACATTTGATATTTTGAGGTCGTAGCCTCTGTTGGTTCGGATTGTAACTGTACCAGTGCCAACACTCTTGAGCAGTGCTACGATTTCCTCCTCTGTACGATCGCCATTATGCCTTTGCTTTCTTATCTCGCCTTCTGATTGCGTCCCCTGTGTTCGCTGTACGATTACGTTACGAGCCGACGCCTCGCGCTTCTTAGCTTCTATCTCGCACCCTGCGCCTCGGCGATAGGATGGCCAGTCTTGCGCTCTGTTGGAACCGCTGACCATTTCTGAGGCACGCGATGTCCCGCGGGATCTCCTTGTTCTCCTTTCGATTCATCCCTTTGTTTACTCTTTTGTACCATTGACTCATAGTTGCGCCATGTGTTTGTCTCGGACAAACATCCTGTACTAGTATATAAGTCGCACGCTACCTAGCTTGTACGGTAGACTTGACTTCTTGTGTAATACCACAACTGTCTTTGCCTCACGATCCCTGTTTGACTCGCCTTTGCGCTTGAGTCCCTTGTTTCGCTCGCCTTTGCGCTTGAGCCTGAGCTTCCGCTATTATCCTTGTGTCCCTGGGAGACCAAGTGATACTTGTTCACCACCGAACTGAACCTTGACCGGTTCGCTCTTGCCGATCCCGTTGACTTGCCGAAGTACACGTCGTACTTAACGCCCCTGTGGTGGCGTTGCATTAAGTCAAGTCTCTCACAGTGGCGACGTCTAGTCGCAGCCGAACCAAGTTTAGGCCCGAGTATATTGACCGCCTTAGTTCCGACGAATTATCGGACAGAGTAAAAGGATCCGCGGTCTGGGCAGAACATAACGGGGTTGAAGGATACTTCATCTTTGATCCCTCGACATGAACCTATCGACAGATCCACTACCTTGAGGACAGACGCCTCTGGGCATTCATCGACTACTCCTTAACAGAAGGGAGGTGGTATACTATCGGACCAGTACCCCTTACCTTGAACACCGGACCCCTAGGACCTCCTGAACCTACGGGTATTAGCATTGACCCTTCCGACACCCCGTCCCCGAGCGTTTCAGTTCCAACAACCAACCTCCCATCTACAGCATTCCCATCGTACACCATGGCTCAGCCAGGACAAGCGTCCGCCAGCACTACCCTCACGAGTGGGGGAGGTGCACCCAGCGGAAGCGGAGCACCCGCCGGAGGAATCCCCGCCAGCGGTGGCGGTGGAGGTGGCGGTGGAGGTGGCGGTGGAGGTGGTGGTGGCGGTGGATCGGCACCAGCCGGAGGACCCGCGCCAGCCCCTGGAGGCAACGGCCGTCTAGGAGGGAACCCCCCGCCTGAATTCGATGGAAACCGCGAGAAGAGTAAGGCGTTTTTACGCGCCTTCAAGTTGTATTGTGGAATGAACCCAACAGTGGACCTGCTCGCAGTACCAGGGCAGAGGGCCATGGCTTTCCTCTCGTATATCCGAGGACCACTCGTCGATGACTGGGTCGACGAACAGATGAAGTGGCTCGAAGCCCAGATAGCAGGAGGAGTCCCCCGAACACAAAACAACCTCTGGAATGAGGTGGAGACTCGATTCATACAAGCGTACACGGATACCGCCGAGCAAACTAAAGCCCGCAAGGCCTTACAAAGCCTAGCCATGAAGGGCAAAGACATAGACTCCTACATTGCCCAATTTGACAATCTCGTGACAAAAGCGGGGTATGGCCCAGATGAAGCCACAACGTTGGAGTTGTTCCAAGATGGGCTCCCAAACCAGCTGGTTATCAACGCCATCCGTTTCCAACACCCCATCATGTGGGAAGACTGGAAGAGAGCTGCCCGTCTACAGCAAGCCGAGTACCTGGTACTGAAGGACCGACTTGGCAAGAACCGAACTCCACGACAGAAGAAAGGAGGGCATAACCGTGACCAGTGGGTACAAGCCCTTAACAAAAATCGCGACCCGAACTCCATGGACGTCGGACGAGCTCGAGCCTCTGTGGCTCTCACCGACGCCGACCGAGTTCAACTGCAAAAGGAGGGGCGTTGCTTTAGATGCCGCGCCACAGGGCATATCTCACGCAACTGCCCACAAAAGAATACCAGAATCGCCAACTCCTCCACCCAATCAACCCCTGCTATCACGCCCGCTCCCGCCGTCACTACGGTCGCCATACAGTCTAACCGCGCACTTTCGGCGGAAGAGCAAGCCGAGGCACAAATCGCGGCCATGAAGGCGCAACCTCCAGAGGTGCGGGATCTCATGGTGGAGAAGCTATTCGCAAAAGAGGATTTTCTCGACGCTTGAACCCGACGGCCTGGGCTAGAGCACTCAATATAAACGTGTACCATAGCAGATATCGATCTATGAGAATTCCAGTTCTTTTCAAATCTGCACACGCGACGGCCGAAAGACAAGTACTCCTTGACTCAGGAGCAACCGACAATTTTATCTGCGCCTCACTATTGAAGCGGCTGCAGATTGGAACACGTGACGTCACCCAACCAATACGTATTTGGAACGTGGATGGGACGCACAACCAGGATGGAGCCATCACACAGTACACAGACCTAACTGTCCGCACAGGGAACGACACAAAAACACTTCGCTTCCTAGTCACGAATCTAGGAAGGGACGAAGTTATACTAGGATACCCATGGTTCTCGGCGTTCGAACCGCTGGTCAAGTGGGGCGAAGCTACGCTAAACGAAGACTTCCAGCCTGTGGTTATATCCAGCCTCGCGTCATCAGACGAAGCCATGCCTGTAGAAGCATCTATACGGGCATTGGAGACGTACCAACTTGATGAGGAGGCTTGGGAACAGCTCGAAGATGACGAGAGGGAACCGTGTATGGCGTTGGTGCGGAAGACGACGACCGCCTCGGAATTAGCTCAGCAAGAGGCGGCAAAACGAGGGGAACGTACCTTCGAAGAGATGGTACCGCCGGAATATCGACGATATCGCAAGGTATTCGATGAGGAAGCATCCCATCGATTCCCGCCAAAACGACCCTGGGACCACGCCATAGACTTAGTGCCAAACGCCCCCACGACCATGGACTGCAAGGTATACCCGTTGACCCAGGAAGAGGACAAAGCTCTTGGCGTTTTCCTCGCCGAACAATTAGAGCGGGGGTACATCCGACCATCGAAATCCCCTTATGTGTCACCATTCTTCTTCATAAAGAAAAAGGACGGGAAACTCCGACCGGTACAAGATTACCGCCGGTTGAACGAAGTCACCATCCGCAACCACTACCCGCTACCCCTTATCCCTGAACTCATCGACAAAATTCGCAACGCACGACTCTTTACGAAACTGGACATCCGCTGGGGATATAACAACATCCGGATCGACGAAGGAGACGAGTGGAAAGCCGCCTTCAAAACGAATAAAGGGACTTTTGAACCGCTCGTAATGTACTTCGGTCTCACGAATTCCCCTGCCACATTTCAAGCCATGATGGACTCCACGTTTCAAGAACCAATATTAACAAATGAGGTCATCGTGTACATGGACGACATTCTCATTGCAACTATTGACGATCTCGCTCGCCACCGCGCACGGGTACACCAAGTTTTGACCATTTGTGAAGAGAACGACCTCTATATCAAACCCGAAAAATGCGAATTTGAGGTGCGGGAAACGGAATACCTCGGACTTATCATTGGACACGGGAAACTACGGATGGACCCCGTAAAAGTACGGGGTATCCGCGAATGGCAATCCCCGAAGAACCTCAAGGAGATGCGTGCCTTTATCGGCTTCTGTAACTTCTACCGCCGATTCATCAGGGGATTCTCAGCCCTTGCACGACCCCTCCACGACCTTACGAAGAAGGACACCCCATGGACTTGGGGCGCAGATCAGCAGTGCGCATTTGAGCGCATCAAAGACCAGATATGCCAGGAACCAGTCCTCCTGTCCCCTGACTTAGCAAAGCCATTCGAAATGGAGGTAGACGCATCCAACGTCGCCATTGGGGCGGTACTCAACCAACTCGGAGATGACCAGAAATTTCACCCAGTCGCATTTCACTCCGAATCACTGTCCGCGGCTGAGCGGAACTACGACATCTACGACCGAGAACTACTCGCGATAGTTAAGTCGCTCCGCGCCTGGCGCACGTATCTCGTCGGTTCCCCCCATAAGATCATTATCTACACCGACCACGCCAACCTCCAATATTGGAAGGAGCCACGAAAGATCAGTCGCCGAGTAGCGCGCGAATTCCTGGAACTATCGGAGTACGACTTCGTACTGAAGCACGTATCAGGAGTCAGAAATGGCCGCGCAGACGCCCTATCCCGAAGGTCAGATTACGCACCTGCCGACAAAGACAACAACGATGTTATCGTCCTCCCAGCGGATCGGTTCGCACGGGCAACGGAAATGTCAATGCACGACATGGACATTTGGACCCAGATCGCCCAAAACCTCGACGAGTCGCAAGTGCTGCGATGGGTGGAGCCACATAACCTCAAAAAACTCGGAGGACTATGGTGGAAAGGCGACGCCCTTGTCGTTGTCGGGGACAACGATCTTAAGAGGGGGGTAATCACCTTTTTCCACGACACACCCGCGATGGGACACCCCGGAATCACGAACACTTACGAATTATTGCGACGAGACTATTGGTGGCCCAGTATGCGCAAAGACGTCGAAGAATACGTCAAGGGTTGCGCCACGTGTCAAGCCAACAAAATCAACCCACACCGACAGAAGCCACACCTGTATCCCATCACAACAGACCCAGACGCAGAACCCTTCGAAGTGGTAGCCATGGACTTTATTACGAAGCTGCCACTGTCACAGGGTTACGACTCGATCCTCACTATCACTGACCACGACTGCTCGAAGGCAGCCATTTTCATCCCCTGTAACGAGACGATCACCGCAGAAGGCGTAGCTCGGCTATACCTCCGCCATGTCTACCCCCATTACGGCATACCCCGGAAGATGATCACCGACAGAGATCCGCGATTCACATCAGCATTCATGACACAGCTGTGTAAAGCCCTCGGAATCAGACAAAACATCTCGTCAGCATATCACCCCCAGACAGATGGGCAGTCGGAGCGGACTAATCAGTGGCTAGAACAGTACCTACGCCACTGGAGCAACGTACAACAAGACAATTGGGCGGAAGCACTCCCAGTGGCACAATTCGCGCACAACGCATGGCCCAATGCCACGACAAAGCACTCCCCATTCTCGCTTATCATGGGATGGGAACCGCGCACCAACTGGGTTAAGAAGCCCACGACTTCCCCATCCGTTGACCAACGATTAGAAGATATGGGCAACCTTCGACAACACGCACAAGATTGCATCAAACACGCCCAAGAACTCATGATGAAGCGGGGACGTACCCGCTTCATCCCTTATCAAGAAGGCGCTCAAGTGTGGCTAGAGGGGACGAACCTTAAAACGTTTTATCCCACAGCCAAGCTAGCCCCAAAACGCCACGGGCCGTTCCGTATTAAGAAGGCCCTCTCAACTGTATCGTACGAGTTGGAACTTCCAAAGTCATGGAAGATCCACCCCATGTTTCACGCCAACCTCCTTACTCCATATAAGGAGACGGAACTACATGGGGAAAACTTCCCGCGACCCCCGCCTGACCTTATCGACGGAGAAGAAGAATTTGAAGTGGAGCAAATCCTCGGATCAAGGGTCCATGGCCGAGGGCGCAAACTCCAGTTCCTAGTACAGTGGAAAGGATTCCCCGTAAGCGACAGCTCATGGGAACCACTCGAGAACGTTCGACACGCGCCTGACCTTATCGCCGACTTCTATCGGCGCAATCCTACCGCCGAAGGGGCTGGACGAAAGATATAAGAAGGCACCTCAGAAACCCCCACTCCGCATTCCTCTCTCATCTTGTCCACCATGACTTCCACCCCAGTCGTCTCCACCGTGCCCATTCGTCCCCCGTCCCAGATTATCCTTGACAATCTAACTGTACCGTCACAGGACCAAGGTGTCCCTTCGCAACCAGAAGGTTGCACGCCGTACTCTGTAGTGCCTAGTCCAGACCCCCCCATCTTATACTTGATTGCCCCGACTCTCGAGCGCCTCGCTCGAGACACAGCACCCACCCCGTACTCTGTATCCACTCCTGTAACCACACATGAACCCGCCAACCCCACACTCGTAGAACCGCGAACTCCCCCACCAGTACCAAAAACGCCACTCCCGCCATTCTCCCCGGGAGTCAACAGTATCCTGTCACCCGCCGATCCACCCCGCCGTGTCGAGCCAGACCCTACCTACGCAACCTTAGACGACGGGGGGGTCGATGACGAAGACCCGACCGACCCAGGACTCCCATTCCTCCGTAACACTCCTGACCTCGGCCATCTTTACTTCCCGATGAGGATCGGGGAGGCTGGCTACCCGAAATCCATCGCGCGGTTTATTTACTACCGCAAAGACTACCAAGAAGTCGTCGGGACTATGGGGAGGGACCATCCGTGCTACGTGCAGACGGTTTACGTCCAAGGGATCTATGAGGGACAGTTGCCGCAACACGTCACAGATCAACAGCTGGCTATGTTCCACCCCCACGACCCACGCGCCATATGCGTTGATGAGACTTTGGCCGAGTTGGGCGACGTCCGCCTCCGCGCAGAGGTAGCACGCCTTCGGGGGTGTCTGTTGCGTAAGGACGCAGTCGCCAAGCGAGAGTCGGAGATTAGGAAGATGGAGACGGACCTCGTGCGCGATCGGTTTCATATGGAGATGGACCTCGCGAGCGTGCGCAAGCGGTTGCAGTACGCGCGGGCCGTACCAAAGATATCCGAGAAGTACGACGAGCTGCAGATGAGGTATGTGCGCTCTCGACGCTCTCCAGACCCCGTTCCCATCCCGCCGCGCGCCGGGGGACCTTGCGAGATGCCGCGCCTCCAGGGCGAAGGCAGTAAGCGGCCCCACAAGTGTTTCCATTGCAAAGCGACCGACCACTTGATCGCGCAATGTCCCCAGAGGAGGGCAAGGCAACCATGTCAGTGGTGCAGTAGTCGGACCCACCAATACGAGGTGTGCCTTATTCGTCGCATCTCGCCCATGTCACCCGCCTATGTCGACCCGGACGACCGCCCTCGGTGGTGCGGCAAGTGTCTGCGGTATGACGCGCGCCATGAGGAGGTCCACTGCCCACAGTACGAGCAGTGTCGAGAGTGTGGTGAGCGCGGCCCTCATTTATTCTTACGTCGTCACACCTGCCCCCGCCCATCCTCACCTATCCCCGATACTGTACCCGCTGAGGATGATTGGTACTATACCAGTGACTAGTCGAAGTCGTGGCGACTTCGAGTCTGAGAGGGGGGTAATGCTACGATTTCCTCCTCTGTACGATCGCCATTATGCCTTTGCTTTCTTATCTCGCCTTCTGATTGCGTCCCCTGTGTTCGCTGTACGATTACGTTACGAGCCGACGCCTCGCGCTTCTTAGCTTCTATCTCGCACCCTGCGCCTCGGCGATAGGATGGCCAGTCTTGCGCTCTGTTGGAACCGCTGACCATTTCTGAGGCACGCGATGTCCCGCGGGATCTCCTTGTTCTCCTTTCGATTCATCCCTTTGTTTACTCTTTTGTACCATTGACTCATAGTTGCACCATGTGTTTGTCTCGGACAAACATCCTGTACTAGTATATAAGTCGCACGCTACCTAGCTTGTACGGTAGACTTGACTTCTTGTGTAATACCACAACTGTCTTTGCCTCACGATCCCTGTTTGACTCGCCTTTGTGCTTGAGTCCCTTGTTTCGCTCGCCTTTGCGCTTGAGCCTGAGCTTCCGCTATTATCCTTGTGTCCCTGGGAGACCAAGTGATACTTGTTCACCACCGAACTGAACCTTGACCGGTTCGCTCTTGCCGATCCCGTTGACTTGCCGAAGTACACGTCGTACTTAACGCCCCTGTGGTGGCGTTGCAAGCAGAGAGTTGTCACCTAGAAGTACTTCTACTCCTTCATGGGGTGTGTAGGAGTCATAGTCTTCAAGGTGGGGGGTAAAATGTGCTGAGGCTCCACTATCCATCATCCATCTTGATGCTGTCTGAGTGTGATTGGCACTCATCATGTAAAGGGAGACCTGAGGTACCTCATGTACCTCCTCTATTTTGCCAGAGCCATTAACTATAGTAAATAAACAACTCTTTGGTACAGGTATGCTATTGGCTGCAGCAAACCTGTTTCTGGCCAAAGCATCCAGAACTTCAGTTATGGTATTTTGGGTGGCTTTCCTCCTCTGCCCAGCCTTCCCCTTTACTGCATTCTCTTGGTCCTGTTTGAGTTTGTAGCATTCTGGCTTTTTATGGCCAGGTTTTTTGCAGTAGTGGCAGATTATGTCCATAGACGCAGAGCTGCCTGATGCCTTCGACACAATGGGCTGTGGAGGTGAGTTCTTGATGGGGGCTATCTTGTTGTAAGATGCTGGGGGACCAGTGAGTCACAATTCCTCATTTAAGAACCTACTGATGAGGTCTTGAGGTTGGAGATTGGAAGGGGGGCCAGAGGCTAAGATCATGCCTGCTATGGTGCTGTAGGAGGGGGGTAGTGCATCTAGTAGTATAAAGGACATTTGCATGTCCAAGATGGGCATCCCCTGTTCCACAAGGGTGTTCCTCATGTCCAGCATTTTTTGGAGCTGAGGTTGGAAGGGGCTACCTTTCTGGAGCTTGGTATTGGCCAAGCCCACCCACAAATTGAAAGTGGCCATGGAGCCAACCTGACCATAGAGGTGATCTAGTTGGACAAATTTGTCATGGACGCTTGGGAACAGTGTCTCAGAGACAATGCCCAAGAGAACTTCTGCCATAACTGATAGGTACAGGAGGCCAGTAATGACCTCCTCCTCCTTCTCCCACTTGGCAATAACGGCCAACCCTTCATCTGTTGGTCCCATTGGAGCACCATGATCTCCTGGTGCAGGAGTCGGGTGGTATGGGATATGAGTGGGGTTGGAATGGGTGAGATGCCTCCTCACTCCATTCATGAGCATGAGCAACATGAAAGTGGCTCCCCATGCCTGCCAGTTTGTGCCGTCTAACTTGGAGAGGGCAAGAGTGGGAGGGAAGGTAAGGTGGAAAGTGGGTGAATGTTACGTTTTCCCTCAAGTGCCCATCGCACGTGACCGTGAGAGGGTTCGGAGATAGCCGCAATCGGACGAGTGTCATAACTATGAAATAGTTTTGAGCGCGAGCCCCAGAATCTGTTGAAGAAGATGAAGTTTGGCTGTCACATGACCTGGCATGTGACCTGCTCTAGAACATTCCAGAAGAGCCCGGATGAGCATGTGCCCGGGTTGGCTTGTGATTATGGAACCAGTATGTATAGTTACCAATGGACATGTGATTGCTGCGGATGTGACATCATTGGTCTGGCCCTACGCCTCATGTTGTGACTCATTGTTGCGATCAAGGCTCGCCCTACATCGAGTTGATTGCAGTCGGGGTGCGTCACAGAGCTCAGGCACGATTCCGAGTTGTCGCGGTGGAAAACAGTTATGTAAGACCTCGTACTACGACAAGCGAATTCGATGATAAGACCTGGCACAATGGCAGGTGAATGGAACTAGGAGTTGAGAGACAAATCACAATACTAGAATGAGGGGATACAAGCTACCCTACTGACTCTTTTATACTGTACAAGCAAGCTATTTTTCTGTATTTTCTATAAGTTTCCTAAGAGTCCACAGTCATT
The DNA here is from genome assembly GCA_021524915.1 of Lactarius akahatsu. Classification (NCBI taxonomy): domain Eukaryota; kingdom Fungi; phylum Basidiomycota; class Agaricomycetes; order Russulales; family Russulaceae; genus Lactarius; species Lactarius akahatsu. Next base: position 179,947 of record JAKELL010000003.1, read on the forward strand.
GCACCATCCGAGTCACATGACTCGCAGTAAGTCACATGCTCCGCAGTGCTACTTTCCAGAAACAAGACACTAGATCTAGAGACATCAGAAGATGAAACACAGAAGCAAATATAAGAAGCATATGTAGAGATTTTGAGAACTTTCCTGTCACGAATCACTGGTACTTCCTTTTCTTCATCTCAATTACTGTACTTCTACGATACGTTCCCATGACTCACACGTCTCAGCTTCTATCTCGCGCCTTGCGCCTCGGCGATAGGATGGCCAGTTTTGCACTTTGTTTCATCTGCTGACTATTTCTGAGGCACACGCCACTCCACGGGATTCCCTTGTACTCCATATAGTTTTCCCTTTGTTTCTTCGTTTGTACGAATCGCGTCAGGATTGTGCCATGTGTTTGCCTCGTGCAAACACCTCATACTGGTATATAAGTCACGCCCTACCTAGCTTGTATGGTAGATTTGACTTCTTGTGTAATACCACATCGACTCTGTCTCACGAATGACCTTTGACTTGCCAGTGCGCTTGAGTCCACGTTTTGCTCGCCTATTTGCGCTTGAGCCTTGCCCTTCTACTATTATCCTCAGTTCCAGGGAAACCAAGTGATACTTGTGCATCCCCGAACTGAGTCCTAACCGACTCGCGCTTTTCCGATCCTGATTGACTTAGCGAGGCAAACGTTGTGCCTAACGCCCCTGTGGTGGCATTACATTAAGTCAAATCTCCCACCGTGGTGACCCACAGTCGCAGCCAATCCCAGTTCCAAGCTGAATATATTGACCGATACAGCGATGACGAGCTTTCCGACAGAATTAAAGGAGCCATTGTCTGGAAAGAACATGAAGGAGTGGAAGGGTACTTCCTTTTTCACCCCAACACCCAGAAATACCGACAGGTCCATTACCTTGAATGTTACGTTTCGGACTCATCGGCGCCTTGGGCCGGGAAGTGGACACTGACGCGTTGACTATGGCATCACCGTCAGCAGTAATGAGTCATGGAGTTATGGATCAGTCAGCCAGGTAAGCTCCGGGCATGTGATAATGTACGATAGCGAATCAGATTATGACTTGGTGACTCATACTAGGATAGTTGTACTAGGGTTTGCTCTACTTACGCTATTGGCTAGTAGTCGTTCAAGCGGCGCTTTAAAGCCCGCGCGTACCTGTATAAGTAGAGTAGTGCGAAGACCAAGAACCGCATCTTGGTCTTCTTCCAATACCACCACATTCTACTCGTCTTTGCTAAGAGGCTCCCCCTCTTAAGTGAGTTGTCCAGTATATCCCCTTAGACCAGGGATCCCCGTGACCTATCCCTGATCTCTTCACGTGGGCAGTGGAATATCCTCAAGGCACTGCCGCATATCAGATCCAGCTTTATCGCAACGAGCGTGTGTCCAAGCTGTATACTACCTTCTTCGTTATCAATCACCCCTCTTGGGAGTTTGCACGCTACGCACCGGAGGTACCACCTGGTATTCCTCAACTTGAAGATCTTCACGCATACTTTGGACTAGACGGACGTATTCTCCCCCATCCCGCCTTCTATCTGCAGGCTACTGTTAACCAGAACTTCTTCTTGCAAAGGATCACCACACGCAACGAGGCCTAAGTCAGGCAAACGTCCGTGGTAGACATTACATTAAGACCAAGATCCCACCGTGGCCAATCCTTCAACAAAAGACCTTTGGGTCCCGTATCGACCCTACTACATCGACAGACGAGGGGACCGCAACGTCCCAAAGAGATATTTGAACTCTGCATTTTGGAAGAACGATGCAGAGGAGCCAGGCTACATCACTTACTACTTTGACCGACAAAACAACTCCCGATTAATCCCAGTAGAATTCAACTTCGACAATCATTGCTGGGTAGAGATTCGTTGGGATGAACTCCACCAGAAATACCAAGCAACCAGACCAGCAAGTTCGGCCCTAGGCCTTGATGTAACGCCACCACTGGCGTTAGTCAGACTTGGACACAAAAGGGCATTCACGACTTAGCAAAATATCTTTCCGAGGTCATGTGACTTGATCACGGGATACGGCGCTTACGGGCACGTGATCCAAAGGTACACTAGGGCAAGTCGCACCACTAGGTATTCCGACAATCGATAAGACGACTTGCTCGGATCGAGACAAGCGAAGCACACGAAAAGAGACGAGTAGCAGTGGTGAATTGAAGAAGACCAAGATGGTGTATCTTGGTCTTATCGAGCCACTATTTATACATGTATGAGGACGCTTTAAAGCTCCTCCTGAATCTGTAGACGACTAGTAGCGTAAATAGCTCGAACCTTATTACAGCTACTACTAGGAATGAGTCATAGTACCGCTACATGTGATACTATGGCTGATCGATGTGTTGAGTCCATGACACACTACTACTTACTAACGTGGTCATATTCATATAGTAAGAGTCTGTTCCGCTCGATTCGTGACACTTGACATCAAACAATCCGAAGTCGTCACCAGAGATCAGTGGGGCATAATCAACAGAGAAGAGGAAGAACCACTCCTGTCACGCCACCAGTGGGGCGACGTGCGACTCTGGGTTTACCAGCAGACGGCATAATGAAAGGACAAGGTCTAGGGGTCGTAGTCGCAGGCGTTGACTAAGGAGACTTGGATTGGTCAAAGGCTAACGCTCGAAGAGGCGCAGCGAGAACAGTGGTGCACAAGATAAGCGGAAAGACTTAGAGGCGCAGAGCAGAGTTCCCAAGGTACTAGCTGGTATTGCTAAGTAACTCAAGTCTGGGGACTTGAGTACGAAACACTACTGGTATATATACATGCAGGTACTTAAGGTTTGTACCCAGCTAAGTCCGCTTTACTGAGGGTTCGGTGGTCCGTGCGCAGCCATGGAACCTACTAGAAGGTCACATGAGGCATTGCGCCATCTGTCGTCATCGGTCTAGGTCGGTCCAGGCCCAAGTCACGTGATCGGTGACGTCACAGGCCCAGGTTCTTCCGCAACCGGTCCCTAGCACGTGGGGATCTGGCCTCGCCACTGCCTGGGCCCTCTGGAGTCTCTGCCGGTATCTGCAGTCTCTCCGGGCCGTCATGCGCGCGGGCTGCACCTTGGGTGGTCGGGGTTCGTAACAACTCCGATCCCCAACACCCAAAACACCCGCACCATCGCCATCCATCAGAAGTAACCCCAAGGAAATCGTCATCAAAGACGAACAAGAGGAGACACAGCTCCAACAGATCACTGAGTTGATTCCTACCGATATGTCTGCAACAACTACTATGACCGCAATTAGAACCGCCCTGTCAGGCAACAGGGCAGGGTACCAACCCCTAGGAGACAAACCTTCCGGAGGAGGAGGAGGAGGAGGAGCACCGCCAGGAGGCGACCCTGACGACAACCCACACAACGATGAAGGACAAGTCACGGCACCTGAATTTGCCATGCCCGACACCAACAAATTCCTGGGGAAAGAGCCCCAAATCTTCAAAGGGAACCGCGACGAAGCTGAAGCATTCTTAGCACAATGGAACTGCTTCGCAGGAGTTAATGCCACGAACAGAAGCCTCAAGGTTCCATACATCAAGGCTATGATGTTCCTGACCTATATTCAGGGACCACTTGTCGATGAATGGGTGACAGAAACTGGCAAATGGCTTGATGCCCAAGCCAACAAGAACGACCCATGGCTCTGGGCCGGAGTAGAACTCGTGTTCAAAAGCCAATTCCGCGATAACCTGGAAAAAGACCGCACACAAGTCGAACTCGACAAAGGATTCAAGATGATGAACGAGGACATTGACAGCTACGTCACTAAATTTGAAAAGCTGGTCCGACAGGCTGACTACCGGCTCGACGAGCCCCTGGTGCTCGACAAATTCACTAGAGGCGTTCCAATGAAACTATACCAGAACGCCTATCAGTTCCACAACCCGCGCACCTACTCCCAATGGAAGAGTGCCCTCATAGAACAGCAGAAGCGCTACCTACACATCAAAGCAAGAGAAACCGGCTTCGGGAGACAACCACAGATGATGCCTCGTAATCGCCCAAACCAACCCCTCCGATTCCAACCTCCGCAATGACAGGGAACCCAGCAACAAGGGTGGCAGCAATACCGAAACCACCCAGATGCAATGGACACCACCCCGGGACGAATCAGGGCCAGAGTCGTGGAAATAGGCGACGTCAATAGAAACCACCCTGAGGATGTACGCGACTACGAGCGCGGACGTCCTCCATTCCTGCCAAGAGCAGGATTTATGCAACGTTGAGGAGGGGGACGAGGAATTATGAACCTCAGGGACGTAACCTGTTTTAACTGCAACCAGAAAGGCCACTTCTCACGAGACTGCAACCAGCCACACAGAGCTAGAGGCAGAGGAGCCTATATCAAAGAAATCCCCACCGCTCCTCAAAGTGTCACGGACAAACCCCTCATCGACTTGGACGAACCTATACAAGCCAACCGCACGGTCACAGACCCAGTACAAGATATACTGGCGCGCGCAGCAACCCTGTCGCAGGAGGAAGGAGAGGAGTTGGTCAAGAAGATGGTGGGGAGGCAGGATTTTCAAAGCGCCTGAACCCAACGGCCTGGGTGAGGGCTTCAAATTGTAATTCGTCGTTTATAACGCACTATCGATCTATGCACGTCCCAGTTTCGATCCGCACGAATTACTTCATGGCCGAAAAGAAAGCACTGGTGGACTCCGGAGCCACCCACAATTTTATACACCCAGACTTCGTTAGAAGGATGAATCTGGGAACCAAGGAACTTGACAATCCCCGTAATATCTGGAATATCGACGGGACACACAACAAAGGGGGGAAGATCACTCACTATATTGATCTAAATATTCAAACTGATGGCAAGTTGAAAACCATCCAGTTTCTTGTCACCAATGTCGGAGGAGAAGACCTCATACTAGGGTACCCATGGCTCGCCACTTTCCAACCAAGGATACAATGGGCAACTGCGACCATGGACACCAAACAATACCCCATCATCATTCGCACTACCAACCCGAATAAACCACCCAAACCCGACGAACAACGAGTGGAAATACAACGGATAGTCGAAAATATTCGGGACCAGTACGAGCAACAGGCCCTCCAAGAACTAGAGGACGAAATGGACCCGATACACCTACGAACTATGGCAACAGACTTGGCAATATCGGCGCAACAGGACCAGGGAAAGAAAGAACTACCCGCAGAATACCAGAGACATGCAAAGGTATTTAGCGAGGAAGAATCCCACAGATTTCCTCCCTCTAGACCATGGGATCACGCTATCAACTTCAAACCTGACGCACCGGACCATATCAACTGTAAAGTGTACCCCCTCAACCAAGCAGAGGACAAGGCATTGGACGAATTCTTGGATGAACAATTGGCAAAGGGATACATCAGGCCTTCTAAGTCGCAGTACGCAGCACCATTCTTTTTTGTTAAAAAGAAGGACGGAAAACTACGCCCGGTACAGGACTACAGAGAACTGAACAAATGGACCATACGCAATCAATACCCACTCCCTCTAATACCACAGCTCATCGCAGACCTCAGTGGGGGATGGATATTTTCCAAATTCGACGTCCGATGGGGATACACCAACATCCGAATCAAGCCAGGCGACGAACACAAAGCGGCGTTCAAGACCAAACAAGGGTTCTTTGAACCACTGGTAATGTACTTTGGCATGACAAACGCCCCGGCAACATTCCAAGCTATGATGAACTGGATCTTTGCCCCTCTTATTGAGTACCACGAGACGAAAGGAACCATCATCAGGGTATACATGGACGACATAGGCGTAGCAACGGCAATGACAAGGGAAGCGCACATGGAAGCAGTCCATGACATCTTGGACCTACTCAAACAGCACGACTTGTACCTCAAACTGGAAAAATGCACCTTCCATTCTGACACCCTCGATTACCTGGGGGTAATCATTAAAAAGGGGGTGATTCGCATGGACCCTGTCAAAATTTCTGGCATTCGTGAATGGCTGACCCCCAAAAACGTCAAACAGGTGCGATCATTCTTAGGCTTCTGCAACTTTTACCGTGCTTTCATCTGAAATTTTGCCACACATGCCCGTCCACTCAACAAACTCACAAGAAAGGACATGGAATGGACATGGGGAACGGAACAACAACAAGCATTCGACAAACTCAAGACCCTAGTCACAGAAGAACCGGTACTAAAGCACCCGGAACTGGACAAACCCTTCGAACTCGAAGTTGACGCCTCGGGATACGCAGTGGGAGCCGTACTACTCCAAAGGGATAAAGACAACAAACGCCATCCCATCACCTACTACTCCAGTACACTCAATGCAGCGGAAAGAAACTATGACATCTACAACTTGGAACTATTAGCAATCGTCAAGGCATTACGGAATTGGAGACCATACCTCGCAGGATCCCCACACAAAATCAAAGTATTCTCCGACCATATGAACCTGCAGTATTGGAGATCCCCACAAAAGATTAGTAGGCGAGTCGCAAGGGAAGTACTGGAACTCTCTGAATACGACATAGAGATTCACCACATCAAGGGAACCGCCAATGGTCGAGCGGATGCCCTGTCCAGACGTCCCGACTACGACCAAGGAGAGCACGACAACGAACAGATCACAGTACTCCCCGACCACATATTTGTAAGAGCAACGACAATCGACACCACAGACAACCCAATGCGAATGAACCCCACGATTACCACTGAGGAAATGCAGCCAACGTACCCGGTATACACCCAAGACAAGAACATGATCAGAACATGGGTGGATCCGCATAGACTCAAGCACATCAAAGGAATGTGGTACAAGGACGGGCGAAGGGTGGTCACAGGTGACTCGCACGAAAGGAGGCGTATTATACATGTCGCGGACAGGGAAACGGACGCTTACTATACGGATATGACCACGTTAGTAAGTCGTAATGTGTCATGGACTAGTAGCATCAGTCAGCGGGGAGTCGCTATCACATGCCAATGAGGCATGAGTCAACACTAGGATAGTCGTAGTAGGGTTCGAGCTACATACGCTATTCATCGTACGGATTCGGGAGGAGCTTTAAAGCTACCTCATATATGTATAAATAGTGGCTCGATAAGACCAAGATACGCCATCTTGGTCTTCTTCAATCACCACCTCTTCTCTATCTCCTTTCGAGTGCTTCACTTGTCTCACTTCGAGCAAGTCGTCTTATCGATTGTCGGAATACCTAGTGGCACGACTTGCCCTAGTATACCTTTGGATCACGTGCCTTGGTAAGCGCCGTGTATCCTGTAACCAGGTCACGTGACCTCGAAGAGATATTTCGCTAAGTCGTGAACGCCCTCTCATGTCCAAGTCGGACTAACGCCAGTGGTGGCGTTACATTAAGACCAAGATCTACTCACCGTGGCGTTCACAACTCGAGACCAGTGGAGAAACTTTCAGACCTACTCCCTTGAACGCAGGGGAGACCACAACGTACCAACACAATTCTTAGGAGCCGCACGGTGGAGAGAGTATCGCGGAGAAACAGGATACTTCGTAGACTTCGCATCGGGGCCAACCCGATATCGCCCCGTTGAGTTCAATTTCGATCATCTGTGCTGGGTAGAGATTACGTGGAACCCAATAGACAACCGATACGATGCAGTACGCCCCGCAGGAAGAAACTACAACTGCGACATCGACTCAAGAAACCTACCGGCACGAACAGAGTGGGGACGCATAGACGGACAACCAGAGGAAGAACCCAGCACATCGGAACCAAGGACCCCCGCACCATCCGAAACTGGCGGAGACGAAGAAGAAACGAACGACAGTGAATCAGAAGTAGAAGAGATCAGGCAGACAGCTGAGTCCCTACGCATAGCAGAGCCAGAACACATCAACGTACACCCACCCATAGACATGGCCACCGCAACCATTACCCAAGAAGATCTGGCCCGCGAAGAGGCCAGAAGAATCACAGAAGAAGCGGAGTCCTACCTACGCCCCATCAACCCAACAACGGGACATCGCATGACCGCAGACGATGCGGCCATTTTTAGAGCAGTAGGACCGGACGTCCCTGACCCCCCACCAGGAGTGGGCGGACCCGCACAACCCAGAAGAAGAGGAGGACCCTTCGGCCAAGGACCACCAAGCGGTGGAGGACCGCCGCCTGGAAGACAGCCACAGTTCGGAGGAGGAAACGGAGGAGACCCATTCAGCAGAGGACCACCCCCGCCACCACCAGCGGCAGGGCCAATACCAGGGGCACCACACGGGACAGACAAACTCGTGGGAGAACCTCCGAGCATATTCGACGGAAACAGAGATGAGTACGAGTCATTCCTTACGCAATGGCACATCTACTGGGGGCAGAATTCAGAGGCGCCGATCATGACCAATGTGTACCGGCGATGCCTACTATTCCTAGGCTTCATCAAAGGCCCACGAGTATCCAACTGGACGCTCGGATTCCTCCAATGGCTCAACAATGAGTTGCACCAGGGACGCAACCGATACAACCCATTCCTATGGGACACACTAACAGCAGGATTCTCTGATCGGTTCTCAAACGTACTCGAACAAGAGCAAGCGCAGGCCACGTTGGCCAAAGGATTTAAGATGATTGGAGATGACATTGACTCGTATGTCACCAATTTTGAACAGCTGGCAAGAAAAGCTGACTACCGCCTCAACGACCGCCAAACGCTCGACCGATTCACGGCGGGCCTCCCAAGGGCCCTGTTCACCAAAATCTACGAATTGGACGACCCACAAACCTTCAACGAATGGAAGGAGGCGGCACTGCGCAGGCAAAAGCAATACATACACTTGCGCGCACGACTGGGACTTAACGCCACATCTCGCAACACCCCGCCACCGAGACCACAACAGAACCGCGGATATGCCCCACAATGGGCACCCCCGAGGGTCCCACCACCACGATACGACCCAAATGCCATGGACACATCGGCGGACAGAACCCGCGCACGTCTCGCAGAAGTAGGGGACCCAAACCGCGGAAACCAGCAACCACCCTTCCTACCAAGAGGAGGGCCAGGACAAAACCAAGGAAGCGGGCAGTGCCGCGACATGAGGGAAGTGATATGTTACAATTGTAACAACCCGGGCCACTTCTCACGGGATTGCACATGCCCCAGGAAGCCAAGGCAACAATACCAGCCACGCGCGAGTACTAGTCGCAGCACAGAAACAGACTATTACCAAGAACCGGTAACGGTACGACGCGCGGAAGCCACGCCCGAAGAGCAAGCCAAAGGATGGATGGAAACGTTGAGGGGAGCAAGTGACGAGGTTAAAGACCTCGTATTTAAAGACCTCTGGACCCAAGAGGGTTTTCAGGACGCCTGAACCCATCGGCCTGGGTGAGGGCAGTCAATTGTAACTCCGTAATCATAACTCGCTATCGTTCTCTTCGAATTCCAGTCTCGATTCGTACAAGTTACTCTATGGCCGACATTAAGGGGCTCGTCGACTCAGGAGCCACCGACAATTTCATAAGACCCGCGTTTGCTAAACGCATGGGCCTCGGGCTGCAAGCCCTTGAGAAACCAAAGAAAATTTGGAATATCGACAACACAGAAAATAAAGCTGGGTCCATCACACATTTTATCGATCTAGACGTACAGACCAATGGCGTCTCTAAGGTTATGAGGTTCCTAGTCACCGACATAGGAAACGAGGACCTCGTCCTTGGGTACCCCTGGCTAGCCACATACGAACCAACAATTAGCTGGGCACACGCCACCATTCACGAAGGAGCGCTCCCAGTGGTACTACGATCAATCAATCCCGAAGAACCCCAGACCACGATTGCTGGCGCAATTACCCAAGGCGAGGCGGAAGATATCGTCCAAGAGCTGGAGGAAGAATGCCAAATACGCACCACAGCCACCGAACTTGCTATAGCCGCTAATCAAAACACGGTTGTCGCAGAACTCCCGGAACCATACCGATGGTTCACAAAGATATTCAGCGAGGAAGCATCCCACCGCTTCCCACCATCTCGACCATGGGACCACGCGATTGATTTCAAACCCGGTACACCCCCTAGCATCGACTGCAAGGTCTACCCAATGTCACAAGACGAGGACGGACAACTACGTGAATGGCTAGACGAGCAGCTCAAACTCGGCTACATCCGACCCTTGAAGTCGCCATATGCATCATCATTCTTCTTCATCAAGAAGAAGGACGGGAAACTAAGACCGGTACAAGATTATCGACGGATCAACGCCTGCACGGTGCACAACCAATACCCACTACCTCTCATGTCAGAGCTCATCAACGACCTGGGAAACGGACACATCTTCACCAAACTTGACGTCTGATGGGGATATAACAACATACGCATCAAAGAAGGCGACGAGTACAAAGCGGCATTTAAGACAAAATACGGACTATTCGAACCATTGGTCATGTACTTTGGACTCACGAACTCACCGGCAACGTTCCAGAACATGATGAACGACATCCTGGGTGACACTATTCGCGTCTTCGCAGCAATGGGAACCATTATCCACGTCTACATGGACGACATTGGCATCGCAACACTGGGACACGTTGGCCTTCAAGCACACATTGATGCCGTCTGCGCAGTACTCCAAGTCGCACTAGATCACGACCTCTATTTCAAACCGTCGAAATGCACCTTCCACCAACCGCGAATGGATTACCTGGGGGTAATTCTTGAAAAGGGGGTGACTCGCATGGACCTGGTAAAAATCGCGGGCATACGTGACTGGCCCACACCCACGAAGGTACGCGACGTACGCTCATTCCTTGGCTTCTGCAATTTTTACCGCCTCTTCATTCGCGGTTTCGCCATGTACGCACGAGCTCTCAACAAACTCACACGCAAAGACGCGGAATGGATGTGGGGCAAAGATGAGGAGAACGCCTTCCAAACCCTCAAACGCCTAGTCACCAGTGAACCAGTACTCGCACACCCCACGCTCACGGACCAATTCGAACTCGAAGTAGACGCATCCAGATATGCAGTAGGTGCAGTGCTCCTGCAAAAGAAACAAGACGGAAAAAGACATCCCCTCGGATACTTTTCGGCCACCTTGAACGAAGCAGAACGCAACTACGACATCTACGATTTAGAACTCCTAGCAATTGTCAAAGCACTGCGACACTGGAGACCGTTCTTGGCAGGATCCCCGCACAAGATCAAGATCTTCTTGGACCACCTCAATCTCACGCACTGGAAAACACCGCAAAAGATAAGTCATCGCGTAGCTCGAGAAGTCCTGGAACTCATGGAATATGACTTCGAGATCCACCACATCAAAGGAACCAACAACGGTCACGCGGACGCCCTATCACGGAGACCTGACTATGACAAAGGGGAGCGAGACAACGAAGGAGTTGTCGTCTTACCGGAAAAAGTATTCGTACGCAATGTTACCACGCAAACGCCAGAAGTCCACGAACAAGACGAAGATGTCCTACGCCCTTGGGTGGACCCGCACAAACTCAAGAAAGTCGATGGGATCTGGTACCATCAAGGCGCGCGAGTAGTCACCAGAGGACTCACGGAGATCCGCACCGTCATTGCCAACCATCATAACCCCCCCGTCTACGGTCATCCAGGAATCAAGCGAACTGCAAGGATCATCGAACGCGACCACTGGTGGCCAAATATGTTAAAACACGTCACCGAATACGTTCAAGGCTGTGCGGAATGCCAACGCCACAAAGTCAACAACCGCCCGACAAGAGCCCCGCTGGTACCCATCACACCGACACCCAATGCTAAGCCATTTGAAATTATTGCCCTTGACTTCATTACTAAGCTGCTGGAGTCACAGGGATACGACTCCATCCTCACCGTAACTGACCACGATTGCACTAAAGCGTCAGTGTTCATCCCCTGTAACGAAGAAATATCCGCAGAGGAAACAGCAGCGTTGTACGTCACCCACGTGTTTCGGAGATTCGGATTACCGGCAAAGATCATCAGTGACCGCGACCCGAGATTCGCATCAAAGTTCACGAGAGAACTCTGCTGAATCCTCGGCATTTACCAGAATATCTCCACGGCCTACCACCCACGAACAGATGGGCAATCGGAGCGCACCAACCAATGGCTAGAACAGTATCTGCGATTCTGGGCCAACGAGCGTCAAGATAACTGGGCGCGATTCCTACCTATGGCGGAATTCGCGCACAACAACTGGCCACACGAGGCAACAAGGAAGTCTCCATTCTCACTCATGATGGGATATGACCCGCGCGCTGATTGGATCGATAAGCCGTCTCCAATCCCCCAGGTACTCACGCGACTCCAGCAATTCCGGGAAGCCCAGAAAGAAGCCCAGGACCTCATCAAAAAGGCACAATCACTATGGGTCAAACACCGAAACACGCCCAAATATCAAGTTGGAGATCAAGTATGGCTAGAAGGACGACATCTCCGAACCAACCAACCGACTGCCAAGCTAGCGGCACGACGGCATGGCCCATTCAAGATCACACGCGTCCTATCACCGGTCAATTATCAATTGAAGCTCCCCACACAGTGGAGTATCCATCCTGTGTTCCACATTGATTTACTCACACCTTATCGCGAGACGCCCATGCATGGGGAAAACTTCCAGCGCCCACCGCCGGATCTAGTGGATGGGGAAGAGGAATATGAAGTGGAGCGCATTCTAGACTCCAGAAGATTCGGCCGGAGCAAGAAACTACAATACCTCGTGAAATGGAAGGGATACCCAGACTCAGAGAATCAGTGGGTCAACGAAAATGACGTGTTCGCTGACGAGGCCCTAGTGGAGTATAAGCAGAATTCGAACCCCAGACGCATACGTATAAGACGAGGGCAAACCACGACTTATCCCCCATCTCATCACACTGGATCCTACTCTACACTCGAAATGTCTTTTCCCGCTCCCACCTCGACTGCCCCTCTCACTGCCAGGCTCGTCGACAGCCTCACCTATGAAGAACTCCGTCACGCCCTCGATCACGCCCAGTCAATCATCGACGTGGAAGACCCCGACCAACCTGCTATGTACTGGCTCACCAACAGCGTCGGAGAGAGGCTCTCCACAGCCCCCTACATGGAAGCCGAGATTGCTCGGCTTCGTGCAGCTCTCGGAGGGAGTGAAAATCCCTCACCTCGACCTCTCCCCGTCAGGGTCAAGCTCCAAGAAGAAGACGCTGGCAACTCTACGATGGCAGGAATGGATGAAGGCGCGGAGTTGGAGGGACTCGGCAGGAGCATGGGAGCGGCGACAGCTAGCGGTAGCCACGGCCAAGAGAGCCTGTGTCTTCCACCGATGCCGGCAACACCTCGCAACTCTGAAAGAGCAGTGTACGAGGCAGTCGAGGGAGCTCTAAGGGAGTGGTACCCAGCTGAGCAACCCTATCTCATCACCGCAACCGACACTGACGACCTGCGCGAAACCCCATACGCATGCGACACCACGGGTCGCCCTCTGTATCGCGCTGGAGTCGTCGTCGACACGGAAGGTGCGCCCCTGCCCGCCGTCCGCCTCCGCTACCTAGGGGGCAACTCTCGCGCTGCCCCACACGGCTACAAACACAATCGGGGGGACGACTTCGTCCATTATCCCATCACCGATGGCCAAGGCGTAACCCGCCAGGCCACCTACATTCAAGTCGTCATGGGGCCGGACCCCCTTGTCCTTGGGCTGGTGGACGATAGCGACAAGGTGTACAGCCGCCCGCTCTACGCCGAGCCCCAAGTCCGAGAATCCGGCAAACCCCACTACGCCCCCGAGGACTTATACCCCTTAGTCGCGGGGCACAGCAATCAGCACCGGACGGACCGCGCGGTGAATGAGCTGAAGGATGTAGGGGTAAAAGCTGAGTTGACTCGATTCCGCGCCTACCGACACGAGGCTGAGAGGATGGAGCAGCGATTGCACGCCTTGGTGTTACGATTCCCTCCTTCGTACGACTATCATTGCGCCTTTACTTCTCATCTCGTCTTCTAATTTCGCCTTATGTGTTCACTGTACTTTTACGTTACGGTCCGATGCCTCGCGCTTCTCGGCTTCCATTTCGCACCTTGCGCCTCGGCGATAGGATGGTTAGTTTTACGTTCTGTTTGAACCGCTGACCATTTCTGAGGTACGCGTCGTCCCGCGGGATCTCCTTGTTCTCCCTTTGATTCATCCCTTTGTTTACGCTTTCGTACCATCGACTCATAGTTGCGCCATATGTTTGTCTCGGACAAACATCCTGTACTAGTATATAAGTCACACGCTACCTAGCTTGTACGGTAGACTTGACTTCTTGTGTAATACCACAATTGTCTTTGCCTCACGAACCTTGTTTGACTCGCCCTTGCGCTTGAGTCCCCCGTTTCGCTCGCCTTTGCGCTTGAGCCTGAGCTTCCGCTATTATCCTTGTGTCCCTGGGAGACCAAGTGATACTTGTTCATCACCGTACTGAACCCTGACCGGTTCGCTCTTGCCGATCCCGTTGACTTGCCGAAGTACACGTCGTACTTAACGCCCCTGTGGTGGCGTTACACTTGGCCCAGGCGCTCGGAGGGGTACAGGCGGAGTTAGCCCAGTGCAAGTTCAGGTTGGAGATGGCAAACGTGCTGGATCGGATCACGGAGCGGCAGGAAGCTTGGGTCGGAGGAGTAGGCCCCACTTGGCGCTGTGGTCATCGCGGCTGAAAAGGGGGTGATGTCGTGGACAGGGAAACGGACGCTTACTATACGGATATGACCACGTTAGTAAGTCGTAATGTGTCATGGACTAGTAGCATCAGTCAGCGGGGAGTCGCTATCACATGCCAATGAGGCATGAGTCAACACTAGGATAGTCGTAGTAGGGTTCGAGCTACATACGCTATTCGTCGTACGGATTCGGGAGGAGCTTTAAAGCTACCTCATATATGTATAAATAGTGGCTCGATAAGACCAAGATACGCCATCTTGGTCTTCTTCAATCACCACCTCTTCTCTATCTCCTTTCGAGTGCTTCACTTGTCTCACTTCGAGCAAGTCGTCTTATCGATTGTCGGAATACCTAGTGGCACGACTTGCCCTAGTATACCTTTGGATCACGTGCCTTGGTAAGTGCCGTGTATCCCGTAACCAGGTCACGTGACCTCGAAGAGATATTTCGCTAAGTCGTGAACGCCCTCTCGTGTCCAAGTCGGACTAACGCCAGTGGTGGCGTTACAATACAGGCCCACCACGACACTCTAGCCTATGGACACCCTGGGATCAACCGAACCATTAAGCTGATCGAACGATATTACTGGTGGCCAGGACTTCGGCAAGAGGCACAAGATTACATCAAGGGCTGCGCAGATTGTCAACGCATCAAAGTCAATAACCGACCCACACGCGCCCCTCTACAGCCCATATTCCCAAAACCAGAAGCAACCCCATTCGAAGTAATAGCGCTGGATTTCATCATGAAGCTACCCCTATCAAATGGGTGCGACTCCATACTAACCGTAACTGATCATGACTGCTCCAAAGCAGCGGTCTTCATCCCATGTCTGGAAGAGATAAGCACAGAAGGAACTGCGGCCCTGTACGTGACACATGTCTTCCCAAGGTTCGGACTACCGGCGCACGTTATCAGCGATTGGGACCCCAGATTCGCATCAAAGTTCACCCGCGAATTATGCTGAATTCTAGGAATCGAGCAAAATGTATCCACGGCATACCACCCTAGAACAGACGGCCAATCGGAACGGACCAACCAATGGCTGGAACAATACCTAAGGTTCTGGGTCAACGAACGACAGGACAATTGGATGCACTATCTACCAATGGCGGAATTCACACATAACAACTGGCCAAACGAGTCCACCAAGGAGTCCCCTTTTAACGTCCTTATGGGGTATAACCCACGCGCTGATTGGATCAATCGCCCTTCCCCTATTCCACAGGTAGCACTGAGAGCGCAGCAATTCAAAGAGGCTAGGACGCACACCCAAGAATTGATGATCAAAGCGCAGCAGGGGTGGATCAAACACAAAGACACCCCAAAATACCAGATAGGAGACCTCGTATGGCTCGAAGGACGCCACCTACATACCAACCAGCCAACGGCGAAACTCGCGCCCAGAAGGCATGGGCCCTTCCAGATTGTTCAGGTGATGTCCACAGTCAATTACCGCCTAGAACTTCCCACGCAGTGGAGCATTCATCCAGTGTTCCATACGGATCTTCTGACGCCATATTGCGAAACTCCCACACACGGCCCCAACTATCAGCGCCCACCACCAGATTTGATTGATGGAGAAGAAGAATACGAGGTCGAGAAGATTCTGGACTCTCGGCGGTTCGGCAGAACCAAGAAACTACAATATCTGGTTAAGTGGCATGGGTATCCCGACTCGGACAACCAGTGGGTCTCCAAGGATGATGTGTTTGCCGATGACGCAATTCGGGAGTTCAAACGTTCAAACCCCACTCGGGAAACACATATAAGCGCAGGATTAATCCAAGAGACGTCCCCATCTCCCTCATCTGCCGTCCCATCTACTTATGTCTCAATCCCCAGTCCAAGTATACTATGTCCTCGACGACCTACTCCCCATCTCAGTCCAGCCCACACTCATCGTCCAAGACGCGCCACCGACACCCTTGTCGCTTCCCCAGTCCCTTCACAACGGAGAAAGTCGTCCACCTACCCCCTTACCATCCCTCCTTCCTTCGCCAACCACTACAAGAGTTGGCTCAAGAGATCCTTCGCTGCCCAACATGTCGGCGACCAGTCAACCCAGTCAGGACGAAGCTGCGGTTCAAGAGGACCGGGACTTCGAGCAATACATGTCCAAGGAGCATTGCGCTCTACACCAACACCTTACGTATGGGAACCACCTCACAAGCACGCACAACGAAACCCCGCCGTTATGCACCACAGACGGGGAACCCATTCTCATGCCGAAAGTTCCTCGACCCAAGGTCCACATCTATCGTGCAGAAGAACACAGCCCGGTTTCCCGACGCCAAGTGGAGACTCCTCCACCCCTCGGGTTCCAACACAACAGGGGAGTACATTACATCCCCTTTCAGATTCGAGATGCTCAGGACCGGTTGCACCCAGCTCGGTATATGCAGCTCATCCTTATGGCGGACCCCTTCGTCCTCACCTACAGGAGAGGCAGCGACCAGCAGTACGGGAAGCCGGTACATGCCGCCCCCGACTACGAACGACCCCATGACATCGACTATTCCGACGACGACCTGATCTTCCTGGATCAGCGCAGTATCATGCGGGAGTCCGTCGATCGTGCCTTGACCAACATCAAGGATCTCACACTAACGGCGGAGATTCACCACTATCGTTGCGCTCAGGCAGGAGTGGAGGCCAAAGAGGCGGAGCTCGCCAGACTCATGGAGGAGATGGACAAGGTAGCGCGGGTATGACGGGAGTGCGTACTCCGCTTACAGCGGGCCAACGCACTCTCTCGCATCGAGGAGGAGCGGGACTCGTACCAGCCAGGATTGGAAGCAGGAGCACAAGTTGCAGCACAAAGAGAGGCAGCTCAGCGGGGTTGGCCTGGGGGCTCGACCATAACAAGGGGGTGATGTTACGTTTCGGACTCATCGGCGCCTTGGGCTGGGAAGTGGACACTGACGCGTCGACTATGGCATCACCGTCAGCAGTAATGAGTCATGGACTTATGGATCAGTCAGCCAGGTAAGCTCCGGGCATGTGATAATGTACGATAGCGAATCAGATTACGACTTGGTGACTCATACTAGGATAGTTGTACTAGGGTTTGCTCTACTTACGCTATTGGCTAGTAGTCGTTCAAGCAGTGCTTTAAAGCCCGCGCGTACCTGTATAAGTAGAGTAGTGCGAAGACCAAGAACCGCATCTTGGTCTTCTTCCAATACCACCACATTCTACTCGTCTTTGCTAAGAGGCTCCCCCTCTTAAGTGAGTTGTCCGGTATATCCCCTTAGACCAGGGATCCCTGTGACCTATCCCTGATCCCTTCACGTGGGCAGTGGAATATCCTCAAGGCACCGCCGCATATCAGATCCAGCTTTATCGCAATGAGCGTGTGTCCAAGCCGTATACTACCTTCTTCGTTATCGATCACCCCTCTTGGGAGTTTGCACGCTACGCACCGGAGGTACCACCCGGTATTCCTCAACTTGAAGATCTTCACGCATACTTTGGACTAGACAGACGTATTCTCCCCCATCCTGCCTTCTATCCGCAGGCTACTGTTAACCAGAACTTCTTCTTGCAAAGGATCGCCACACGCAACGAGGCCTAAGTCAGGCAAACGTCCGTGGTAGACATTACATTGAAGACCTACGACAGTGGGCGTACATTGACTACTCCCCAAAGAAGGGACAGCGGTACACCATCAGCATAGTACCCTCGACACTCAGAGCCAGACCCCTGATAACCCGTACCACTTTGGGTATTACCATCAACGATGACCCATCACCTAGCGTCACCATACCCACGACAAACCTACCGACCTCGACAACTCACTTCCCAACCTATAACATGTCCCAGACACAACAGGCATCAGCCAGTACCACCCTCACTAGCAGCGGAGGAGGAACCCCTGGAGCATCGGGCTCAGGAGGGAGCGCACCAGTACCACCATCAGGAGGTGGTGGCAGTGGTGGCAGTGGCAGTGGTGGAGGCGGCGGAGGTGGCGTTGGAGGTGCCCCAGGAGGAGCCGCGCCAGCCCTCGGAGGGAACGGACGGTTAGGGGGGAACCCCCCTCCCGAATTCACCAGAGTAAGGGACAAGAGCAAGGCCTTCCTGCTAGCATTCCAACTCTACAAAGGGATGAACCCCACCATTGACCAACTTGCCGTCCCAGCTTCACGAGCCATGACGTTCCTGTCCTATATCCGCGGACCATTAGTAAACGACTGGGTAGCGGAGCAAGGACAGTGGTTGGATGACCAAGTTGTAGTGGGAGTCGACCAAGGTAATGAAGTCCTGTGGATGACCGTCAGAGATCGATTCATACAAGCCTACACCAACACCTCAGAACAGGCCAACGCGCGCAAGGCGCTTCAGACCCTTGTTATGAAATGGGGGGACATCGACATGTATATCGCGACCTTCCAAAACCTCGTCACGAAAGCGGGATACAATCCCGATGAGGCCACAACACTGGAGCTCTTCCAGGATGGACTACCCAATCAGTTAGTCGTTAACACTGTCCGCTTCCAGCACCCTGTCAACTGGGAGCAGTGGAAAGCGGCTGCTCGATTACAGCAGACTGAATACCTCGTTCTTAAGGATCGCCTTGGCAAAGGGAAACCCCCACGAAAGAAGGGAGGTCAGAGCCAAGAGCAGTGGGTCCAAGCCCTCAAAGGAACCCGAGATCCCAATGCCATGGATGTTGGATGCGCCTGAGCCTCCGTGGCTCTTGCCGACACTGACAAGGCCCAACTTCAGAAGGAGGGACGATGTTTTAGATGCCGTGCTCAAGGGCACATCTTGCATAACTGTCCTCAAAAAGGCGTGCGAGTGGCTGCCACTACATCTGCCATGGTGCCAACCCCCTTATCCCCGCGATCACCAGCCGCAACTTCCCTGAGTCCAAGTCTACCAACTCCCGCTGTCGCTTCTCTCGCCATACAATCTAATTGCATATTATCGAATGAAGAGCAGGCGGATCTACAGATCGCAGCAATGAAGGTGCAGACCCAAGAAGTACAGGACCTTATGATTGACAAACTATTTGGACGAGAGGATTTTCTTGACGCTTGAACCCGGCAGCCTGGGCTAGAGCATTAAATTTGAACGTGTACACTAGCAGATACCGATCTATGCGAATTCCAGTCCTCTTTACATCTGCACATGCAACGGCTGAACGACAAGTCCTTATCAACTCGGGAGCTACCGACAATTTCATATGCTCCTCACTTCTAAAAAGACTACAAATCGGAACAAGGGACATCACGAACCCTATCTGCATTTGGAACGTGGATGGCACCCATAACCAAGACGGGGCAATCACGCAATACACTGATCTCACAGTGCGAACAAGGAAGAAGGAAAGGACGCTTTGCTTCCTGGTTACCAACCTAGGAAGGGACGAAGTGATTCTGGGATACCCCTGGTTCACGGCTTTTGAACCCGCAATTAAGTGGGGGGATGCGATGCTGAACGAGGAGTATCAGCTGGTCGTGATAACGAGTCTTCACTTGTCAGACGAAGCCACGCCCATGGAAGCTTCCATTCGGGCATTGGAGACGTATGAACTTGACAAGGAAGTGTGGGAGCAGCTCATGGATGACAAGCAAGAGCCCCAGATCGCATTTGTGTGAAAGACCACCACGGCCTCTGAACTAGCACAACAAGAGGCCGCAAAAAAGAAGGAGCGCACATTCGAAGAGATGGTCCCAGAAGAGTATAGACGCTATTGTAAGATTTTTGATGAAGAAGCGTCCCATCGATTTCCCCCATCTTGTCCCTGGGACCATGCAATAGACCTCCTCCCCAATGCCCCCACTTCGCTGGACTGCAAAGTCTACCCCCTCGCACAGAACGAACAAGAAGCCTTAACCGTGTTTCTGAACGAACAATTGGCAAAAGGATATATTTGCCCGTCCAAATTGCCCTATGCATCACCCTTCTTCTTCATCAAGAAAAAGGATGGCAAACTATGCCCCGTTCAAGACTACAGGTGGCTGAACAAACTTACAATCCGCAATCACTACCCATTGCTGCTAATCCCAGAACTCATTGATCGAATACGAGACACATGACTATACACCAAACTCGACATTAAATGGGGGTACAACAACGTACGTGTCAAAGAGGGAGATGAATGGAAAGCCGCATTCAAAACCAATCAAGGGTTATACGAACCCCTTGTCATGTACTTCGGACTTACCAACTCCCCATCTACATTCCAGGCAATGATGGACTGGACCTTCCGACCTCTCGCCCTAACCAACAAAGTAATCGTCTACATGGATGATATCTTGATAGCCACACCACTCAACTACCCTCAACACTGTGCGGTCATACATGAAGTTCTCCGCCTATGCCAAGAGCACGACCTCTATATTAAACCTGAAAAGTGCGAGTTTGAAGTACTTGAAGTTGAATACTTGGGACTTGTAACGCCACCACAGGGGCGTTAGGTACGACGTGTACCACGCTAAGTCAATCGGGATCGGAAGAGCGCGAGTCGGTTAAGACTCAGTTCGGGGATGCACAAGTATCGCTCGGTTTCCCTGGAACCGAGGATAATAGTAGGAAGGCAAGGCTTAAGCGCAAACAGGCAAGCCAAACGTGGACTCAAACGCACTGGCGAGTCAAAGGTCGATCGTGAGACAGAACTGATGTGGTATTACACAAGAAGTCAAATCTACCGTACAGGCTAGGTAGCGTGTGACTTATATACTAGTACAGGGTGTTTGCAACAGACAAACACATAGCGCAATCGTGAGTCAAGAAGATAAAACGAGGAACAAAGGGATGGGTCATAAGGGGAACAAGGGAATCCCGCGGGACGACGCGTGCCTCAGAAGTGGTCAGCGGACGAAACGAAGCGTAAAACTGGCCATCCTATCGCCGAGGCGCACGGTGCGAGATAGAAGTCGAGACGTACGAGTCATGGGAACGTATCGTAAAAGTACAGTAGTCAGAACAAGAGAAATACCGGCGATTCGTGACATTACCCCCCCACCAGAATCGAAGTCGCCTCGACTTCGACTAGTCACTGGTATAGTACCAGTCGTCGTCAACGGGAATGTTAGCCGGAACAGGGGAAGGGGTGCGCGGGCAGGTGTGCCGACGCAGGAACATGTAACGCCCCCTCTCCCCACAGTCTCGACACATCTCGTACTGCAGACACTTGATCTCGTCGTGTGTAGCGTCATACCTCAAGCACTTCCCACACCACCGAGGGCGCGCGTCGGGATCGTGATGCGCGGGCATCATGGGTGAAAGTCGACGAATGAGGCAAACGTCGAGGCGGTGGGAACGACTTCCGCACCACTGACATGGCTCTCGCGCACGCCGTTCCGGGCATTGAGCCACCAGATGCTCCGTCGACTTACACTGGAAGCACTTGCGCTGACGTCCCCTGCCTTCCCCGTGAAGGTGGGGCATCTCACTAGGCCCAGCGACTTGCGGCATGAGAGGAGTAGGCTCGGGCGAGCCTCGCGGACGTACGGGCTTAGCGCTGAGCTCCGCATACTTGTCGGCGATGAGGGGGATGGCCCTTGCGTACTGAAGCCGTTGGCGGACAGACGCAAGGTCCATGTCGAGGTGGAACTGATCTCGTGTAAGCTCCATCTCCAACCGCCGGATATCCGACTGTCGCACGCGAATGGCATCCCTACGCGTGAGGCATTCGCGAAGGCGGGAGACTTCTGCGTGAAGGCGGGGGTTACGGAGCTCGACTAATACCTCGTTAAGAACGATGGTACGGGGATCATGAGGGTGGAACATGTTGAGCTGATTGTCAGTGATGTACTGCGCTAACTGCCCCGTGTAAACGTCTTTGAGGAAGACCTGGGACGCGTAGCAAGGATGCCCCTTCCCCATCGTCCCCACGACCTCCTGATAGTTGTGGCGATAGTAAATGTACCGCGCCGTTTGCTTCTCAGTACCCGTTTCTCCGACTAAGAGCGGGAAGAATGTGGGCGCGTCAGGGTCGTTGTGGAAAAAGGGGATGCCTGGATCTTTGTCCTCCTCATCGTCCTCATCATCGAGGAGGGCGAGCGTGGGATCGGGCTCCACCCTGCGCATCTGAGGGTCTGGCGTGAACGTATGGTCCAGTTCCGCGGGGAATGGCGGTACAGGGATGTGGGTTGCGAGTATGGTGGGGGGTGACAGTGGCGGTGGTGGGGTCAGGGGAATGGGAGGCTCGGGTGGACTGGTGAGTGTGGTGGGGACGTGAACGGTGACGGGTGTATCAACAGAGAAGGGGACTACAGGAGTTGGTTCGGGCTCCTCAGTTTGTCGAGCGAGGGCAGAGACAGCGAGGGCTAACACTGGGAGCGGGGGTGAAGTAGGGACTACGGAGTACGGCATACAACCCTCTGGCGCGGAGGGGACACCCAGTTCCTGTGAGGGTGCGGTCAGGTTATCAAGAATAATTTCAACGGGGCAGCGAAGTGGGATAGTGGAGACAACGGGAGTGGTTGACATGGTAGAAGTAGGAGTTTGCGAGTGATGGTGGTATCGAGGGGGGGTACGTCTTATATCTTTTGACCAGCCCCTTCGGCGGTAGGGTTCAGGTGATAGAAGTCGGCAATAAGATTTGGCGCGTGACGGACGTTTTCGAGGGGTTCCCACGTGCTGTCACTTATCGGGAACCCCTTCCACTGTACGAGGAATTGAAGTTTGCGCCCTCGTCCATGTGATTGAGATTGCAGGATCCGCTCCACTTCAAACTCTTCCTCTCCATCAATTAGTTCCGGGGGTGGGCGCGTGAAGTTTGCGCCATGTAACTCCGTCTCCTTATATGGAGTGAGGAGGTTGGCATGGAAGACGGGATGTATCTTCCACGTGTTCGGGAGTTCTAGTTCGTATGACACGTCAGATAGCACCTTTTTGATACGGAATGGTCCATGTCGTTTGGGTGCCAGCTTTGTGGTTGGGTAGAAAGTGCGGAGATTCGTCCCTTCGAGCCAGACCTGAGCTCCTTCTTGATAGGGGATAAAACGCGTCTTCCCTCTTTTTGCCATCAAGTCTTGCGCATGCTTGATGCAATCTTGCGCGTGTTGTCGTCTGATGACCATGTCTTCTAGGCGCTGTTCCACGGATGGAGACGGCGTGGGTTTCGGTGTCCACGTGGTGCGCGGTTCCCATCCCATGATTAACGAGAATGGCGACTCCTTTGTGGTTGCGTTGGGCCAGGCATTGTGCGCAAATTGAGCGACTGGTAAAGCTTCCGCCCAGTTGTCCTGCTGCACGTTGCTCCAGTGTCGAAGGTACTGTTCGAGCCACTGGTTTGTTCGCTCTGACTGTCCGTCGGTTTGTGGGTGGTAGGCGGATGATATGTTTTGACGGATGCCCAAGGTTTTGCAGAGGTTGGTCATGAAGGCGGAAGTGAACCGGGGATCTCGGTCGGTAATGATTTTTCGGGGTATCCCGTAATGTGGGTATACGTGGTGGAGATAGAGTCGTGCCACTCCTTCTGCTGTAATCGACTCATTGCAGGGAATGAAGATTGCAGCCTTTGAGCAGTCATGGTCGGTAATCGTGAGTATTGAGTCGTATCCGTTGGAGGGGGGTAGTTTGGTGATGAAGTCCATTGCGACGACTTCGAATGGTTCGGCATGTGGGTCTGTGGTGATTGGGAATAGGTGTGGTTTTTGGCGGTGGGGGTTAACTTTGTTTGCCTGGCACGTCGCGCAGCCTTTAACATAGTCTTCTACGTCTTTGCGCATGTTGGGCCACCAGTAGTCACGTCGCAGTAGTTCGTAGGTATTCGCGATTCCTGGGTGTCCCATTGCCGGCGTGTCGTGGAAAAAGGTGATTACCCCCCGTTTAAGGTCGTTGTCGCCCACGACAACTAGTGCGTCATTCTTCCACCACAGCCCCCCTACTTTCTTCAAGTTATAGGGCTCGACCCACCGCAGTACTTCTGTTTCGTCTAAGTTCTGCGAAATCTGGGTCCATATGTCCATATCATGCATGGACATTTCGGTTGCTCGGATGAAGCGCTCCGCGGGGAGGACAATAATGTCATTGTTGTCCTCTTCATGTGCCGCGTAGTCCGCTCTTCGTGACAGGGCATCCGCGCGGCTGTTCCTGACTCCGGGGATGTGTTTTAGGAGAAAGTCGTATTCTGAGAGTTCCAGGAATTCGCGTGCGACTCTTCGGCTGATCTTTCTGGGTTCTTTCCAGTACTGTAAGTTGGCGTGGTCGGTGTGGATGATAATCTTGTGAGGGGAGCCGATGAGATAGGTACGCCATGCCCGCAAGGCTTTAACAACTGCCAACAATTCCCTGTCGTAGATATCGTAGTTGCGCTCCGCTTGGCTGAAGGACTCAGAGTGGAACGCGACGGGGTGTAGCTTTTGATCTGGACCAAGCTGACTCAACACAGCTCTGATGGCGACGTTTGACGCATCGACTTCTAGTTCGAACAGCTTTGCAAGGTCGGGAAATATTAGTGTGGGTTCCCGTTCGATGCTGCGTCTGACGTTATCAAAAGCGTCTTGCTCGCGTTGTCCCCAGTGCCATGGGGTATCTTTGCGGGTTAGGTCGTGCAGTGGTCGTGCGAGCGCGGAGAACCCTCGAATG
Source organism: Lactarius akahatsu (assembly GCA_021524915.1). Taxonomy (NCBI): domain Eukaryota; kingdom Fungi; phylum Basidiomycota; class Agaricomycetes; order Russulales; family Russulaceae; genus Lactarius; species Lactarius akahatsu. The sequence goes on from JAKELL010000003.1 coordinate 205,137, forward strand.
AACCTTCGATAGAAGTTACAAAACCCGAGGAATGCTCGTACTTTGCGGAGGTTCCTTGGGGCCGGCCATTCTTGGATGCCCCGTACTTTTACGGGGTCCATCCGCAAGTTCCCATGGCCAATGATGAGCCCCAAGTACTCGACTTCTAGTACTTCGAATTCGCATTTTTCGGGCTTGATGTAGAGGTCGTGCTCTTGGCACAGGCGGAGGACTTTGTGTACGACGGCACGGTGTCGGGGGTAGTCGAGTGGTGTGGCTATCAGGATGTCGTCCATGTAGACGATTACTTCGTTGGTTAGAGCAAGGGGTCGGAAGGTCCAGTCCATCATCGCCTGGAACGTAGACGGGGAATTGGTAAGTCCGAAGTACATGACGAGGGGTTCGTATAGCCCTTGATTGGTTTTGAATGCGGCCTTCCATTTGTCCCCTTCTTTGACGCGCACATTGTTGTATCCCCATTTAATGTCGAGCTTGGTGTATAGTCGCGCATCTCGGATTCGGTCAACGAGTTCTGGAATTAGCGGCAGTGGGTAATGATTGCGGACCGTGAGTTCGTTCAGCCGTCTATAGTCCTGAACAGGGCGTAACTTGCCATCCTTCTTTTTGATGAAAAAGAAGGGTGATGCGTAAGGCGACTTAGATGGGCGAATATATCCTTTCGCAAGTTGTTCATTTAGAAACACGGTTAGTGCTTCTTGTTCGTTTTGTGCAAGGGGGTAGACTTTACAGTCCAGCGAAGCGGGGGCATTGGGAAGGAGGTCTATTGCATGGTCCCACGGGCGGGACGGAGGGAATCGATGAGACGCTTCTTCGTCGAAGATTTTACGGTAGCATCTATACTCTTCTGGGACCATTTCTTCAAATGTGCGCTCCTTCTTCTTCGCGGCCTCTCGTTGTGCTAATTCAGAGGCTGTGGTGGTCTTTCGCATAAACGCGATCTGGGGTTCCTGCTCATCATTCATGAGCTGCTCCCACGCTTCCTCGTCAAGTTCATACGTCTCCAACGCCCGAATGGAAGCTTCCATGGGCGTGGCTTCGTCTGACAAGTGAAGGCTCGTTACCACGACCGGCTGATATTCCTCATTCAGCGTCGCGTCTCCCCACTTAATCGCGGGTTCGAAGGCCGTAAACCAGGGGTATCCCAGAATCACTTCGTCCCTTCCTAGGTTAGTAACCAGAAAGCGAAGTGTCCTTTCCTTCTTCCCTGTTCGTACTGTGAGATTGGTGTATTGCGTGATTGCCCCATCTTGGTTATGGGTGCCATCCACGTTCCAAATGCGGATAGGGTGTGTAACGTCCCTTGTTCCAATTTGGAGTCTTTTCAGAAGTGAGGAGCATATGAAATTGTCGGTAGCTCCCGAGTCGATAAGGACTTGTCATTCGGCCGTTGCGTGTGCAGATGTAAACAGAACTGGGATTCGCATGGATCGATATCTGCTAGTGTACACGTTCAAATTTAAAGCTCTAGCCCAGGCCGCCGGGTTCAAGCGTCGAGAAAATCCTCTCGTCCGAATAACTTGTCAATCATGAGGTCCTGTACTTCTTGGGTTTGTGCCTTCATCGCTGCGATCTGTAGATCCGCCTGCTCTTCATTCGATAATACGCGACTAGATTGTATGGTGAGAGAAGAGATGGCAGGAGTTGGTAGACTTGGACTCGGGGAAGTCGTGGCTGATGATCGCGAGGGCAAGGGGGTTGGCGCCATGGCAGATGTGGCGGTAGCCACTCGCACGCCCTTTTGAGGACAGTTACGCGAGATGTGCCCTTGAGCACGGCATCTAAAACATCTTCCCTCCTTCTGAAGTTGGACTTTGTCGGTGTTGGTGAGAGCCACGGAGGCTCGGGCGCGTCCAACATCCATGGCGTTGGGATCTCGGGTCCCTTTGAGGGCTTGGACCCACTGTTCTTGGCTCTGACCTCCCTTCTTTCGCGGGGGTTTTCCCTTGCCCAGGCGGTCCTTAAGAACAAGGTATTCAGCCTGCTGCAATCGAGCGGCCGCCTTCCACTGCTCCCAAGTGACAGGGTGCTGGAAGCGGACAGCGTTAACGACTAACTGGTTGGGTAGCCCGTCCTGGAAAAGTTCCAGTGTCGTGGCTTCGTCGGGGTTGTACCCCGCTTTTGTAACGAGGTTCTGGAAGGTCGCGATGTATGTGTCGATGTCCCCTCCCTTCATGGCGAGGGTCTGAAGCGCTTTGCATGCGTTGGTCTGTTCCGAGGTGTCAGTGTAGGCTTGTACAAACCGGTCTCTGACGGTCATCCACAGGACTTCGTTGCTCCGATCAACTCCTGCGATAACTTGGTCGTCCAGCCATTGCGCTTGTTCCGCCACCCAGTCATTTACTAGTGGTCCGCGGATGTAGGATAGGAATGTCATTGCTCGCGAGGCCGGGACAGCGAGTTGGTCAACGGTGGGGTTCATCCCTTTATAGAGCTGGAACGCTAGCAAGAAGGCTTTGCTTTCGTCCCTTACTCCGGTGAATTCAGGGGGAGGGTTCCCCCCTAACCGCCCGTTTCCTCCGGGGGCTGGCGCAGCTCCTCCTGGGGCACCTCCGATGCCACCAGCGCCGCCGCCTCCGCCGCCGCCGCCGCCGCCGCCACCCCCTCCGCCACTTCCTGACGGAGGTGCTGGCGCCCCTCCTCCCGAGCCTGATGCTCCGGGGATTCCTCCTCCACTACTGGTGAGGGTGGTACTGGCTGACGCCTGTTGTGTCTGAGACATGTCGTAAGCTGAGAAGTGAGTTGTCGAGGTTGGTAGGTTCGTCGTAGGTATGGTGACGCTAGGTGATGGGTCGTCGTCAATGGTGATGCCCGAAGCAGCACGGATTGTCAGGGGTCCGGCTCTGAGCGTCAAGGGTACTATGCTGATGGTGTACCACTGTCCTTTCTTTGGGGAGTAATCAATGTACGCCCACTGTCGTAGGTCTTCGAGATAATGGACCTGTCGGTATTTCTGGGTGTTGGGGTGGAAGAGGAAGTACCCTTCTACTCCTTCGTGTTCTTTCCAGACGACGGTTCCTTTGATTCTGTCAGAAAGCTCGTCGTCACTGTATCGGTCGATGTATTCGGCTTGGAACTGGGATCGGCTGCGACTGTGGGTCGCCATGGTGAGAGATTTGACTTAATGTAACGCCACCACAGGGGCGTTAGGTACGACGTGTACCACGCTAAGTCAATCGGGATCGGAAGAGCGCGAGTCGGTTAAGACTCAGTTCGGGGATGCACAAGTATCGCTCGGTTTCCCTGGAACCGAGGATAATAGTAGGAAGGCAAGGCTTAAGCGCAAACAGGCAAGCCAAACGTGGACTCAAACGCACTGGCGAGTCAAAGGTCGATCGTGAGACAGAACTGATGTGGTATTACACAAGAAGTCAAATCTACCGTACAGGCTAGGTAGCGTGTGACTTATATACTAGTACAGGGTGTTTGCAACAGACAAACACATAGCACAATCGTGAGTCAAGAAGATAAAACGAGGAACAAAGGGATGGGTCATAAGGGGAACAAGGGAATCCCGCGGGACGACGCGTGCCTCAGAAGTGGTCAGCGGACGAAACGAAGCGTAAAACTGGCCATCCTATCGCCGAGGCGCACGGTGCGAGATAGAAGTCGAGACGTACGAGTCATGGGAACGTATCGTAAAAGTACAGTAGTCAGAACAAGAGAAATACCGGCGATTCGTGACAGGACTCATCATCAGCCATGGGAATCTGCGGATGGACCCTGTAAAAGTATGGGGCATCCGAGAATGGCCAGCCCCAAGAAACCTTTGCGAAGTACAAGCATTCCTTGGGTTTTGTAACTTCTACTGAAGGTTCATTCGGGGTTTCTCCGCACTCGCACGACCATTGCACGACCTAACCTGCAAAGACACTCCATGGCACTGGGGACAACGCGAACAAGATGCATTCGATAACGTCAGACACAGTATCGAACGCGAACCCACACTATTGTTTCCCGACCTCGCAAAGCCGTTTGAACTAGAGGTCGATGCATCGAACATTGCCATCGGAGCTGTGCTAAACCAGCTCAGCCCGGACCAAAAGTTACACCCCGTTGCGTTTCACTCTGAGTCCTTCAGTCAAACAGAACGCAACTATGACATCTACGATAGAGAACTACTGGCGGTCGTCAAAGCCCTGCGGACGTGGCACACTTATCTCATCGGCTCCCCTCATAAAATCATCATCCACACCGACCACGCCAACCTGCAGTACTGGAAAGAACCCCGAAAGATCAACAGACGAGTCACGCACGAATTCCTCGAACTCTCAGAGTACGACTTCCTTCTAAAACACGTCTCTGGAGTTAGGAACAGCTGCGTGGATGCCCTGTCACGAAGAGCGGACTACGCAGCACATGAAGAGGACAACAATGATATTATTGTCCTCCCTGCGGAACGCTTCATCCGAGCAACTGAGATATCCATGCACGATATGGACATCTGGACCCAGATATCGCAGAACTTAGATGAAACAAAAGTACTGCATTGGGTCGAGCCCCATAACCTGAAGAAGGTGGGGGGGCTATGGTGGAAGAATGATGTGCTAGTTGTCATGGGCGACAACGACCTTAAACGGGGGGTAATCACCTTTTTCCATGATACGCCGGCAATGGGACACCCAGGAATCACAAACACCTACGAATTATTACGACGCGACTACTGGTGGCCCAACATGCGCAAAGACGTAGAAGACTATGTCAAAGGCTGTGCGACGTGCCAGGCAAACAAGGTCAACCCCCACCATCAAAAACCACATCTATTCCCAATCACTACAGACCCACATGCCAAACCATTCGAAGTCGTCGCAATGGACTTCATCACCAAACTTCCCCCCTCTAACGGATATGACTCTATACTCACAATCACCGACCACGACTGCTCAAAGGCTGCAATCTTCATCCCCTGTAATGAGTCGATTACAGCAGAGTGGCACGGCTCTACCTTCACCATGTATACCCGCACTATGGCATACCCCGAAAAATCATCACCGACTGAGACCCCCGGTTCACCTCCGCCTTTATGACCAACCTCTGCAAGGTCTTGGGCATCCATCAAAATGTATTGTCTGCCTATCACCCTCAAACCGACAGACAGTCAGAACGAACAAACCAGTGGCTCGAACAGTACCTTCGACACTGGAGCAATGTGCAGCAGGACAACTGGGCGGAAGCCCTACCAGTCACCCAATTCACGCACAATGCCTGGCCTAATGCAACCACAAAAGAATCGCCATTCTCGTTAATCATGGGATGGGAACCGCACACCACATGGACACCAAAACCCACGTCATCCCCGTCCGTGGAACAACGCCTAGAAGACATGGTCATCCGGCGACAACACGCGCAAGACTGTATTAAGCATGCGCAAGACCTAATGGCAAGAAGAGGGAAAACACGCTTCATTCCCTACCAAGAAGGGGCCCAAGTTTGGCTCGAAGGAACAAACCTCCGCACCTTCTACCCGACCGCAAAGCTAGCACCTAAACGACATGGGCCATTCAGTATCAAGAAGGTGCTATCTGACGTATCGTATGAGTTAGAACTCCCGAAAACGTGGAAGATACACCCAGTCTTCCATGCAAACCTCCTCACACCATATAAGGAGACGGAGCTACATGGCGCAAACTTCACGTGCCCACCCCCAGAACTAATCAATGGGGAGGAAGAATTCGAAGTAGAATGAATCCTGCAGTCCCGATCACACGGACGAGGGTGCAAACTTCAATTTCTCGTCCAATGGAAAGGATTCCCAATAAGTGATAGCATGTGGGAACCCCTCGAGAATGTCCGATACATGCCCGACCTTATCGCTGACTTCTATCACCTAAACCCTACCGCCAAAGGGGCTGGCTGAAAGATATAAGACGCACCCCTTCAATACCACCACCGCTTAACCTCCCCCACAAACTCTCATCTCTACCATGTCGACCACTCCTATTGTCTCTACCGTCCTGATCCGCCGTCCCGTCGAGGTCATCCTCGATAACCTAACTGTACCTTCACAGGACCTGGGTGTCCCCTCTGCACCGGAGGGTTGTACGCCGTACTCCATGGTCCCGACTTCACCCCCACTCCCAGTCTTAGCTCTCGCAGTCTCTGCCCTTGCCCGACAGTCTGAGGAGTCCAAACCAACCCCTGTAGTCCCCTTTTCCATCGATACACCAGTCACCATTCATGTCCCCGCTACGCCTACCGACCCACCTGAACCTCCCATTTCCCTAACCCCACCACCACCACTGTCACCTCCTGCCGTACTCGCAGCCCATATCCCTATACCACCATTCCCCGCAGAACTAGATCACATGTTTACACCGGACCCTCAGACACACATGGTCGAGCCTGATTCCATGCTCGCCCTCCTCGACGATGAGGATGACGGAAGGGATGAGGACCCCGGTATCCCCTTCTTTCGCAACGATCCTGATGCACCCACATTTTTCCCACTCTTAGTTGGGGAAGTGGGTACTGAAAGACAAACTGCACGGTACATCTATTACCGCCACAACTATCAAGAGGTTGTGGGGATGATGGGAAAGGGACATCCCTGTTATGCCTCCCAAGTTTTCCTCCGAGATGTCTACACGGGGCAGCTGGCACAGTACATCACCGACAACCAGCTCAATATGTTTCATCCTCACGACCCCCGTACTATTGTTCTCAACGAGGTATTGGTCAAGCTCCGCAACCCCTGTCTTCACGCAGAAGTGTCTCGCCTCCACGAGTGTCTCACACGTAGAGATGCTATTCGCATGCAGCAGTCGGACATCCAGCGGTTGGAAATGGAGCTTACATGGGATCAATTTCACCTTGATATGGACCTTGCGTCTGTCTGACAATGGCTTCAGTATGCGAGGGCCATTCCCCTTATTGCGGATAAGTACACCGAGCTTAGCGCTAAACCCGTGCATCCGTGGGCCTCACCCGAGCCCACCCCTCTTGTGCCTCGGACCGCTGGCCCTAGCGAGATGCCCCGCCTTCAAGGGGAAGGCAGGGGGCGTCAGTGCAGGTGTTTCCAGTGCAGGTCGATGGAGCACCTCATGGCCCAGTGCCCGGAGCGACGTGCACGGGAGCCATGTCAGTGGTGCAGGAGCCATTCCCACTGCCTTGACGTCTGCCTCATCCGCCGGCTCTCACCCATGATGCCCGCGCATCACGACCCTGATGCCTGCCCTCGGTGGTGTGGGAAGTGTTTGAGGTACGATGCCACACATGACGAGATCAAGTGCCTGCAATACGAGATGTGCCGGGATTGCGGGGAGAGGGGGCGTTACATGTTCTTGCACCGGCATACCTGTCCACGTACTCCCTCTCCCGTCCCTGCCAACATCCCCGTTGACGATGACTGGTACTACACCAGTGACTAGTTGAAGTCGAGGCGACTTCAATTCTGATGGGGGGGTAATGTCACGAATCACCGGTACTTCCTTTTCTTCATCTCAATTACTGTACTTCTACGATATGTTCCCATGACTCGCATGTCTCGGCTTCTATCTCACGCCTTGCACCTCGGCGATAGGATGGCCAGTTTTGCGCTTTGTTTCATCCGCCGACTATTTCTGAGGCACGCGCCGCTCCGTGGGATTCCCTTGTACTCCATATAGTTTTCCCTTTGTTTCTTTGTTTGTATGAATCACGTCAGGATTGCACCATGTGTTTGCCTTGTGCAAACACCTCATACTGGTATATAAGTCACGCCCTACCTAGCTTGTACAGTAGATTTGACTTCTTGTGTAATACCACATCGACTCTGTCTCACAAACGACCTTTGACTCGCCAGTGCGCTTGAGTCCATGTTTCGCTTGCCTATTTGCGCTTGAGCCTTGCCCTTCTACTATTATCCTCAGTTCCAGGGAAACCGAGCGATACTTGTGCATCCCCAAACTGAGTCCTAACCGACTCGCGCTTTTCCGATCCCGATTGACTTAGCGAGGCACACATCGTGCCTAACGCCCCTGTGGTGGCGTTACATTTCCAATACTTTATTCTAGAACAGATGGCACGATCGGATGATCATGACACTCATGCCAAGAGTGCCTTATGCCATTGGCTGGAAGATCCCATTGTATTAGGGTTCATGACTCACAGTGACTCAGACTAAGGTTCAAGCTGAGCTTTAAAGCTCCTTGAATGTGTATAAGTAGTGCAGCTGAGCGTCCCTAAGACGCCAGCTTTGGTACATCTTGGATTCCCCCTTCCCCTCTTATCCATACTGCTTCCTCTTAGTCTTGTAGTGCCGCGCTGTGCTGTCTTGCCAGCATGTGCTGATAGCTACTCATACTTATGGAATGCCAGCTCTTCCTCTGCTTGTCACGAATCGCCAGTACTTCCTTTCTTTCATCTCGATTACTGTACTTTTACGATACGTTCCCATGACTCACGCATCTCAGCTTTCATCTTGTGCCTTGTGCCTTGGCGATAGGATGACCAGTTTTACGCCTTGTTTCATCCGCCGACTATTTCTGAGGCACGCGCCACTCCACGGGATTCCCTTGTACTTCATATAGTTTTCCCCTTGTCTCTTCATTTGTACGAATCGCGTTAGGATCGCGCCATGTGTTTGCCTCACGCAAACACCCCGCATTGGTATATAAGTCACGCCCTACCTAGCTTGTACAGTAGACTTGACTTCTTGTGTAATACCACATTGACTTTGTCTCACGAACAACCTTTGACTTGCCAGTGCGCTTGAGTCCACATTTAGCTCGCCTATTTGCGCTTGAGCCTTGCCTTTCTACTATTATCCTCGGTTCCAGGGAAACTGAGTGATACTTGTGCATCCCCGAACTGAGTCCTAACCGACTCGCGCCTTTCTGATCCCGATTGACTTAGCGAGGTACACGTCGTGCCCAACGCCCCTGTGGTGGCGTTACACTGCTCCTATAGTGTGCCCTCGGAGACCCGTCCAGCCACTGTAGCTTCCTTATCCACTATGAGCATGCTGTCTTGCCGCTCCTGTCTGTCATTACGACCACAAGTAACGCTTTCCCCATTACGACTTCAGCATAAACCTGTGTTCGACGGAGACCCCAAGTTGAGACAACGAACAGGCTGGAAGGACTGTTACAGCAAAGACATTTGAGATGTTTGTAGATCTGGTTCTGAGGAGCAGTCAGAACCAGCCCAGATCTTGTATAGGAAGGTAGATGTCCTGCCATAGGAGCGCTATAACTCCATAACACAATAGTGTGTCATGCCCCATATTTGTGCAACTTTTGGGGATATACTATAGTAGTGGAATCATTTTACTGATGGCTGCCTCATACTGTAGTCTCATAGGCCTAGAAGGCTAGTAGTCATGTCATACGGCCTTGTCAGGGTCTAGCAAGAAGGGCACATGGGAACATTGTCTGGCGAAGGATGTTCCAAGGCCATCTCTAACCTTTACAGCTAGGTAGACTGGGGCTGCTAAGACGTGCAGTAGAGGGTAGTACCCTAGAGATGAGCCAACAGCAAATTCCAGAAGCAATGATAGGGATCAACTCCCATAACAATTGTGACTGTCATCTGTGGAGTCTCTAGTCTAGACCATTAAGGGTCTTGGTACTAAGCAACTAGACTAGTGATACATGCCATGCAGCGAATCCTGCACAAAGGGAGCGAATACTTCTCCTGGCAGAGGTCTAGTCATAGCTACTGTGTAAATACTATTATAGTATAGTAGCGTCTCCTAGTTGCATCAGAGGGAAGGACTTCTGGGTTTGACTATTAACCAGGCCTTCACACCCCTTAAAGTGACCCAGGTATTAACTGAGTATCACCCAACCATTAGAGAGGCCTATAGCCACAAGGGTCTTCCCCTATTGGCCTATGAAAGCACTTCCAGACTAAAACCGGGTATAGAAGCTATGGAAGTGTGCACAGGGGAGTTTGAGGTTGTAGGACCTCTCACGAGAACCTCCTTAGGAGGCTAGCCAATATGACACATGACAAAGTCATGGCGGACAAGAAAGGAATGTGTCGAGAAAAGAGGATAGAGGATGCTCACTGAGGGTAGGGACGACAAGTGATTATGTGGTCGGATAAGAGAGCAAAGTGACACAAGACAGATCTGTTGTAATAATGCAAGTTAGTTATTAGGCATCAGGGCCCATAACCTGTTGAAGCGCAGAACTAACAAGCAAGATGTTAATAGCGAAGAGCTAAAGGAGACAAGTTAACTTCAGAGGTGAAGGGAACTCTGAAGTGTAGAGGCGAAAACAACAGTCCTTATATACAGGACACTTAGATAAGAATCGTCCATGCGCACAGGTGATCCAAACACAATATAGGTGGTCTGTGCACCAGAGGGAGAAATGCCATTGGAGGGCAGAGAACAATAGCTGCCTAAAGCAGACAATACCGGTATCTTAACAATAAGAACAATAGAGTCACATGACAACTCTAATAATAAAGATAAACAAAAAGCGGTCTGTACGAGTCCGGCCAAGTCCAAATCAGTCCATAGGGGACAGATACTGTATTTAGTATATGGGATGACTCAATCATATCCCATGAGACATGTGACCTAAGTCACATCTCAACAGTTCCCAACCTCAGCAGCCACATCTGCAAGGTTTTGCGCCATGCCAAAGCATGCACAGCCATTTCCAACCATCCTCATTCCCTGGGCTCTGTAGCTCACCATTTCCATTTCCGACCACACCACACTCACACACAGCCCTAGCCCTCTGACATCGATGCATTCGTGATTGATACGGACCCATATACAACAGTTCACGCCCTGTGGAGGCCTGTGCAATGCCTTGCGATGCCTTACACACCCCCAAATCCTGCACACATCTTAGCCCATTTCCTCCTCAGACAATCTCTTTCATAACTTGTTAATTTTCCTATTCGCTGATTCCACTTTCCATCACCATTCAGCATGCTCTCCTCACACATGCAGTCATTCCTCGAAACTGTCAAGACGCTTCACCAGTGACAAAGCAACCATGACAATCTCTGTGATCACATGAGGCGAGCATGATGACCTTGACCATGGCGACCATGGCAATGACCTTGGCAATGGTGACAAGGCCACCACAACAACCTTAGCCACAGTGGTGAGGCAACCACAGCGACAACCTTGGCAATGGTGACCATGACAGTGGTGGGGCAACCACAAGGTGACCACGACAATGATGAAGTCCAACCATGGGGTGACGACGACCACAGTAATGAGTACTGCTAGTAGGAATAGATTAATATATTGACATTTCCAACTTTGAGAGTGAGAAGGGGAGCTTCAAGACATGGAGGTTTGGGTACCCATGCATCACACATACGGGGTTTGATGGATTTGACAGGTGACATGGTGACAGGTTTGACAGGTGAGTGGCTGGTGTACCTGTACCCATAGTCACAGGTACAGGTTTTGAGGAGTAGCAGCCTCACCAATGTCACGATCTGATAATCGTGCCATTGATTATCTCAGATAATCAGCTTCTCAAAGAAGAATCTCTGGTTTGCTTCTGGTGTTTTGGATCCTTCTGTTCTGTCTGCATTTCCAGAATTCTTGTTTCTGCTTCTATGTTTCAAGTCTTGCTTCCCCTTCTGCTAGAATAGTCCCTGCTGCGCTTCCTAGGAAAAACATAGAAAAATACTAGAAAAACGAATATCTGTACTCGTATTTAAGGAGCCTGTAGTACACCTGTATTCTGCATTCTAGTCTTGTATCCTGTCCCCTGTCTTGCAATCTAGTTCCATTCCATTGCCTGCAGTGTGCAGCAAGTGGTCTTACATCTAGTGCTCTGCTACGATTTCCTCCTCTGTACGATCGCCACTATGCCTTTGCTTTCTTATCTCGCCTTCTGATTGCGTCCCCTGTGTTCGCTGTACGATTACGTTACGAGCCGACGCCTCGCGCTTCTTAGCTTCTATCTCGCACCCTGCGCCTCGGCGATAGGATGGCCAGTTTTGCGCTCTGTTGGAACCGCTGACCATTTCTGAGGCACGCGTTGTCCCGCGGGATCTCCTTGTTCTCTTTTCGATTCATCCCTTTGTTTACTCTTTTGTACCATTGACTCATAGTCGCGCCATATGTTTGTCTCGGACAAACATCCTGTACTAGTATATAAGTCGCACGCTACCTAGCTTGTACGGTAGACTTGACTTCTTGTGTAATACCACAACTGTCTTTGCCTCACGATCCCTGTTTGACTCGCCTTTGCGCTTGAGTCCCTTGTTTCGCTCGCCTTTGCGCTTGAGCCTGAGCTTCCGCTATTATCCTTGTGTCCCTGGGAGACCAAGTGATACTTGTTCACCACCGAACTGAACCTTGACCGGTTCGCTCTTGCCGATCCCGTTGACTTGCCGAAGTACACGTCGTACTTAACGCCCCTGTGGTGGCGTTACATTAAGTCAAGTCTCTCACAGTGGCGACGTCTAGTCGCAGCCGAACCAAGTTTAGGCCCGAGTATATTGACCGCCTTAGTTCCGACGAATTATCGGACAGAGTAAAAGGATCCGCGGTCTGGGCAGAACATAACGGGGTTGAAGGATACTTCATCTTTGATCCCTCGACACGAACCTATCGACAGATCCACTACCTTGAGGATAGACGCCTCTGGGCATTCATCGACTACTCCTTAACAGAAGGAAGGTGGTATACTATCGGACCAGTACCCCTTACCTTGAACACCGGACCCCTAGGACCTCCTGAACCTACGGGTATTAGCATTGACCCTTCCGACACCCCATCCCCGAGCGTTTCAGTTCCAACAACCAACCTCCCATCTACAGCATTCCCATCGTACGCCATGGCTCAGCCAGGACAAGCATCCGCCAGCACTACCCTCACAAGTGGGGGGGGTGCACCCAGCGGAAGCGGGGCACCCGCCGGAGGAACCCCCGCCAGTAGTGGCGGTGGAGGTGGCGGTGGAGGTGGCGGTAGTGGTGGTGGTGGAGGCGGCGGTGGTGGTGGCAGTGGACCGGCACCAGCTGGAGGACTCGCACCAGCCCCTGGAGGCAGCGGCTGTCTAGGAGGAAACCCCCCGCCTGAATTCGATGGAAGTCGCGAAAAGAGTAAGGCGTTCTTACGCGCCTTCAAGCTGTATTGCGGAATGAACCCAACCGTGGACCTACTCGCGGTACCCGGACAACGAGCCATGGCCTTCCTTTCCTACATCCGCGGACCACTTGTCGACGATTGGGTTGACGAGCAGATGAAGTGGCTCGAAGGTCAAATCGCAGCGGGAGTCCTACGAACCCAGAACAACCTCTGGAACGAGGTAGAAACTCGGTTCTTGCAGGCATATACCGACACTGCAGAACAAACGAAAGCCCGCAAGGCACTACAAAGCCTAGCCATGAAGGGCGAAGACATAGACTCCTACATCGCCCAGTTTGACAATCTCGTGACAAAGGCGGGGTATGGCCCGGACGAAGCCACAACATTGGAGTTGTTCCAAGATGGGCTCCCAAATCAGTTGGTCATCAACGCCATCCGTTTCCAGCACCCCATCACATGGGAAGACTGGAAGAGGGCAGCCCGTCTACAACAAGCCGAGTACCTGGTGCTGAAGGACCGACTCGGCAAGAACCGAACCCCACGACAAAAGAAAGGAGGGCACAACCGTGACCAATGGGTCCAAGCCCTCAGCAAGAACCGAGACCCGAACTCCATGGATGTCGGCCGGGCTCGAGCCTCTGTGGCTCTCACTGATGCCGACCGAACGCAACTTCAAAAGGAAGGGCGCTGCTTTAGATGTCGCGCCACAGGGCATATTTCACGCAACTGCCCGCAGAAGAATACTAGAATCGCCAACTCCTCCACTCAATCGACCCCCGCTGTCACCTCCGCCCCCATGCCCACTCCCGCCGTCACTACAGTCGCCGTACATTCTAACCGCGTGCTTTCGGCAGAAGAGCAAGCCGAGGCACAGATCGCGGCTATGAAGGCGCAACCTCCCGAGGTGCGGGACCTCATGGTGGAGAAGCTATTCGCAAAAGAGGATTTTCTCGACGCTTGAACCCGACGGCCTGGGCTAGAGCACTCAATATAAACGTGTACCATAGCAGATATTGATCTATGAGAATTCCAGTTCTTTTCAAATCTGCACACGCGACGGCCGAAAGACAAGTACTCCTTGACTCAGGAGCAACCGACAATTTTATCTGTGCCTCACTATTGAAGCGGCTGCAGATTGGAACACGTGACGTCACCCAACCAATACGTATTTGGAACGTGGATGGGACGCACAACCAGGATGGAGCCATCACACAATACACAGACCTAACTGTCCGCACAGGGAACGACACAAAAACACTTCGCTTCCTAGTCACGAATCTAGGAAGGGACGAAGTTATACTAGGATACCCATGGTTCTCGGCGTTCGAACCGCTGGTCAAGTGGGGCGAAGCCACGCTAAACGAAGACTTCCAGCCTGTGGTTATATCCAGCCTCGCGTCATCAGACGAAGCCATGCCTGTAGAAGCATCTATACGGGCATTGGAGACGTACCAACTTGATGAGGAGGCTTGGGAACAGCTCGAAGATGACGAGAGGGAACTGTGTATGGCGTTGGTGCGGAAGACGACGACCGCCTCGGAATTAGCTCAGCAAGAGGCGGCAAAACGGGGAGAACGCACCTTCGAAGAGATGGTACCGCCGGAATATCGACGATATCGCAAGGTGTTCGATGAGGAAGCATCCCATCGATTCCCGCCAAAACGACCCTGGGACCACGCCATAGACTTAGTGCCAAACGCCCCCACGGCCATGGACTGCAAGGTATACCCGTTGACCCAGGAAGAGGACAAAGCTCTTGGCGTTTTCCTCGCCGAACAATTAGAGCGGGGGTACATCCGACCATCGAAATCCCCTTATGTGTCACCATTCTTCTTCATAAAGAAAAAGGACGGGAAACTCCGACCAGTACAAGATTACCGCCGGTTGAACGAAGTCACCATCCGCAACCACTACCCACTACCCCTTATCCCTGAACTCATCGACAAAATTCGCGACGCGCGACTCTTTACGAAACTGGACATCCGTTGGGGATATAACAACATCCGGATCGATGAAGGAGACGAGTGGAAAGCCGCCTTCAAAACGAATAAAGGGACTTTTGAACCACTCGTAATGTACTTCGGTCTCACGAATTCCCCTGCCACATTTCAAGCCATGATGGACTCCACGTTTCAAGAACCAATATTAACAAATGAGGTCATCGTGTACATGGACGACATTCTCATTGCAACTATCGACGACCTCGCTCGCCACCGCGCACGGGTACACCAAGTCCTGACCATTTGTGAAGAGAACGACCTCTATATCAAACCCGAGAAATGCGAATTTGAGGTGCGGGAAACGGAATACCTCGGACTTATCATTGGACACGGGAAACTACGGATGGACCCCGTAAAAGTACGGGGTATCCGCGAATGGCAATCCCCGAAGAACCTCAAGGAGATGCGTGCCTTTATCGGCTTCTGTAACTTTTACCGCCGATTCATCAAAGGATTCTCAGCCCTTGCACGACCCCTCCACGACCTTACGAAGAAGGACACTCCATGGACTTGGGGTGCGGATCAGCAGTGCGCATTTGAGCGCATCAAAGACCAGATATGCCAGGAACCAGTCCTCCTGTCCCCCGACTTAGCAAAGCCATTCGAAATGGAGGTAGACGCATCCAACGTCGCCATTGGGGCGGTACTCAACCAACTCGGAGATGACCAGAAATTTCACCCAGTCGCATTTCACTCCGAATCACTGTCCGCGGCTGAGTGGAATTACGACATCTACGACCGAGAACTACTCGCGATAGTTAAGTCGCTCCGCGCCTGGCGCACATATCTCGTCAGTTCCCCCCATAAGATCATTATCTACACCGACCACGCCAACCTCCAATATTGGAAGGAGCCACGAAAGATCAGTCGCCAAGTAGCGCGCGAATTCCTGGAACTATCGGAGTACGACTTCATACTGAAGCACGTATCAGGAGTCAGAAATGGCCGCGCGGACGCCCTATCCCGAAGGTCAGATTACGCACCTGCCGACAAAGACAACAACGATGTTATCGTCCTCCCAGCGGATCGGTTCGCACGGGCAACAGAAATGTCAATGCACGACATGGACATTTGGACCCAGATCGCCCAAAACCTCGACGAGTCGCAAGTGCTGCGATGGGTGGAGCCACATAACCTCAAAAAACTTGGAGGACTATGGTGGAAAGGCGACGCCCTTGTCGTTGTCGGGGACAACGATCTTAAGAGGGGGGTAATCACCTTTTTCCACGATACACCCGCGATGGGACACCCCGGAATCACGAACACTTACGAATTATTGCGACGAGACTATTGGTGGCCCAGTATGCGCAAAGACGTCGAAGAATACGTCAAGGGTTGCGCCACGTGTCAAGCCAACAAAATCAACCCACACCGACAGAAGCCACACCTGTACCCCATCACAACAGACCCAGACGCAGAACCCTTCGAAGTGGTAGCCATGGACTTTATTACGAAGCTGCCACCGTCACAGGGTTACGACTCGATCCTCACTATCACTGACCACGACTGCTCGAAGGCAGCCATTTTCATCCCCTGTAACGAAACGATCACCGCAGAAGGCGTAGCTCGGCTATACCTCCGCCATGTCTACCCCCATTACGGCATACCCCGGAAAATGATCACCGACAGAGATCCGCGATTCACATCAGCATTCATGACACAGCTGTGTAAAGCCCTAGGAATCAGGCAAAACATCTCGTCGGCATATCACCCCCAGACCGATGGGCAGTCGGAGCGGACTAATCAGTGGCTAGAACAGTACCTACGCCACTGGAGCAACGTACAACAAGACAATTGGGCAGAAGCACTCCCAGTGGCACAATTCGCGCACAACGCATGGCCCAATGCCACGACAAAGCACTCCCCATTCTCGCTTATCATGGGATGGGAACCGCGCACCAACTGGGTTAAGAAGCCCACGACTTCCCCATCCGTTGACCAACGATTAGAAGATATGGGCAACCTTCGACAACACGCACAAGATTGCATCAAACACGCCCAAGAACTCATGACGAAGCGGGGACGTACCCGCTTCATCCCTTATCAAGAAGGCGCTCAAGTGTGGCTAGAGGGGACGAACCTTAAAACGTTTTATCCCACAGCCAAGCTAGCTCCAAAACGCCACGGGCCGTTCCGTATTAAGAAGGCCCTCTCAACTGTATCGTACGAGTTGGAACTTCCAAAGTCATGGAAAATCCACCCCGTGTTTCACGCCAACCTCCTCACCCCATATAAGGAGACGGAACTACATGGGGAGAACTTCCCGCGACCTCCGCCTGACCTTATCGACGGAGAAGAAGAATTTGAAGTGGAGCAAATCCTCGGATCAAGGGTCCATGGCCGAGGGCGCAAACTCCAGTTCCTAGTACAGTGGAAAGGATTCCCCGTAAGCGACAGCTCATGGGAACCACTCGAGAACGTTCAACACGCGCCTGACCTTATCGCCGACTTCTATCGGCGCAATCCTACCGCCGAAGGGGCTGGACGAAAGATATAAGAAGGCACCTCAGAAACCCCCACTCCGCATTCCTCTCTCATCTTGTTCACCATGACTTCCACTCCAGTCGTCTCCACCGTGCCCATTCGTCCCCCGTCCCAGATTATCCTTGACAATCTAACTGTACCGTCACAGGACCAAGGTGTCCCTTCGCAACCAGAAGGTTGCACGCCGTACTCTGTAGTGCCTAGTCCAGACCCCCCCATCTTGTACTTGATTGCCCCGACTCTCGAGCGCCTCGCTCGAGAAACAGCACCCACCCCGTACTCTGTATCCACTCCTGTAACCACACACGAACCCGCCAACCCCACACTTGTAGAACCGCGAACTCCCCCACCAGTACCAAAAACGCCACTCCCACCATTCTCCCCTGGAGTCAACAGTATCCTGTCACCCGCCAATCCACCCTGCCGTGTCGAGCCAGACCCTACCTACGCGACCTTAGACGACGGGGGGGTCGATGACGAAGACCCGACCGACCCGGGACTTCCATTCCTCCGTAACAGTCCTGACCTCGGCCATCTTTACTTCCCGATGAGGATCGGGGAGGCTGGCTACCCAAAATCCATCGCGCGGTTTATTTACTACCGCAAAGACTACCAGGAAGTCGTCGGGACTATGGGGAGGGACCATCCGTGCTACGTGCAGACGGTCTACGTCCAAGGGATCTATGAGGGACAGTTGCCGCAACACGTCACAGATCAACAGCTGGCTATGTTCCACCCCCACGACCCACGCGCCATATGCGTTGATGAGACTTTGGCCGAGTTGGGCGACGTCCGCCTCCGCGCAGAGGTAGCACGCCTTCGGGGGTGTCTGTTGCGTAAGGACGCAGTCGCCAAGCGAGAGTCGGAGATTAGGAGGATGGAGACGGACCTCGTGCGCGATCGGTTCCACATGGAGATGGACCTCGCGAGCGTGCGCAAGCGGTTGCAGTACGCGCGGGCCGTACCAAAGATATCCGAGAAGTACGACGAGCTGCAGATGAGGTATATGCGTTCTCGACGCTTTCCAGACCCCGTTCCCATCCCGCCGCGCGCCGGAGGACCTTGCGAGATGCCGCGCCTCCAGGGCGAAGGCAGTAAGCGGCCCCGCAAGTGTTTCCATTGCAAAGCGACCGACCACTTGATCGCGCAATGTCCCCAGAGGAGGTCAAGGCAACCATGTCAGTGGTGCGGTAGTCGGACCCACCAATATGAGGTGTGCCTTATTCGTCGTATCTCACCCATGTCACCCGCCTATGTCGACCCGGACGACCGCCCTCGATGGTGCGGCAAGTGTCTGCGGTATGACGCGCGCCATGAGGAGGTCCACTGCCCACAGTACGAGCAGTGTCGAGAGTGCGGTGAGCGCGGCCCTCATTTATTCTTACGTCGTCACACCTGCCCGCGCCCATCCTCACCTACCCCCGATACTGTACCCGTTGAGGACGATTGGTACTATACCAGTGACTAGTCGAAGCCGTGGCGACTTCGAGTCTGAGAGGGGGGTAATGCTACGATTTCCTCCTCTGTACGATCGCCACTATGCCTTTGCTTTCTTATCTCGCCTTCTGATTGCGTCCCCTGTGTTCGCTGTACGATTACGTTACGAGCCGACGCCTCGCGCTTCTTAGCTTCTATCTCGCACCCTGCGCCTCGGCGATAGGATGGCCAGTTTTGCGCTCTGTTGGAACCGCTGACCATTTCTGAGGCACGCGTTGTCCCGCGGGATCTCCTTGTTCTCTTTTCGATTCATCCCTTTGTTTACTCTTTTGTACCATTGACTCATAGTCGCGCCATATGTTTGTCTCGGACAAACATCCTGTACTAGTATATAAGTCGCACGCTACCTAGCTTGTACGGTAGACTTGACTTCTTGTGTAATACCACAACTGTCTTTGCCTCACGATCCCTGTTTGACTCGCCTTTGCGCTTGAGTCCCTTGTTTCGCTCGCCTTTGCGCTTGAGCCTGAGCTTCCGCTATTATCCTTGTGTCCCTGGGAGACCAAGTGATACTTGTTCACCACCGAACTGAACCTTGACCGGTTCGCTCTTGCCGATCCCGTTGACTTGCCGAAGTACACGTCGTACTTAACGCCCCTGTGGTGGCGTTACATGCTCTGCCTGGCTATATAGGCAGCACTCCTCTTGGTGGCTCAAGAGTTGTCCTTCCCTGCAAGCTGTGAGGCAGCCAGTAGCCATTACGACTAAGCGGTAGTGACATGGTCATGAGCCTGCCTCTAGGATCGTAACATAAGACTAGAACCATCCCCTACCGACTCATGCACGTTTTGCCGAGATCGGGACCTTTCATTTCGGAAACGTCACAGCCAACGTAGGAGGCGCAGTTCGCCACGGCCTACTAGGAGACGTTGTCCCACCCTGAGTACCCAGAGAAGCCCAGAAGACCTTACAGCCCCGCGAAGGATACCAGCGGACGAACCCGTAAGGAGACCAGTAGCCCAGAGACCCGTCAGTATTCATAGCCCAACCACCCCACGGAGACGCCGTTGTGCTCCTGCTCCACCTGTGCGGAACAGGAAGTAAGAGACCCAGACCCCTCGTCCATGACTCCCGATGCTGTCAGCAAGCCGGAAGCCAGAGATCAGCGACCCCATTGGTATTAATAGCCCGACCGCACAGTTCACAGCCCCGAGGCCCCATCGGTATCAGTAGCCCGACCACGCAGAGAACCGGAACCCTCAACGAGGACCAACGGAACCAGACCCAGGAAGGCCGCGCCTTCACCCCAACAGACTCAGAGAACCGTATTGTTACCTCAAGCAGACCCCGGAATCCTTGACAAGGACCAACGAAAGTAGACACAGCAGCCCTGCAGATTGGAGAATAACATTCTTGTAACATCTACCACGGACGTTTGCCTGACTTAGGCCTCGTTGCGAGTGGCGATCCTTTGTAAGAAGAAGTTCTGGTTAACTGACGTCTGCGGATAGAAAGCCAGGTGAGGGAGGATATGTCCGTCTAGCCCGAAGTATGCGTGGAGGTCTTCAAGTTGGGGGATGCCTGGCGGTACCTCGGGGGCGTATCGTGCAAACTCCCAAGATGTGTGGTCGATAATGAAGAAGGTTGTGTACGGCTTGGACACACGTTCGTTGCGGTACAGCTGGATTTGATAAGTGGCGGTGCCTTGAGGATATTCCACTGCCCACAGGAGGGATCAGGGACAAGTCACGGGGATCCCTGGTCTAAGGGGATATGCCAGACGACTCACTTAAGAGGGGACGCCTCTTAGTATAGACAAGTAGATGATGGTGGTATTGAAGAAGACCAAGATGCGGTTCTTGGTCTTCGCACTACTCTACTTATACAGATACACGCGGGCTTTGAAGCGCCGCTTTAAATGTAACTAGCCAATAGCGTAAGTAGAGCAAACCCTAATACAACTATCCTAGTTATGAGTCACTCCGAGTCATCCCGAGATCCAAGCCGTTATCGTACAATCACATGCGCCGGAGCTTACCCAGCTGACTGATCACTAAGTCCATGATGATATCCTGCTGACGGCGATGTCATAGTTGACACGTCAGTGTCCACTTCCTGGCCTGAGGCACGGATGAGTCCGAAACGTAACATCACCCCCTTTTTACAGTCAAAGCCCCAGCTCGACCCCGCTGGGTGGCCTCCCTCTGGGTCGCGACCCGTTGCCCGGCTTTCAAACCTGGTTGGTACAAGTCCCGCTCCTCCTCGATTCGGGTGATCACATTGGCTTGTTGCAGCCTGAGTATGCACTCCCGCCGTACGTGGGCAATCCGGTCTAGTTCCTCCGTCAGCCTGGCCAACTCCGCCTCCTTGGCTTCTACCCCTGCCTGTGCACAGCGGTAGCGATGGACCTCCACTGTCAATGTGAGGTCCTTGATGCCCGTCAGGGCGCGGTCAACTGACTCCCTCATAATACTGCGCTGATCTAGGAAGATCAGGTCGTCGTCGCAGTAGTCGATGTCGCGGGGGCGTTTGTAGTCGGGGGCGGCGTGCACTGGCTTGCTGTACTGCTGGTCGCTGCCTCTCCTGTAGGCAAGGATGAATGGGTCCACCGTAAGGATGAGCTGCGTATACCGAGCTGGGTGCAGCTGGTCCTGAGCATCTCGAATCTGAAAGGGGATGTAGTGTACTCCCCTGTTGTGTTGGAACCCGAGGGGTGGAGGAGTCTCCACTTGGCGTCGGGAAACCAGGCTGTGTTCTTCCACACGGTAGATGTGGACCTTGGGTCGAGGAACTTTCGGCATGAGAATGGGTTCCCTGTCTGTGGTGCATAGCAGAGGGGTTTCGTTGTGCATGGTCGTGAGGTGGTTCCTGTACGTAAGGTGTTGGTGTAGAGCGCAATGCTCTGCTGACATGTATTCCTCGAACTCTCGGTCCTCCTCTTGAACCGCAGCTTCGTCTTGACCAGGCTGGTCGGTCGCCGACATGTTGGGCGGCGAAGGATCTCTTGAACCAACTCTTGTAGTGGTTGGCGAAGGAATGAGGGATGGTACGGGGGTAGATGGATGACTTCCTCCATCGTGAATGGACTGGGGAAGCGACAGGGGTGTCGGTGGCGCATCCTGGACGATGAGAGTGGGCTGGATCGAGATGGGGAGTAGGTCGTCGAGGACATAGTGTACTTGAACTGGGGATTGGGACATGAGTAGATGGGAGAGTGAGTGAAGGAGATGGGAATGTCTCTTGGATTTTTCCCGCCCTTATATGCGTTTCCCTGTCGGGGTTTGAACATTTGAATTCCTGAATTGTGTCGTCAGCAAATACGTCATCTTTGGAGACCCACTGGTTGTCTGAGTTGGGGTACCCACGCCACTTGACCAAATACTGCAGCTTCTTGCTTCTGCCGAACCGCCGAGAGTCTAGAATCTTCTCGACCTTGTATTCTTCTTCGCCATCAACCAAATCCGGTGGTGGGCGCTGATAGTTGGGGCCATGTGTAGGAGTTTCGCGGTATGGTGTCAGAAGATCCGTATGGAACACTGGGTGGATGCTCCACTGCATGGGAAGTTCTAAGCAGTAGTTGACTGCAGACATCACCTGGATGATCTGGAATGGCCCATGTCTTCTAGGCGCGAGTTTTGCTGTTGGCTGGTTGGTACATAGGTGACGCCCTTCGAGCCATACAAGGTCCCCTATTTGGTATTTTGGGGTGTCCTTGTGTTTGATCCAGCTTTGCTGCACTTTGACCATCAGTTCCTGGGCACGCATTCTAGCCTCTTTAAATTGCTGCGCTCTCAGCGCTACCTGTGGAATAGGGGAAGGGCGATCGATCCAATCAGCGCGTGGGTTATACCCCATAAGGATGTTAAAGGGGGACTCCCTAGTAGACTCGTTTGGCCAGTTGTTATGCATGAATTCTGCCATTGGTAGGTAGTGTGTCCAGTCATCTTGTCATTTGTTAACCCAAAATCTTAGGTACTGTTCCAGCCATTGGTTTGTTCGTTCCGATTGGCCGTCGGTTCTGGGGTGGTAGGCGGTGGAGATGTTTTGCTCAATTCCAAGTATTCAGCACAGTTCGTGGGTGAATTTTGATGTGAACCTGGGGTCTCGATCGCTAATGATGCATGCCAGTAGTCCGAATCTGAGAAAAACATGTGTCACGTACAGGGCCACAGTTCCTTCTGTGCTTATTTCTTCCAAACACGGGATAAAGACCGCTGCCTTGGAACAATCATGATTGGTTATGGTTAGTATGGAATCACACCCGTTTGACAGGGGCAGCTTTGTGATGAAGTCCAGTGCTATGAATTTGAATGGGGTTGCTTCCGGTTTGGGGAATATGGGTTGTAGAGGGGCGTGTGTTGGGCGGTTGTTGACTTTGATGCGTTGGCAATCGGCACATCCTTTGACGTAATCCTGTGCCTCTTGCCGAAGTCCTGGCCACCAGTAATACCTTTCGATCAGTTTGATAGTTCGGTTGATTCTGGGGTGTCCGTAGGTTAGGGTGTCGTGATGAGCTTGTATAATATGCCTGCATTCATGGGCGTCACCTGTAACCACCCTTCGCCCGTCTTTATACCACGTTCCCTCGATGTGCTTGAGCTTGTGCGGGTCTACCCATGTTTTGATCATGCTGTTATCCTGGGTGTATACCGGGTATGTTGGTTGCATTTCGTCAGTCGTGATTGTAGGGCTCATTTGTGTTGGGTTCTCCGTGGTGTCGATCGTTGCCGCTCTTACGAATATGTGGTTGGGGAGTACTGTGACTTGTTCATTATCGTGCTCCCCTTGGTCGTAATCGGGTCGTCTGGATAGGGCGTCTGCTCGTCCGTTGGCTGTCCCCTTGATGTGGTGAATCTCTATGTCATATTCTGAGAGTTCCAGTACTTCCCTTGCGACCCGTCTGCTGATCTTTTGCAGAGATCTCCAATACTGTAGGTTCATGTGGTCAGAGAATACCTTGATCTTGTGCAGGGATCCTGCGAGGTATGGCCTCCAGTTTCGCAGTGCTTTGACGATTGCTAACAGTTCCAAGTCATAGATGTCGTAATTTCTTTCGGCTGTATTGAGGGTGTTGAAGTAGTAGGCGATGGGGTGCCTCTTGTTGTCCTTGTCCCGTTGTAGTAGTACTGCACCTACTGCGTAACCCGAGGTGTCAACTTCTAGTTCGAAGGGCTTGTCCAGTTCTGGGTGTTTGAGTACTGGCTCTTCTGTTACCAAGGTCTTGAGTTTGTTGAATGCCTGTTGCTGTTCCGTTCCCCAAGTCCAATCCATGTCCTTCCGTGTAAGTTTGTTGAGGGGTCGGGTGTGTGTGGCAAAATTTCGGATGAAAGTGCGGTAGAAGTTGCAAAATCCTAGGAATGATCGCACCTGTTTGACGTTCTTTGGGGTTGGCCATTCACGAATACCCGAAATTTTGACGGGGTCCATGCGAATCACCCCCTTTTTAATGATTACCCCCAGGTAATTGAGGGTGTCAGAGTGGAAGGTTGTCACGATCCCATCGTGCCATGCCCTCGTGGATTCCTAGGTTCCTCAAGATTCTTCAAAATTCTCACTCTTGCTTCCAGTATTCCAGATTTCAAATCCTGCTTCTGTGTTCCATAGTATGCTTCTACTTCTCTGTTCTGATTCAGTGTCCCACATTCTGCTTCTCCTTCTGCCTGACTGTTCTGTGTTTCACTCTCTGCTTCCCTTTCCATTTGAATGTTCTCTGCTGCGCTCCCCAGAAAAATATAGACAAATACCAGCAAAAACAAATATCTGTACTTGTATTTAAGGAGCCTGTAGTCCTCTTGTATTCGTCGTTCTAGTCTTGTTCAATTCTACTCGACTCTTACCACCACTAGGCTCTGCCAGGCTATATTGGCAGTACTACTCTTGGTAGCTCAAGACAGCCGACATAGCAGACGCACCGGTGCGCTTAGTAAGCGTGACCCGGAAGACACCTCACGACTAAGTGGTATCGACGCGGTCGAGAGCCCACCGCTAGGATCATGAAAAAGGTGCATTTTTCCAGTTTGAGATATAGGTCGTGTTCTTCTAATAGGTCTAGAATGTTGTGGACCGCCTCGGTATGTGCTTCCTTTGTGGTTGCTGTTGCAACACCTATGTCATCCATGTATACGCGAATAATAGTCCCTTTCTTCTTGTGGTATTCGATGAGTGGTCCAAATATCCAGTTCATCATTGCTTGGAATGTTGCCGGTGCATTTGTCATACCGAAATACATTACCAGTGGTTCGAAGAATCCTCGTTTGGTTTTGAATGCCACATTGTGTTCGTCTCCAGGTTTGA
Organism: Lactarius akahatsu; assembly: GCA_021524915.1. Classification (NCBI taxonomy): domain Eukaryota; kingdom Fungi; phylum Basidiomycota; class Agaricomycetes; order Russulales; family Russulaceae; genus Lactarius; species Lactarius akahatsu. The sequence continues at coordinate 230,340 of JAKELL010000003.1, forward strand.
TTCGTATATTGGTGTAGCCCCACCGAACGTCAAACTTGGAGAATATCCACCCGCCGCTGAGATCTGCAATGAGTTGAGGTATCAAGGGAAGTGGGTATTGATTGTGTATGGTCCATTTATTGAGCTCCCTGTAGTCCTGCACCGGGCGCAGTTTTCCGTCCTTCTTTTTGACAAAGAAGAATGGAGCTGCGTACTGGGATTTAGAGGGTCTAATGTAACCTTTTGCTAGTTGTTCGTCCAGGAATTCGTCTAATGCCTTATCTTCTGCTTGGTTTAGAGGATAAATCTTGCAGTTGATGTGATCTGGTGTGTCCGGTTTGAAATCGATGGCGTGGTCCCATGGTCTGGAAGGAGGGAACCAGTGAGATTCCTCTTCGCTGAATACCTTTGCGTGTCTCTGGTACTCCATGGGTAGTTCCTTCTTTTCTTGTTCTGGTTGTGCCACGATTGCCAATTCTGTTGCTGTGGTTCGTAGATGTATTGGGTCCATTTCGTCCTCTAGTTCCTGGAGGACTTGTTGTTTGTGCTGGTCCCAGACGTTTTCGACTATTCATTGTATCTCTGCTTGCTGTTCATCTGGTTTGGGGGGTTTGTTCGGATTGGTAGTTCGGATGATGATCGGATATTGTTTGGTATCCATCATTGCAGTGGCCAACTGTATCCTGGGTTGGAAGGTGGCGAGCCATGGGTATCCCAAAATGAGGTCTTCTCCTCCGACGTTGGTGACTAGGAACTGAATGGTTTTTATTTTTCCATCAGTTTGAATGTTTAAGTCGATGTAGTGAGTGATTTTCCCCCCTTTATTGTGTGTTCCATCGATATTCCAAATGTTGCAGGGGGCTTGCTAGTTCCTTGGTTCCCAGATTCATTCTTCTAATGAAATCTGGGTGTATGAAGTTGTGGGTGGCTCCGGAGTCCACCAATGCTTTCTTTTCGGCCATGAAGTAACTCGTGCGGATCGAAACTGGGACATGCATAGATCGATAGTGTGTGATAGACGACGAGTTACAATTTGAAGCCCTCACCCAGGCCGTTGGGTTCAGGCGCTTTGAAAATCCTGCCTCCCCACCATATTTTTAACCAATTCCTCCGCTTGCTCCTGTGGAAGGGCTGCTACGCAGGCCATTATGTCTTGTACCAGGTTGGCAACTCCGCGGTTTGCTTGTACTGGCTTGTCTAGGTTGATGAGCGGTTCCTCCACAATGCTTTGAGGAGCGGTGGGGATTTCTTCGATGTAGGCACCTCTGCCCCTGGCTCTACGTGGTTGGTTGCAATCTTGTGAGAAGTGTCCCTTCTGGTTACAGTTAAAGCAAGTTACGTCCCTGAGATTCATAATTCCGCGTCCTCCTCCTCAGCGTTGCATGAACCCGCCTCTTGGTGGGAACAGGGGACATCCGCACTCATAGTCGCATACGTCTTCAGGGTGGTTTCTGTTGACGCCGCCTATTTCCGCGACTCTAGCCTTGATCCTCCCCGGGGTGGTGTCCATTGCATCCGGGTGGTTTCGGTATTGTTGCCACCCTTGTTGTTGGATCCCTTGGCGTTGTGGGGGTTGGAATTGGAGTGGTTGGTTTGGGCGTGAGCGATGTGCTGCTGGTATTTGTCTTCCGAAGCCAATTTCCCTTGCTTTTATGTGCAAGTAACACTTTTGCTGTTTGATGAGGGCGCTCTTCCACTGGGAATAGGTACGTGGGTTGTGGAACTGGTAGGCATTCTGGTATAACTTCATAGGAACGCCTCTGGTAAATTTATTGAGCACCAGGGGCTCATTGAGTCGATAATCAGCTTGTCAGACTAGTTTTTCGAATTTAGTGACGTAGCTGTCAATGTCCTCGTTTGCCATTCTGAACCCCTTGTCGAGTTCTACTCATGCGCAGTCCTTTTCCAGGTTATCACGGAATTGACTCTTGAATGTGAGTTCTACCCCAGCCCAGAGCCATGGGTCATTTTTATTGGCTTGGGCGTCGAGCCACTTGCCAGTCTCTGTTGCCCATTCGTCGACGAGTGGTCCCTGAATATAGGTCAGGAACATCATGGCCTTGATGTATGGGACTTTGAGGCTTCTATTTGCGGCATTGACTCCTGCGAAGTGGTTCCATTGTGCGAGGAATGCCTCTGCCTCGTCGCGGTTTCCTTTGAAGATTTGGGGCTCTTTCCCCAAGAATTTGTCGGTGTCAGGCATGGCAAATGTGGGTGCTGCGATTTGTCCTTCGTCGTCATGTGGGTTGTCGTCGGGATCTCCCCCTGGTGGTGCTCCACCTCCTCCTCCTCCGGGAGGGTTGTCTCCTAGGGGTTGGTATCCTGATTTGTTGCCTGATAAGGCCGTTCTGATGGCTGTCATTGTGGTGATTGCGGACATATCGGTAGGGATCAACTCAGCAATTTGTTGTAACTGTGTCTCCTCTTGTTCGTCCTTGATAACAATCTCCTCTGGGTTACTCCTGATGGATGGTGATGGCACTGGTGTCTTTGGTGTTGGGGATTGGAGCGGTTCTTCTTCTTCTCCATCGATTGTACCCCACTGATCTCTGGTGACGATTTCAGATTGTTTGATGTCAAGGCCTAGGGCCGAACTTGCTGGTCTTGTCGCTTGGTATTTCTGGTGGAGTTCGTCCCAGTGGATCTCTACCCAACAATGATTGTCAAAGTTGAATTCTACCAGGATTAGTCGAGACTGGTTTTGTCGATCAAAGTAGTAGGTGACGTAGCCTGGGTCCTCTGCGTCGTTCTTCCAAAATGCAGAGTTCAAAATATCTTTTTGGGACGTTGCAGTCTCCTCATCTGTCGATATAGTAGGGTCGGTACGGGACCCAGAGGTCTTTTGTTGAAGGATTGGCCACGGTGGGATCTTGGTCTTAATGTAACATCTACCACGGACATTTGCCTGACTTAGGCCTCGTTGCGAGTGGCGATCCTTTGTAAGAAGAAGTTCTGGTTAACTGACATCTGCGGATAGAAAGCCGGGTGAGGGAGGATATGTCCGTCTAGCCCGAAGTATGCGTGGAGGTCTTCAAGTTGGGGGATGCCTGGCGGTACCTCGGGGGTGTAACACCACCACAGGGGCATTAGGCACAACGTGTGCCTCGCTAAGTCAATCGGGATCGGAAAAGTGCGAGTTGGTTAGGACTCAGTTCGGGGATGCACAAGTATCGCTCGGTTTCCCTGGAACTGAGGATAATAGTAGAAGGGCAAGGCTCAAGCACAAATAGGCAAGCGAAATGTGGACTCAAGCGCACTGGCGAGTCAAAGGTCGTTTGTGAGACAGAGTCGATGTGGTATTACACAAGAAGTCAAATCTACCGTACAAGCTAGGTAGGGCATGACTTATATACCAGTATGAGGTGTTTGCACAAGGCAAACACATGGTGCAATCCTGACGTGATTCGTACAAACGAAGAAACAAAGGGAAAACTATATGGAGTACAAGGGAATCCTGTGGAGCGGTGCGTGCCTCAGAAATAGTCGGTGGATGAAACAAAGCGCAAAACTGGCCATCCTATCGCCGAGGTGCAAGGCGCGAGATAGAAGCCGAGACGTGCGAGTCATGGGAACGTATCGTAGAAGTACAGTAATTGAGATGAAGAAAAGGAAGTACCGGTGATTCGTGACATTATTCCCCCATCAGAATTGAAGTCGCCTCGACTTCAACTAGTCACTGGTGTAGTACCAGTCGTCGTCAATGGGGATGTTGGCGGGGACGGGAGAGGGAGTACACGGACAGGTATGCCGGTGCAAGAACATGTAACGCCCCCTCTCCCCGCAATCCCAGCACATCTCGTATTGTGGGCACTTGATCTCGTCATGCGTGGCATCGTACCTCAAACACTTCCCACACCACCGAGGGCAGGCATCAGGGTTGTGATGCGCGGGCATCATGGGTGAGAGCTGGCAGATGAGGCAGACATCGAGGCGGTGGGAATGGCTCCCGCACCACTGACATGGCTCCTGTGCACGTCGCTCCGGGCACTGGGCCACGAGGTGCTCCGTCAACCTGCACTGGAAACACCTGTGCTGACGCCCCCTGCCTTCCCCTTGAAGGCGGGGCATCTCGCTAGGGCCAGCGGTCTGAGGCACAAGAGGGGTGGGCTCAGGTGAGGCCTGCGGATGCATGGGTTTAGCGCTAAGCTCGGTGTACTTATCCGCAATAAGGGGAATGGCCCTCGCATACTGAAGCCATTGTCAGACAGACGCAAGGTCCATATCAAGGTGAAATTGATCCCATGTAAGCTCCATTTCCAACCGCTGGATGTCCGACTGCTGCATGCGAATAGCATCTCTACGTGTGAGACACTCGTGGAGGCGAGACACTTCTGCGTGAAGACAGGGGTTGCGGAGCTTGACCAATACCTCGTTGAGAACAATAGTACGGGGGTCGTGAGGATGAAACATATTGAGCTGGTTGTCGGTGATGTACTGTGCCAGCTGCCCCGTGTAGACATCTCGGAGGAAAACTTGGGAGGCATAACAGGGATGTCCCTTTCCCATCATCCCCACAACCTCTTGATAGTTGTGGCGGTAATAGATGTACCGTGCAGTTTGTCTTTCAGTACCCACTTCCCCAACTAAGAGTGGGAAAAATGTGGGTGCATCAGGATCGTTGCGAAAGAAGGGGATACCGGGGTCCTCATCCCTTCCGTCATCCTCATCGTCGAGGAGGGCGAGCATGGAATCAGGCTCGACCATGTGTGTCTGAGGGTCCGGTGTAAACATGTGATCTAGTTCTGCGGGGAATGGTGGTATAGGGATATGGGCTGCGAGTACGGCAGGAGGTGACAGTGGTGGTGGTGGGGTTAGGGAAATGGGAGGTTCAGGTGGGTCGGTAGGCGTAGCGGGGACATGAATGGTGACTGGTGTATCGATGGAAAAGGGGACTACAGGGGTTGGTTTGGACTCCTCAGACTGTCGGGCAAGGGCAGAGACTGCGAGAGCTAAGACTGGGAGTGGGGGTGAAGTCGGGACCATGGAGTACGGCGTACAACCCTCCGGTGCAGAGGGGACACCCAGGTCCTGTGAAGGTACAGTTAGGTTATCGAGGATGACCTCGACGGGACGGTGGATCAGGACGGTAGAGACAATAGGAGTGGTCGACATGGTAGAGATGAGAGTTTGTGGGGGAGGTTAAGCGGTGGTGGTATTGAAGGGGTGCGTCTTATATCTTTCAGCCAGCCCCTTTGGCGGTAGGGTTTAGGTGATAGAAGTCAGCGATAAGGTCGGGCATGTATCGGACATTCTCGAGGGGTTCCCACATGCTATCACTTATTGGGAATCCTTTCCATTGGACGAGAAATTGAAGTTTGCACCCTCGTCCGTGTGATCGGGACTGCAGGATTCATTCTACTTCGAATTCTTCCTCCCCATTGATTAGTTCTGGGGGTGGGCGCGTGAAGTTTGCGCCATGTAGCTCCGTCTCCTTATATGGTGTGAGGAGGTTTGCATGGAAGACTGGGTGTATCTTCCACGTTTTCGGGAGTTCTAACTCATACGATACGTCAGATAGCACCTTCTTGATACTGAATGGCCCATGTCGTTTAGGTGCTAGCTTTGCGGTCGGGTAGAAGGTGCGGAGGTTTGTTCCTTCGAGCCAAACTTGGGCCCCTTCTTGGTAGGGAATGAAGCGTGTTTTCCCTCTTCTTGCCATTAGGTCTTGCGCATGCTTAATACAGTCTTGCGCGTGTTGTCGCCGGATGACCATGTCTTCTAGGCGTTGTTCCACGGACGGGGATGACGTGGGTTTTGGTGTCCATGTGGTGTGCGGTTCCCATCCCATGATTAACGAGAATGGCGATTCTTTTGTGGTTGCATTAGGCCAGGCATTGTGCGTGAATTGGGTGACTGGTAGGGCTTCCGCCCAGTTGTCCTGCTGCACATTGCTCCAGTGTCGAAGGTACTGTTCGAGCCACTGGTTTGTTCGTTCTGACTGTCTGTCGGTTTGAGGGTGATAGGCAGACAATACATTTTGATGGATGCCCAAGACCTTGCAGAGGTTGGTCATAAAGGCGGAGGTGAACCGGGGGTCTCAGTCGGTGATGATTTTTCGGGGTATGCCATAGTGCGGGTATACATGGTGAAGGTAGAGCCGTGCCACTCTGCTGTAATCGACTCATTACAGGGGATGAAGATTGCAGCCTTTGAGCAGTCGTGGTCGGTGATTGTGAGTATAGAGTCATATCCGTTAGAGGGGGGAAGTTTGGTGATGAAGTCCATTGCGACGACTTCGAATGGTTCGGCATGTGGGTCTGTAGTGATTGGGAATAGATGTGGTTTTTGATGGTGGGGGTTGACCTTGTTTGCCTGGCACGTCGCACAGCCTTTGACATAGTCTTCTACGTCTTTGCGCATGTTGGGCCACCAGTAGTCGCGTCGTAATAATTCGTAGGTGTTTGTGATTCCTGGGTGTCCCATTGCCGGCGTATCATGGAAAAAGGTGATTACCCCCCGTTTAAGGTCGTTGTCGCCCATGACAACTAGCACATCATTCTTCCACCATAGCCCCCCCACCTTCTTCAGGTTATGGGGCTCGACCCAATGCAGTACTTTTGTTTCATCTAAGTTCTGCGATATCTGGGTCCAGATGTCCATATCGTGCATGGATATCTCAGTTGCTCGGATGAAGCGTTCCGCAGGGAGGACAATAATATCATTGTTGTCCTCTTCATGTGCTGCGTAGTCCGCTCTTCGTGACAGGGCATCCACGCAGCTGTTCCTAACTCCAGAGACGTGTTTTAGAAGGAAGTCGTACTCTGAGAGTTCGAGGAATTCGTGCGTGACTCGTCTGTTGATCTTTCGGGGTTCTTTCCAGTACTGCAGGTTGGCGTGGTCGGTGTGGATGATGATTTTATGAGGGGAGCCGATGAGATAAGTGTGCCACGTCCGCAGGGCTTTGACGACCGCCAGTAGTTCTCTATCGTAGATGTCATAGTTGCGTTCTGTTTGACTGAAGGACTCAGAGTGAAACGCAACGGGGTGTAACTTTTGGTCCGGGCTGAGCTGGTTTAGCACAGCTCCGATGGCAATGTTCGATGCATCGACCTCTAGTTCAAACGGCTTTGCGAGGTCGGGAAACAATAGTGTGGGTTCGCGTTCGATACTGTGTCTGACGTTATCGAATGCATCTTGTTCGCGTTGTCCCCAGTGCCATGGAGTGTCTTTGCGGGTTAGGTCGTGCAATGGTCGTGCGAGTGCGGAGAAACCCCGAATGAACCTTCAGTAGAAGTTACAAAACCCGAGGAATGCTTGTACTTCGCAAAGGTTTCTTGGGGCTGGCCATTCTCGGATGCCCCATACTTTTACAGGGTCCATCCGCAGATTCCCATGGCCGATGATGAGTCCCAAGTATTCAACTTCAAGTACTTCAAACTCGCACTTTTCGGGTTTAATATAGAGGTCGTGCTCTTGGCATAGGCGGAGAACTTCATGTATGACCGCACAGTGTTGAGGGTAGTTGAGTGGTGTGGCTATCAAGATATCATCCATGTAGACGATTACTTTGTTGGTTAGGGCGAGAGGTCGGAAGGTCCAGTCCATCATTGCCTGGAATGTAGATGGGGAGTTGGTAAGTCCGAAGTACATGACAAGGGGTTCGTATAACCCTTGATTGGTTTTGAATGCGGCTTTCCATTCATCTCCCTCTTTGACACGTACGTTGTTGTACCCCCATTTAATGTCGAGTTTGGTGTATAGTCGTGTCTCTCGTATTCGATCAATGAGTTCTGGGATTAGCAGCAATGGGTAGTGATTGCGGATTGTAAGTTTGTTCAGCCACCTGTAGTCTTGAACGGGGCGTAGTTTGCCATCCTTTTTCTTGATGAAGAAGAAGGGTGATGCATAGGGCAATTTGGACGGGCAAATATATCCTTTTGCCAATTGTTCGTTCAGAAACACGGTTAAGGCTTCTTGTTCGTTCTGTGCGAGGGGGTAGACTTTGCAGTCCAGCGAAGTGGGGGCATTGGGGAGGAGGTCTATTGCATGGTCCCAGGGACGAGACGGGGGAAATTGATGGGATGCTTCTTCATCAAAAATCTTACAATAGCGTCTATACTCTTCTGGGACCATCTCTTCGAATGTGCGCTCCTTCTTTTTTGCGGCCTCTTGTTGTGCTAGTTCAGAGGCCGTGGTGGTCTTTCGCACAAACGCGATCTGGGGCTCTTGCTCGTCATCCATGAGCTGCTCCCACGCTTCCTCGTCAAGTTCATACGTCTCCAATGCCCGAATGGAAGCTTCCATGGGCGTGGCTTCGTCTGACAAGTGAAGACTCGTTATCACGACCGGCTGATACTCCTCGTTCAGTGTCGCATCCCCCCACTTAATTGCAGGTTCAAAAGCCGTGAACCAGGGGGGTATCCCAGAATCACTTCGTCCCTTCCTAGGTTGGTAACCAGGAAGCGAAGCGTCCTTTCCTTCTTCCCTGTTCGCACTGTGAGATCAGTGTATTGCGTGATTGCCCCGTCTTGGTTATGGGTGCCATCCACGTTCCAAATGCAGATAGGGTTCGTGACGTCCCTTGTTCCGATTTGTAGTCTTTTTAGAAGTGAGGAGCATATGAAATTGTCGGTAGCTCCCGAGTCGATAAGGACTTGTCATTCGGCCGTTGCGTGTGCAGATGTAAAGAGGACTGGAATTCGCATAGATCGGTATCTGCTAGTGTACACGTTCAAATTTAATGCTCTAGCCCAGGCCGCCGGGTTCAAGCGTCAAGAAAATCCTCTCGTCCAAATAGTTTGTCAATCATAAGGTCCCGTACTTCTTGGGTCTGCGCCTTCATCGCTGCGATCTGTAGATCTGCCTGCTCTTTGTTCGATAATATGCAATTAGATTGTATGGCGAGAGAAGCAACAGCGGGAGTTGGTAGACTTGGACTCAGGGAAGTCGCGGCTGGTGATCGCGGGGATAAGGGGGTTGGCGCCATGGCAGATGTAGTGGCAGCCACTCGCACGCCTTTTTGAGGACAGTTACGCAAGATGTGCCCTTGAGCATGGCATCTAAAACATCGTCCCTCCTTCTAAAGTTGGGCCTTGTCGGTGTCGGCAAGAGCCACGGAGGCTCGGGCATGTCCAACATCCATGGCATTGGGATCTCGGGTTCCTTTGAGGGCTTGGACCCACTGCTCTTGGCTCTGACCTCCCTTCTTTCGTGGGGGTTTCCCTTTGCCAAGGCGATCCTTAAGAACAAGGTATTCAGCCTGCTGTAATCGAGCGGCCGCTTTCCACTGCTCCCAGTTGACAGGGTGCTGGAAGCGGACAGCGTTAACGACTAACTGATTGGGTAGTCCATCCTGGAAGAGCTCCAGTGTTGTGGCCTCATCGGGATTGTGTCCCGCTTTCATGACGAGGTTTTGGAAGGTCGCAATATATGTGTCTGATTGGGTAGTCCATCCTGGAAGAGCTCCAGTGTTGTGGCCTCATCAGGATTGTATCCCGCTTTCGTGATGAGGTTTTGGAAGGTTGCAATATATGTGTCGATGTCCCCCCCTTTCATAATGAGGGTCTGAAGCGCCTTGCGCGCGTTGGCCTGTTCTGAGGTGTCGGTGTAGGCTTGTATGAATTGATCTCTGATGGTCGTCCACAGGACTTCGTTACCTTGGTCGACTCCCACTACAACTTGGTCGTCCAACCACTGTGCTTGCTCCGCTACCCAGTCGTTTACTAATGGTCCGTGGATATAGGACAGGAATGTCATCGCTCGTGAAGCTGGGATGGCAAGTTGGTCAACGGTGGGGTTCATCCCTTTGTAGAGTTGGAACGCTAGCAGGAAGGCCTTGCTCTTGTCCCTTACTCTGGTGAATTCGGGAGGGGGGTTCCCCCCTAACCGTCCGTTCCCTCCGAGGGCTGGTGTGGCTCCTCCTGGGGCACCTCCAACGCCACCTCCGCCGCCTCCACCACCGCCACCGCCACCACCGCCACCGCCACCACCGCCACCACCTCCTGATGGTGGTACTGGTGCGCTCCCTCCTGAGCCTGATGCTCCAGGGGTTCCTCCTCCGCTGCTAGTGAGGGTGGTACTGGCTGACGCCTGTTGTGTCTGGGACATGTTATAGGTTGGGAAGTGAGTTGTTGAGGTCGGTAGGTTTGTCATGGGTATGGTGACGCTAGGTGATGGGTCGTCATCAATGGTAATACCCGAAGTGGTATGGGTTATCAGGGGTCCGGCTCTGAGTGTCGAGGGTACTATGCTGATGGTGTACTGCTGTCCCTTCTTTGGGGAGTAGTCAATGTACGCCCACTGTCGTAGGTCTTCAAGGTAATGGACCTGTCGGTATTTCTGGGTGTTGGGGTGAAAAAGGAAGTACCCTTCCACTCCTTCGTGTTCTTTCCAGACAATCGCTCCTTTAATTCTGTCGGAAAGCTCGTCGTCGCTGTATTGGTCGATATATTCAGCTTGGAACTGGGATTGGCTGCGACTGTGGGTCACCACGGTGGGAGATTTGACTTAATGTAATGCCACCACAGGGGCGTTAGGCACAACATGTGCCTTGCTAAGTCAATCGGGATTGGAAAAGCGCGAGTCAGTTAGGACTCAGTTCAGGGATGAACAAGTATCGCTTGGTTTCCCTGGAACCGAGGATAATAGTAGAAGGGCAAGGCTCAAGCACAAATAGGCGAGTGAAACGTGGACTCAAGCGCACTGGCGAGTCAAAGGTCGTTTGTGAGACAGAGTCGATGTGGTATTACACAAGAAGTCAAATCTACCGTACAAGCTAGGTAGGGCGTGACTTATATACCAGTATGAGGTGTTTGCACGAGGCAAACACATGGCGCAATCCTGACGCGATTCGTACAAACGAAGAAACAAAGGGAAAACTATATGGAGTACAAGGGAATCCCGTGGAGCGGTGTGTGCCTCAGAGATAGTCGGCAGATGAAACAAAGCGCAAAACTGGCCATCCTATCACTGAGGCGCAAGGCGCAAGATAGAAGCCAAGACGTGCGAGTCATGGGAACATATTGTAGAAGTACAGTAATTGAGATGAAGAAAAGGAAGTACCGGTGATTCGTGACAGGGGGCATATCATGCGAACTCCCAAGATGTGTGGTCGATAACGAAGAAGGTTGTGTATGGCTTGGACACTCGTTCGTTGCAGTACAGCTGGATTTGATAAGCAGCGGTGCCTTGAGGATATTCCACTGCCCACAGGAGGGATCAGGGACAAGTCACGGGGATCCCTGGTCTAAGGGGATATGCCAGACGACTCACTTAAGAGAGGACGCCTCTTAGTATAGACAAGTAGATGATGGTGGTATTGAAGAAGACCAAGATGCGGTTCTTGGTCTTCGCACTACTCTACTTATACAGATACATGCGGGCTTTGAAGCGCCGCTTTAAATGTAACTAGCCAATAGCGTAAGTAGAGCAAACCCTAATACAATTATCCTAGTTATGAGTCACTCCGAGTCATCCCGAGATCCAAGCCATTATCGTACAATCACATGCGCCGGAGCTTACCTGGCTGACTGATCACTAAGTCCATGACAATATCCTGCTGACGGCAATGTCATAGTTGACGCGTCAGTGTCCACTTCCTGGCCCGAGGCACTGATGAGTCTGAAACGTAACAATTCTCATCCCCGACACCCCGGAACCCTCAGCGAGGGAACAACAGACACACACAGTACCATGGCAACCCACGACCTACCCTTACACTTCCCCCCGACTCCATTCACCGGAGAACGACTGACTGCCCCCCAGTTCCTGAAGGACTTCGAACGTTTCTGGAAATTGAACAGGAAACATCCCTACATGATCAACCCCATTCTACGCATCCACACCATGATCTGGTTGATGGATGGACCCATCATGACCCCCTGGAAAACCAAGAGTGCCGAGCTGATCTGACGCCCAGAAGCTGCCTCGTTCGGTGAGGAGCTTTGGACAGAGTATACCCGCAAATTCATGAAGATATGGGGATGTGACTCCCCGACACCATCCCTCAACACGATGACCTCAGAACCCCCCACAGCAACGACTCCTGATACCTCAGTAATGCGCTGCTTGACGCCACTGTCCAACGAAAACCCCCTGCTGACGCCTGACACCATCCCTGCAGTACAGGCACACCCCAAAGATACACCACTCGAAGAAGCTGTGGACGGATGTCTACTAACATCCGAGCTCGAGATGCAGATCCCTGTCAACCTAGGCACCTTGTGGCCCCCACTGATTCCACCAGACCCACCAGCCCCCGTCGCCGTTCCTGCCTCGTCAAACGACGACAACGATTGGAGCGATATCGTCATGTGTTGGGAGAAGAATCTCCCCCAGTACGTCTTAGGACCCGCACACCGCAGCATGCCTTTCCACCCTCGCAAACACACCTCTGGCAGCGCCATCTCGACCAGTCCTCCACAGTTACACATGCATGCCCCCAACCGAGTCCCGACCAGTTCCCCGTGTTCGAACCTTTCCGTCGAATACCCTTGACAACGCCCTTCTGATGGACCCTCCCCGCAGTACCGTTCCACTGGCCACCCAAGCTCCGTTCCCCCGCCAGCAACCATACCTGATCAACTCCTTGTGGCTCACAGCTTGGTCTTGTCCCTTCCACTGCCTCGCACCGTCTTGCCTGCATCTGTAGACCCCGATTTGCCCTCGCACCTTGTTCCGTAGTCGTTCGCCTCTCCTCCCTTTGATGCCTTCTCAGTTGATGCCGATCTTTCGGCTTCATCTGCTGCCTCGCCTCGGTCCCTCAGCCCACATTCCTCCACCCCGTCCCTGTCACCCCGCTCTCCAGCCACGTCACGCTCCGGTTCTCCATCCCTTGCGCCTGCGTACCGTCCGCCCCAGCTGCCCTACCCTGTCCCCCTGACTCATTGGGTTGTCATGGAAGACAACCGCCCTAGAAGGGGAGTGAAAACCTCGTGAGTCTCGGTTTCAACTCCGAGCACGACTTCTTCAGCTCGCCCAAACCAATGGTACCCTTCGGTTATTCCACCCCGCACTCTCGAACAGCTGCACCACCCCGACACAATCGCCACCCACACCACCCCGTACACGCTACGCCGCCGACCACGCATTTGATCCCAGACACTGAGAGAGCGATACGCAGCCCAAGACTCGATCGCTTCAACGAATACCGCCCCCAGTTCTGTACGGCAAAGAAGAGACAGTCCACGACCACCCCCAACAGGCAAACTCGTGTACCACAAAGTACGATGCCAATCCCCGATTGCACCGCCCCGCACGTACTGCGCCAACCACGCATTCCAACACCACGATACACTCCCTCGATCGCACGATGTCCAGACAACCCCCGACTGCCAGAAACGAATGATGTCACCCGATGCCCCAGTAACCCACACCACAAGATGCCCGACACCCTGGATTTGCCACCCCACAACGTCGACCAAGCAGTCAACTCCCGACGCCAAGAGATCGCCCCACACCCCAAAAAAAAGCCAGCCACAGGCACTACCCCCAAAACCCGCACAAAGAGTAACCAACAACCACCAGACTCTCGACCCCGCCATCCCTACAACGAAGAGGCCACGTATTCAGTTGCCTGAAGAAAGAAGACTGAAAGAATTGTTCGAGGACGAACAAATCAAAAAAGGGGCGTATGTCACAATCTGATAATTGTGCCATTGATTATCTCAGATAATCAGCTTCTCAAAGAAGAATCTCTGGTTTGCTTCTGGTGTTTTGGATCCTTCTGTTCTGTCTGCATTTCCAGAATTCTTGTTTCTGCTTCTATGTTTCAAGTCTTGCTTCCCCTTCTGCTAGAATAGTCCCTGCTGCGCTTCCTAGGAAAAACATAGAAAAATAGTAGAAAAATGAATATCTGTACTCGTATTTAAGGAGCCTGTAGTACACCTGTATTCTGCATTCTAGTCTTGTATCCCGTCCCCTGTCTTGCAATCTAGTTCCATTCCATTGCCTGCAGTGTGCAGCAAGTGGTCTTACATCTAGTGCTCTGCCTGGCTATATAGGCAGCACTCCTCTTGGTGGCTCAAGAGTTGTCCTTCCCTGCAAGCTGTGAGGCAGCCAGTAGCCATTACGACTAAGTGGTAGTGATGCGGTCACGAGCCTGCCTCTAGGATTGTAACAACCAAGGCCTTATTGTCACTCTGAAAGCCCTGTATTCTAAGCCTGAGAGTGTATAAGCATGTTCTTCATGTTCACTAGAACAATAGTCAGGGTTAGCACCCTATAGGCGCTGGTGAACAAAAATCTGCTAAAAGCCCACTATACCCCCCCTATCCCCCTAACCCAGGTATGGGCACCTAAAAATCTGCAAGCCCCTTGGGCGAACATGTTGAAGCACAGAACTAACAAGCAAGAGGTTAACAGCAAAAGCTAATAGACAAGTTAACTTCAGAGAAGAAGGAAACTCTATTACAACTGCATACCTAATAGACAAGTTACTATGAATGTCTATGAGTAAAGGCTATAGGAGAAGTAAAGAGGAAGGGACTTACACTTCAGAGAAGAAGGAAACTCTGAAGTGTAGGGGCGTAAACAGCAGTCCTTTTATACAGGATGCTTAGCTAAGAATGGTCTGTGTGCACAGGTGATCCAAACACAATACAGGTGGTCTGTGTGCCAGAGGGAGAAATGCCATTGGAGGGCAGAGAACAATAGCTGCCTAAAGCAGACAATACTGGTATCTTGATAATAGAGAACAATAAGAGTCACATGATGACTCTAACAATAAAGATAAACAAAAGCGGTTTGTAAGAGTCTGGCCAAGTCCAAATGAGTCCGTAAGGGACAGATACTGTATTTAGCATGTGGGATGACTCAATCATATCCCATGAGACATGTGACATAGGTTGTGTCTTAACAGAACATCTATCATAGGTTGTGTTTTCCCAGGGAATCCTGAGCCCAGGACGCGTGTTCCCAACAATCGAGGCCTCAGATGTGGGACCATGGGGGCTGAATGCTAAAGTGAGGACTGGGCCATGAGCCCTCCTAGGACCCACTTCTTGTCCCAGTCCCGTCCCAGTTTTGGATGGCCATTTTAGGCTGGCCTTGGGCTTCGAAGCCGAGCCTGCAAACCACTAGGGCCCCTATTTCCTATTTCTCCACCGGTTGTCAGAGAACTCATTGCTAATCTTCAGTCAGCTTTTGTTCACTCTCCTCACTGAGTGATCCACCCTCTAGCGTCAACTCGCATATCAGTAGGATTACTCAAGGTCGCTACATTGAACAAAAGGATGGTCGCCCTCAAAGTGCATCCCTCAACACCCCCCATGGCAACTGTACGAGTACTGACTTTGATGGCACAGGTGGCGGTTACAGACCTGCAATGACAATCGGCACACTCCCAGACAATGTCTTACTTGAGATATTCAATTCTTATCAGAGCCCTTCATGTATTTATCAAGAGTTGTATCAAGATAATATTTTCCCATACCGCACAGTGTGGGAATGGCACTTACTGGTGCACATATGTTGAAGATGGCAACAAATTGTATTTGAGTCACCACACTGTCTCAATCTTGAAATTCTCTGCACATACAAGACTTCCACCAGGAAAAATCTCAGTATCTGGCCAGCTTTTCCCATCGTTTTATTTATTGCCCACCCAGGAGAAGTAAAAGGCCATTAAGACAAGGCAACATCATTGCTGCACTTAAGCACGCCAATTGTGTATGTTATGCCAGCCTCAACATGACAGGCTCCCAGTTAGGCAAGATGGCCATGGCGATGCGGAAACTGTTTCCGGTGCTGATGCAACTCCATGTTATCTCAAATGACAGAAATGTACCAGTCCTTCCTGCCAAATTCTTGAGAGGATCTGCACCATGTTTACAAGAATTCATCTCATCTGGTATTCCCTACCTGACATTACCAGCTCTTCTTTTGTCCACCAGTAACCTCGTCAAGCTCGAACTTCGTGATATACCCCCAACTGGTTACATTTCACCCAAGGTGATGGCTGCCTCTTTGGCCGCATTGCCCAGGCTTGAGTCCTTGTACATTCTATTTCAATTGGCTTCCTGCCCTGATCAAATGTATCCACTGTTGAGCGAGAGTGAGCGAGCGTGTGCACTGCAAGCTGAGTAATCGGCAAGCACCACAATGCTGAACCACAGGCTCAGCCACAGCAGTGAGCTGTGGCCTTGCTAGTACAAATCAGAGTGCGGACAGCATCTGCACTCAGTTGAGTGGCCTTAGGCCATTAGATACAATAGGTAGCTATTTATATAGTGTGCTGAAGTGTATATAAGACACACAGGACACGTCCAATACAGAAAATTCATTCAGAATAACTAAGTAGTCGTAAAGTGCAAGCCTCACAGGTAAGCTAAAGTAGTACACAATATACAATTGCTCCCCATGCCTGCTCGACAGGTTATGGGACCTGGGGCACCGTCTGCACCTTCGATGGCAGTGACAGTGCACTCTTAATTGAGTTGCACACTGTGTGCTCTCTGGCTTGCCAGGCAATGCACCTTAATGGCTGCAGCACCATGTGCAGTGTGCCTACATGGCTGCACGATGCCCAAGTGTGCGCCCTAGTGGCTGCCACTAATCTAAGAGTTTCCTGAGCGTTCTAAACACTTTCTGCATGTGCCCAGTCATTGCATGGTTGCTGACACTTGGTTTGCCCTCACAGAAATACAATATGTCAAATGCCCTCACTTCTCTGGTCCTGGTGCTCGATGGCACTAATTACCAAGAGTAGGCACAGGCAATGGAAGCCTATCTTATGTCCATGGACTTGTGGGAGTATGCCAATTGTTATGATTTTACTTGGTCTCTTCTCACTTCTATGTCTCATGACTTGTACAATACATGGTTTCCATGGACTTCTCATTTGTCACATGCCTGTTAGTTTCACTTCATTCCAATTGTGCAGGACTCCTTTCAACTGGTGGTTTGCACCATCAAAAACCACTACTACCTTCTGAGCTCATCTGATGCACATGCAATCCCGCGTGTCCCAGAAGCTCCACTCAAGTATTACCCTTTGTTCTCGATTCGGTCCTGTGCGTCATCTTGTGCCATCCTATGGTCATCTCGTATTGTGTGTTTGGCTTGGCCAAACACCCTGTAATAGTATATAAGTCATGCCCTACCTAGCTTGTATGGTAGACTTGACTTCTTGTGTAATACCACATTGTCTTAGCCTCACAAACAACCCTTTGACTCACCATTGTGCTTGAGTCCCCATTTTCGCTTGCACTTTTGCTTGAGCCTTGAACCTCCTGTTACTATCCTTGTGTCCCTGGGAGACCAAGTGATACTTGTTCATCACCGAACTGAGTCCTAACCAACTTGCGCCTTTCCGATCCCATTGACTTACCAAAGTACACGCCGTACTTAATGCCCCTGTGGTGGCATTACATTAAGTCAAGTCTCTCACAGTGGTGACATCTAGTTGCAGTCGAACCAAGTTCAAGCCCAAATACATAGACCGCCTTAGCTCCGACGAGTTACCCAACAAGGTCAAGGGAGCAGCAGTCTGGGCAGAAAATAACAGAGTCGAGGGATATTTCATCTTTGATCCCACGACCAAGAATTACTGACAGATCCACTACCTTGAAGATAAACAACTCTGGGCTTTTATCAAATACTTGCCATCTGAAGGGTCATGGTATACAATTGCACCAGTACCCCTTACTCTACAGACTGGACCACTGGGGTTATCTAGAACCTCAGGAATCGACATTGACCAACCCAACACCCCATCCCCGAGTGTATCTGTACCCACCACGAACCTCCCTACTTCAGCATTCCCATCCTATGCTATGGCCCAACAAGGACAGGCATCTGCATCTGCCAGTACTACCCTTACCAGTGGAGCTGGAATACCCAGTGGAGGTGGAGGCCCCACTGGAGGAACCCCTGCTGGAGGCAGTGGCGGTGGTGGTGGTGGTGGAGGCAGTGGAGGACCAGCTCCAATCGGAGGAGTTGTGCCACCTGTACCAGTACCAGGAGGCAATGGCCAGCTAGGAGGAAACCCACCCCCCATATTCAACAGCAATAGAGAAAAAAGTAGGGTGTTTTTATGAGCCTTCAAGATATACTGAGAGATGAACCCTACGGTGGACCTCCTGGCCATACCTGGTCAGTGAGTCATGACATTCCTATCCTACATCCAAGGACCACTGGTAGATGATTGGGTTGATGAGCAGATGAAGTGGTATGATGCCCAACTCATGGGAGGAGTCCTATGGACCCAAGAAAATCTCTGGAACATGGTAGAAGCCCGGTTCACACAGGCATATACTGACACAGCCGAACAAACTAAGGCTTGCAAAACCTTGCAAAGCCTCGCAATGAAGGGAGAGGACATTGACTCCTATATTGCACAATTTGGCAACCTAGTCGCGAAAGCAGGGTATAACCCTGATGAAGCCACAACTCTTGAGCTCTTCCAGGATGGACTCCCAAACCAGTTGGTGGTCAATGCCATCCACTTCCAACACCCCGTTACGTGGGAAGACTGGAAGCGAGCTGCCTGTCTCCAGCAAGCTGAGTACCTGGTCCTGAAAGACTGGCTCAGTAAGAACTGAACCCCACAACAAAAGAAAGGAGGGCATAACCACGAACAATGGGTGCAAGCCCTTAACAAGAACCATGATCCGAATGCTATAGATGTCAGGCGCGCTAGGGCCTCAGTTGCCCTCACCGACACGGATTGACTACGACTTCAAAAGGAAGGACACTGCTTTAGGTGCCACATGTCCAGACACATCTCGTGCAACTGCCCACAGAAGAATGCACGTATCACCATGTCTTCCACAACCACTGCACCAAGCCCCGCCACTGTCACCACCATTGCTGTACAGTCTAATTGTGTGCTCTTGGCAGAAGAACAAGCGGAAGCACAGATTGCAGCGATGAAAGTGCAGCCACCGGAGGTATGAGACCTCATGGTGGAAAAGTTATTTGTGAAGGAGGATTTTCTCAACACTTGAACCTGACAGCCTGGGCTAGAGCACTGAATGTAAATGTGTACCATAGCAGATATCAATCCATGCGAATCCCAGTTCTTTTCAAATCTGCACATGCAACGGCCGAATGACAAGTGCTCCTAGATTCAGGAGCCACTGACAACTTTATCTGTACCTCGCTTCTGAAGCAGCTACAGATCGGAACATGAGATGTCACGCAACCCATACAAATTTGGAATGTAGATGGAACCTATAGTCAGGATGGTGTGATTACACAATACACTGACCTGGATGTCCGAACAGGGTCAAAGACCAAGACACTCCACTTCCTGGTAACAAACCTTGGGAAGGACGAAGTCATACTAGGATATCCCTGGTTCTTGGCATTCGAACCATCTGTAAAGTGGGGAGAGGCAACTCTGAACAAAGAGTTCCAACCCGTAGTCATAGCCAGCCTCCAGTCATTGGACAAAGCCATGCCTGAAGAAGCTTCTATCCAGGCATTGGAGACATATCAACTCAATGAGGAAGCTTGGGAACAGCTCACAAATGATGAGCAGGAACCCTGTGTGGCATTACTGCACAAGACTACAACAGCATCAGAACTTGCGCAGGGAGAAGCAGCAAAGAAGGAGGTCCGAACCTTTGAGGAGATGGTCCCCCCTGAGTACCAACAATATCGCAAAGTCTTCAATGAAGAAGCCTCCCATTGTTTCCCACCTAAACACCTGTGGGACCATGCCATTGACTTAGTACCTGACACACTGACAATGATGGACTGCAAAGTGTATCCATTAACAAGGGATGAAGACAAAGCATTGGAGATATTTCTGGCCGAGCAGCTCAAACAAGGGTATATTCGACCGTCAAAATCCCCATACGTCTCACCATTTTTCTTCATCAAGAAGAAAGACAGGAAGCTTAGACCTGTACAAGACTATCAATGATTGAACGAGGTCACCATTTGCAATCACTACCCATTACCACTCATCCCTGAACTTATTGACAAAATTCGTGATGCATGGTTTTTCACCAAGCTAGACATCCGCTGGGGATATAACAACATACAAATAGACGAAGGGGATGAGTGGAAGGCTGCATTCAAAATGAACAAAGGCACCTTTGAACCACTCATAATGTACTTTGGCCTCACCAACTCCCTGTCCACATTCCAGGCAATGATGGACTTCACCTTCAGAGACCTGGTCCTGACCAGAGAAGTGATTATCTATATGGACGATATCCTGATCGCAACTGTCAATGACCTCGCATGCCACCATACCAGAGTCCACGAGGTCCTAGCATTATGTGAGGAAAACAATCTCTACATTAAACCAGAGAAATGCGAGTTCAAAGTGTGAGAAATGGAATATCTGGGACTCATCATAGGTCATGGGAAGCTGCGCATGGACCCCATAAAAGTACAGGACATCTGAGACTGGCAACCCCTGATAAACCTTAAGGAAGTACATGCCTTCATTGCCTTCTGCAACTTTTATTGTTGATTTATCAAGGGATTTTCTACACTGGTGCGACCCTTACATGACCTCACGAAGAAAGATGTCCCGTGGCATTGGGGAGCAAACCAGCAACAGGCATTTGAATGCATTAAGGAATGAATATGCGAAGAACCTGTCCTAATCTTCCCTGACGTGACCAAGCCATTTGAACTGGAAGTAGATGCCTCCAACGTAGCAATTGGAGCCGTGCTCAACCAGTTAGGAGACAACAAAAAGTTTCACCCAGTTGCATTCCACTCCGAGTCGCTATCCCAAGCAGAATGGAACTATGATATTTATGACAGAGAGCTACTTGCAATAGTCAAAGCACTCCATGCGTGGCACACATATCTCATTGGCTCCCCGCACAAGATCATCATACACACTGACCACGCTAACCTCCAGTACTGGAGGGAACCATGGAAGATCAGTCGTTGTGTAGCATGAGAGTTCTTAGAGTTGTCGGAATATGACTTTATGCTGAAGCACATCTCTGGAGTCAAGAATGGCTGCGCAGATGCCCTATCATGACAGGCCAACTACATGTTAGGCGTCGAGGACAACAACAATGTTATAGTCCTCCCTGCTGAATGCTTCATCCGAGCCACCGAAATGTCAATGCATGACATGGACATTTGGACCCAGATTGTGCAAAACCTTGATGAATCACAGGTGTTACAATGGGTCAATGTTACGTTTCGGACTCATCGGCGCCTCGGGCCGGGAAGTGGACACTGACGCGTCGACTATGACATCGCCGTCAGCAGTATATCGTCATGGACTTATGGATCAGTCAGCTGGGTAAGTTCCGAGCATGTGATAATGTATGATAGCAAATCAGATTACGACTCGGTGACTCATACTAGGATAGCTGTACTAGGGTTTGCTCTACTTACGCTATTGGCTAGTAGTTGTTCAAGCGGCGCTTTAAAGCCCGCGCGTATCTGTATAAGTAGAGTAGTGCGAAGACCAAGAACTGCATCTTGGTCTTCTTCAAATACCACTATCATCTACCGTCTATACTAAGAGGTCGCCCCTCTTAAGTGAGTTGTCCGGCATATCCCCTTAGACCAGGGATCCCTGTGACTCGTCCCTGATCCCCTCTTCTGTGGGCAGTGGAATATCCGCAAGGCACCGCGGCCTATCAGATCCAGTTATACCGCAACGAGCGAGTGTCCACGCCATATACAACCTTCTTCGTCATCGATCACGAGTCTTGGGAGTTTGCACGATACGCACCCGAGATACCACCCAGCATCCCTCAACTTGAAGACCTCCACGCATACTTCGGACTAGACGGACGTATACTCCCTCATCCTGCGTTCTACCCTCAGACCTCAGTTAATCAGAACTTCTTCCTTCAAAGGATCGCCACTCGTAGCAAAGCCTAAGTCAGGCAAACGTCCGTGGTAGACATTACATTAAGACCATGATCCCACCGTGGCCAATCCTTCGACCAAAGACCTTTGGGTCCCGTACTGACCCTACTACATTGACAGACGAGGAGACCGCAACGTCCCAAAGAGATACTTGAACTCTGCATTTTGGAAGAACGACGCAGAGGACCCAGGCTACGTCACTTACTACATTGACCGACAAAACAACGCTCGATTAATCCCAGTAGAGTTCAACTTTGACAATCACTGTTGGGTAGAAATTCGTTGGGACGAACTCCACCAGAAATACCAAGCAACCAGACCAGCAAGTTCGGCCTTAGGCCTTGACATCAAACAATCCGAAATCGTCACCAGGGATCAGTGGGGAACAATCGACGGGGAAGAAGAAGAACCACTCCGATCCCCAACACCCAAGACACCGGCACCATCGCCATCCATCAGAAGCAATCCAGAGGACATTGTCATCAAGGACGAACAAGAGGAGACACAGCTACAACAGATCGCTGAGTTAATCCCCACCGATATGTCCGCAACAACTACAATGACCGCAATCAGAACCGCCTTGGCAGGCAACAAAGTGGGGTATCAACCCCTAGGAGATGGCCCCCCTGGAGGAGGAGGTGGAGCACCACCGGGAGGCGATCCCAACGACAACCCACATGACGATGAAGAAGGAAACGCAACACCCGCATTCACCATGCCTGACACCGACAAGTTCTTGGGAAAGGAACCCCAGATCTTCAAAGGAAACTGCAATGAGGCAGAAGCTTTCCTCGCACAATGGAACCACTTCGCAGGCATCAATGCCGCGAACAGAAGCCTCAAGGTTCCGTATATCAAAGCCATGATGTTCCTAACCTATATCCAGGGACCACTCGTAACGAATGGGCAACAGAAACTGGCAAATGGCTCGACGCCCAAACCAACAAGAATGACCCATGGCTGTGGGCTGGGGTAGAACTCGCATTCAAGAGTCAGTTCCGTGACAACCTGGAAAAAGACCGAGCGCGAGTGGAACTCGACAAAGGGTTCAACATGATGAACGAGGACATTGACAGCTACGTCACTAAATTTGAAAAGCTGGTCCGACAAGCTGACTACCGACTTGACAAGCCCTTAGTGCTCGATAAATTCACCCGAGGTGTTCCGATGAAGTTATACCAGAACGCCTACCAGTTCCACAACCCACACACCTATTCCCAGTGGAAGAGCGCCCTCATCGAACAACAAAAACACTACCTACATATCAGGGCGAGAGAAACTGGCTTTGGAAGACAACCCCAAGGAATACCCCGCATCCGCCAACAACAACCCCTTCGCTTTCAACCCCCACAGCACCAAGGAGGGCAACAACAGGGTTGGCAGCAATATCGCAATCACCCAGATGCTATGGACACTACCCTGGGAAGAATCAGAGCCCGAGTCGCAGAAATCGGCGACATCAACAGGAACCATCCCAAGGACATACGCGACTATGAGCGCGGACGCCCCCCATTTCTGCCAAGAGCCGGGTTCATGCAATGACGAGGAGGAGGACGTGGAATTATGAATCTAAGGGACGTAACCTGCTTCAATTGCAACCAGAAGGGACACTTCTCATGGGACTGTAACCAGCCGTGTAGAGCCCGAGGAAGAGGAGCCTACATCGAAGAAATTCCCACCGCTCCCCAGAGCATCGTGGAGGAACCTCTCATCGACCTAGACAAGCCAGTACAAGCAAACCGCGCAAACATAGACCCAGTACAAGACATTCTGGCACGCGCAGCTACCTTATCACAGGAGGAAGGAGAAGAGCTGGTTAAGAAAATGGTGGGGAGGCAGGATTTTCAAAGCGCCTGAACCCAACGGCCTGGGTGAGGGCTTCAAATTGTAACTCGTCGTTTATTACACACTATCAATCTATGCACGTTCCAGTTTCGATCCGGATGAGTTACTTTATGGCCGAAAAGAAAGCATTAGTGGACTCCGGAGCCACCCATAACTTCGTACACCCCGATTTCATCAGAAGAATGAATTTGGGAACCAAAGAATTGGAAAACCCCCGCAACATCTGGAACATTGATGGGACGCATAATAAAGGGGGGAAAATCACTCATTACATCGACCTAAACATTCAAACTGATGGAAAGTTAAAAACCATTCAGTTTCTGGTCACCAATGTCAGAGGAGAGGACCTCATCTTGGGGTACCCATGGCTCGCCACCTTCCAGCCAAGAATACAGTGGGCTTCCGCCACTATGGACACCAAACAATACCCAATCATCATTCGCACCACCAATCCCAACAAACCGCCCAAGCCCGACGAACAAAGAGCAGAAATACGACGAATCATCGAAAACATCCGAGAGCAATACAAACAACAAGCCCTCCAGGAACTAGAAGACGAAATGGACCCCATACACCTACGAACCATGGCAACGGAACTGGCAATATCGGCACAACGGAATCAAGAAGAAAAGGAACTACCCGCGGAATACCAAAGACATGCCAAGGTATTCAGCGAGGAAGAATCACACCGATTTCCACCTTCTAGACCATGGGACCACACCATAGATTTCAAACCCAATGCACCAGATCATATCAACTGCAAGGTGTATCCATTAAATCAGGCAGAGGACAAAGCTTTGGACGAATTCCTAGACGAACAACTGGCAAAGGGATATATAAGGCCTTCTAAATCTCAGTACGCAGCCCCATTCTTCTTCGTCAAAAAGAAGGACGGAAAACTACGCCCGGTACAGGATTATAGGGAACTCAATAGTTGGACCATACGCAACCAATACCCACTTCCCCTAATACCTCAACTCATTGCAGACCTTAGTGGCAGATGGATATTCTCCAAATTTGACATCCGATGGGGCTATACCAACATCCGAATCAAACCCGGAGACGAACACAAAGTGGCCTTCAAGACAAAACGCGGATTCTTCGAACCACTGGTAATGTATTTCGGTATGACCAACACACCAGCAACCTTCCAAGCCATGATGAACTGGATCTTCGGCCCACTCATTGAATATCACGAGAAAAGGGGACTATCATTCGCGTGTACATGGATGACATAGGCATAGCAACGGCAACAACAAAAGAAGCGCACACAGAAGCGGTACACGACATCCTGGACCTGTTGGAGGAACACGACCTTTACCTCAAACTGGAAAAATGCACCTTCCACTCTGACACCCTCGATTACCTGGGGGTAATCATTAAAAAGGGGGTGATCCGCATGGACCCTGTCAAAATTTTGGGCATTCGTGAATGGCCAACCCCTAAAAACGTCAAACAGGTGCGGTCATTCCTAGGATTTTGCAACTTTTACCGTGCTTTCATCCGAAATTTCGCCACGCATGCTCGCCCCCTCAACAAACTCACAAGGAAAGACACGGAATGGACGTGGGGAACGGAACAACAACAGGCATTCAACAAACTCAAAACCCTAGTAACCGAAGAACCGGTGTTGAAACACCCTGAACTCGACCAACCCTTCAAACTAGAAGTCGACGCTTCGGGATATGCAACGGGAGCAGTACTACTTCAGCGAGACAAAGACAACAAACGACACCCCATCGCCTATTACTCCAGCACCCTTAACGCGGCCGAAAGGAACTACGACATCTACGACCTGGAACTATTAGCAATTGTCAAAGCATTACAAAACTGGAGACCATACCTCGCGGGATCCCCACACAAGATCAAGGTGTTCTCCGACCACATGAACCTGCAATACTGGAGATCACCGCAAAAGATTAGCAGATGGGTCGCAAGGGAAGTACTAGAACTCTCCGAATACGACATAGAGATTCACCACATCAAAGGAACCGCCAATGGACGAGCAGACGCATTATCCAGACGCCCCGACTACGACCAAGGAGAATGCGACAATGAACAAGTCACGGTACTCCCCGACCACATATTCGTAAGGGCCACAACGATTGACACCACGGACAATCCAACACGAATGAGCCCCACCATCACGACAGAGGAAATGCAACCAACATACCCGGTATATACCCAGGACAACAACATGATCAAAACATGGGTGGATCCGCACAAGCTCAAACACATCGAAGGGACGTGGTACAAGGATGGGAGAAGAGTGGTTACAGGCGACGCCCATGAACGACAGCATATTATACAAGCTCACCACGACACCCTAACCTATGGACACCCTGGGATTAACCGAACCATCAAATTGATCGAATGATACTACTGGTGGCCAGGACTGCGGCAGGAAGCACAAGATTATGTCAAAGGATGTGCCAACTGTCAATGCATCAAGGTCAACAATCGACTGACACGTGCCCCTCTACAACCGATATTCCCAAAACTGGAAGCAACCCCGTTCGAGGTCATCGCACTGGACTTCATCACGAAGCTACCCCTATCAAATGGGTGCGATTCCATACTAACCATAACCGACCACGATTGTTCAAAAGCGGCAGTCTTCATCCCATGTCTGGAAGAGATAAGCACGGAAGGAACTGCGGCCCTGTACGTGACACATGTTTTCCCAAGGTTCGGATTACCGGCACGTATTATTAGCGATCGAGACCCCAGATTCGCATCAAAGTTCACCCGCGAATTATGCTGGATCCTTGGAATCGAGCAAAACATCTCAATGGTGTACCACCCTAGAACCGACGGCCAATCGGAATGGACCAACCAATGGCTGGAGCAGTACCTGAGATTCTGGGTCAATGAACGGCAAGACGATTGGACACACTACCTACCAATGGCGGAATTCACGCACAACAACTGGCTGAATGAGTCTACCAGGGAGTCACCTTTTAACGTCCTCATGGGGTATAACCTGCGTGCTGATTGGATCGACTGCCCATCCCCTATTCCGCAGGTGGCGCTGAGAGCGCAGCAGTTTAAAGAAGCTAGAATGCACGCCCAAGAACTGATGATCAAAGTGCAGCAGGGGTGGATCAAACACAAGGATACCCCAAAATACCAGATAGGAGACCTCGTGTGGCTCGAAGGACGCCACCTACGCACCAACCAGCCAACGGCAAAACTCGCGCCAAGAAGACATGGCCCATTTCCAATTGCTCAGGTGATGTCCGCAGTCAATTACCGCCTGGAGCTTCCCACGCAGTGGAGCATTCACCCAGTGTTCCATACGGACCTTCTGACACCATACCGCGAAACTCTCACACATGGCCCCAACTATCAGCGCCCGCCACCAGATCTAATCAATGGCGAAGAAGAATACAAGGTCGAGAAGATTCTAGACTCTCGGCGATTCGGCAGAACCAGAAAACTGCAGTACCTTGTCAAGTGGCGTGGGTATCCGGACTCGGACAACCAATGGGTCTCCAAAGATGACGTGTTTGCCGATGACGCGATTCGGGAGTTCAAACGTTCAAACCCTGCTAGAGAAACACATATAAACGCGGGAAAACTCCAAGAGACGTCCCCATCTTCTTCACCCACTACTTCATCTACTCATGTCCCCAGTCGAGGTTCACTATGTCGTCAACGACCTACTCCCTGTCTCAGTCCAGCCAACCCTCATCATCCAGGACGCGCCATCGTCACCCCTGTCGGTTCCCCAGTCCATTCACCACCGAAGCAGTCGTCCACCTACCCCCCTATCATCCCTCATTCCTTCGCCAACCTCTACAAGAGTTGGTACAAGAGATCCTTCACCGGCCGACATGTCAACGACCGAACAACCTGATTCGGACGAAGCTCAGATTCAAGAGGACTGGGACTTCGATCGGTATCTATCAGAGGAACATTGCCCTCTACACCAACACCTCACTTACGGGAACCATCTCACGACCACTCACAACGAAACCCCGCCGCTATGCACCACAGATGGAGAACCCATTCTCATGCCAAAAGTTCCTTGACCCAAGGTCCACATCTACCGTGCGGAAGAACACAGCCCGATTTCCCAACGCCAAGTGGAGACTCCTCCACCCCTCGGGTTCCAATACAACAGGGGAGTACATTATATCCCCTTCCAGATTCAAGACGCTCAGGACCGGCTGCACCCAGCTCGGTATATGCAGCTCATCCTTACAGCGGACCCATTCGTCCTTGCCTACAGGAGAGGCAGCGACCAGCAGTACGGCAAGCCGGTGCACGCCGCCCCCGACTATGAGTACCCCCGCGACAATGACTACTGCGACGATGATCTGATCTTCCTAGATCAGCGCAGCATCATGAGGGAGTCCGTCGACCGCGCTTTGATGGACATCAAGGACCTCACTCTCACGGTGGAGGTCCATCGTTACCGCTGCGCCCAAGCGGGGGTGGAGGCCAAAGAGGCAGAGTTAGCCTGGCTCACGGAGGAGCTAGATCGGGTTGCCCGAGTACGAAGGGAGTGCGTACTTCGGCTACAACAAGCCAATGCGCTAACCCGCATCGAGGCGGAGCGAGACTCATACCGCCTGGGACTGGAGGAGGGAGCACGAGTCACAGCGCAGAGAGAGGCAACCCAGCGGGGTTGACCTGGGGGCTCGACCGTAAAAAGGGGGTGATGTTACGTTTCGGACTCATCGGCGCCTCGGGCCGGGAAGTGGACACTGATGTGTCAACTATGACATCGCCGTCAGCAGTATATCATCATGGACTTATGGATCAGTCAGCTGGGTAAGTTCCAAGCATGTGATAATGTACGATAGCAAATCAGATTACGACTCGGTGACTCATACTAGGATAGCTGTACTAGGGTTTGCTCTACTTACACTATTGGCTAGTAGTTGTTCAAGCGGCACTTTAAAGCCCGCACGTATCTGTATAAGTAGAGTAGTGCGAAGACCAAGAACTGCATCTTGGTCTTCTTCAAATACCACTATCATCTACCGTCTATACTAAGAGGTCGCCCCTCTTAAGTGAGTTGTCCGGCATATCCCCTTAGACCAGGGATCCCCGTGACTCGTCCCTGATCCCCTCTTCCGTGGGCAGTGGAATATCTGCAAGGCACCACGGCCTATCAGATCCAGTTATACCGCAACGAGCGAGTGTCCACACCATATACAACCTTCTTCGTCATCGATCACGAGTCTTGGGAGTTTGCATGATACGCACCCGAGATACCACCCAGCATCCCTCAACTTGAAGACCTCCACGCATACTTCGGACTAGACGGACGTATACTCCCTCATCCTGCATTCTACCCTCAGACCTCAGTTAATCAGAACTTCTTCCTTCAAAGGATCGCCACTCATAGCAAAGCCTAAGTCAGGCAAACGTCCGTGGTAGACGTTACAGTCAAACTGCACAACCTAAAGAAGCACGACGGGTTATGGTGGAAAGGCGACACCCTTGTCATTATTGGGGATAACGATCCTAAGCGGGGGTAATTACCTTCTTTCATGACACATCAGCCATGGGCCACCCTGGAATCACAAACACCTACGAACTATTATGACGAGACTACTGGTGGCCCAGCATGCGAAAAGATGTAGAAGAATACATCAAAGGCTGTGCCACGTGTCAAGCAAACAAAATTAACCCTCACTGACAAAAACCACACTTGTTCCCCATTACAACAGACCCAGATGCGGAACTGTTTGAAGTTGTTGCCATGGACTTTATCACAAAATTACCGCCATCACAGGGATATGACTCGATCCTCACCATTACTGATCACAATTGCTCAAAAGCCACCATCTTCATCCCATGTAATGAAACCATCACGGCAGAAGGAGTAGCCCAATTGTACCTTTGCCACATTTACCCCCACTATGGGATACCACGAAAACTGATCACTGATTGAGACCCCAGATTCATGTCGACCTTCATGAAGCAACTCTGTCAAGTTCTCAGAATTCGGCAGAACATCTCGTCAGCATACCACCCTCAAACTGATGGACAATCTGAATGTACAAATCAATGGTTGGAACAGTACCTACATCACTGGAGCAACGTGCAGCAGGATAACTGGGCAGTGGCCCTCCCCATCGCTCAGTTCGCACACAACTCATGGCCAAATGTGACCACAAAACACTCCCCATTCTCACTGATCATGGGTTGGGAACCATGTACTAATTGGACCCCGAAACCCACAATGGCCCTGTTGGTCGACCAATGCCTAGAAGACATGGGCATGTGGTGACAACACATGCAAGACTGTATCAAACACACGCAAGAATTGATGATGAGGCGAGGGTGCACCTGCTTTATCCCCTACCAGGAAGGGGTGCAAGTGTGGCTAGAGGGGACGAACCTTAAAATGTTCTACCCCACAGCCAAATTAGCCCCCAAATGTCACAGGCTGTTCCGCATCAAAAGGGCCCTATCAACGGTGTCTTACAAGTTGGAACTTCCTGAGTCATGGAAGATCCACCCCATGTTCCATGCCAACCTCCTCACCCCATATAAGGAGATGGAACTGCATGGGAAAAACTTCACACGACCCCCTTCTTATCTTATCGATGGAGAAGAAGAATTTGAGGTGGAGCAAATCATGGGATCAAGGCTCCATGGCCAAGGGCATAAACTTCAGTTCTTAGTCCAGTGGAAGGGATTCCTCATGAGCAACAGCTCATGGGAACCCCTTGAAAATGTCTGACATGTGCCTGACCTTATTGCTGACTTCTATTGGCATAATCCTACCACCAAAGGGGCTGGATGAAAGATATAAATAAGAACCATGTGAAACTCACAAAGCGCAACCCCCTTACCACTCATCTCTACCATTACATCTACCCCAGTCATCTCCAAAATTCCTTCACGCCCACCAGTGCAAGCCATCCTTGAACAACTAACTGTACCCTCACAGGACCTAGGTGTCCCCTCACAGCCAGAGGGTTGCACACCATACTCAGTGGTGCCTAGTCCCGACCCCCCTGTCCTAACTCTGATCACTCCTGAGCTTGACTGTCTTGCCCGGGAAGAGGCCACCGCCTCGCTACTCACACTCACGGCCCCTCATGACACCCCAGTCACCGTGCATGCTCCCCTAGTCCCTACTCCCCCTGACTTACACTCACTAACACCACCACCACCCCTTGAACCATACCCCCTGTTTCAGCTGGGAATCGACCACATACCCACACCATCCTCCCAACCCTACCACATCGACCCAGACCCCGCCTTAGCCCTCCTTGAGGACGAAGGGGACGCTGTAGATCCCAGACTTCCCTTCTTCCGCAACCACCCCAACTGCGGGCATTTGTACTTCCTGATGAAGATCGGAGAGGTTGGCCACAAAGAGGTAGCCCATTTCATCTACTATAGAAAGGGCTATCAAGAGGTCATTGGCACCATGGGGAAAGGCCATCCCTGTTATGTACAGCCGGTCTACCTGAAGGGCACCCACACTGGACAGCTTACTCGGGATGTTATGGAGCAACAACTCACCATGTTCCATCCTCACGATCCACGTGCCATATGCATCGATGAGGTGCTGACTGAGCTGTGCAATGTGCGCCTACATGCAGACATATCCCATCTGAGGGAATGCCTTCTGTGGCGAGACACCATTGCGATGCAACAGTCTGAGTTGCACAGACTGGAGATGGACCTCATGTGGGATCACTTTCACGTGGATATGGACCTCACGAGTGTACAGAAGCGCATGCAGTATGCGCACATCATGCCTCACATCTCAGAAAAATATGACAAGCTTCAGCACAAGTATCTCTGTCCACAACCCACTCCGGACCCTATCCTCATTCCCCCATGTCCCAGAGGACCTTGCAAGATGCCATGCCTGCAGGGTGAAGGTGTCAAGAAAACTTGCAAGTGTTTTCAGTGTAAGGCAATGGACCACTTGATTGCTCAGTGCCCTCACAGAGGAGGGCCAAGCAGCCATGTCAGTGGTGCAGGAGTCGCACGCATCAGTACGAGGTGTGCCTCATTTGCTGGATCTCACCCATGTCCCCAGCCTACGTCGACCCTGATGACCGTCCTCGCTGGTGTGGTAAATGCCTGTGATACAATGTGCGGCATGAAGAGATCCACTGCCCCCAGTATGAACAGTGTATGGATTGTGGAGAACAAGGGCATCATCTGTTCTTACAATGCCATACCTGCCCACAACCCCCCTCGCTGACTCCCGACAACACACCAGCCGAGGAAGACTGGTACTACACCAGCGACTAGTCGAAGTCGTGGTGACTTCGAGTCTGACAAGGGGGTAATGTTACGATTTTACTCAATCTCTTCTCACTTCTACGTCTCATGACTTGTACAATACATGGTTCCCATGGACTTCTCATTTGTCATGCACCTGTTAGTTTCGCTTCGTTCCAATTGCGCAGGACTCCTTTCAACCAGCAGTTTGCACCATCAAAAACCACTACTACCTTCCAAGCTCATCTGACACATGTGCAATCCCGCATGTCCCAGAAGCTCCACTCAAGTATTACCCTTTGTTCTCGATTTGGTCCTGTGCATCATCTTGTGCCATCCTATGGTCATCTCGTATCATGTGTTTGGCTTGGCCAAACACCCTGTAATAGTATATAAGTCACACCCTACCTAGCTTGTACGGTAGACTTGACTTCTTGTGTAATACCACATCGTCTTAGCCTCATGAACAACCCTTTGACTCGCCATTGTGCTTGAGTCCCCATTTTCGCTCACACTTTTGCTTGAGCCTTGAACCTCCTGCTACTATCCTTGTGTCCCTGGGAGACCAAGTGATACTTGTTCATCACCGAACTGAGTCCTAACCAACTTGCGCCTTTCTGATCCTATTGACTTACCAAAGTACACGCCGTACTTAATGCCCCTGTGGTGGCGTTACACCAATGGAGATGAGTCTGAACCTGCTGTCTCTAACCCTCCTACTGATGCCAAGCATGCTGTGCACAAGACTTGGAAGAGTGGCAATCAAAAGGCCCTCACCAATCTTATCCTGTGCATCAATCCCACCATTAGAGAAGAAGTAGCCTCCCTGAACAAAGCAGACACAATCTGGAACCACCTCAAGACTCACTTTGATGTTGTCCAGCCCACCACTCTGTTCAAGGACTTCAAGGAAGCTATTTCTATCAGGATTGATGCTAATAAGCACCCCTTGCCACAGATTAACAAATTGCAGGCTGCAGTGCACCATCTGTCTACTAATGGTGTGGCCATCCCAGAAATCATCCAGGTGATGATCTTGCTGTCTGCACTCCCACCCAAGTGGGAGATGCTTGTCTCCATCCTCTGCACCAGTTATGACCTTGCCAATCTTAACCTCAAGCATGTGTGCGAAGCTGTCATGGGACAGTGGGAGACTGAGAGGAACAAAGGGAAGCTGCAGCAGAGTGCACAGAAGCTCTCTGCAGTCAAACGCAAGTGTGGTGACCCCAACTACAGACAGCAGCAAAACACTGGCTATGGCGGCGGCTCTGGGAGTGGTGGCAGCAACACCCAGCAGTCTGGGCAAGGCCAAGGCAATGCCCAAGGCAAGAAGAAGTGTGGCAAACATGGTGGGAAGAAGTCCCAGTCACAGCAGCAAGGTCAAGAGACCCATGACCACTCTCATCTTGCCAGTGAGGCTGCCCTGCCTTCCCCAACCTCAGCCTCAGTTGTACACTTTGCCCCGAGTGGCAAGACTGTGCGCACTGTCCCTGGACACACCAGGCACCCTTCTGCCACTGTAGGACCATATGCCACACTCAACAAAGCACGCAACGTTGTGTGCGACATTGGAGTGGCTGGCACCTCCAACACCCTCAAGACTCTTGAGCAGCACATTGCTGCGCTCAATCCAGAGGACTCTGACGATGACCAGCGTGTTTCCAAATGCAGCAAGTCTTCCCCTGAGTCCTCTGACCATGAGGACGAAGGAGATGGTTTCCTCACCCGCTCCCCCTCTCCTGACACTCAGCACCAGTCTGCTGAAGACTGTGTCAGTCTCGGAAATGATGATTGGGACCTAAACACTATGGTCTGTGATGCTGCTGGCCTGAATGACTTCAGGTCTGTCCCGTCCCTCTTCCTGATACCTCACATCACTCATGAATGCCTTGTCTCACAACTAGCTATGAAGCTTAAGTACAGTACTGCACATGGTTGTGTAGAATCGTTAAATAAGTGTGACAAAGTGGTGCACATGGCGTGGACACTGCTAAGTGTGCTAAGTGCAAGGGAATGAGAAATGACGACAGCAGTGCAAAGTGGCTGTTAGACTCTGGTGCATCTTTGCACTTCACCTACTCAATGAAAGACTTCATAGATTATGAGGACATTGGGATGCCTATCCCTGTGAAGATGGCCTCAAAGCCAATCCACATTAGAGGAAAGGGCGCTGTTCTCATTAAGCATGAAGTTACACACAATGGGCGCACTAGGCAGCATACTACGTGCCTTTACCCCATTTTCTATATCCCTGAAATCACAGGGAGATTGCTCTCTGTGGGTGAGTTCCTGCAGAAGGCCTGCACATTTATGGGGACGTGCAGACTATGGTATTGCGCAGAGAACACACCACTATACCACTAATACAGTGTGTGCCAACGTTCCCTGGCCACACCATCTACTGGCTGGAGTCTGTAATCGCAGACACGAGTGCAAATGCCACTGTTTACACAGTGGATTACACTCTTATGCACAAGCGCCTTGGCCATCCCTCCAAGGATGTGCTTCGCCATGCTAGAAGCCACAGCAAGGGCTTCCCAAAGGACCTGGACTTCCCTGCAGAAGTGCCAGTGTGTCCAGGATGTGTGCAAGGCAAGATGCCTTTGCAGGCACACTTGCCATCTGAAACGCATGCTTCTCCACCCTTTGCAAAAGTCCACTCTGACTTGAAGAGTTTCCCAGTGGAATCTTACCATATGTACAAGTACTTTGTCAGCTTCATTGATGACTTCATGTTGTATGCTTGGGTAGTGTGCCTGTGCACCAAAGGTGCTGCCATAGGCGCACTTAAACACTTCATTGCACTTGTTAAGAATCAGTTTGGCACCACTGTTAAACAGTGGATGTTGGATGTGGGTGGCAAATACAACTCAGACACCTTTATTACCACTCTCTAGGACAATGGGATACACATACTGCAGAGCTCACCATACACTCCTAAGCAGAATGGTCATGCAGAGCGCTTCATGCGCACCTGCATGGACAAGGCACAGGCTATGTGCCTTGATGCCTGCCTCCCTGAATCCTGGTGGGAATTCATGGTTCTACATGCCATACATGTGTACAATAGGACCCCTGTGCACCACCTGCAGTGGCGCATGCCCTATGAGACACTACAATGCACAGTGCCAGAAATTTTGCACCTTCGAGTGTTTGGCTGTGCAGCATATGCCCACATCCCTGAGGAACATCAAGTGAACAAGCTTGCATCTAAGTCTGAGCTGATGGTCTATATTGGCCACACTGAAGGCATCAAGGTGTACACATTCATGCACCTCACTAAGAACACTGTGTACACAGGAGCAACTTGTAACACCACCACTGGCATTAGTCTGACTTGGACTTTGGGAGGGTGTTCACAACTTAGCAAAATATTCCCTCAAGGTCACATGACCTGATTACGAGATACATGGCGCTTAACTAGGCACGTGATCTGAGTGTACACTAGGGCAAATCATGCCACTAGGTAGTCCAATGATTGATGAAGATGACTTGCTCAAGGAGACAAGCGAATCACAGGTGAAAGAGATGAGAAGGGAGTGGTGATTGAAGAAGACCAAGATTGCTTATCTTGGTCTTATCGAGCCCCTATTTATACATGTATGAAGACACTTTGAAGCTCCTCCCAAATCCGCATGACAAATAGCATATGTAGCTCAAACCCTACTATCGCTATCCTAGTGTTGACTCATGCCACATCGGCATGTGATTGTAGCTCTACTCCTGTCCATGACACATTACTGCTTACAAATGAGGTCATAATCATAGGTAAGAGTCTGTTCATCTGAGTTGTGACATCACCCCCTTTTCAGCTGTGATGCCCTCAGCACCGAGTGGGACCTACACTGCCTACCCAAGCCTCCTGCCTCTCCATAATCCGATCCAGTATGTTGGCCATCTCCAGCTGAAACTTGCAGTGGGTGAGCTCTGCCTGTACCCCACTGAGCACCTGTGCCAGGGTGTGGAGCTGCTGCTCCATTCTCTCAGCCTCGTGTTTGTAGTGTTGCGGTACGCAGGAAACGGACTCTTACTCACGGTGATGACCTCGTTGTAAGCAGTAATGTGTCATGGACAAGTCGCATCAGTCAGCGCGTAGTACAATCACATGCTGATGTGGCATGTACTTATCATATGATAGCTATAGTAGGGTTCGAGCTACTTTAGCTACTCGTCGTACGGATTGGAGAGGAGCTTTAAAGCTGCCTCGCATATGTATAAATAGTGGCTCGGAAAGACCAAGATACGCCATCTTGGTCTTCTTCAATCACCACTCCATTCTCTTCTCTTTGCACATGTTTCGCTTGTCTCGTTCCGAGCAAGTCGTCTTATCGATCGTCGGACTACCTAGTGGCACAACTTGCCCTAGTGTACCTTTGGATCATGTGCCCAGTTAAGCGCCGTGTATCCCGTGATCAGGTCACGTGACCTCGAGGAGATATTTCGCTAAGTCGTGAATGCCCTTTCGTGTCCAAGTCGGACTGACGCCAGTGGTGGCGTTACATTAAGACCAAGATCTACTCACCGTGGCATTCACAACTCGAGACCAGTGGAGAAATTTTCAAACCTACTCCCTTGAATGCAGGGGAGACCGCAACGTACCAACACAATTCCTAGGAGCCGCTCAGTGGAGAGAGTATCGTGGAGAAACCGGATACTTTGTGGACTTCGCATCAGGGCCAACCCGATACCGCCCTGTTGAGTTCAACTTTGATCATTTGTGCTGGGTTGAGATTACGTGGAACCCGATAGACAACCGATACGACGCAGTGCACCCTGCAGGAAGGAACTACAACTGCGATATTGACTCAAGAAACCTACCCGCACAAACAGAGTGGGGACGTATAGACGGACAACCAGAAGAAGAGCCCAGCACGTCCTAGCCAAGAACCCCCGCACCATCAGAAACCAGTGGAGACGACGAGGAAACAAACGACAGCGAATCCGAAGTAGAGGAAATCAGGCAAACAGCTGAGTCCTTACGCATAGCCGAACCAGAACAAATCGAAATACACCCACCTGCAGATATGGCCACCACAACCGCTACACAAGAAGAACTGGCTCTCGAGGAAGCCAGAAGAATCACCGAAGAAGCAGAGTCCTACCTACGCCCCATCAACCCGACAACAGGACATCGCATGACTGCAGACGACGCAGCTATCTTCAGAGCAGTAGGACCAGACGTCCCTGACCCCCCACCCGGGGCAGGAGGACCCGCACAGCCCAGAAGACCAGGAGGAAGCTTCGGCCAAGGGCCACCAGGAGGCGGAAGACCTCCATTCGGAGGACGGCAACCTCAATTCGGAGGAGGAGGAGGGGGAGACCTGTCACGATCCCTCGATCGTGCCATCAAAGATTTCGTCTTAAGAATTGTTCTGTGTTTCATGTCTCGTGTTTGACTTCTCGACTGATGTTTTGGAAATGTCCCGGATCCACTTCTAGAAAGTTAACTGCGGCTCATGTGACTCTACTGCGGGTCATGTGACTCAGGATTGCGCGTTCCCCAGAAAACTTGTAGAAAACACTAGTAAAATAGAGATTCTGTACGATATAAAAAGGGCCTGTAGGGTAGCTCGTATCCCCTTGTCCTAGTCTTGTAATCTGTTGTCCCATCTCCAATTCCATTGCTAGTTCCATTCTCTTGTGCCCAGTCGTGCGCAAGCAGTCTTACATAATTGACCGAACTTACGCAGCACAAGTGTCGGACTTGTGTTGACGCGAACCTCTACGTCTTGAGCTCGGTGTCGATCGAGCTCTTGATCGCGAAAAGACCCCTTCAGTGGAGGACCACCACCACCACCACCACCAGCAGCAGGACCAGCACCAGGTGCGCCACACGGAACGGATAAACTAGTGGGAGAACCCCCTAGCATCTTCGACGGAAATCGAGATGAGTATGAGTCGTTTCTCACGCAGTGGCACATTTACTGGGGGCAAAACTCAGAAGCGCCAATCATGACCAATGTCTATTGGCGATGCCTACTGTTCCTAGGCTTCATCAAGGGCCCACGAGTATCCAACTGGACACTCGGATTCCTCCAATGGCTCAACAACGAGCTGCACCAGGGATGCAACCGATACGACCCATTTCTATGGGACACACTGACGGCGGGATTCTCTGACCGATTTTCGAACGTACTCGAACAAGAGCAGGCGCAGGCCACCCTAGCGAAAGGATTCAAAATGATCGGTGACGACATTGATTCGTATGTCACCTGTCACGATCGCGGGAACGGACACTTACTATACGGTATGGCCACGTTAGTAAGTTGTAATGAGTCATGGACAGGAGATCAGTCAGCGCAAGTAGTGGAAATCACATGCCGATGTGGCATGTACTTATCATATGATAGCTGTAGTAGGGTTCGAGCTACTTACGCTATTAGTCGTGCGGTTTCGGGAGGAGCTTCAAAGCGACCTCGTAAAATGTATAAATAGTGGCTCAATAAGACCAAGATACGCCATCTTGGTCTTCTTCAATCACCACTCCATTCTCTTCTCTTTGCGCGTGTTTCGCTTGTCTCGTTCCGAGCAAGTCGCCTTATCGATCGTCAGACTACCTAGTGGCACGACCTGCCCTAGTGTACCTTTGGATCACGTGCCCAATTAAGCGCCGTGTATCCCGTGATCAGGTCACGTGACCTCGAGGAGATATTTCGCTAAGTCGTGAACGCCCTTTCGTGTCCAAGTCGGACTGACGCCAGTGGTGGCGTTACATTAAGACCAAGATCTACTCATCATGGCGTTCACAACCCGAGACCAGTGGAGAGATTTTCACACCTATTCCCTCGAACGACGAGGAGACCGCAATGTACCAGTACAATTTCTAGGAGCCGCTTGGTGGAGAGAATATCATGGAGAAACCGGATACTTCGTAGATTTCGCATCGGGGCCAACCCGATACTGCCCCGTTGAGTTCAATTTCGATCATCTGTGTTGGGTTGAGATTACGTGGAACCCGATAGACAACCGATATGACGCAGTACGCCCCGCAGGAAGAAACTATAACTGCGACATTGATTCAAGAAACCTACCCGCACGAACGGAGTGGGGACGCATAGACGGACAACCGGAAGAAGAGCCCAGTACTTTGGAACCAAGAACCCCGGCACCTTCCGAGACCAGCGGAGACGACGAAGAAATGAACGAAAGCGAGTCCGAAGTAGAAGAGATCAGGCAGACAGCTGAGTCCTTACGCATAGCCGAGCCAGAACATATCAAAATACACCCACCCACAGACATGGCGACCGCAACCATCACCCAAGAAAACTTGGCTCTCGAAGAGGCCCGAAGAATCACGGAAGAGGCAGAGTCCTACCTGCGCCCTATCAACCCAACAACCGGACACCGTATGACCGCAGACGACGCGGCCATTTTTAGAGCGGTAGGACCAGACATCCCAGACCCACCACCAGGCGCAGGAGGACCCCCACCACCCAGGAGACCCGGAGGACCCTTCGGCCAAGGACCACCCGAAGGTAGAAGGCCACCTCACGGGGGAAGACAACCCCAATTCGGAGGAGGAGGGGGAGGAGACCCATTTGGAGGAGGACCTCCACCCCCACCGGCAGCAGGACCGGCACCAGGAGCACCACACGGAACGGACAAACTGGTGGGAGAACCCCCCAATATCTTCGACGGAAATCGAGATGAGTACGAGTCATTCCTCACACAATGGCACATTTACTGGGGACAAAACTCAGAAGCACCGATCATGACCAACGTCTATCGGCGATGCCTACTCTTCCTAGGCTTTGTTAAAGGCCCGCGAGTGTCAAATTGGACGCTCGGATTCCTCCAATGGCTTAACAACGAACTACATCAAGGATGCAATAGATACGACCCATTCCTATGGGACACATTAACGGCCGGATTCTCCGACCGTTTCTCAAACGTACTTGAACAAGAACAAGCGCAAGCCACGCTGGCCAAGGGGTTTAAAATGGTTGGAGACGACATCGATTTGTACGTCACCAACTTCGAGCAGCTAGCACGGAAGGCTGATTACCGCCTCAACGACCACCAAACGTTGGATCGGTTCACGGCCGGTCTACCGAGAGCCTTATTCACAAAGATATACAAACTAGACGACCCCCAAACCTTCAACAAGTGGAAGGAAGCAGCACTACGTAGGCAAAAACAATACATCCACCTGCGTGCTCGCCTAGGGATCACCGCCACACCCCGTAACAACCCACCGCCGCGACCACAGCAAAATCGCGGGTACGCCCCGCAATGGGCACCACCAAGGTTCCCACCACCACGCTACGACCCAAACGCGATGGATACATCCACAGATCGCACCCGCGCATGCCTCGCAGAAGTAGGAGACCCGAACCGCGGAAATCAGCGACCACCCTTCCCACCGAGAGGAGGACCAGGGCAAAACCGAGGAGGCGGACAGCGCCGCGACATGAGGGAAGTCATCTGTTACAACTGTAACAACCCGGGTCACTTCTCACGAGATTGCACACGCCCCAGAAAGCCGAGGCAGCAATTCCAACCATGCGCAAGCACCAGTCGCAGCACAGAAACCGACTACTACCCAGAACCAGTAACGGTATGACGTGCGGAAGCCACGCCCGAGGAACAGGCAAAAGGATGGATGGAGACGCTGAGAGGGGCTAGCGACGAAGTCAAGGACCTCGTATTTAAAGACCTCTGGACCCAAGAGGGTTTTCAGGACGCCTGAACCCATCGGCCTGGGTGA
The DNA here is from genome assembly GCA_021524915.1 of Lactarius akahatsu. NCBI lineage: Eukaryota > Fungi > Basidiomycota > Agaricomycetes > Russulales > Russulaceae > Lactarius > Lactarius akahatsu. Next base: position 270,817 of record JAKELL010000003.1, read on the forward strand.
GGGCAGTCAATTGTAACTCTGTAATCATGACTCGCTACCGTTCGCTTCGAATTCCAGTCTCGATTTGCACAAGTTACTCTATGGCCGATATCAAAGGGCTCGTCGACTCAGGAGCCACCGACAACTTTATAAGACCCGCGTTCGCCAAACGCATGGGCCTCGGGCTGCAAGCCCTTGAAAAGCCTAAGAAAATATGGAACATTGATAATACGGAGAACAAAGCTGGGTCTATCATGCACTTTATCGATTTAGACGTCCAGACCAACGGCGTTTCGAAGGTCATGAGGTTCCTCGTCACAGACATAGGAAACGAAGACCTCGTCCTCGGATACCCCTGGCTAGCCACGTATGAGCCAACCATCAGTTGGGCACACGCCACCATTCATGAAGGAGCGCTCCCGGTGGTACTTCGGTCGATCAACCCCGCAGAACCGCAAACCACCATCGCCGGCGCAATCACTCAAGACGAAGCAGAAAATATCGTCCAAGAACTCGAAGAAGAGTGCCAGATACGTACCACGGCCACCGAACTTGCCATAGCCGCTAACCAAAACACGGTCATTGCAGACCTCCCTGAGCCATACCAGCGGTTTGCGAAGATCTTCAGCGAAGAGGCATCCCACCGATTCCCACCGTCACGACCATGGGACCATGCAATTGACTTTAAGCCTGGCACACCCCCTAGCATTGACTGCAAAATCTACCCAATGTCACAAAACGAAGACGGGCAACTGCACGAATGGTTAGACGAACAACTCAAGCTAGGATACATCCGTCCATCAAAGTCACCCTACACATCATCGTTCTTCTTCATCAAGAAGAAAGACGGAAAGTTGAGGCCAGTACAAGACTACCGGAGAATCAACGCCTGCACAATACGCAACCAGTACCCGTTACCCCTCATGTCAGAACTGATCAACGACCTTGGAAATGGACACATCTTTACCAAACTCGACATCCACTGGGGATACAACAACGTACGTATCAAGGAAGGCGACGAATACAAAGCGGCATTCAAGACAAAATACGGACTATTTGAGCCGCTTGTTATGTACTTCGGACTCACAAATTCACCAGCGACATTTCAGAACATGATGAACGACATCCTCGGCGACACCATCCGTGTCTTCGCAGCCATGGGTACCATCATATGGGTCTACATGGACGACATTGGCATTGCGACGCTGGGACACGTGGGCCTCCAAGCATACATTGACGCAGTATGCGCAGTACTTCAAGTTGCAATGGATCACGACCTCTACTTCAAACCGTCCAAATGCACCTTCCACCAACCGTGAATGGATTACCTGGGGGTAATCCTTGAAAAGGGGGTAACTCGCATGGACCCAGTAAAAATCGCTGGTATACGAGACTGGCCCACACCCACAAAGGTACGCGACGTACGCTCCTTCCTCGGTTTCTGCAATTTTTACCGCCTCTTCATTCACGGTTTCACAACGCATGCACAAGCCCTCAACAAACTTACACGCAAGGACGCGGAATGGACATGGGGCAAAGACAAAGAAACCGCCTTCCAAACCCTCAAACGCCTAGTCACCAGCGAACCGGTACTCACACACCCCACACTAACGGATCAATTCGAACTCGAAGTAGACACATCCGGATACGCAGTGGGCGCAGTGCTCCTGCAGAAGAAACAAGACAGAAAGAGACACCCACTCGGATACTTCTCGGCCACCTTGAACGAAGCGGAACGCAACTACGACATCTACGATCTAGAGCTCCTAGCAATCGTCAAAGCACTACGACATTGGAGGCCATTTCTAGCAGGCTCACCACACAAAGTCAAAATCTTCTCGGATCACCTCAACCTCACGCACTGGAAAACACCCCAGAAGATAAGTCGCCGCGTAGCTCGAGAAGTCTTAGAACTCATGGAGTACAACTTCGAGATCCATCACATCAAAGGAACCAACAACGGTCGTGCAGATGCCCTATCCCGAAGGCCCGACTACGAGAAAGGAGAACGAGACAACGAAGGAGTTGTCGTCCTACCTGAAAAGGTATTCGTGCGAAACATCGCTACACAAGCACCAGAAACCCACGAACAAAACGAAGACATCCTACGCCCCTGGGTAGACCCGCACAAACTCAAGAAAGTCAACGGAATCTGGTATCACCAAGAAGCACAAGTAGTAACCGGAGGACCAAAGGAAATCCGAACCGTCATCACCAACCACCACGACCCCCCAGTCTACGGCCACCTGGGTATCAGGTGAACTGCAAGGATCATTGAACGTGACCACTGGTGGCCAAACATGCTGAAACACGTCACCGAATACGTCCAGGGATGCGCGGAATGCCAACGACACAAGGTTAACAACCGCCCCATGAAAGCCCCACTAGTACCTATCACACCGATGCCCGACGCTAAGCCATCCGAAGTCATCGCTCTCGATTTCATCACTAAGCTACCAGAATCACAGGGATACGATTCGATCCTCACTGTAACCGACCACGACTGTACCAAAGCATCAGTGTTCATCCCCTGTAACGAGGAGATATCCGCGGAGGAAACGGCTGCGCTGTACGTCACCCACGTCTTTCGGAGATTCGGATTACCGGCGAAAATCATCAGCGACCGTGACCCGAGATTTGCATCAAAATTCACGCGGGAACTATGCCGGATCCTCGGCATCTACCAGAATATCTCCACGGCTTACCACCCACAAACGGACGGACAATCAGAGCGCACCAATCAGTGGCTGGAACAGTATCTGCGGTTCTGGACCAATGAGCGTCAAGATAACTGGGCGCAATTCCTACCCATGGCGGAATTCGCGCACAATAATTGGCCACACGAGGCAACCAGGAAGTCACCATTCTCGCTCATGATGGGATATGACCCGCGCGCTGATTGGATCGATAAGCCATCCCCAATCCCACAGGTACTCACGCGACTCCAACAATTCCGAGAAGCACGGAAAGAAGCCCAGAACCTCATCAAGAAGGCACAATTACTGTGGGTCAAACACCGGAACACACCTAAGTACCAAGTCGGAGATCAAGTGTGGCTAGAAGGACGACACCTTCGGACCAATCAACCAACTGCCAAACTAGCGGCACGACGACATGGCCCATTCAAAATCACACGCGTCCTATCACCGGTCAACTATCAACTGGAACTTCCCACACAATGGAGTATTCATCCGGTGTTTCACATCGATTTACTCACACCTTATCGCGAGATGCCCATGCATGGAGAAAACTTCCAGTGCCCGCCACCGGATCTAGTGGATGGAGAGGAGGAGTACGAAGTGGAGCACATTCTAGACTCCAGACGATTCGGCCGGAGCAAGAAACTGCAGTACCTCGTGAAATGGAAAGGATACCCAGACTCGGAAAACCAGTGGGTCAACGAAGATGACGTATTCGCCAACGAAGCCCTGGCGGAGTACAGACGGAGTTCAAACCCCAAAAACATACGTATAAGACGAGGACAGACCATGACTCACTCCCCATCTCGTCACACTGGATTCCACTCTACAGTCGAAATGTCTTTTCCCGCTTCCACCTCTTCCACCCCTCTCACTGCCAGACTCGTCGACAGCCTCACCTACGAAGAGCTCCGCCATGCCCTTGACCACGCCCAGTCCATCATCGACGTGGAAGATCCTGACCAACCCGCCACATACTGGCTCACCAATGGAGTTGGTGAGAGGCTGTCCACAGCCCCCTATACGTGTTACGTTTCCTCCTTAGGCGCCCCTGCACGTGACCGTGGGAAGACCGGCGATAGCCGATGCTCTGGAAGCGAGTAGTCCGGCATTTGCCGAAGAAGTGGAGATTTGGCCGTCACGTGACCTGGCACGTGACCTGCTCTAGAACGTTCCAGAAGAGCCCGGATGAGCACGTGCCCGGGTTGGCTTGTGATTATGGAACCGGTACGTATAGTTACCGATGGACATGTGATTGACTGCGGATGACATCATTGGGGTCTGGCCCATGCCTCATGTCGTGACTCATGCCAAGAGCGCGTTATGCCATTGGCTAGTAGATCCGGTTGTATTAGGGTTCGTGACTCATGATGACTCGTCCGTAAGGTTCAAGCTGAGCTTTAAAGCTCCTTGAACGCGTATAAGTAGTTGGGCTGAGCGTCCCTAAGACGCCAGCTTTGAGCATTCTGGATTCCCCCTTCCCCTCCTTGGAATATTAATGTTCCCTGCTCCTCAGTGTGCCCTCGGAGACCCATCCAGCCACTGCGACCATCCCTCTGTACTATAGGCGTGCTGTGTTGCCGCCTCTGTCTGTCATTACGACCGCTATGTAACCCGACCCCGTGAAGACTTCGGCATAAGTCTGTGTTCGACGGAGACCCCCGGTTGATGAAGAGAACGGGCCGGAAGGACCGTTACAATACGGAAGCCGAAATTACTCGGCTTCGTGCAGCTCTCGGAGGGGGTGAAAGTCCCTCACCTCAACCTCTCCCCGTCAGGGTCGAACACCAAGAAGAAGACATGGGCAACGCTACGATGGCAGGAGTGGATGAAGACTCAGTCGTGGAGACCACCCGCAGAGCAGTGGCGGCAACAGCAACTGGCAGCGGCAGTGGCACGACGAGCGTGCATCCTCATTCGACGCCGACAACACTCCGAGATGCTGAGAGGGCAGTTTACAAAGCGGTAGAGGGGGCATTAAAGGAGTGGTACCCAGCTGAGCAGCCGTACCTCATCACCGCAACCGACACTGACGACCCACGTGAAACACCGTACGCGTGCGACACCACGGGACGTCCCCTGTATCGCGCAGGGGTAGTTGTCGACACCGAGACGAACCCCATGCCGGCGGTGCGCCTCCGATATCTCGGCGGCACAGCACGATCCGCACCTCATGGCTACAAACACAACTGAGGGGACGATTTTGTCCACTATCCAATAACCGACGGCCACGGCGTAACTTGCCAGGCCACATTCATCCAAGTAGTCATGGGGCCGGACCCCCTCGTTCTCGGGCTAGTGGACGACAGCGACAAGGTGTACAGTCGCCCGCTCTACGCCGAGCCCCAAGTCCGCGAGGCCGGCAAGCCACATTACGCCCCCGAGGACCTCTACCCTCTGGTCACAGGGCACAGCAACCAGCATCGAACGGACCGCGCGGTCAACGAATTAAAGGACGTAGGGGTAAAAGCTGAGTTGACCCGATTTTGCGCATACCGACACAAAGCTGAGAGGATGGAACAGCGGCTTCATGCCCTGGCCCAGGCGCTCAGTGGGGTGCAGGCGGAGTTGGCCCGTTGTAAGTTCAGGTTGGAGATGGCAAACGTACTAGACCGAATCACAGAGAGACAGGAGGCATGGGTCGGAGGTATGGGCCCCACTCAGCGCCGTGGGCGTCACGGCTGAAAAGGGGGTGATGTCACGATCGCGGGAACGGACACTTACTATACGGTATGGCCACGTTAGTAAGTTGTAATGAGTCATGGACAGGAGATCAGTCAGCGCAAGTAGTGGAAATCACATGCCGATGTGGCATGTACTTATCATATGATAGCTGTAGTAGGGTTCGAGCTACTTACGCTATTAGTCGTGCGGTTTCGGGAGGAGCTTCAAAGTGACCTCGTAAAATGTATAAATAGTGGCTCAATAAGACCAAGATACGCCATCTTGGTCTTCTTCAATCACCACTCCATTCTCTTCTCTTTGCGCGTGTTTCGCTTGTCTCGTTCCGAGCAAGTCGCCTTATCGATCGTCAGACTACCTAGTGGCACGACCTGCCCTAGTGTACCTTTGGATCACGTGCCCAGTTAAGCACCGTGTATCCCGTGATCAGGTCACGTGACCTTGAGGAGATATTTCGCTAAGTCGTGAACGCCCTTTCGTGTCCAAGTTGGACTGATGCCAGTGGTGGCGTTACATCACCAACTTCGAACAGCTAGCGCTGAAAGCTGACTATTGCCTCAACGACCGCCAAACGCTGGACCGATTCACGGCGGGCCTACCGAGGGCCCTATTTACCAAAATTTACGAGTTGGACGACCCCCAAACTTTCAACGAGTGGAAGGAAGCGGCGCTACACAGGCAAAAGCAATACATCCACCTGCGCGCTCGGCTCGGGCTCACCACCACACCCCGTAACAACCCGCCTCCACGACCACAACAAAACCATGGATATGCCCTGCAATGGGCACCACCAAGGTTCCCACCCCCGCGCTATGACCCAAACGCAATGGATACGTCCGCAGATCGTACCCGCGCACGCCTCGCAGAAGTAGGCGATCCAAACCGCGGAAATCAACGACCACCTTTCCCACCCAGAGGAGGACCAGGACAAAACAGAGGAGGCGGACAACGCCGCGACATGAGGGAAGTAATCTGCTATAACTGCAATAATCCAGGCCACTTCTCACGAGAGTGCACACGCCCCAGAAAGCCGAGGCAACAATTCCAGCCTCGTGCAAGCACAAGTCGCAACACGGAAACCAGCTACTATGACCAGGAACCGGTAACAGCACGCCGCGCAGAGGCCACACCCGAGGAACAAGCCAAGGGATGGATGGAGACGCTGAGGGGAGCAAGTGACAAGGTTAAAGACCTCGTATTCAAAGATCTCTGGACCCAAGAGGGTTTTCAGGACGCCTGAACCCATCGGCCTGGGTGAGGGCAGTCAACTGTAATTCTGTAATCATGACTCGCTACCGTTCTCTTCGAATTCCAGTCTCAATTCGCACAAATTACTCCATGGCCGACATCAAAGGGCTCGTAGATTCAGGAGCCACTGACAACTTCATAAGACCCGCGTTCGCTAAACGCATGGGCCTTGGGCTACAAGCCCTTGAGAAACCCAAGAAGATCTGGAATATCGACAATATGGAAAATAAAGCTGGGTCCATCACGCACTTCATTGATTTAGACGTACAGACCAACAACGTCTCCAAGGTCATGAGATTCCTAGTCACCGACATAGGAAACGAAGATCTCGTTCTCGGATACCCCTGGCTAGCCACGTACGAGCCAACCATCAGCTGGGCACACGCCACCATCCACGAAGGAGCACTCCCAGTAGTACTTCGATCTATCAACCCCACGGAACCACAAACCACCATCGCCGGTGCAATCACCCAGGAGGAAGCGGAAGACGTAGTCCGAGAACTCGAGGAGGAATGCCAGATACGCACCACAGCCACGGAACTTGCTATAGCCGCTAACCAGAACATGGTCGTCGCAGAACTCCCCGAACCATACCAACGGTTTGCAAAAATCTTCAGTGAGGAGGCATCCCATCGCTTCCCACCTTCACGACCATGGGATCACGCTATCGACTTCAAACCCGGCACACCCTCTAGCATCGACTGCAAGGTCTACCCCATGTCACAGGACGAAGACGGACAACTACGTGAATGGTTAGACGAACAGCTTAAACTTGGTTACATCCGACCCTCGAAATCACCATACGCATCATCATTCTTCTTTATCAAGAAAAAGGACGGGAAACTAAGACCGGTGCAAGACTATTGGCGGATCAACGCCTGTACGGTGCGCAACCAATACCCATTACCACTCATGTCGGAACTCATCAATGACCTTGGAAACGGGCACATATTCACCAAACTCGACGTCTGATGGGGGTACAACAACATACGCATCAAGGAGGGCGACGAGCACAAAGCGGCATTCAAGACGAAATACGGACTATTCGAACCACTGGTCATGTACTTCGGACTCACGAACTCACCGGCAACATTTCAGAACATGATGAATGACATCCTCGGCGACACTATTCGTGTATTCGCAGCTATGGGAACCATTATCCGCGTTTATATGGACGACATCGGTATTGCAACACTAGCACACGCAGGCCTCCAAGCACACATTGACGCAGTCTGCGCCGTACTCCAAGTCGCATTAGACCACGACCTCTACTTCAAACCGTCCAAATGCACCTTCCACCAACCGCGAATGGATTACCTGGGGGTAATTCTTGAAAAGGGGGTGACTCGAATGGATCCGGTAAAAATCGCTGGTATACGTGACTGGCCCACACCCACGAAGGTATGCGACGTACGCTCCTTTTTGGGCTTCTGCAATTTTTACCGCCTCTTCATTCGCGGTTTCGCCACATACGCACGAGCCCTCAACAAACTCACACGCAAAGACGCGGAATGGACATGGGGTAAAGACGAAGAAACGGCATTTCAAACCCTCAAGCGTCTAGTCACCAGCGAACCGGTACTTGCACACCCCACACTCACAGACCAATTCGAACTCGAGGTAGACGCATCGGGATACGCAGTAGGCACGGTACTCCTGCAGAAGAAACAAGATGGAAAGAGACACCCACTCGGATATTTCTCGGCCACCCTGAATGAAGCGGAGCGCAACTACGACATCTATGACCTAGAGCTTCTGGCGATCGTCAAGGCACTACGACATTGGAGACCATTCCTAGCAGGTTCACCACACAAAGTCAAGATCTTCTCGGACCACCTTAACCTCACACACTGGAAAACACCACAGAAGATAAGTCGCCGAGTAGCCCGCGAAGTCCTGGAACTAATGGAGTACGACTTTGAGATCCACCACATCAAAGGAACCAACAACAGCCGTGCTGATGCCCTATCACGAAGACCTGACTACGACAGAGGAGAAAGGCACAACGAAGGAGTCATCGTCTTACCCGAGAAGGTATTCGTACGCAATGTCACCGCGCAGGTACCAGAAAACCACGAACAAGATGAAAACGTTCTACGCTCTTGGGTAGACCCGCACAAGCTCAAGAAAGTCGACAGGGTCTGGTACCATCAAGGCGCGTGAGTAGTCACCGGAGGACCAACGGAAATCCGCACCGTCATCGCCAACCATCACAATCCTCCAGTCTATGGTCACCTGGGAATCAAGCGAACGACAAGAATCATCGAACGAAGTCACTGGTGGCCAACATGCTTAGACACATCACTGAATACGTCCAGGGCTGTGCGGAATGCCAACGCCACAAAGTCAACAACCGCCCGACAAAAGCACTGCTGGTACCTATCACACCAACACCCGATGCTAAGCCATTCGAAGTCATTGCCCTTGACTTCATCACTAAACTACCAGAGTCACAGGGACACGATTCCATTCTCACCGTGACGGACCACGACTGCACTAAAGCATCGATATTCATCCCCTGCAACGAGGAAATATCTGCGGAGGAAACCGCTGCACTGTACGTCACTCATGTGTTTAAAAGATTCGGACTACCGGCAAAAATCATCAGCGATCGTGATCCGAGATTCGCATCGAAATTCACTCGCGAACTATGCCGAATCCTCGGCATCTACCAGAACATTTCCACGGCATACCATCCCCGAACGGACAGACAATCGGAACGCACCAATCAATGGCTGGAACAATACCTGAGGTTCTGGACCAACGAGCGTCAAGATAACTGGGCGCGATTCCTACCCATAGCGGAATTCGCGCACAACAATTGGCCACACGAAGCGACAAGGAAGTCCCCGTTCTCGCTCCTGATGGGGTATGACCCGCGCGCTGATTGGATCGATAAGCCATCCCCAATCCCACAGGTACTCACGCGACTCCAGCAATTTCGAGAAGCACGGAAAGAGGCCCAAAACCTTATCAAAAAGGCACAATCACTGTGGATCAAACACCGAAACACGCCCAAGTACCAGGTCGGAGATCAAGTGTGGTTAGAGGGACGACACCTCCGGACAAATCAACCAACGGCCAAACTAGCGGCACGACGGCATGGCCCCTTCAAGATCACACGAGTGCTCTCGCCGGTCAATTATCAACTGGAACTTCCCACACAGTGGAGTATTCACCCGGTGTTCCACATCGATTTACTCATGCCCTATCGCGAGACACCCATGCATGGAGAAAACTTTCAGCGCCCACCACCGGATCTAGTGGACGGCGAAGAGGAGTATGAAGTGGAGCGCATTCTAGACTCCAGGAAGTTCGGCCGAAGCAAGAAGATACAATACCTCGTGAAATGGAAGGGATATCCCAACTCGGAGAACCAGTGGGTCAACAAAAATGACGTCTTTGCTGATGAGGCGATAGCAGAATACAAGCGGAGTTCAAACATCGCCAGAGCACATATAAGCACCCCAAACAACGCTAAGCCTCCATCACTAGTTCACACTGGAGCCCACTCGCAACACACAATGTCCTCTCCCATCTTCTCTTCCTCTTCCGCTATTGCCTCCGGTCTCGGAGGATCCTTCACACACGCCGAACTCACCGCCGCCGTCAACAACCTCGCACCCATCGAGGACCTCGACAACCCCAACGCTCCCACCACCTACTGGCTCCTCGACGTCGACGGCCAACATCTCAACATCGCGCCCTACACGCAGGCCGAAGTTGATAGGCTTCGTGCAGCTCTCCGAGACAGTGCGAGTTCCTCACCGGGACCTCTCCCGGTTCGAGTTGAACACTGGGTCATCGATGACCAAGAATCCGAACACGATGCGATGGGAGGAGTGGAAGTTAACCGCGGAGAGGTGGAGGATGGAGCAACTCGCGATGGCAGCAACAAGGAGAACGAGGATCCTCGAGAGGAGGAGACTGTTCGACGAGATGATGCGCGCCAAATCCAAGAGCAACCCGAGCGCGAGTTGAAGGAATGGTATCCAGATGAGCATCCCTTCATCATTCACACCACCGACTCTGACAACCCACGGGAAACACCTTACACCCTCGACACTGTGGGTCGTCCCATCTATCGGGGATCCCTACGGGTGGACGTACCTCCCACATCACACCACACCGCCGTGCTTAACCGCCGGCTTTCCAACAATCGATTCGCCCCCTACGGTTACGTTCACAACCGGGGGGACAAGTTTATCAACTTCCCCATCACCGACCCTCAAGGCATCACCACCCAGGCGGCCTACGTCCAGGTCATTATGACCGCCGACCCCATCGTGCTCGTGCTCGCCACCGACAGTGACAAAACCTATTCAAAGCCGCTCTACGCGGAGCCCCAAGTGCGCGAGCGGGGGAAGCCTCTGTATGGAGAGCTGGAAGTGCGAGCCCTCCAAGCCGGGCACGCCAACCAGCACCACCTCGACACGGTGGTTAACGACTTGAAGGATGTGGGACTAAAAGCTGAGTTGCACAGGTTCCGCGCGCTTAAGTCAGAGGCTGAAAGGGTTGTGCACCGACTGCAGGTGCTTGCGCTCGCTCTCGGAGGGATTCAGGTGGACGTAGCGCGCTCCAAGTTTCGGCTGGAGATGGCAGACATTCACAACCGGGTAGAGGAGGTACAGGAAGGATGGATCGGAGGGATCGGGCCCTCTCGGCGCCGTGGGCGTCGCGGCTGAAAAGGGGGTGATGTCGCGGTACACAGGAAACGGACTCTTACTCACGGTGATGACCTCGTTGTAAGCAGTAATGTGTCATGGACAAGTCGCATCAGTCAGCGCGTAGTACAATCACATGCCGATGTTGTCACGGTCACGGGAACGGACACTTACTATACGGATATGACCACGTTAGTAAGTCGTAATGCATCATGGACTAGTAGTATCAGTCAGTGGAGAGTCACTATCACATGCCAGTAAGGCATGAGTCAACACTAGGATAGCTGTAGTAGGGTTCGAGCTACATACGCTATTCGTCATACGGATTCGGGAGGAGCTTTAAAGCTACCTCATACATGTATAAATAGTGGCTTGATGAGACCAAGATTCGCCATCTTGGTCTTCTTCAATAACCACCTCTTCTCTGTCATCTTTCGAGTGCTTCGCTTGTCTCACTTCGAGCAAGTCGTCTTATCGATCGTCGGAATACCTAGTGGCGCAACTTGCCCTAGTGTACATTAGGATCACGTGCCTGTAAGCGCCGTGTATCCCGTGACCAGGTCACGTGACCTCGAAGAAATATTCGCTAAGTCGTGAACGCCCTTTCGCAGTCCAAGTTGGACTAACGCCAGTGGTGGCGTTACATTAAGACCAAGATCTACTCATCGTGGCGTTCACAACAAGAGACCAGTGGAGAAACTTTCAGACATACTCCCTCGATCGTAGAGGGGATCGCAACGTCCCAACACAATTTCTAGGAGCCGCTCGGTGGAGAGAGTATCGCGGAGAGACCGGATACTTCGTAGACTTCGCGTCGGGGCCAACCCGATATTGCCCCATTGAGTTCAATTTCGACCACTTGTGCTGGGTTGAGATTACGTGGAACCCCATAGACAACCGTTACGACGCAGTACGCCCCGCAGGAAGAAATTACAACTGCGACATCGACTCAAGGAACATACCTACGCAAACAGAGTGGGGACGTATCGACGGACAACCTGAAGAAGAACCAAGCACATCCGAACCAAGAACCCCCACACCATCCGAAACCAGTGGGGACGACGAAGAAACCGACAACGAAGAGGAGTCAGAAGTCAGAGACATCATACAAACAGCTGAGTCCCTACGCATAAACGAACCAGAGGACATCCAAGTACACCCCCCTGTAGAGATGGCCACAACCACGATCACCCATGAAAACCTGGAAATCGAAGAAGCACGAAGAATTGCCGAAGAAGCTGAAGCTCACCTACGCCCCATCAATCCCACAACCGGACACCGCATGACCGCAGACGATGCAGCAATTTTCAGGGCAGTAGGACCAGACGTCCCTGACCCCCCACCAGGAGCAGGTGGACCCGCACAACCAAGAAGACCCGGAGGAAGCTTCGGCCAAGGACCGCCAGGAGGCGGAAGACCACCATTCGGAGGACGACAACCCCAATTTGGAGGAGGAGGAGGAGGAGACCCATTCAGAGGAGGACCACCCCCTCCACCACCACCAGCAGTAGGACCGGTGCCAGGCGCACCACAAGGATCGGATAAACTAGTAGGAGAGACCCTGACCATATTCGATGGAAACAGAGATGAGTACGAATCATTCCTCACCCAATAGCACATCTACTGGGGGCAGAACTCGGAGGCGCCGATCATGACCAACGTCTATCGGCGATGCCTCCTGTTTCTAGGCTTTATCAAAGGACCAAGAGTGTCAAATTGGACCCTCGGATTCCTTCAGTGGCTCAACAACGAGCTGCACCAGGGGCGCAACAGATATGACCCATTCCTGTGGGACACACTAACGGCTGGATTTTCGGACCGTTTCTCAAACGTACTAGAGCAAGAACAAGCGCAGGCCACGCTGGCCAAAGGGTTTAAAATGGTTGGAGACGACATTGATTCATACGTCACCAACTTTGAACAGCTAGCACGGAAGGCTGATTACCGCCTCAACGACCACCAAACCTTGGACCGATTCACGGTGGGCCTCCCGAGGGCCCTATTCACCAAAATCTACGAGCTAGACGACCCGCAGACATTCAACGAGTGGAAGGAAGCCACCCTCCGTCGGCAGAAACAATACATCCACCTACACGCTCACTTGGGACTCACTACCACACCCCGTAATAATCCGCCGCCACGACCCCAGCAAAATCGCGGATATGCTCCGCAGTGGGCACCACCCAGATTCCCACCGCCGCGCTACGATCCCAACGCGATGGATACATCTGCAGATCGCACCCGCGCACACCTCGCAGAAGTAGGGGACCCGAACCGCGGAAACCAGCGACCGCCCTTCCCACCGAGGGGGGGACCAGGCCAAAACCGAGGAAGCGGGCAACCCCGTGACATGAGGGAAGTGATTTGCTACAATTGTAACAACCCGGGCCACTTCTCATGAGAATCCACGTGCCCCAGGAAACCACGACAACAATTCCAACCCTGTGCAAGCACAAGCCGCAGCACGGAAACCAGCTACTACGACCAAGAACCGGCAACAGCACGTCGCGCAGAAGCCACGCCCGAGGAACAGGCCAAGGGGTGGATGGAAACACTGAGGGGAGCAAGTGACGAGGTTAAAGACCTCGTATTCAAGGACCTATGGACCCAAGAGGGTTTTCAGGACGCCTAAACCCATCGGCCTGGGTAAGGGCAGTTAATTGTAACTCTGTAATCATGACTCGCTATCGCTCTCTTCGAATTCCAGTCTCGATTCGTACAAGTTACTCCATGGCTGACATTAAGGGGCTCGTCAACTCAGGAGCCACCGACAATTTCATAAGACCTGCGTTTGCTAAACGCATGGGCCTCGGGCTGCAAGCTCTTGAGAAACCAAAAAAGATCTGGAACATTGACAACATGGAAAATAAAGCTGGGTCCATCACGCACTTTATAGACCTAGACGTTCAGACCAACAACGTTTCCAAGGTCATGAGATTCCTAGTCACCGACATCGGAAACGAAGACCTCGTCCTCGGGTACCCCTGGCTAGCCACATACGAACCAACCATAAGCTGGGCACACGCCACCATCCACGAAGGAGCACTCCCGGTGGTACTTCGATCGATCAACCCCGCAGAACCACAGACCACTATCGCCGGCGCAATCACCCAAGACGAGGCGGAAAACATCGTCCAGGAGCTCGAAGAGGAATGCCAGATACGCACTACGGCCACCGAACTAGCCATCGCAGCCCACCAAGACACCACTGTGGCCACCCTTCCAGAACCATACCAACAATTCGCCAAAATCTTTAGCGAGGAAGCGTCCCACCGATTCCCTCCATCGCGACCATGGGATCATGCGATCGACTTCAAACCGGGTACACCCCCCAGCATTGACTGCAAAGTCTACCCAATGTCACAGGACGAAGATGGACAACTACACGAATGGCTGGACGAGCAACTCAAATTAGGCTACATTCGACCCTCAAAATCGCCCTACGCATCATCATTCTTCTTCATCAAAAAGAAGGATGGGAAACTGAGGCCCGTACAAGACTATCGACGGATCAATGCCTGCACGGTGCGCAATCAATACCCACTACCCCTCATGTCGGAACTCATCAACGACTTGGGAGACAGACACATATTCACTAAACTCGACGTCCGCTGGGGGTATAACAATGTACGTATCAAGGAAGGCGACGAATACAAAGCAGCGTTCAAGACGAAATATGGCCTCTTCGAACCACTCATCATGTACTTTGGACTCACGAACTCACCGGCCACATTCCAGAACATGATGAACGATATTCTGAGCGACACCATCCGCATCTTTGCAGCTATGGGCACCATTATCTGCGTCTACATGGACGATATCGGCATCGCAACACTCGAACACGCAGGACTACAAGCACACATCGACGCCGTATGCGCCGTACTTCAAGTCGCAATGGACCACGACCTGTACTTCAAACCGTCGAAATGCACCTTCCACCAGCCGCGAATGGATTACCTGGGGGTAATTCTTGAAAAGGGGGTGACTCGCATGGACCCAGTAAAAATCGCAGGTATACGCGACTGGCCCACACCCACGAAAGTACGTGATGTACGCTCCTTCCTGGGCTTCTGCAATTTTTACCGCCTCTTCATTCGCAGTTTTGCCACGTACGCACGAGCCCTCAACAAACTCACGCGCAAAGACGCAGAATGGACATGGGGCAAAGACGAAGAAACCGCCTTCCAAACCCTCAAACGCCTAGTCACCAGTGAACCGGTACTCGCACACCCCACACTCACGGACCAATTCGAACTTGAGGTAGACGCATCGGGATACGCAGTAGGTGCGGTACTCCTACAAAAGAAACAAGATGGAAAGAGACACCCACTCGGATACTTCTCAGCCACCCTAAACGAAGCGGAGCGCAACTACGACATCTATGACTTGGAGCTTCTAGCGATCGTCAAGGCACTACGACACTGGAGACCATTCCTCGCAGGCTCGCCACACAAGGTCAAAATCTTCTCGGACCACCTCAACCTCACACATTGGAAAACACCACAGAAGATAAGTCGCCGAGTAGCCTGCAAAGTCCTAGAACTAATGGAGTACGAGCCAACTCCCCCTTCGGCCTTCTACAAGAGTTTGTACAAGGCTCCTCGACCAACATACAGTACGAGTACGTCCCCACCGACGTCCGTGGGACCCCCTCCCCCCAGTTAAGGCTTCCATCGCCTGCCCCTCCCCGCCCTGTGACTCCTCTCGAAGACGAGGAGTTTGATATTCGGATGCAAGTAGCGGTCCGTTCTGTCCCCTTCCGCTCCCCGACACCAGAGTTGGTGTATCCCGACCCCCCTTCCGAGCCTGCCCTGTTGCCGCACCCCGAAAGCGCCCCCCCTTGTGTCCCATCTCCCCCCCCTCGCGTCCCGACCCCCGACTCCCCCATCGACTACGAATGCATAGCCGAACAAGCCCCTCCCTTCATCGAGCGAGAGAACATCGCTCCTGCCGTCCCCCTTTTCCGTCCCCCCTCCTGCCTCAATAGTACAGGGGACCACCCCCACCAGTACATCGCCGTCTACACCCCGGAAGGCGAATCTTGGCATCCTGCTTCGGAAAGTCTTCGTGAGCACTTCCGTCGTATTCCCCTTGCGTCTGCTCTTGTCAGAGCCCCCCACGTCTTTCCTTCTGTTTCTCCCTTCCGTATCCTGCCCCCGCACATTTATTCTCTTCGCCCACGCCTCATTGACCCCGAACTCCACCCCGACTTCCCTGCCCTCTATGTCTGCTCGAAGGCGATCTTCGACCTCCCCTCCGTCGACCTCCCCCTTGGAAGCGTGAGATACAACTTCCATGAAGGACTACGGGCGGCGTTTGAACCCCTCCCCAATATAATCAGAGCTGGTTATATTGATTCCCTGGTAACATTGGAGATTCAGGACTTTTTGGACAGACGAATTGTTACTACTTACGGACATCTTTGATTTTCTTTTAACGGACAGATCTTTGCCCATTATCAGGGCTATTTCTTTGAGGACATTGTTCGCTCAAATCCCCTTCTCTTGTCTCATTGCCTTACTCCTTGCGTCCCAGCCGATCCATTTTCTTTTGTCCCGGCTATTCCCGATTCCCAACCACTATAAAGTACTAGTGGTATAGATTTGTTGCCTTGATCCCTGAATTGAGCGATTCAACTCAATGTGACGAGTAAGTTTCCTTGTTTTATTTTTCTTGTGATAGGACTGTAAACCGAGTAGTTTAAGTGCCTCCAACTCCCCTTCACGTTCCAACTGACGAAGAACGAGTCCGACAAGCTCGTGCGAACTTCGACACCCACAGAGACCGACAAGTCTGTCGGTATTATCCCTCGACTTCCTATTACGAACTTTCCGAGTTGTCCCACATCGACTGCTGGACAGACCCTCCCTTGGTGCTCAAGAATCTGATCAATCTCTTCGAGTTTGGAGAGACTTGGGATCACGACACCTACAACGACTTTGTAGATGACCTCTCAGCCGTTGTCGACACCTGCAATGACTAACTCCTGTTCTGGCACCTCTCTGACATCGTCACCGACCAACTCCTTCTTTGGACAAAGAGTGACTATCTTTGGTTCCATTACATCCCTCCCCAACGCGACTACCTTATCCGACAACTCCAGTGGGGGAATTCAATCCGGTTTATCGATCGATTCTGCCTTTCCTACGAAGAAATACAGCTTAACTTCTGCAAAGTCCATGTAGTGGACAGAGAAGGCCCCGCACGCTTGGTTATTACTGAAGGAACCGAGCTCACGTATTCCTGGAGTAGAGGTACCTGGGAAACTACCCTGACAAACCCGGACCAAAGCCTGGTCAACCCCCGCGTCTTCCAAGACCCTCCCACGGACCCCAATGACCCCAAGCTTGTAGAGCTCCTAGTAGGATGTGTTCAAGAACCCCTCAGCCTACTAGCGTGATTATCTCTCCCCGTGAGCAGCCCAGTAACCGATGAAACCAACAATGTGCAGCTGACCAGCGACGATTGGGGAAGCACCACCAATCACGGTCCCTGTTGGTGCACTCAAGAAGTGTAACGGTCCTTCTGGCCCATTCGCTGGGTTGACTTGGGGTCTCCATCGAACACAGATTTATGCCGAAGTCTTCATGGCTGTCGCGGGTACGAAAACGGACTCTTACTTACGGATATGACCACGTTAGTAAGTAGTAATGTGTCATGGACTTCACTATCAGTCAGCAGTCGTAGTATCACATGTAACCGGTACTATGACTCATTCCTAGGATAGCTGTAGTAGGGTTCGAGCTACTTACGCTACTCGCTGTCTCGGATTGGAGAGGAGCTTTAAAGCGTCCTCATAGATGTATAAATAGTGACCCAGGAAGACCAAGAAACACCATCTTGGTCTTCTTCAATCCACCACCTTCTCTCATCTCCTTTCGCGTGCTTCACTTGTCTCGATTCGAGCAAGTCGTCTTATCGATTATCGGAATACCTAGTGGCGCGACTTGCCCTAGTGTACCTATTGGATCACGTGCCTCATTAAGCGCCGTGTATCCCGTGACTAGGTCACGTGACCTCAAGAAGATATTCCGCTAAGTCGTGAACGTCCTTTCGTGTCCAAGTCGGACTAACGCCAGTGGTGGCGTTACAATGGCGGTCGGGGTTACATAAGGTCGTAATGACAGACAGAGGCGGCAAGACAGCACACCTATAGCAGAAAGGGATGGTCGCAGTGGCTGGACGGGTCTCTGAGGGCACACTGAGGAGCAGAGAACACTAGCATTCCAACAGTACAAGTAGCTATCAGCACAGCCCGGCAAAACCAGCACAGCCCGGCACTACAAGACAGAAGGGAAGCTGTATGGATAGGAGGGGAAGGGGGAATCCAAGATGTTCTAAAACTGAGGTCTTAGGGATGCTCAGCCCAACTACTTATACGCATTCAAGGAGCTTTAAAGCTCAGCTTGAACCTTATGGACGAGTCATCATGAGTCACGAACCCTAATACAACCAGATCTACTAGCCAATGGCATAAGGCGCTCTTGGCATGAGTCACGACACGAGGCATGGGCCAGACCCCAATGATGTCATCCGCAGTCAATCACATGTCTATCGGTAACTATACGTACCGGTTCCATAATCACAAGCCAACCCAGGCACGTGCTCATCTGGGCTCTTCTGGACCATTCTAGAGCAGGTCACGTGCCAGGTCACGTGATGGCCAAATCTCCACTTCTTCGGCAAATGCCGGACTGCTCGCTTCATAACTATGTTGTAGTTATGAGCTTTGACGGAGCATCGGCTATTGCCGGTCTTCCCACGGTCACGTGCAGGGGCGCCTAGGAGGAAACGTAACAAGAAGTGTGCATTTGTGGTTACAGACCTGACACCCCCCCGACCCCCGAAGGCGTGGTACTTTGGGCCCCTGCTATTAATTACCTACCCTATAGTGATAGGAGTAGAACCCTTTAATTTGTAGAGTTACAAATTAAATTCCAAGCATTTTTTACAAGTGTAAAAAATTGGCACCCTGGAACCCATAACGAATTGGGCTATCACCCTGGCATCATCCCTGCGACCACCCCACCGATGTTTCCAAGCAAGAAATTCCCACATTTCTTCCCACGAAAACTCCCCAGTAATCCCAAGAAGACCTAGGGGATCCCGACGCCCCCCTCGCAAAACTATTCCAATAGTTCCTGACCTGATTATCTCGAGAACCAACCAAAGTAGACTGGAAGAACCCATCTATCCAAGCATCTACCTGGCCAAACGAGGCAACCCGACCCTTCCACGTAACCCAGTTGCAAGGCAACATTCGACAAGTAGCGACGAGGCTCAATTCCTAGAAACCCAACCCCGAGAGCTTCACTGTCATCTTCCAGAAGCCATCTTTGTCTCTGAGCAGCTACCTACAAGAACTCCCTGAGAGCTTGACGTCTTCAAGCATCACTGTCGCCTCCAATACGATCAGTACCCACAGCAGATGCTAGTCCTTGCGTCTCCCCTGACCCGAGCACAGGACATTACCTCAAGCCCGTTGAACTTCCAGAACTTCTTGTGGAGAAGTAAAACTACCCTGACCCACTTTGGTATCTACGAAGAGTACCATTGGATTCGTCGACAGCAGAGAACGAATCAACCCGATTGAGCGATCCTCCGCCCCGCGTACCAAGTCTTCTACCCGTGGAATGAAACCGGGTGGAACACTTCCCTGTTACACCAGAATCCCCAGTGAATGAGTGAGAGAAGAGACCTCACCTCTGACGAAAGAGATCGTATCCCTGTGTACTTCCTGGACCCCTACTTTTCCCTCGTTGACGATCTCATCCACGCTACCTTCAACGATCAACCCGTCACTAGTTCGGACGGCCATTTCCCGTGGGTACACTTCAATACCCAGAAGCGTCTTACGGTCCAAGACTTTGAGCAAGTCTTTCCCCACATCCGAAAGGTTCGAAAGCTAGATTGGGCTATCCTTTGCGGATCCTTCAAGAAGAAGAGAGTATCCTGGTCCTTTACCCACTCTCGTTGGGTATACGGAAACAACCGAGCAGTTCGGTTTTCTGACTCTGAAGAGCAATCAGAGAGCGAGCATTCGCTAACACCCTTGAGCCCTTCCAATGCCCCGGATTCCAATAGTGAACAAGAAGAAGTTTCATGAATCCTAGACAACACTGCTAAAAGACTTACCGGTCTCGTATCCTGAGTAACTTCCCAGCCGTCCTCCCCTCACGTATCCCCTGGTCCACTCCCAAGTGCACCCGGTCCCAGTCGACTCCATCGAATAGCGACTACTTCAATAAGTTCCCCCCCAAGACTACCGTCCCCACCTCTAACGCATAGAGGCACGGTTCCCCCGCAATCCCGATCGCCTTCGTCCCGAGTACCCCATCTTCCAAGAATCCCTTCACATTCCCCTCTGAGACCCCCTGTGATAAATCCCATGGCTGCAAATCCGGCAAAAATCCTTGGTGCAGCACCTGAACCCTTTGATGGAAGACCCAACAAAGTGGAAGCGTTCTGGAATAATTTAGAGAATTATTTCCATCTCAATGGATCAATCTTCGACACTGATGACAAGAAGATCTCTGCGGCCCTGACTTACTTCAAAGTGGGCACTTCTGCGGGCGAGTGGGCCCAGGATAGGCAACAAAAAGCCTTAAACCCAACTGCGGGTGCAGTTGTTACCTTTGGAACGTGGGCTATGTTCAAATCCGACTTTGACAAGCACTTTATCCCGGCGCATACAGCTTTGGAAGCCACCAACCTGATGTATACCCTAAAGATGGGTACCCGACCGTTCAATGAGTGGTACCAGGATTGGTCCACTCATGCCAAGAGAAGCAGTGCGAATGAACAAACCCAGATGCATGCCTTTAGGAAGGCTATTCCCCAGGCCCTACACATGAAGCTTATGGGCATCTCCCCCCTCCCGACGACACTCGAAGATCTGGTAGACAAGGCCAGAGAGTTTGACCGCGTATATAAGTTATATGCCAATTCCACCCCAAGAAATCCCCCTTCGCACAACAGTGGAAGAACCACTTTCGGACGAGCTGTCCTGACCGAAGATGATAGCATTAACATCAACGCTTCTTCATCCCGACCCGAGAAATCCTGAGGCACCCTGACCAAAGAAGAATGAAACCGGCATTTCCAGAACAAACTGTGCTTATACTGTGGTAGCCCAGGCCACATCCTTCGAGAATGCAAGCTAAAGACGCAAAGCATGAGGGCCAGAGGTGGCCACCCTCCCAACAATACAAGTAGAGCGCGAGGCATTTTTGTTGACGAGGACCAGGATCAAGAGGAAGCACCTGTTGATCACCCGGCTCAGATTGGAGCCATGTATCGAGAGATACTCCCATACTCCCCGGACACGCGTCCGCGGTCGACACCTATTAATGAGGATTTTTAGGTCCTTCCTCCGTAGCACTGTCGGATGGAAGAATGATAGCCAGCTGCGCTGTGAGCGGCATTTCCTTACTAGAGACGCTTGGCGGCGAGCCTGTACCAGTCGAGACGATACAGAATAGGAGAGCTCCTTCTATCATACTCAGGGTGACACTAGTAGGAAAGCAATCTGGCAGAGAAATCAGTGCCCGCGCCCTGTTGGACAGTGGCGCGGAGGGCATCATCGCGGATGATGGGTTTGCACGTGCAAACGGCTTGACCTTGAGAACTCTAGTAAAACCGATGCCAGTTAGAAACGTGGACGGTTCGCCCAACAAGACGGGCTTAGTCAAGCATACCACGATCCAGAAGTTAAGGATCAGGACGGCAGAGAATGCCTATCACGACGAGGTTGTCGAATTCTACGTCACTACTCTAGGGGAGCACGACATTATCCTAGGAACGGATTGGCTCCGAGCGCACAACCCCGAGATCGACTGGTCAAGACCCCAGATCGCCTTCAAGAGGTGCCCAAGTAGCTGCACCTTGTCTACGAAGACCGTAGTCATTTCTTCCCAAGTACCCCAAACCCGAGACACAATGATCAACATTCTAGAGTTAGAACCCAATCCGGCTAAAGACGCCCCTCCTTCCTGAGTTCCTGCGAGTGCAGATGTTCCATCCCAAGTTCCTTCCCGAGTTCTTGCAAGTGCAGAAGTCCCATCCTGAGTCCCTGCGAGTGCAGATGTTCCATCCCAAGTTCCTTCCTGAGTTCCTGCAAGTGCAGAAGTCCCATCCCGAGTTCCCGCAAGTGCGGAAGTCCCATCCTGAGACCCCTTCTGAAACAACATCCTAGCGCTAGGACCTGAACAAGCGGATGCCGCTTTAATCCCGAGTGCTGATGCAGCAGAACCTGTAGAACGAGCGTTCTTCCAAGAGGCTATCGAGCCATTCCTGTGGAGTCACAGCTTCCCCAAGTACGACCACTTGGCCATCCGAGCAAAGTTTACCACGAGTACCAAGTTAGCGGCAAAGACTGCCCCTAAACCTTCCATGGACCACATCCCGAGTCACTTCCAGCGTTACACCTGAGTCTTCAGCGAGGAAGCGTCCCATCACTTGCCTGCGCACCAACCCTGGGACCATGCAATTGATCTGAAACCTGGAGTGAGTTTAAAGAACTGTTCCATCTACCGCCTGACGCCTAAAGAGGCTGATGCACTCAAGGAGTACATCTCTGAACATCTGCGGAAAGGATACATCCGCCCTTCCAAGTCCCCCATGGCCTGCCCCTTCTTTTTTGTCGACAAGAAGGATGGAAAGCTCCGCCCAGTTCAAGATTACCGGGCTCTGAACAACATCACCATCAAGAACGTGGCGCCTCTTCCCCTGATTCCTGAACTGATCGACAAACTTCACGGCGCGCGTTATTTTACCAAGTTGGACATCCGGTGGGGTTACAATAACATCCGGATTTGCGAGGGTGATGAATACAAGGCTGCTTTCAAGACTTCACATGGCCTCTTCGAACCGACCGTAATGCCCTTCGGTCTCTGCAACGCACCTGCAACCTTCCAAGCATTCATGAATCAGCTCTTTGAACCCCTGATCGATGGTGGACATGTTGTGGTCTACCTCAATGACATCCTCATCTTCACAGAAGATCTCGATTCCCTGACTGCGTTGACCCATGATGTGCTCCAGCGTTTGGAGCAGCACGACCTCTACCTGAAACCTGAGAAATGCGTATTTGCTCAGACCTCCGTTGAATACCTTGGAATCGTCATTTCCAACGGCCAAGTTTCCATGGACCCAGCCAAGGTGGCTGGTATTACCGAGTGGCCCATCCCACGTACAGTCAAACAAGTCCAAGCGTTTTTGGGCTTCTGCAACTTCTATCGACATTTCATCAAAGACTATTCCACTGTCGCCCGCCCACTCTTCGACCTGACCAAGAAATATGTGCTCTTTTCTTGGGATACCGCAGTGGAAAGCGCTTTCCACACCCTGATCAAAGCCTTCACAAAGGCCCCTGTTTTAGCCCTCCCTGACCATTCCAAGCCATTCCGACTCATCACTGATGCCAGTGACTTTGCGACTGGGGCTATTCTGGAGCAACCCAATGCCCTGGAACGTTGGCATCCCGTTGCCTTTCTGTCAAAATCTCTCCTTCCCACAGAGCGCAACTACGAGATTTGTGACAAGGAACTCCTTGCGATCATCCATGCTTTCCAAGCATTCCGACACTACCTCGAGGGACGTAGTGATACCACAGAGGTGTGGACCAACCACAACAATCTGGCTTACTTTATGAAGAAGCAAAAACTTTCCTGTCGACAGGCCTGGTGGGCACTGTTTTTGTCCCAGTTCCAGTTCATCATCATCCACAAACCAGGCACTCAGAACAAGTCTGATGCACTGTCCAGGCGTCCAGATCATAAAAAGGGGATAGCGGATGAAGATGAAAAGCGAGTGCTCCTGGATACGAAATATTTCCAAGTCAACACTGTGCAAAGAGCAGCGATCATGGTGTTAGGAGACACCTCCCTGCGACAACGCATCCGAGACACACAGACATATGACAGAGAAGTCAGTATGGCATTGGAAACCCTCTTGAAGAGCGGCCCCCGTTCACTCACCAAGAGTTTGGAAGAGTGGAACTTAGAAGATGGAGTCATCTTATTCTGAGGACAAGTCTACGTTCCCAAGAACGATGATCTACGAAGAGATATTGTTAAACAATATCACGACCACATCACCGTAGGACATCCAGGAAGATGGAAAACCTACGAGCTGATATCCTGAGACTTCTGGTGGCCTGGAATGTCCAGTTTCGTCAAGAGCTATGTAGACGATGTGCTATCTGTCAATCGACGAAAATCAAGCCCAGAACCCAAGTACCCCTGCAAACCAATCCGATTCCTACAGAGGTGTGGGAAATCATCACCATGGACTTCATCACCAACCTCCCTGTGTCCCTCGGTTATGACACATTATTTGTGGTTGTAGATCGCCTCAGTAAAGCAACAGTCATCGCTCCCTGTAACAAGACTATCACGGCTGATGAAACTGCCAAACTATACCTGGAACAAGTCTGGTGAAGAACTGGACTCCCCCAACAAGTGATTTCGGACAGAGGACCCCAATTCGCGTCTAAAGTGATGCAAGAAGTTTGGAGCAAACTTGGAGTCAAGTCCACCATGTCAACCGCATTCCATCCACAGACAGATGGAGAAACCGAGTGAGTCAATCAAGAGCTTGAGCAATACCTTCATGTTTTCTACAATTTCCAAGCAGATAATTGGGCAGAGTTGATCCCATTCATGGAATTCGCACACAATGTTCGGCAATATAGCGCTACCAAGAAATCACCCTTCGAAGTGTGGTATGGGTTCAAACCCGAGTTCATTCCCCCCATCCACTTCACGACCAACATCCCTGCAGCCGAAGACCAGCTGAAATCCCTGAACCAAATCCGATCTGAGGTCACTGCAGCGCTAAAAGTAGCAGCAGAAATCATGAGAAATTCCAAGTCACAAGCCCCATCCCAAGAATTCAAGTCTGGAGACTTAGTCTGGTTGAAAGGAACCAACATCCACACCACACACCCCAAGCCCAAGCTTGCCCCAAGACGCCATGGTCCCTTTAAAGTCCTATCTGTTTGGGGAGTGAACTGTAAACTCCAACTCCCAAAGACATGGTGCATCCATCCAGTCTTCCACAATTTCCTGATCTCTCTGTATCACGAGAATGATATCCATGGACCCAACTTCACCCGACCCCCTCCCGAAATCGTCCAAGGGGAAGATGAGCATTACGACGTTGAAGTGGTCTTGCAATCCAAAGTATCACCTAACAAGAAAGGGATACTTTACCTGATCAAGTGGAAGGGATATCCTGATTCTGAAAATTCCTGGCTCCCCTCATCCCGCATGACGCACTCCCGAGAACTGGTCCAGAAGTTCCACAAGGACCACCCCCGAGCCCCTCGTCCAAAGCCAACCAGTGCTGTCAGTGCAGCACGATGATAAAAAGGGGATACTGTCATGAACCTAGAAACTCAGGTCGTGACTCAGGCGTCTAAGACCGGCCCGCACCAGCCTGTGCTTACATAATCACCTTCCTAAAGGGGAAATCCGAAATCGGAGTTTGAATTTCGTACTCCGACGATCATGTGATGTGTCACGTGATCTCCCTCCATTTATCAAGTCACCTGACGACTGAGAGTCGTACCATTCCTTGGATTTATCTGATTGGACTGCGGAGCAGTCAAATCATCATGACTAACTCGACTGTGGCGCAGTCGTACCACTCTGGCAATTATTCTGATTGGACTGCGGAGCAGTCACGTCATATGGTGCAATCGACTGCGGAGCAGTTGTACGATGCTATCCTGGTTTTCTCATTGGACACTATATTTAGATGTTACTGGAATGTTCCATTCTGCAGTATTCCGCAGCACCCGTGGGCAGACCCTAAGCCTGCCCTAAACTTACACACAGACCATCCCTCTGGGTATATAAGCTAGCGCAATAGAATGGACAGTCCCTCAGACTGTCCACTTGTGACATCCTCCCTTTGCCTCTTCCTGCCTCTAGAGCACTAGTGCCCCTTCAGCTGTCAAGCTCGACTTGCCACTAAGCGCCACTTTCCCTGAGCCGTCGCGCCAGTTCTGACGGTTGAGCCAAAGCGTTCCAATCACAGTAGCACCTGTGCCCTGCTCCGAGTTCTCCACCACCCCCGGTCTTCTGCACCCCGTCGTGATTCCCTGTCGAGTGACAGTGAGTCATCACAGACTTAGGCTTTGCTACAGGTGGTGATCCTTCGAAGGAAGTAGTTCTGGTTAATGACAGTCTGCAGATAGAATGCGGGGTGAGGAAGGATACGTCTGTCTAGCCCAAAGTATGCATGCAAGTCTTCAAACTGTGGTACACCTGGTGGGACTTCGGTGATGTAACAAGCTTGTTCCCAGGATGTGTGATCGAGGACGTAGAAGGTGGTGTAGGGCTTGGACACTCGTTCATTGCGATATAGGTGGATCTGATAAGCAGCCATGCCGACTGGGTATTCCACTGCCCATGAAGCAGATCTCAGGATAAGTCACGGGGATCCCTGGTCTAAGGGGATATGCCAGACGACTCACTTAAGAGGGGGAATCCTCTTAGTAAAGATGAGTAAGAGATGGTGGTATTGGAAGAAGACCAAGATGCTGTTCTTGGTCTTTGTACTGTTCTACTTATAGAGATATGCGCGGGCTTTGAAGCGCCACTCAAATACTACTTGGCCAATAGCATAAGTACCGCGAACCCTAGTACAGCTATCCTAGTATGAGTCATTCTGAGTCACCAATGATCTGATCCGTTATCATACAATCACATGTGCCGGAGCTTACCCAGCTGACTGATCCTACAAGTCCATGATGATATCCTGCTGACAAGGGTGTCATAGCTGTTTGTCAGTGTCCACTTCCCGGCCTGAGGTGCTGATCAATCCGAAATGTAACATATGACATCTATGACTTGGAACTCCTGGCAATTGTCAAGGCACTGTGACACTGGAGACCATTCCTAGCAGGTTCACTGCATAAAATCAAAATCTTCTCCGACCATCTTAACCTCACACACTGGAAATCTCCACAAAAGATAAGTTGCCACATAGCCCGAGAAGTCTTAGAACTCATGGAATATGACTTTGAGATCCACCACATCAAGGGAACAAACATCAGCCGCGTGGACACCTTATCACGAAGACTGGACTATGACAGAGGAGAAAGAGACAACAAGAATGTTGTCGTCCTACCCGAGGCAGTATTTGTGCGAAACCTCACCACACAACTCCCTGAGGATCATAATCAAGACGAACACATTCTACACTCCTGGGTAGACCCGCACAAATTCAAGAAGGTCGATGGAATCTGGTACCACCAAGACACACGAGTAGTTACTGGAGGGCTAGACGAGATTCACACCATCATCGCCAATCATCACAACCCCCCCATATATGGCCACCCAGGAATCAGACGAACAGCTCAAATCATCGAACGAAGCCACTGGTGGCCCAACATGCTGAAGCACATAATGGAATACATTCAAGGATGCATGGAATGCCAGTGTCACAAGGTTAACAATCGCCCAACAAAGGCTCCACTTGCACCCATCACACCAAAACCAGACGCTAAGCCATTTGAAGTCATAGCTCTCGACTTCATCACTAAACTACCCACATCTCAGGGATATGATCCCATCCTTATGGTAACAGACCATGACTGCACCAAGGCATCCATATTCATCCCCTGTAACAAAGAGATATCAGCAGAAGAGATGGCAACCCTGTATGTCACCCATGTATTTCAGCAATTCAGATTACCAGCAAAATCATTAGTGACCGGGACCCACATTTTGCGTCCAAATTCACATGGGAACTATGCCAAATCCTTGGCATCTGTCACGATCACCCGATCGTAACATCGATGGCTGGAAGGTTCTCTATATTCTCACATTTCAGAATTGTTCTATGTTTCTGCTTCTCATATTGTTCTATGTTTCTGTTCTTCAGTTTCAGAAGACTCCGGTCTCGTTTCCAGAAAGTAGAGTTGCAGAGCAGGTGATCTACTGCAGGTCAGGTGACTCTTAGATGGTGCAATAGCTGCGCACTCTCGAGAAAAGCTCTAGAAAATACAAAGAAATAGCTATATTGTACAGTATAAAAGGGCCTGAAAGGTAGCTTGTATTCCCTTGTCCTAGTCTTGTCTTCTGTTGTACCATCTTCGAATCTCATCTCTAGTTCCATTCGATTGTGCTCAGGTCGTGCGCAAGTCATCTTATATAATCAATCAGCTACACAACCTGGTATCGAGCCTGGGCCCTGCACGAACCATCATTTGTGACAAACTCGGTATAGAGCCCAAGCTCTTGATCGTGAAAGCATCTATCAGAACATTTCCACAGTGTACCACCCCCAAACAGATGGACAATTGGAACACACCAATCAATGGTTGGAACAGTATCTATGATTCTGGACAAATGAGTGCCAAGATAATTGGGTGCAATTCCTACCAATGGCAGAATTCGTGCATAACAGCTGGCCACATGAGGCAACAAGGAAGTCCCCATTTTCGCTCATGATGGGATATGACCCATGCGCTGATTGGATCGATAAGCTGTCCCCCATCCCACAGGTACTCACACGACTTCAACAATTCTGTGAAGCACAGAAGGAGGCCCAGAACCTCATCAAAAAGGCTCAATCCTTATGGGTCAAACACCAAGGCATGCCCAGGTACCAAGTCAGAGATCAAGTGTGGCTAGAGGGATGACACCTCCAGACCAATCAACCAACTGCCAAGCTAGCAGCACAATGGCATGGCCTGTTCAAAATCATGTGCATATTGTCACTGGTCAACTATCAACTGGAACTTCCCACACAATGGAGTATTCACCCTGTATTCCACATCCTTATCACAAGATGCCCATGCATGGAGAAAACTTTCAGTGCCCACCACCAGATCTAGTGGATGGGGGAGAGGAGTATGAAGTGGAGCACATTCTAGACTCACGATGATTTGGCTGGAGCAAGAAATTGCAATACCTCATGAAATGGAAAGGATACCCAGACTTGGAGAACCAGTGGGTTGACAAGGATGACATATTTGCAGATGAAGCATTGGCAGAGTATGAGCGGAGCTCCAACATCAGGGAAAAGCATATAAGACAAGGGAGTACCACCGACCATTTCTCACCACCCCAAACTGGATCCCTCACTCACTCCACAATGTCTCTTCCCTCTCCCACCTCTTCCACCACTCTCACTGCCTGCCTCATTGACAGACTCACCTATGATGTAACATCTACCATGGACATTTGCCTGACTTAGGCCTTGTTTCGGGTGGCGATCCTTTGATGGAAGAAGTGCTGGTTAACCTCAGCCTGATGATAGAAAGCAGGATGAGGGAGGATACATCTGTCTAATCCAAAGTACATGTGTAGGTCTTCAAGTTGTGGAATGCCTGGAGGAACTTTGGGGATGTACTGTGCTGTCTCCCACGATGGATGGTCAAGAATGTAAAAGGTTGTGTATGGCTTGGCTACACATTCGTTGTGGTATAGAAGGATCTGATAGGCTGCAGTGTTACGGTTTCGCCCGTAACTGACCCCCGGACACCCCCTGTACGACCCCGGAACACTGCCGTAAGAAGAACATGTGCTGGAAGTGCCGATCCGGACCGCGTAGTTATGGGATATGGGGCTAATGCATACGCCCAAACCAAAGCTGAGTCACGTGACCTCTCGCCTTACCACGAATACGCTCAAAACTACTGGGACTAGTCACGTGATCCCTACGTCAACCGCCCGTCACGTGACCCTGGCACGTGACCTGGCTAGACTCGCACCAGAAGGGTCCAGATGAGCTTGTGCCTGGACCGGTCTCGATTGCCTCGTGTTTGTATGACTCGTACGTGCCTGATCGATTGTGCCTTGATTCTGATGTACTATACACGTTTGCGTTCTGATTGGCTGGAAGCAGCGCTCATACAGCTGCAGATCTTTATCTCTGACTCATACCTTTGCGCCTTACTGCCATTGGTGGATTGTTATCTCTGACTCGACTGTGACTCATTCCTAGGATCCGTGTATTAGGGTTTCGGAGTTCCAAGCCGGGGTTCAAACCTCCTTGGAGTAGTATATAGACTGGGGCTTATGGTCGCTGAAGACCTAAGCTTGACTTCTTGGATTATACCACCCACTGTAGTGCCTACTCTGCGCTGTCTTGCCGGAGTCTAGTGCTGATAGCTACCTTTGGTGCTTATACATCTATTTGAACGTCCTTAGCTGAGGGATCGCCGTGAGGCCCCTATCCTGTCCTTTCCATCTCTCATCTATCGCGCCACTCTCTACAAGTCGTGCTGCCTTGCCGACTTCTTCTATTCATCCAACTCGCCCTTATCCTTTGCCTTTGTATCCTTTGGGCAACGCTATTACGTCTCACTTGTGAGCTAGTAGTCGATCGTGTGAGTGACTTCGACATACCTCGGTGATCGTTCGGTACTCGTGGAACCTAGCAGACGCCCGCTAGAAGAACGTCCGGTGGAACGTTACATGCAGTGCCAACAGGATAGTCCACTGCCCATGAAGGGGATCTCGGGATAAGTCACAGGGATCCCTGGTCTAAGGGGATATCCAGATGACTCACTCAAAGGGGGAGGACCCTAAAGACTCAAGTAGAAGGTGGTGGTATTGGAAAAAGACCAAGATGCGGTTCTTGGTCTTTGCACTACTCTACTTATACAAGTACGCATGGGCTTTAAAGTGCCACTTCAACAGTCACTAGCCAAAAGCATAAGTACTGTGAACCCTAGTACAGCTATCCTAGTATGAGTCACCAAGTCGTAATCTGATTTGTTATCATACATAATCACATGTCCAGAGCTTACCTGGCTGACTGATCCACAAGTCCATGATGTATTACTGCTGATGCTGGAGTCATAACCAACATGTCAGTGTCCACTTCCTGGCCCAAGGCACCAATCAGTCCAAAATGTAACATCACCCCCTTTTTACGGTCAAGCCCCCAGCTTGACCATGCTGGGTTGCCTCTCTCAGTCTTGCGAGTCTCTGCCCCTCCTCTAGTCTGGGTCGGTATGAGTCCCACTCAGCTTTGATGCTGGTGAGAGCATTGGCTCATTCCAACCGGAGCACACACTCCTGCCGAACCCTGGTGATCTTGTCCAACTCCTCCATGACTCAGGCCAACTCCACCTCCTTGGCCTCAACTCCCACTTGAGCGGTAGTGATGGACCTCTGTGATCAGTGTGAGATCCTTTATGCCAGTAAGGGTGCAGTCCACCAACTCCCGCAGTGCACTGCGCTGATTCAGGAAGATCAGGTCATCATCATAGTATTGGGCATCCCAAGGGTAGTCATAGTTCGGGGTGGTGTGCACTGGCTTGCCATACTGCTGGTTGCTGCCTTTCCTGTAGGTGAGGACAAAGGGGTCCACTGTGAGGATGAGCTGCGTATACCAAGCTGGGTGCAGCCAGTCTTGAGCATCTTGGATCTGGAAAGGGATATAGTGTACTCCCCTGTTGTGAAAGAACCCAAGGGGTGGAGGAGTCTCTACTTTGCATCAGGAAATCGGGCTGTGTTCTTCCACATGATAGATGCGGACCTTGGGTCAAGAAGCTTTCAGCATATGGATGGGTTCCCTGTCGGAGGTGCATAGTGATGGGGTTTCATTGTGCATGGTGGTGAGGTGGTTTCCATACATGAGGTGTTGGTGTAGAGCACAATGCTCCTCTGAGAGGTACCAATTGAAGTCTCAGTCCTCTTGAACCAGAGTCTCATCTGTACTGGGTTGTTCGGCTGCTGACACATTGGTCAGCAAAGGCTCTCTTGAACCAACTCTTGTAGAGGTTGGCAAAGGAAGAAGGGATGGTATGGGGGTAGACGGATGACTTCCTCTGTTGTGAATGGGCTGGGGAAGTGACAGGGGTGATGATGGCACATCCTGGATGATGAGGGTTGGTTGGACAGAGATTGGGAGGAGGTCACTGAGGACATAGTGGACTTGGACTGGGGATGGAGACATGAGCAACTGTGGGAGTAGGTGAAGGAGATGGGGATGTCTCTTGGGATAATCCTGTGCTTATATGCACTTCCCTGGTGGGGTTTGATTTTTTGAACTCCCGAATCACATCATCTGCAAACACATCATCCTTGGAGACCCACTGATTGTCTGAGTCTGGGTAACTGCACCATTTGACCAAGTATTGCAATTTCTTGGTTCTGCCAAACTGCTGAGAGTCTAGAATCTTCTTGACTTCGTATTCTTCCTCACCATTAACCAAATCCGGTGGTGGGTGCTGATAGTTGGGGCCATGTGTGGGAGTTTCACGGTACGGCATCAGAAGATCCATATGGAACACTGGGTGGATACTCCACTGCGTGGGAAGTTCTAGGCAATAGTTTACTGTGGACATCACCTGGATAACCTGGAATGGGCCATGTCTTTGTGGAGCGAGTTTTGCAGTTGGTTGATTGGTATGTAGGTGGCGTCCTTCCAACCACACAAGGTCACTGATTTGGTATTTTGGGGTGTCCTTGTGTTTGATCCACCCCTGCTGTGCTTTGATCATCAGTTCCTAGGTGCGTGCCCTAGCTTCCTTGAACTGTTGGGTGCATAATGCCACCTGTGGGATAGGGGAAGGTCAATCAGTCCAATCAGCATGTGGATTATACCCATGAGTATGTTAAAGGGGGACTCCCTAGTGGATTTGTTTGGCCAGTTGTTGTGCGTGAATTCTGCCATTGGCAGGTACTGTGTCCAGTCGTCTTGCCATTCATTGACCCAAAACCGTAAGTATTGTTCTAGCCATTGGTTGGTTCATTCCAATTGGCTGTCAGTCCTTGGGTGGTATGCCATGGAGATGTTTTGCTCAATTCTGAGTAGTTGGCACAGTTCTTGGGTGAACTTTGAGGCAAATCTGGGGTCCCTATCACTGATGATGCATGCTGGTAGTCCAAATCAGGGAAAGACATGTGTCATGTACAGGACTGCAGTTCCTTCTGCACTTATCTCCTCTAGGCATGGGATGAATATAGCCACTTTGGAACAGTTGTGATCTGTTACTGTCAATATGGAATCACACCCATCCACTTCAGGTAATTTGGTGATGAAGTCTGATGTGACGACTTTGAATGGGGTTGCTTCTGGTTTGGGAAATATTGGTTGCAGGGGGGCGCATGTGGGGCAGTTATTGACTTTGATTCGCTGACAGTTGGCACATCCTTTGACATAATCCTGGGCTTCTTGCCTGAGTCCTGGCCACCAATAGTACTCCTCGATCAGTTTAATGGTTTGGTTGATCCTGGGGTGTCCATAGGCTAGAGTGTCATGGTGGGCTTGTATAATATGCCTTCATTATGAGCGTCCCCTGTAACTACTCTTCATCCCTCCTTGTACCAAGTGCTTTCGATGTGTTTGAGTTTGTGTGGGTCTACCCATTTTGTGATCATACCATTGTCCTGCGTGTATACTGGGTGCATTGGTTGCATTTCATCTGTCGTGATAATTGGGCTCATGTGTGTTGGGTTGTCCATTGTGTCAATTGTTGCCACTCTGACAAATATGTGGTCAGGGAGTACCGTGATTTGTTCGTTATCATGTTCTCCTTGGTCATAGTCAGGCCTTCTTGATAGGGTGTCTGCTCTCCCATTGGCAGATCCCTTGATGTGATGAATCTCTATGTTGTATTTGGAGAGTTCCAACACTTCCCTTGCCACTCATCTGCTAATCTTTTGTGGAGATCTCTAGTACTGCAGGTTCATGTGGTCAGAGAATACTTTGATTTTGTATGGAGATCCTGCAAGGTATGGCCTCCAATTTCTTAGCACTTTGACAATGGCTAACAGTTCCAGATCATAGATGTCATAGTTTCATTTGGCCACATTGAGGGTGTTTGAGTAGTATGCGATGGGGTGTCGTTTGTTGTCTTTATCCCATTGGAGTAGTACTGCTCCTACCGCGTAACCTGAGGCATCGACTTCCAGTTCAAAGGGTTTGTCCAGTTCCAGGTGTTTGAGTACTGGTTCTTCTGTTACTAGGGTCTTGAGCTTGTCAAATGCTTGTTGTTGTTCTGTGCTCCATGCCCATTCCACTTCTTTTCGCGTGAGTTTGTTGAGTGGCCATGTGTGTGTGGCAAAATTTTGAATGAAAGTGTGATAAAAGTTGCAGAAGCCCAGGAAAGATCACACCTGTTTGACATTTTTGGGGACTGGCCACTCTTGGATTCCAGAAATTTTGACAGGGTCCATGCGAATCACCCCCTTTTTAATGATTACCCCCAGGTAATCGAGGGTGTTGGAGTGGAACATGCATTTCTCAAGCTTGAGGTACAGATCATGTTGTTCTAGCAGGTCTAGGATGTCATGGATGGCTTCTTTGTGTGCCTCTTCTGTTTTTGCCATTGCTACCCCAATGTTGTCCATGTATACGTGAATGATGGTTCCTTTCTTCTCGTGGTGCTCAATTAGTGGAGCGAAGATGAAGTTCATCATGGCTTGGAATGTTGCCAGTGCATTTGTCATGCCAAAGTACATCACCAGTGGTTCAAAGAATCCCTGTTTGGTTTTGAACGCTGCTTTATGCTCATCTCTGGGTTTGATTCGGATGTTAGTGTATCCCCATTGAACATCAAATTTGGAGAATATCCAGCCGCCGCTGAGATGGGTGATGAGCTGGGGTATCAGTGGGAGTGGGTATTGATTCCATATTGTCCACTTGTTGAGTTCCCTGTAGTCCTGTACCAGGTGTAGCTTCCCATCCTTCTTTTTGACAAAAAAGAAAGGAGCTGTGTACTGCGATTTAGAGGGCCTAATGTATCCTTTGCCAGTTGCTTGTCCAAGAATTCTTCCAGGGCCTTGTCTTCTGCTTGATTGAGTGGGTAGACCTTGCAGTTGATGTGGTCTGGTGCATCTGGTTTGAATTCTATAGCATGGTCCCAAGGTCTAGAGGGTGGGAATTGTTGGGACTCTTCCTCATTGAATACCTTAGCATGTCTTTTGTATTCTTCAGGAAGTTCCTTCTTTTCCATGTCCTTTTGTGCCAGTATTGCCAATTCCATTGCTGTTGTCTGTAAGTGTGCTGGTTTTGCTTCCTCATCTAGCTCTTCGAACACTTGTTCCCATTCCTTGTCCTGTATTTTCGTGATGATTCTTTGGATCTCTGCTAGGGTGATGGTGGGGTTCATTGGTTTGTTGGGGTTGGTAGTGCATATGATGATGGGGTATTGTTTGGTGTCCATTGTGGCGGTTGCCCATCGAATTCGTGGTTCAAATGTCGCCAGCCACAGGTATCCGAGGATAAGATCCTCCCCTCCGACATTGGTGATAAGAAACTGGATGGTTTTAAGTTTCCTGTCAGTTTGTATGTTTAAGTCGACGCAGTGAGTGATTTTCCCTCCTTTGTTGTGCGTCCCATCAATATTCCATATGTTTTGTGGGTTTGGTAGTTCTTTGGTTCCCAAGCCCATTTTTCTGATGAAGTCCAGATGTATGAAGTTGTGGGTGGCTCTGGAGTCCACCAATGCTTTCTTATCAGCCATATAGCAACTTGTGTGGATCGAAACTGGGATGTGCATAGATCGATAGTGTGTGATAAATGATGAGTTACAATTTAGAGCCCTCACCCAGGCTGTCGGGTTTAGGCATTTGGAAAATCCTGCCTCCCCATCATTTCTCTTGCGAACATCCCCTGCTTTTCTTCCGGGAGCACTGCAATCATGCCCATGATGTTGCTCACTTGGGGATCTGTGGTGGTGTGGTTTGCCTGAACTGGTTCTTCCAGGTCGATGAGGGGTTCTTCAACTATGCTTTGGGGGGCCGTAGGGATTTCTTTGATGTAGGCTCCTCTTCCTCTGGCCCTCCTTGGCTGGTTACAATCCCATGAGAAGTGACCCTTCTGGTTGCAGTTGAAACAGACGACATCCCTTATGTTCATTATCCTGTGTCCCCCTCCTTGACATTGCATGAATCCTCCCCTTGGTGGGAATGGGGCCCATTCACATTCATAATTGTGTACATCCTTGGGATGGTTCCTGTTGATGTTGCCGATTTCTGTGACTTGAGCTCAGACCCTTCCTGGGGTGGTGTCCATTGTGTCTGGGTGGTTATGGTATGGTTGCCACCCTTGAGTTTGTTGGCATTGAGGAGGTTGGAATCGTGCCGGTTGTACCTGGGGTTGCGACTGCTGGGGCTGTCTCCCAAAGCTGTCCGATTGTGCCCTCATATGGAGGTATCTCTTTTGTTTCTCGATAAGCGTGCTCTTCCATTGGGAGTAGCTGTGCAAGTTGTGGAATTGGTAGGCATTCTGGTAGAGTTTGAGTGGGACACCTTGTGTGAATTTGTCGAGCACTAGGGGCTTGTCTAGTCGGTAGTCAGCTTGCCGAACCAACTTTTCAAATTTGGTGATGTAGCCATCGATATCCTTGTTCATCATTTTGAACCCTTTGTCAAGTTCCACTCTTGCGTGATCCTTTTCCAGGTTGTTGTGGAATTGGCCTTTGAATGCAAGCTCTACTCCTGCCCAGAGCCATGGGTTGTTCTTGTCTGCTTGTGCGTCAAGCCATCTAGTGGTTTCAGTCACCCATTCATCAACAAGCGGTCCCTGTATGTTGCAATCATCAAGATTGTGCCATCGATAAGTCGACTCTTCTAAATTCTCGTGATTCCCTTCTGTTCCGTTCTTACAATTTTTCTGCATTCTCATGTTTCAGAAGTTCCTGTTTTCTGTTTGGAAAAGATGCACTGCAGAGCATGTGACTTACTGCGGTCAGGTGACTCTAGGATGGTGCAATGACTGCGGGCTCATAGAAAACTTAGAGAAAAACATAGAAAAATAGCCAGTTTGTATAGTATAAAAGAGTCAGTAGGGTAGCTTGTATCCCCTCGTTCTAGTATTGTGCTCTGTTTCTCAATCCACTAGTTCCATTCCCTGCCTTTGGCCGGGTCTTATCATCGAATTTGCTTGCCTTTGGCAAGGTCTTATATAATCGACACCTATTGTGACAACCTGGAATCGTGCCCGGGCTCTGTGATGCTACCAATTGCAACTACCTTGACATAGTTTGGGCTCTGATCGCAACACTGTATGTAGGTCAGGAACATCATCACTTTGATGTAGGGGACCTTGAG
Organism: Lactarius akahatsu; assembly: GCA_021524915.1. Taxonomy (NCBI): domain Eukaryota; kingdom Fungi; phylum Basidiomycota; class Agaricomycetes; order Russulales; family Russulaceae; genus Lactarius; species Lactarius akahatsu. The sequence goes on from JAKELL010000003.1 coordinate 308,113, forward strand.
GCTTCGATTGGCGGCATTGACTCCTGCGAAACAGTTCCATTGGGAGAGGAATGCTTCTGCTTTGTCATGGTTACCTGTGAATATTTTGGGTTCCTCTCCTAGGAACTTGTCAGTGTTGGGCATAATGAAGGCTGGCATTCCTCCTTGCCCTCCACCCCATTGGGGGTTATCATTGGGGTCTCCTCCTGGTGGCGTCCCATTTCTGCCTCCTCCCAGTGGTCCTCCTGGGAGGGGTTTGTATTTTAATTCTCCTAGTAATGCAGTTCTGGCTGTGGCCATTGTAGTGGTTGTTGACATGTTAGTGGGGATAGACTCAGCAATTTGTTGTAGTTGTTCCTCCTCCTGCTCATCTCTGATAATGATCTCCAGGTTGCTTTTGATTGATGGTGATGGTGTGGGTGTCTTGGGTGTTGGGGATTGGAGTGGCTCCTCCTCTTCTCTGTCGATTATTCCCCACTGGTCTCTTGTAACAATCTCTGATTGGCAGATGTCAAGTCCAAGGGTGGAGCTCGCTGGTTTGATAGCTTGGAACTTGTCATATAAACTGTCCCAGTGGATCTCGACCCAACAGTAGTTGTCGAAGTTGAATTCTACTGGGATGAGTTGTGTAACGTTCTGTTGATTAATGCAGTATGTGATGTAGCCTGGTGTTTCTGCATCGTCTTTCCAAAATGCAGAGTGTAAGTATCTTTTGGGGATGTTGTGGTCTCCTCATCTGTTGATGTGATAGGGCCTGAATGGGACCCAAAGGTCTTTGGTTAAAGGATTGGCCACGGTGGGGATCTTGGTCTTAATGTAACATCTACCACAGACATTTGCCTGACTTAGGCCTCATTTCAGGTGGCGATCCTTTGACAGAAGAAGTTCTGGTTAACCTCAGCCTGATGATAGAAAGTGGGATGAGGGAGGATACATCTGTCTAATCCAAAGTACGTGTGTAGGTCTTCAAGTTGTGGAATGCCTGGAGGAACTTTGGGGATGTACTGTGCTGTCTCCCACGATGGATGGTCAAGAATGTAAAAGGTTGTGTATGGCTTGGCTACACATTTGTTGTGGTATAGAAGGATCTGATAGGCTGCAGTGCCAACAGGATAGTCCACTGCCCATGAAGGGGATCTCGGGATAAGTCACAGGGATCCCTGGTCTAAGGGGATATCCAGATGACTCACTCAAAGGGGGAGGGCCCTAAAGACTCAAGTAGAAGGTGGTGGTATTGGAAGAAGACCAAAAGATGTGGTTCTTGGTCTTTGCACTACTCTACTTATACAAGTACGCGTGGGCTTTAAAGTGCCACTTCAACAGTCACTAGCCAAAAGCATAAGTACTGTGAACCCTAGTACAGCTATCCTAGTATGAGTCACTGAGTCATAATCTGATTTGTTATTGTACACAATCACATGTCCAGAGCTTACCCAGCTGACTGATCCACAAGTCCATGACATATTACTGCTGATGCTGGAGTCATAACCAACATGTCAGTGTCCACTTCCTGGCCTGAGGTGCCAATCAGTCCGAAATGTAACATACAAAGAACTCCACACTGCCCTTGACACTGCCCAGTCCATCATTGACCTCAAAGACCCTGACCAACCTGCCACCTACTGGCTCACCAATGGGCTCGGGGAGAGGCTCTCAACAGCCCCCTATACCGAGGCCAAGATTACTTGGCTTTGCGCAGCTCTTGGAGGCGGTGAAAGTCCCCCACCTCAACCTATCCCCACTCGGGGTGAAAACCAGGAAGATGCCAGCAACACTATGGTGGGAGGACTGGATGAGGGCCAGGTCGTGGAAGGAACCTGTGGAGAGTTGGAGACAGCAGCAACTGGCAGCAGCTGCAACACAGAGGGCATGCGTCCTCATCAGATGCTGACAACACAATGAGATGCTGAAAGGGCTGTGTACAAAGCTGTCAAAGGAACTCTGAGAGAGTGGTACCCAGCTGAGCAACCATATCTCATCACCGCCACCGACACTGATGACCCCCACGAAACCCCATATGCCTGTGACACTACGGGGTGCCCACTGTACCGAGCCGGGGTGGTAGTCAATACTGAAGACTCCCCCATGCCTGCAGTCTGCCTCCGGTACCTAGGTGGCTCAGCACGATCCATGCCACATGGTTACAAGCACAACTGTGGGGACGACTTTGTCCACTACCCTATCACTGATGTGTGGGGCGTGACTTGCCAAGCCACCTACATCCAGGTAGTCACTGGACTGGATCCCCTTGCCTAGGGGCTTGTGGATGACAGCGACAAGGTGTACAGCCACCCCTTGTATGCGGAGCCTCAAGTCTGGGAACAAGGCAAGCCACACTACACACCTGAGGACCTGTATGCTTTGGTCGGCAGGCACAGCAATCAACATTGGGTGGATTGGGCAGTGAATGAGTTGAAGGATGTGGGATTAAAAGCTGAGTTAACCTGCTACTGAGCCTACATGTAACGCCACCACTGGTGTCAGTCCGACTTGGACACGAAAGGGCGTTCACGACTTAGCAAAATATCTCCTCGAGGTCACGTGACCTGATCACGGGATACACGGCACTTAACTGGGCACGTGATCCAAAGGTACACTAGGGCAAGTTGTGCCACTAGGTAGTCCGACGATCGATAAGACGACTTGCTCGGAACGAGACAAGCGAAACACGCGCAAAGAGAAGAGAATGGAGTGGTGATTGAAGAAGACCAAGATGGCATATCTTGGTCTTTCCGAGCCACTATTTATACATATGCGAGGCAGCTTTAAAGCTCCTCTCCAATCCGTACGACGAGTAGCTAAAGTAGCTCGAACCCTACTATAGCTATCATATGATAAGTACATGCCACATCTGTAACGCCACCACTGGCGTTAGTCCAACTTGGACTGTGAAAGGGCATTCACGACTTAGCGAATATTTCTTCGAGGTCACGTGACCTGGTCACAGGATACACGGCGCTTACAGGCACGTGATCCTAATGTACACTAGGGCAAGTCGCGCCACTAGGTATTCCGACGATCGATAAGATGACTTGCTCGAAGTGAGACAAGCGAAGCACTTGAAAGATGACAGAGAAGAGGTGGTTATTGAAGAAGACCAAGATGGTGAATCTTGGTCTCATCAAGCCACTATTTATACATGTATGAGGTAGCTTTAAAGCTCCTCCCGAATCCGTACGACGAATAGCGTATGTAGCTCGAACCCTACTACAGCTATCCTAGTGTTGACTCATGCCTTACTGGCATGTGATAGTGACTCTCTGCTGACTGATACTACTAGTCCATGACGCATTACGACTTACTAACGTGGTCATATCCGTATAGTAAGTGTCTGTTCCCGTGACCGTGACATCACCCCCTTTTCAGCCGCGACGCCCACGGCGCCGAGTGGGGCTGACTCCACCAACCCACGCCTCTTGCCTCTCCGTGATTCGGTCCAACACGTTTGCCATCTCCAACCGGAACTTGCACCGGGTGAGTTCCGCTTGCACCCCTCCGAGTGCCTGGGCCAGGGCGTGCAACCGCTGTTCCATCCTCTCAGCCTCATGTCGATAGGCACGGAATCTGGTCAACTCAGCTTTTACCCCCACATCCTTTAGCTCGTTGACTGCGCGGTCGGTCCGGTGCTGGTTGCTGTGTCCCGCGACCAAGGGGTAGAGATCTTCGGGGGTGTAGTGGGGTTTGCCGGCTTCCCGGACTTGAGGTTCGGCATAAAGGGGGCGGCTGTACACCTTGTCGCTGTCGTCCACCAGTCCGAGCACGAGGGGGTCAGGCCCCATGTGTAACGATCAGAGCCCGGGCTGGCACCAGGTTGGTCGTTATCGAGGGCGTCACAGAGCTCGGGCTGGCACCGAGTTGTCGCAGAGGGTCGATTATGTAAGACCTTGCCCGCAGGCAAGCAAATTCAGTGGTAAGACTCTGCCAACGGCAGACGAATGGAACTAGGAATGAGATGAGATTTCAGAGCACAATACTAGAATGAGGGGCTACAAGCTACCCTACAGGCTCTTTTATACTGTACATTCTATAGTATTTTTCGTATGTTTTCTTACTAGAGAGCGCAGTCAATTGCACCATCCGAGTCACCTGATCCGCAGTGGGTCACGTGCTCCGCAGTGCCACTTTTCCAAACAAAACACGGAACTTTTCAAAGCATAAGTTGAAACATGAAAACACAGAAGAATCATCAGAAGCAGAAGGAAACTATGAGAAGCATATGCAGGAGAATACCGAGAATCTTCCGAGTCATCTATTCTAGAAACGATGGCACGATCGGATGATCGCGACACCATGACCACTTGGATGTAGGTGGCCTGGCGAGTCACGCCTTGGCCGTCGGTGATGGGGTAATGGACGAAGTCGTCCCCCCGATTGTGTTTGTAGCCGTGTGGGGCCATGCGAGAGTTCCCTCCGAGGTAGCGGAGGCGAACGGCGGGTAGAGGCGTGGCTTCCGTGTCGATGGTGACCCTGGCGTGGTATAGCGGGCGGCCCGTGGTGTCGCACGCGTACGGAGTTTCGCATGGGTCGTCAGTGTCGGTCGCAGTAATGAGGTACGGCTGCTCAGCTGGGTACCACTCTCTCAACACTCCCTCTACCGCTTTGTAAACTGCCCCCTCAGCATCTCGGTATGCTGTCGGCGCCGGATGAGAAGGCAGGCCCGTCGCGCGGCCGCTGTTGCTAGCTGCTCCTGCCACCACTGATCCGCGGGTGGTTTCCACGACCGAGTCTTCATCCACTCCTGCCATCGCAGCGTTGCCCGAGTCTTCTTCTTGGTGCTCAACCCTGACGGGGAGAGGTCGAGGTGAGGGACTTTCACCCCCTCCGAGAGCTGCACGAAGCCTAGCAATCTCGGCTTCCGTGTAGGGGGCTGTGGATAGTCTCTCGCCGACGCTGTTGGTGAGCCAGTATGTGGCGGGTTGGTCGGGGTCTTCCACGTCGATGATTGACTGGGCAGTGTCAAGAGCGTGGCGGAGTTCTTCGTAGGTGAGGCTGTCGACGAGCCTGGCAGTGAGAGGGGTGGACGAGGTGGAAGCGGAAAGAGACATTTCGGTTGGAGTGTGGAGTCCAGTGTGGTGAGATGGGGTTTGAGGTGTGGTTTGTCCTCGCCTTATATGTATCCTTCTCTGATTTAGATCCCGCTTGTACTCCGCTATGGCTTCGTCAGCGAACACATCATTCTCGTCGACCCACTGGTTCTCCGAATCGGAGTATCCCTTCCATTTCACAAGGTATTGCAATTTCTTGCTCCGGCCGAACTTCCTGGAGTCTAGAATGCGCTCCACCTCGTACTCCTCTTCACCATCTACAAGATCCGGTGGCGGGCGTCGGAAATTTTCTCCATGCATGGGCGTTTCGTGATACGGCATGAGTAAGTCAATATGGAATACGGGGTGAATACTCCACTGTGTGGGAAGTTCCAATTGATAGTTGACCGGTGAGAGTACCCATGTGATCTTGAAGGGGCCATGTCGTCGTGCCGCTAGTTTGGCCATTGGTTGATTGGTCCGGAGGTGTCGTCCCTCCAGCCACACCTGATCTCCGATCTGATACTTAGGCGTGTTTCGGTGTTTGACCCACAGTGATTGTGCCTTTTTGATAAGGTTTTGGGCCTCTTTCCGTGCTTCTCGGAATTGTTGGAGTCGCGTGAGTACCTGTGGGATTGGGGATGGCTTATCGATCCAATCAGCGCGAGGGTCATATCCCATCATTAGTGAGAATGGGGACTTCCTTGTTGCCTCGTGTGGCCAGTTGTTGTGCGCGAATTCCGCCATAGGTAGGAATTGCGCCCAGTTATCTTGACGCTCATTGGCCCAGAACCTTAGGTATTGCTCTAGCCATTGATTGGTGCGTTCCGATTGTCCATCCGTTTGTGGGTGGTACGCCGTGGAGATATTCTGGTGTGTAACGTTCCACCGGACGTTCTTCTAGCGGGCGTCTGCTAGGCTAACCGAGTACCGAACGATCACCGAGGTATGTCAAAGTCACTCACACGATCGGCAACTAGCTCACAAGTGAGACGTAGTAGCGTAGCCCAAAGGATGTAAAGGCTAATAAGGAGGGCGACTTGATAGACAAGAAGTAGTCGGCAAGACAGCACGACTAATAGAGAAGCGAGGGATAGAGATGAGAGAGAAGGAAAGGATAGGGGCCTTACGGCGATCCCTCAGCTAAGGACGTTCAAATAGATGTATATGCACCAAAGGTAGCTATCAGCACTAGACTCCGGCAAGACAGCGCAGAGTAGGCACTACAGTGGGTGGTATAATCCAAGAAGTCAAGCTTAGGTCTTCAGCGACCATAAGCCCCAGTCTATATACTACTCCAAGGAGGTTTGAACCCCAGCTTGGAACTCCGAAACCCTAATATACGGATCCTAGGAATGAGTCACAATGAGTCAGAGATAAGCAGTCGGCCAATGGCAGTAGGGCGCAAAGGCATGAGTCAGAGATATCAATCCGCAGCTGTATGAGCGCTGCTTCCAGCCAATCAGAATACGAACGTGTATAGTACAATCAGAATCCAGGCACAATCGATCAGGCATGTACAAGTCATACAAACACGAGGCAATCGAGACCGGTCCAGGCACAAGCTCATCTGGACCCTTCTGGTGTGAGTCTAGCCAGGTCACGTGCCAGGGTCACGTGATGGGCGGTTGACGTAGGGATCACGTGACTAGTCCCAGTAGTTTTGAGCGTGTTCATGCCAAGACGGGAGGTCACGTGACTTAGCTTCGTATTGGGCGTAAGAACTAGCCCCATATCCCATAACTACGCGGTCCGGATCGGCACTTCCAGCACGTGTTCTTCTCACGGCAGTGTTCCGGGGTCGTACGGGGGGTGTCCGGGGGTCAGTTACGGGCGAAACCGTAACATGGTGGATGCCGAGGATTCGGCAGAGCTCTCGTGTGAATTTTGATGTGAATCTCGGGTCGCGGTCGCTGATGATTTTTGCTGGTAGTCCGAATCTCCGAAAGATGTGGGTAACGTACAGTGCAGCCGTTTTGTAACACTACCACAGGGGCGTTAAGTACGACGTGTACTTCGACAAGTCAACGGGATCGGCAAGAGCGAACCGGTCAAGGTTCAGTTCGGTGGTGAACAAGTACCACTTGGTCTCCCAGGGACACAAGGGCAATAGCGGAAGCTCAGGCTCAAGTGCAAAGACGAGCGAAACAGGGGACTCAAGCGCAAGGGCGAGTCAAACGGGGATCGTGAGGCAAAGACGATTGTGGTATTACACAAGAAGTCAAGTCTACCGTACAAGCTAGGTAGCGTGAGACTTATATACTAGTACAGGATGTTTGTCAGGGACAAACATATGGCGCAATCGTGAGTCAAGGGTACGAGAATAGGAACAAAGGGATATGCTAGAAGAGGAACAAGGGGATCCCGCGGGACGACGCGTGCCTCAGAAATGGTCAGCGGTTCAAACAAAGCGTAAAACTGGCCATCCTATCACCGAGGCGCAGGGTGCGAGATAGAAGTCGAGAAGCACGACTCGTCGGATCATATCGTAAAAGTACAGTGGAGACAAAAGGCGAAATTGGAAGATGAAATGAGGAATGAAGGCGCAATCATAGTCGTACAGTAAGGGAAATCGTAACATTACCCCCCTCTTAGACTCGAAGTCGCCACGACTTCGACTAGTCGCTGGTGTAGTACCAGTCATCCTCAACGGGTACAGTATCGGGGATAGGCGAGGAGGGACGCGGACAAGTGTGACGACGTAGGAATAGGTGGGGACCACGCTCACCGCACTCCCGACACTGCTCGTACTGCGGGCAGTGGATCTCTTCATGCCGTGCGTCGTACCGCAGGCACTTGCTGCACCACCGAGGGCGGTCATCCGGGTCGACGTAGGCGGGCGACATAGGCGAGATACGGCGGATGAGACACACCTCGTATTGATGAGTGTGGCTACCGCACCACTGACACGGCTGCTTTGCCCGTCGCTGCGGGCATTGCGCGATCAAGTGGTCGGTCGCCCTACAGTGGAAGCACTTTTGGGGCCGCTTGCTGCCCTCCCCCTGGAGGCGCGGCATCTCGCAAGGCCCTCCGGTGCGCGGCGGAATGGGGATGGGATCTGGAGAGCGACGAGGGCGTAAATACCTCATCTGAAGCTCGTCGTACTTCTCGGATATCTTGGGTACTGCTCGCGCGTACTGCAGTCGCTTGCGCACGCTCGCGAGGTCCATCTCCATGTGGAATCGATCACGTATGAGGTCCGTCTCCATCTTCCTAATCTCTGAATCCCGCTTGGCGACTGCGTCCCTACGCAGCAGGCATCCTCGAAGGCGCGCCACCTCTGCGCGAAGACGGACGTCACCCAACACCGTCAAGGTTTCATCAACGCACATGGCGCGCGGGTCGTGGGGGTGGAACATAGCCAACTGCTGATCCGTGATGTGTTGCGGTAATTGTCCCTCATAGACTCCCTGGACGTAAACTGATTGTATGTAGCATGGGTGGCCTCTTCCCATAGTCCCGACGACTTCCTGGTAGTCTTTGCGGTAGTAAATAAACCGCGTGATGGACTTCGGGTAGCCAGCCTCCCCGATCCTCATCGGGAAGTAAAGATGGCCAAGGTCGGGGTTGTTGTGGAGGAAGGGGAGTCCCGGGTCGGTCGGGTCTTCGTCATCAACCCCTCCGTTGTCCAAGACGGCGTAGCTGGGGTCCGATTCGACGCGACGGGGCGGATCGTCGGGTGATAAGATGCTGTTGACTCCAGGGGAGAATGGTGGGAGTGGTAGGTTTGGAACTGGGGGAGGTGTGCGTGGTTCTGAGGGTGTGGGATTGGCGGGTTCGTATATGGTTATGGGGGTGGATACGGAGTACGGAGTGGGTGCGGCCTCCTGGGCGAGGCGTTCAAGGGTTGGGGCAATCAAGTATAGGATGGGGGGATCCGGACTAGGCACTACGGAGTACGGCGTACAACCTTCTGGTTGCGAAGGGACACCCTGGTCCTGTGATGGTACAGTTAGATGGTCGAGTATAATCTGGGACGGGGGACGGATGGGAACGGTAGAGACGACAGGAGTGGAAGTCATAGTGGTCAAGATGAGGGAAAGGGATGCGAAGTGGGGGTTCATGGGGTGTTCTTTTATATCTTTCGTCCAGCCCCTTCGGCAGTAGGATTGTGTTGGTAGAAATCGGCGATAAGGTCAGGCGCGTGGCGCACGTTCTCGAGTGGTTCCCACGAGCTGTCGCTCATGGGGAACCCCTTCCATTGTACCAGAAATTGAAGCTTACGCCCTCGGCCATGGATCCTTGATCCGAGGATTTGCTCCACTTCGAATTCTTCTTCCCCGTCGATAAGGTCAGGCGGGGGTCGCGGGAAGTTTTCCCCGTGTAGTTCCGTCTCCTTATACGGGGTGAGGAGGTTGGCGTGGAACACGGGGTGGATCTTCCATGACTTCGGAATTTCTAACTCATACGATACAGCCGAGAGGGCCTTCTTGATGCGGAACGGCCCATGGCGTTTCGGGGCTAGTTTGGCTGTGGGGTAAAATGTTTTAAGGTTCGTCCCCTCTAACCACACTTGAGCGCCTTCTTGATAGGGGATAAAGCGGGTACGTCCCCGCTTCATCATAAGTTCTTGGGCGTGCTTGATGCAATCTTGTGCGTGTTGTCGGAAGTTGCCCATGTCTTCCAATCGCTGGTCAACTGACGGGGAGGTTGTGGGCTTCTTGACCCAGTTGGTGCGTGGTTCCCATCCCATGATGAGCGAGAATGGGGAGTGTTTTGTCGTTGCGTTGGGCCATGCGTTGTGCGCGAATTGTGCCACCGGGAGTGCTTCCGCCCAGTTGTCTTGCTGTATGTTGCTCCAATGGCGTAGGTACTGTTCTAGCCATTGATTAGTCCGCTCCGATTGTCCGTCCATCTGGGGGTGATACGCTGACGAGATGTTTTGCCTGATCCCCAGCGCCTTACATAGCTGCGTCATAAATGCTGACGTAAAGCGGGGGTCTCTGTCGGTGATCAATTTTCGGGGTATGCCGTAGTGGGGATAGACGTGGCGGAGGTATAGCCGAGCTACGCCTTCTGCGGTGATTGTTTCGTTACAAGGGATAAAGATGGCTGCCTTCGAACAGTCGTGGTCGGTGATTGTGAGGATTGAATCGTAGCCCTGTGACGGTGGTAGTTTTGTGATGAAGTCCATGGCTACCACTTCGAAGGGTTCTGCGTCTGGGTCTGTCGTAATGGGATAAAGGTGTGGCTTCTGTCGATGTGGGTTGATTTTGTTGGCTTGACATGTGGCGCAGCCCTTGACATATTCTTCGACGTCTTTGCGCATGCTGGGCCACCAGTAGTCCCGACGCAGCAGTTCGTAAGTGTTCGTGATTCCGGGGTGTCCCATCGCGGGTGTGTCATGGAAAAAGGTGATTACCCCCCGTTTTAGATCGTTGTCCCCGACAACGACAAGTGCGTCGCCTTTCCACCAAAGTCCTCCGAGTTTTTTGAGGTTATGCGGTTCTACCCACCGCAATACTTGAGACTCGTCGAGGTTTTGGGCGATCTGGGTCCAAATGTCCATGTCGTGCATTGACATTTCCGTCGCCCGTGCGAACCGATCCGCCGGGAGGACGATAACGTCGTTGTTGTCCTCGTCGGCAGGTGCGTAATCTGACCTCCGGGATAGGGCGTCCGCACGGCCGTTTCTGACTCCTGGTATGTGCTTCAGTACGAAATCGTACTCTGACAGTTCCAGGAATTCGCGCGCTACTCGTCGACTAATTTTTCGTGGCTCCTTCCAATATTGAAGGTTGGCATGGTCGGTGTGGATGATGATCTTATGGGGGGAGCCAACGAGATACGTGCGCCAGGCGCGGAGCGACTTGACTATCGCAAGTAGTTCTCGGTCGTAGATGTCATAATTCCGCTCCGCCGCGGACAGTGATTCGGAATGGAATGCTACTGGGTGAAGTTTCTGGTCATCCCCGAGTTGGTTGAGTACTGCACCGATGGCGACGTTGGATGCGTCTACCTCCATTTCAAATGGTTTTGCTAAGTCGGGGGACAGGAGGACTGGTTCCTGGCATATCTGGTCTTTGATGCGCTCGAATGCGCATTGCTGATCCGCACCCCAGTTCCATGGTGTGTTCTTCTTTGTAAGGTCGTGGAGAGGTCGTGCAAGGGTTGAGAACCCTCTGATGAATCGGCGGTAGAAGTTACAGAAGCCAATAAAAGCGCGCATCTCCTTGAGGTTCTTCGGGGATTGCCATTCGCGGATACCCCGTACTTTTACGGGGTCCATCCGTAGCTTCCCATGTCCAATAATAAGTCCGAGGTACTCCGTTTCCCGCACCTCAAATTCGCATTTCTCGGGTTTGATATAAAGGTCGTTCTCTTCACAGATGGTCAGGACTTGGTGGACTCGTGTGCGGTGACGAGCGAGGTCGTCAATGGTTGCAATAAGAATGTCGTCCATGTACACGATGACTTCGTTCGTCAATATCGGTCCTTGAAACGTGGAGTCCATCATAGCTTGAAATGTGGCAGGGGAATTCGTGAGACCGAAGTACATCACGAGTGGTTCAAAAGCTCCTTTATTTGTCTTGAAGGCAGCTTTCCACTCGTCTCCTTCGTCGATCCGGATGTTGTTATATCCCCAGCGGATGTCCAATTTCGTAAAGAGTCGTGCGTCGCGAATTTTGTCGATGAGTTCAGGGATAAGGGGTAGGGGGTAGTGGTTGCGGATGGTGACTTCGTTCAATCGACGGTAATCTTGTACTGGCCGGAGCTTCCCGTCTTTCTTCTTTATGAAGAAGAATGGTGAAACATACGGGGACTTCGATGGTCGGATGTACCCCCGCGCTAGTTGTTCAGCGAGGAAGACGTCGAGGGCTTTGTCCTCTTCTTGGGTCAACGGATAGACTTTGCAGTCCATTGTCGTGGGGGCGTTTGGTACTAAATCTATGGCATGATCCCAGGGTCGTTTTGGTGGGAATCGATGGGATGCTTCCTCATCGAATACTTTGCGGTATTGCCGATATTCTGGTGGGACCATCTCTTCGAATGTACGCTCTCCCCGTTTTGCCGCTTCTTGTTGGGCTAATTCTGAAGCGGTCGTCGTCTTCCGTATCAATGCTACACATGGTTCTTGTTCATCGTCTTCGATCTGTTCCCAAGCCTCCTCATCAAGTTGGTACGTCTCCAACGCCCGTATCGATGCTTCTACAGGCGTGGCTTCGTCTGATGACGCGAGGCTGGATATCACTACGGGCTGGAAGTCTTCGTTTAGTGTGGCTTCCCCCCACTTGACCAGTGGTTCGAACGCTGAGAACCATGGGTATCCTAAGATAACTTTGTCCCTTCCTAGGTTCGTTACCAGGAAGCGAAGTGTCTTTGTGTCGTTCCCTGTACGGACGGTCAGGTCTGTGTATTGTGTGATAGCTCCATCCTGGTTGTGCGTCCCATCCACGTTCCATATGCGTATTGGTTGGGTGACATCACGTGTTCCAATCTGCAGCCGCTTCAATAGTGAGGCGCAGATAAAATTATCGGTGGCTCCTGAATCAAGGAGCACTTGTCTTTCGGCCGTCGCGTGTGCAGATTTGAAAAGAACTGGGATTCTCATGGATCGATATCTGCTATGGTACACGTTTACATTGAGTGCTCTAGCCCAGGCCGTCGGGTTCAAGCGTCGAGAAAATCCTCCTTTGCGAACAGCTTTTCCACCATGAGGTCTCGTACCTCTTGTGGTTGCGCCTTCATAGCCGTGATCTGCGCTTCGGCTTGTTCTTCTGCCGAAAGCACGCGGTTGGACTGTATGGCGACTGTGGTAACGGCTGGGGTTTGCGTAGTCGAGGTGACAACAGGGGTCGGCTGAACGGTCGTGGAGGAATTGGCGATTCTAGCGTTTTTCTGTGGGCAGTTACGTGAAATGTGCCCCGTGGCGCGGCATCTGAAGCAGCGCCCTTCTTTTTGAAGTTGAGTTCGGTCAGCGTCGGTGAGGGCCACTGAGGCTCGGGCTCGGCCGACGTCCATGGAGTTCGGGTCGCGATTCTTATTGAGGGCCTGTACCCATTGGTCACGATTATGCCCTCCCTTCTTCTGTCGTGGGGTTCGGTTCTTGCCGAGTCGGTCTTTTAATACCAGGTACTCGGCTTGCTGTAGGCGGGCTGCCCTTTTCCAATCCTCCCACGTGATGGGGTGTTGGAAACGAATAGCGTTGATAACTAGTTGATTCGGAAGCCCATCTTGGAACAATTCCAATGTCGTGGCTTCGTCTGGGCCATATCCCGCCTTTGTCACAAGGTTGTCGAACTGGGCGATATAGGAGTCGATGTCTTCGCCCTTCATGGTCAAGTTTTGTAAGGCCTTACGGGCCTTCGTCTGTTCTGCAGTGTCGGTGTATGCCTGCAAGAATCGGGTCTCCACCTCGTTCCAGAGGTTGTTCTGGGTTCGTAGAACTCCTGCTGCTATCTGGTCTTCGAGCCATCTCATTTGCTCGTCGACCCAATCATCAACGAGGGGCCCTCGGATGTAGGAAAGGAAGGCCATGGCTCGTTGTCCTGGTATTGCAAGTAGGTCTACCGTCGGGTTCATTCCACAGTACAATTTAAAGGCACGTAGGAACGCCTTGCTTTTCTCGCGGTTTCCGTCGAATTCGGGCGGGGGGTTTCCTCCTAGGCGGCCATTGCCACCAGGAGCCGGTGCGGGTCCTCCGGCTGGCGCCGGTCCACCGCCACCACCGCCGCCACCACCACCGCCACCACCACCGCCACTACTGGCGGGGATCCCTCCGGCGGAGGTTCCGCTTCCACTGGGTGCACCTCCCCCACTCGTGAGGGTAGTACTGGCGGATGCTTGTCCTGGCTGGGCCATGGTGTCTGATGGGAATGCTGTGGATGGAAGATTGGTTGTTGGGATTAAAACGCTCGGGGACGGGGTGTCGGAAGGGTCAACGTTAATACCCGTAGGTTTGGGAGGTCCTAGGGGTCCGGTGTTCAAGGTAAGGGGTACTGGTCCGATAGTATACCACCTTCCTTCTGTTAAGGAATAGTCGATGAATGCCCAAAGGCGTCTGTCTTCAAGATAGTGGATTTGTCTATATGTTCGTGTTGAGGGGTCAAAGATGAAATACCCTTCAACTCCGTTGTGTTCTGCCCAGACCGCGGATCCTTTAACTCTATCTGAGAGTTCGTCGGAGCTAAGGCGGTCAATGTACTCGGGCCTAATGTAACGCCACCACTGGCGTTAGTCCGACTTGGACACGAAAGGACGCTCACGACTTAGCGGAATATCTTTTTGAGGTCACGTGACCTAGTCACGGGATACACGGCGCTTAATGAGGCACGTGATCCAATAGGTACACTAGGGCAAGTCGCGCCACTAGGTACTCCGATAATCGATAAGACGACTTGCTCGAATCGAGACAAGTGAAGCACGCGAAAGGAGACGAGAGAAGGTGGTGGATTGAAGAAGACCAAGATGGCGTTTCTTGGTCTTCCTGGGTCACTATTTATACATCTATGAGGACGCTTTAAAGCTCCTCTCCAATCCGAGACGGCGAGTAGCGTAAGTAGCTCGAACCCTACTACAGCTATCCTAGGAATGAGTCATAGTACCGGTTACATGTGATACTACGACTGCTGACTGATAGTGAAGTCCATGACACATTACTACTTACTAACGTGGTCATATCCGTAAGTAAGAGTCCGTTTTCGTACCCGCGACAGCCATGAAGACTTCGGCATAAATCTGTGTTCGATGGAGACCCCAAGTCAACCCAGCGAATGGGCCAGAAGGACCGTTACACTTCTTGAGTGCACCAACAGGGACCGTGATTGGTGGTGCTTCCCCAATCGTCGCTGGTCAGCTGCACATTGTTGGTTTCATCGGTTACTGGGCTGCTCACGGGGAGAGATAATCACGCTAGTAGGCTGAGGGGTTCTTGAACACATCCTACTAGGAGCTCTACAAGCTTGGGGTCATTGGGGTCCGTGGGAGGGTCTTGGAAGACGCGGGGGTTGACCAGGCTTTGGTCCGGGTTTGTCAGGGTAGTTTCCCAGGTACCTCTACTCCAGGAATACGTGAGCTCGGTTCCTTCAGTAATAACCAAGCGTGCGGGGCCTTCTCTGTCCACTACATGGACTTTGCAGAAGTTAAGCTGTATTTCTTCGTAGGAAAGGCAGAATCGATCGATAAACCGGATTGAATTCCCCCACTGGAGTTGTCGGATAAGGTAGTCGCGTTGGGGAGGGATGTAATGGAACCAAAGATAGTCACTCTTTGTCCAAAGAAGGAGTTGGTCGGTGACGATGTCAGAGAGGTGCCAGAACAGGAGTTAGTCATTGCAGGTGTCGACAACGGCTGAGAGGTCATCTACAAAGTCGTTGTAGGTGTCGTGATCCCAAGTCTCTCCAAACTCGAAGAGATTGATCAGATTCTTGAGCACCAAGGGAGGGTCTGTCCAGCAGTCGATGTGGGACAACTCGGAAAGTTCGTAATAGGAAGTCGAGGGATAATACCGACAGACTTGTCGGTCTCTGTGGGTGTCGAAGTTCGCACGAGCTTGTCGGACTCGTTCTTCGTCAGTGGGAACGTGAAGGGGAGTTGGAGGCACTTAAACTACTCGGTTTACAGTCCTATCACAAGAAAAATAAAACAAGGAAACTTACTCGTCACATTGAGTTGAATCGCTCAATTCAGGGATCAAGGCAACAAATCTATACCACTAGTACTTTATAGTGGTTGGGAATCGGGAATAGCCGGGACAAAAGAAAATGGATCGGCTGGGACGCAAGGAGTAAGGCAATGAGACAAGAGAAGGGGATTTGAGCGAACAATGTCCTCAAAGAAATAGCCCTGATAATGGGCAAAGATCTGTCCGTTAAAAGAAAATCAAAGATGTCCGTAAGTAGTAACAATTCGTCTGTCCAAAAAGTCCTGAATCTCCAATGTTACCAGGGAATCAATATAACCAGCTCTGATTATATTGGGGAGGGGTTCAAACGCCGCCCGTAGTCCTTCATGGAAGTTGTATCTCACGCTTCCAAGGGGGAGGTCGACGGAGGGGAGGTCGAAGATCGCCTTCGAGCAGACATAGAGGGCAGGGAAGTCGGGGTGGAGTTCGGGGTCAATGAGGCGTGGGCGAAGAGAATAAATGTGCGGGGGCAGGATACGGAAGGGAGAAACAGAAGGAAAGATGTGGGGGGCTCTGACAAGAGCAGACACAAGGGGAATACGACGGAAGTGCTCACGAAGACTTTCCGAAGCAGGATGCCAAGATTCGCCTTCCGGGGTGTAGACGGCGATGTACTGGTGGGGGTGGTCCCCTGTACTATTGAGGCAGGAGGGGGGACGGAAAAGGGGGACGGCAGGAGCGATGTTCTCTCGCTCGATGAAGGGAGGGGCTTGTTCGGCTATGCATTCGTAGTCGATGGGGGAGTCGGGGGTCGGGACGCGAGGGGGGGGAGATGGGACACAAGGGGGGGCGCTTTCGGGGTGCGGCAACAGGGCAGGCTCGGAAGGGGGGTCGGGATACACCAACTCTGGTGTTGGGGAGCGGAAGGGGACAGAACGGACCGCTACTTGCATCCGAATATCAAACTCCTCGTCTTCGAGAGGAGTCACAGGGCGGGGAGGGGCAGGCGATGGAAGCCTTAACTGGGGGGAGGGGGTCCCACGGACGTCGGTGGGGACGTACTCGTACTGTATGTTGGTCGAGGAGCCTTGTACAAACTCTTGTAGAAGGCCGAAGGGGGAGTTGGCGGGAACGAAGGGCGACAGGAGACGAGGGGGCTGAGGGGGAGTGACGGTGGAGCGGAGGGAAGAGTGAAGACAAGGGGGGTGAGGGTCTTGGTGGTCGTTTTCCTTGAAATACGACCCAGAATCTCTGTCCCACTGACCAAACTGTGAGAAGTCGTAGTCGTAGTCAGACACTGGGAACACCCCGGGTCAGGTCTAATTGGGTTAGACTGTCCAAGTGTGATGACTCACTGTCACTCGACAGGGAATCACGACGGGGTGCAGAAGACCAGGGGTGGTGGAGAACTCGGAGCAGGGCACAGGTGCTACTGTGATTGGAACGCTTTGGCTCAACCGTCAGAACTGGCGCGACGGCTCAGGGAAAGTGGCGCTTAGTGGCAAGTCGAGCTTGACAGCTGAAGGGGCACTAGTGCTCTAGAGGTGGGAAGAGGCAAAGGGAGGATGTCACAAGTGGACAGTCTGAGGGACTGTCCGTTCTATTGCGCTAGCTTATATACCCAGAGGGATGGTCTGTGCGTAAGTTTAGGGCAGGCTTAGGGTCTGCCCACAGGTGCTGCGGAATACTGCAGAATGGAACATTCCAGTAACATCTAAATATAGTGTCCAATGAGAAAACCAGGATAGCATCGTACAACTGCTCTGCAGTCGATTGCACCATATGACATGACTGCTCCGCAGTCCAATCAGAATAATCGCCAGAGTGGTACGACTGCGCCGCAGTCGAGTTAGTCATGATGATTTGACTGCTCTGCAGTCCAGTCAGATAAATCCAAGGAATGGTATGACTCTCAGTCATCAGGTGACTTGATAAATGGAGGGAGATCACGTGACACATCACGTGATCGTCAGAGTACGAAATTCAAACTCCGATTTCGGATTTCCCCTTTAGGAAGGTGATTATGTAAGCCCAGGCCGGTGCGGGCCAGTCTTAGATGCCTGAGTCACGACCCGAGTTTCTAGGTTCGTGACAAAGTCAGGCAAACGTCCATGGTAGACATTACATCATAGTTGCATTTGGTCTCATTTAGGGTGGCTGAGAAGTATCCAATGGGGTGTCATTTCCTGTCTTGTTTCTTCTGTAGGAGGACTGTGCCTATTGCGTATCTGGATGCATCTACCTTGAGTTTGAATTGGTCTGTTAGTATGGGATGTGCAAGTACTGGTTTGCTGGTGACTAGGTGTTTGAGGGTTTGGAAGGCCTTCTCTTCGTCCTTACCCCATGTCCATTTGGCATCTTTGCATGTCAGCTTGTTGAGGGCTCGTGTGTGGGTGGCAAAACCACAAATGAAGAGGCAGTAAAAATTGCAGAAACCTAGGAAGGAGCATACATCACGTACCTTTGTGGGCATAGGCCAGTCGGATATGCCCATGATGTTTACAGGGTCCATGCGAGTTACCCCCTTTTCAAGGATTACCCCCAGGTAATCCATTTGTGGTTGGTGGAACATGCATTTTTCAAGTTTGAAGTAGAGGTTGTGATTGAGCACAACTTGTAGCACTGCACTGACTGCTTCAATTTGTGCTTCTGAACCTGCTTCTGCCATTGTGGATATGCCAATATTGTCCATGTACACATGTATGGTTGTCCCTCTTGATGTGTAGTATAGGATGGTGTTGCCCAGGATGTTGTTCATCATGTTTTGGAAGGTCGTGGGGGAGTTGGTGAGTCCAAAGTACATGACAAGGGGTTTGAAGAGTCAGTATTTTGTTTTAAAGGCTGCTTTGGGTTCGTCTCCTTCTTTGACTCATATGTTGTTATATCCCCATCATACATCAAGTTTGGTGTAGATGTGTCCATTTCTGAGATTGTTGATGAGTTCCAACATGAGAGGTAGAGGGTATTGGTTGTGTACTGTACAGGCATTGATCCTTCTGTATGTCACAATCACTGGATCATGCCATCAATTCTAGAATAAGTTCTGTGCTTCTCTCGTTTCCTGCTTCTTGTGTTACAGAATCTTTCTCATCTTTCCTACATTTTCGGAGATTCCCGGTGATCATGTGACTCATGACTGCACTGACTGTGCTTTGACTGCACTTTGAAGAAAATGCCTAAGAAAAACATAGAAAAATAGGAGTTCTACTTTTCACGATCAAGAGCTCGGGCTCTATACCGAGTTTGTCGCAAACAAAGATACGCGCAGAGCCCGGGCTTGATACCGGGTTGCGTAGGGATTTGGCTGATTATGTAAGACTGCTTGTGCACAACCCGAGCACAAGAGAATGGAACTAGCAGTGAAATTGGAGATGGTACAACAAAAGACAAGACTAGGACGAGGGGATACAGGCTACCCTACAGGCTCCTTTATACTGTACAATTTAGCTATTTTTCTGTTTATTTTCTATGAGTTTTTCCTAAGAGCCCGCAGTCATTGCACCATCTAAAGTCACCTGACTCACAGCGAGTCACATGCTCCGCAGTGCTACCTTCTGGAAATGAAACATGAAACACAAGAAGCACAGAAGATGAAATACAGGAACAAATACTAGAGATACTTCTGAGAACTTTCCGAGATTCTTTCAGAAGCAGGTGGTACGATTGGGTGATCGTGACACTACTTGTATACATAGTCTGTAGGATAGCCTGTATTCCCCTCGTTCCAGTCTTGTGTCCTGTCTCTGAATCTTAGCTCTTTGATCTATTTGCTTGCGTGTTGCAAGTTGTCTTACGTCATTGTCGTCTTCTGCCACCTGGTATCGAGCCCGGGCACAGTCTGTCCTTGAATACAATCACCTCAATAGTCGATTGAGGCTGTGATCGTAACATAAGACTAGAACCATCTCATCCGACCCTCTGCATGTGACCACAAGAGTATCTTGACGTTGGGCCGAATCACCAATTGGGTCAACAAACTACGGAACCAGACTATTCTGATCCTCTCGTGTGTACAGACAACAAGAGTTGCGACTAAGAACCTGTGAACAGACCCAACAAATGAGAGTATATCTGACCCTCTGCACATGACAGCAAGAGTACACTCAACTGTGATTCCCAGACCCAGGAAGGCTGCACCTTCACCACCATGACCCCAGAAGATTTGGAGAGCCACGCTCTCACCTAGAGAACCCCGGAACCCTCAATGAGGACCAACAGAACTAGATCCCACAAGACCCACAGATCGGAGAGTAGCACTCTCACCCTCGAAACCCCGAAACCTTTGAGCCTTCGACTTCTACACCCTTGGTGACTGCACTGACCCCTATGCATCCAGCTCCTCTTGCCCCACTACTACCTATGGCTACAGTTCCCCTTACCAGCACTCTCAAAGGCATCACCCCTATGATCTTCACCAGGGACCGCACGGAGAGCAAGCAATTCCTCGGGGAATTCTGCAACTACCATCTCCTGAATCGCAACCATGAATTAGTGCAAAGTCCATTTCTATGCGTAGTCCTAGCTCTGAGTTTTGTCCGAGGACCCGCCGTCAATGATTGGACAGACCTCATAGCCAAGAAACTGGAAATCGAAACTACATGTGCCATAAATCACATTTTAGAGACCGACAAAATACTGTGGACTAACTTCGAAACAGATTTCATGGCTGCCTGGACCAATATGCTCAGCAAGCAATCAGCGTATCAAAAGCTCACGATGCTCAAAATGAAAGGAGAAGACATAGATGGCTACGTTGCCACCTTCAAGTGCCTTGCACACATTGCCGATTGGCATCGCGATGCTAATTGGACGATTGAATTCTTCAGACGAGGGCTCACAGAATCCATCCACAGGGCTTGCCTCATGCGCACCACAATCCCAGAAACCATGACCAAATGGCAAACAGCTGCATGCGCAGAAGCTCAACGCACATGCACACTAGCAAGCAGCTTCAGAACACACAGTCAGCACATATCAACTAGAGCAGACCCAGGCTTCCAGTCACAACTCACCACCCTTCCCCTGCCATTGCCTCCTGCTCCGGATGTAGTCCCAATGGATGTTGATAACATCTTTACGTCCAAGCGCATGGTTCCGACGACATTATCAGATGCTGAATATGCCCATTGTCAAAAGGAAGGACGTTGCTTCCACTGCCAACAAACTGGACACTTATCAAAAGAGTGTCCGAAACACCGGAAGACCCCTGCACACATCCACAAAGTAACAACTTCACGCTCCATCCTTGACCCTACCACCCAGACCATACTATGAGATGCCATCGCCCTCAGCCCTCAGGAACATTTGCAAATCATCAACAGCCTGATGCTCGTCAGTGATGACGACTTCAGTGGCAGTCCTGCCCTGCAGATAAATAACCTGCAGCTCGCTTCATCCCACTCATCTATTGCCTCGTCCCCAAACTTATCTTGCTCTCCGTCACCACCCACTTGTCCTCACTTCTCTTTCGCTCCAGTTGCACTCACCCTCTCTCATGAAATGCCCGCCTCGTCTCGTTCCTCACTGTTACGTTTCCTCCTTAGGCGCCCCTGCACGTGACTGTGGGAAGACCGGCGATAGCCGACACTCCGTCAAAGCTCATAACTACGAAGTAGTTTTGAAGCGAGCAGTCCGGCATTTGCCGAAGAAGTGGAGATTTGGCCGTCACGTGACCTGGCACGTGACCTGCTCTAGAACGGTCCAGAAGAGCCCAGATGAGCACATGCCTGGGTTGGCTTGTGATTATGGAACCGGTACGTATAGTTACCGATGGACATGTGATTGACTGCGGATGACGTCATTTGTAACGCCACCACTGGCGTTAGTCCGACTTGGACACAAAAGGGCGTTCACGACTTAGCGAAAATGTCTCTCCGAGGTCACGTGACCTGATCACGAGATACACGGTGCTTACGGGCACGTGATCCTGACGTACACTAGGGCAAGTCGTGCCACTAGGTATTCCGATGATCGATTAAGACGACTTGCTCGAAGTGAGACAAGCGAAGCACTCGAAAGATGACAGAGAAGAGGTGGTTATTGAAGAAGACCAAGATGGCGAATCTTGGTCTCATCAAGACTGCACGGTCGGTCCGGTGCTGGTTGCTGTGCCCCGCGACCAAGGGGTAGAGGTCTTCGGGGGTGTAGTGGGGTTTGCCGGCTTCCTGGACCTGAGGTTCGGCGTAGAGGGGGCGGCTGTACACCTTGTCACTGTCGTCCACCAGCCCGAGTACGAGGGGGTCCGGCCCCATGACTACTTGAATGTAGGTGGCCTGGCGAGTCACGCCTTGGCTGTCGGTGATGGGGTAATGGACGAAGTCGTCCCCCCGATTATGTTTGTAGCCGTGTGGGGCCATGCGAGAGTTCCCTCCGAGGTAGCGGAGGCGAATGGCGGGTAGGGGCGCGGCCTCCATGTCGATGGTGACCCCGGCGCGGTATAGTGGGCGGCCCGTGGTGTCGCACGCGTACGGAGTTTCGCGTGGGTCGTCAGTGTCGGTCGCGGTAATGAGGTACGGCTGCTCAGCTGGGTACCACTCTCTCAATGCTCCCTCTACTGCTTTGTAAACTGCCCCCTCAGCATCTTGGTATGCTGTCGGCGTCGGATGAGAAGGCATGCTCGTCGCGCGGCCGCTGTTGCTAGCTGCCATTCCCGCCACTGATCCGTGGGTGGCCTCCACGACCGGGTTTTCATCCACTCCTGCCAACGCAGCGTTGCCCGAGTCTTCTTCTTGGTGTTCGACCCTGACAGGGAGAGGTCGAGGTGAGGGACTTTCACCCCCTCCGAGAGCTGCACGAAGCCTAGCAATTTCGGCTTCCGTGTAGGGGGCCGTGGAGAGCCTTTCGCCGACGCCATTGGTGAGCCAGTACGTGGCGGGTTGATCGGGGTCTTCCACGTCGATGATTGACTGGGCGTTGTTGATGGCGTGGCGGAGTTCTTCGTAGGTGAGGCTGTTGACGAGCCTGGCAGTGAGAGGGGTGGTCGAGGTGGAAGCGGGAAGAGACATTTCGATTGGAGTGTAGAGTCCAGCATGGTGAGATGGGGGTTGAAGTGTGGTCTGCCCTCGCCTTATATGTATCCTCCTCTGGTTTAAATCCCGCTTGTACTCCGCTATGGCTTCGTCAGCGAATACGTCATTCTCGTCAACCCACTGGTTCTCCGAATCGGAGTATCCCTTCCATTTCACGAGGTATTGTAACTTCTTGCTCCGGCCGAACTTCCTGGAGTCTAGAATGCGCTCCACCTCGTACTCCTCTTCACCATCTACAAGATCCGGTGGCGGGCGTCGGAAATTTTCCCCATGCATGGGCGTCTCGCGATAAGGCGTGAGTAAGTCAATATGGAATACGGGGTGAATACTCCACTGTGTGGGAAGTTCCAATTGATAGTTGACCGGTGAGAGTACCCGCGTGATTTTGAAGGGGCCATGTCGTCGTGCTGCTAGTTTGGCCATTGGTTGATTGGTCCGGAGGTGTCGCCCCTCCAACCACACTTGATCTCCGATCTGGTACTTAGGCGTGTTTCGGTGTTTAACCCACAGTGATTGTGCCTTTTTGATAAGGTTTTGGGCCTCTTTCCGTGCTTCTCGGAATTGTTGGAGTCACGTGAGTACCTGTGGGATTGGGGATGGTTTATCGATCCAATCAGCGCGAGGGTCATATCCCATCATTAGTGAAAATGGGGACTTCCTTGTTGCCTCGTGCAGCCAGTTGTTGTGCGCGAATTCTGCCATAGGTAGGAATTGCGCCCAGTTATCTTGACGCTCATTGGCCCAGAACCTCAGATATTGCTCCAGCCATTGATTGGTACGTTCCGATTGTCCATCCGTTCGTGGGTGGTACGCTGTGGAGATGTTCTGGTAGATGCCGAGGATCCGGCAGAGCTCTCGTGTGAACTTTGATGCGAATCTCGGGTCACGGTCGCTAATGATTTTTGCCGGTAGTCCAAATCTCTGAAAGATGTGGGTGACGTACAGTGCAGCCGTTTCCTCTGCTGATATCTCCTCGTTACAGGGGATAAACACTGATGCTTTGGTGCAGTCGTGGTCAGTTACGGTGAGGATGGAGTCGTATCCCTGTGATTCTGGCAGTTTAGTGATGAAGTCAAGGGCAATGACTTCGAACGGTTTGGCATCGGGTGTCGGTGTGATGGGTACCAGTGGGGCTTTCGTTGGGCGGTTGTTGACCTTGTGTCGTTGGCATTCTGCACACCCTTGGACATACTCGGTGACGTGTTTCAGTATGTTTGGCCACCAGTGGTCTCGTTCGATGATTCTTGCGGTTCGCTTGATTCCCGGGTGACCATAAACTGGAGGGTCGTGATGGTTGGCGATGACGGTGCGGATTTCCGTTGGTCCTCCGGTGATTACTCGCACGCCTTGATGGTACCAGACCCCGTCGACGTTCTTGAGTTTGTGCGGATCTACCCATGGGCGTAGAACGTCTTCGTCTTGTTCGTGGTTTTCTGGTGCCTGTGTGGTGACATTGCATACGAATACCTTCTCGGGTAAGACGATGACTCCTTCGTTGTCCCTTTCTCCTCTGTCGTAGTCGGGTCTTTGTGACAGGGCATCGGCGCGGCCGTTGTTGGTTCCTTTGATGTGGTGGATTTCAAAGTCGTATTCCATTAGTTCCAGGACTTCGTGGGCTACTTGGCGACTTATCTTCTGTGGTGTTTTCCAATGTGTGAGGTTGAGGTGGTCCGAGAAGATTTTGACCTTGTGTGGTGAGCCTGCCAGGAATGGTCTCCAATGTCGTAGTGCCTTGACGATTGCCAGAAGCTCCAGGTCATAGATGTCGTAGTTGCGTTCCGCTTTGTTCAGGGTGGCCGAGAAGTATCCGAGTGGGTGTCTCTTTCCATCTTGTTTCTTCTGCAGGAGCACTGCGCCTACTGCGTATCCGGATGCGTCTACTTCGAGCTCGAACTGGTCCATTAATGTGGGGTGTGCGAGTACCGGTTCGCTGGTGACTAGACACTTGAGGGTTTGGAATGCTGTCTCTTCGTCTTTACCCCATGTCCATTCCGCGTCTTTGCGTGTAAGTTTGTTGAGGGCTCGGGCGTATGTGGCGAAACCGCGAATGAAGAGGCGGTAAAAATTGCAGAAGCCCAAAAAGGAGCGTACGTCGCGTACCTTCGTTGGTGTAGGCCAGTCGCGTATACCAGCAATTTTTACGGGGTCCATGCGAGTCACCCCCTTTTCAAGAATTACCCCCAGGTAATCCATTCGCGGTTGGTGGAAGGTGCATTTGGACGGTTTGAAGTAGAGGTCATGATCTAGTGCGACCTGGAGTACTGCGCATACGGTGTCAATATGTGCTTGAAGGCCAACATGTCCCAGTGTTGCGATGCCAATGTCGTCCATGTAGACGCGGATGATGGTTCCCATGGCTGCGAAGACGCGGATGGTGTCGCCGAGGATGTCGTTCATCATGTTCTGGAATGTCACCGGTGAGTTCGTGAGGCCAAAGTACATAACGAGGGGTTCGAATAGTCCATATTTCGTTTTGAATGCCGCTTTGTACTCGTCGCCTTCTTTGATGCGTATGTTGTTGTATCCCCAGTGGACGTCGAGTTTGGTGAATATATGTCCATTCCCAAGGTCGTTAATTAGTTCTGACATGAGGGGCAGCGGGTATTGGTTACGTATCGTGCAGGCGTTGATCCTTCGGTAATCTTGTACTGGTCTTAATTTCCCGTCTTTCTTCTTGATGAAGAAGAACGATGATGCGTATGGTGACTTCGATGGTCGGATGTAGCCCAGTTTGAGTTGCTCATCTAGCCATTCACGTAGTTGTCCGTCTTCGTCCTGTGACATTGGGTAGACTTTGCAGTCGATACTGGGGGGTGTGCCAGGCTTGAAGTCGATGGTGTGATCCCATGGTCGTGAAGGTGGAAAGCAGTGGGATGCCTCCTCGCTGAAGATTTTTGCGAACCATTGGTATGGTTCGGGGAGGTCTGCGACGACTGTGTTTTGGTTAGCGGCGATTGCTAGATCAGTAGCCGTGGTGCGTATCTGGCAGTCTTCTTCGAGTTCCTGGACGATGTTTTCTGCCTCGTCCTGGGTGATTGCACCGGCGATGGTGGTCTGTGGTTCTGCGGGGTTGATTGACCGGAGTACCACCGGTAGTGCCCCCTCGTGAATGGTGGCGTGTGCCCAGCTAATGGTTGGTTCGTATGTGGCTAGCCAGGGGTATCCAAGCACGAGGTCTTCGTTTCCTATGTCGGTGACTAGGAACCTCATGACCTTAGAGATGCCGTTGGTTTGTACATCTAGATCGATGAAGTGTGTGATGGACCCAGCTTTATTTTCTGTATTATCGATGTTCCATATTTTTTTTGGTTTCTCGAGGATTTGTAGCCCGAGGCCCATGCGTTTAGCAAATGCGGGTCTTATAAAGTTGTCGGTGGCTCCTGAGTCGACGAGCCCCTTGATATTGGCCATAGAGTAACTTGTACGGATCGAGACTGGAATTCGTAGAGAACGATAGCGAGTCATGATTACAGAGTTACAATTAACTGCCCTCACCCAGGCCGATGGGTTCAGGCGTCCTGAAAACCCTCTTGGGTCCAGAGATCTTTGAATACGAGGTCTTTAACTTCGTCACTAGCTCCCCTCAACGTTTCCATCCATCCTTTAGCTTGTTCTTCGGGTGTGGCTTCTGCGCGGCGCACCATTGCCGGTTCTTGGTAATAATCAGTTTCCATGCTTCGACTGGTGCTTGCGCGAGGCTGGAATTGCTGCCGCGGCTTCCTGGGGCGCGTGCATTCTCGTGAGAAGTGGCCCGGGTTGTTACAATTGTAACAAATGACTTCCCTCATGTCGCGGCGCTGCCCACTTCCCCGGTTTTGTCCCGGTCCTCCTCTTGGCGGGAACGGTGGTCGTTGGTTCCCCCGATTTGGGTCGCCTACTTCTGCGAGGCATGCACGAGTACGATCTGCTGACGTGTCCATGGCGTTTGGATCGTGGCGCGGTGGCGGGAACCTTGGTGGTGCCCATTGCGGGGCATACCCGCGATTTTGCTGTGGTCGCGGCAGCGGGTTGTTACGGGGTGTGGCGGTGATCCCTAGGTGAGCACGCAGGTGGATGTATTGTTTTTGCCTGCGTAGTGCTGCTTCCTTCCACTCATTGAAGGTTTGGGGATCGTCTAGTTCGTATATTTTTGTGAATAAGGCTCTCGGTAGACCGGCCGTGAATCGGTCCAGCGTTTGGCGATCGTTGAGGCAGTAATCAGCTTTCCATGCTAGCTGCTCGAAGTTGGTGACGTACGAATCGATGTCGTCTCCAACCATTTTAAACCCCTTGGCCAGTGCGGCTTGCGCTTGTTCTTGCTCCAGTACGTTTGAGAAACGGTCGGAGAATCCGGCCGTTAATGTGTCCCATAGAAATGGGTCGTATCTATTGCGTCCTTGATGTAGTTCGTTGTTAAGCCATTGGAGGAATCCGAGCGTCCAATTTGACACCCGCGGGCCTTTAACGAAGCCTAGGAAGAGTAGACATCGCCGATAGACGTTGGTCATGATCGGCGCTTCTGAGTTTTGTCCCCAGTAAATGTGCCATTGTGTGAGGAATGACTCGTACTCATCTCAATTTCCGTTGAAGATATTGGGGGGTTCTCCCACCAGCTTGTCCGTTCCGTGTGGTGCGCCTAGTGCCGGTCCTGCTGCCGGTGGGGGTGGAGGTCCTCCTCCGAACGGGTCTCCTCCCCCTCCTCCGCCGAATTGGGGTTGTCTTCCCCCATGAGGTGGCCTTCTGCCTTCGGGTGGTCCTTGGCCAAAGGGTCCTCCGGGTCTTCTGGGTGGTGGGGGTCCTCCTGCGCCTGGTGGTGGGTCTGGGATATCTGGTCCTACTGCTCTAAAAATGGCCGCGTCGTCTGCAGTCATACGGTGTCCGGTTGTTGGGTTGATAGGGCGCAGGTAGGACTCTGCCTCTTCCATGATTCTTCGGGCTTCTTCGAGAGCTGAGTTTTCTTGGGTGATGGTTGCGGTTGCCATGTCTGTGGGTGGGTGTATTTCAATATGTTCTGGCTCAGCTATGCGTAAGGACTCAGCTGTCTGCCTGATTTCTTCTACTTCGGACTCGCTCTCGTTCGTTTCTTCGTCGTCTCCGCTGGTCTCGGAAGGTGCCGGGGTTCTTGGTTCCAAAGTACTGGGTTCTTCTTCCGGTTGTCCGTCTATGCGTCCCCACTCTGTTCGTGCGGGTAGGTTTCTTGAATCGATGTCGCAGTTATAGTTCCTTCCTGCGGGGCGTACTGCGTCATATCAGCTATCTATCGGGTTCCACGTAATCTCAACCCAGCACAGATGATCGAAGTTGAACTCAACGGGGCGATATCAGGTTGGCCCCGATGCGAAGTCTACGAAGTATCCTGTTTCTCCATGATACTCTCTCCACCGAGCGGCTCCTAAAAATTGTACTGGTACGTTGCGGTCTCCTCGTTGTTCAAGGGAATAGGTTTGAAAGTCTCTCCACTGGTCTCGGGTTGTGAACGCCACGGTGAGTAGATCTTGGTCTTAATGTAACGCCACCACTGGCGTTAGTCCGACTTGGACACAAAAGGGTGTTCACGACTTAGCGAAAATGTCTCTCCGAGGTCACGTGACCTGATCACGAGATACACGGCGCTTACGGGCACGTGATCCTGACGTACACTAGGGCAAGTCATGCCACTAGGTATTCCGATGATCGATTAAGACGACTTGCTCGAAGTGAGACAAGCGAAGCACTCGAAAGATGACAGATAAGAGGTGGTGATTGAAGAAGACCAAGATGGCAAATCTTGGTCTTATCGAGCCACTATTTATACATATATGAGGTAGCTTTAAAGCTCCTCCCGAATCTGTACAACGAATAGCGTATGTAGCTCGAACCCTACTACGGCTATCCTAGTGTTGACTCATGCCCTATTGGCATGTGATAGTGACTCCCTGCTGACTGATACTACTAGTCCATGACACATTACGACTTACTAACGTGGTCATATCCGTATAGTAAGTGTCCGTTCCCGTGGCTGTGACATCATTGGGTCTGGCCTTACGCCTCGTGTTGTGACTCATGCCAAGAGCACCTTATGCCATTGGCTAGTAGATCCGGCTGTATTAGGGTTCATGACTTGTAGTGACTCACCATAAGGTTCAAGCTGAGCTTTAAAGCTCCTTGAACGCGTATAAGTAGTTGGGCTGAGCGTCCCTAAGACCTCAGTTTTAAAACATCTTGGATTCCCCCTTCCCCTCCTATCCATACAGCTTCCCTTTAGTCTTGTAGTGCCGGGCCGTGCTGTTTTGCCAGCCTGTGCTGATAGCTACTCGTACTTTGTGGAATGCTAGTGTTCTCTGCTCCTCAGTGTGCCCTCGGAGACCCGTCCAGCCACTGCGACCATCCCTTTCTCTATAGGCGTGCTGTGTTGCCGCCTCTGTCTGTCATTACGACCCTGTGTAACCCTGACCACCGTGAAGACTTCAGCATGAACCTGTGTTCGACGGAGACCCCAAGTTGACCAAGCGAACGGGCCGGAAGGACTGTTACACTCACCTTGTCTCGCACCCGTCAATCTCCACTTCCAGCCTACCATCCCCTCATCATTCACCTCGTCACGTGCTCCCTCTCCGACCGTCCACTCGCCGACTGTCATGTCTCATACTCCCCACAGTGCCTTGGGCCCTCTCTCCCCAGTCATTCTCGCCACCCTCGCCCTTCCCGACGAACGACCACTTTCGACTCCTGCTGTCACGATCATCGTGACATCGATTATCTCTCAGAGAATGTCCTGCTTCTGGAAAGAATGGGTCCTGTTTCCATGTTTCTGCTTCTCCTTCTGTCTGATTGTTCTGAGTTTCACTTCCTGCTTCTCCTTCTATCTGACTGTTCTCTGCTGCGCTTCTGAAGGAAAAACATAGAAAAACACTAGTAAAAAGAATATCTTGTACTTGTATTTAAGGGGCCTGTAGTCCACCTGTATTCTTCGTTCTAGTCTTGTTCTATACAACACTATTGCCATATCCCTTGCTTGCAAGAGGATAGTCTGTCTCCTGCTTTCTGTCTTACTGCTGCAACTGTCCTTGACAGTAGAGCCTCTGCTTCTGTTCTTACTGCTGCAACTGTCGCTGACAGTAGAGCCTCCGTGTTTTCTGCCGCACCGGTGCGCTGACCTCAGCGTGACCCGGAAGTTCCCGCACGACTAAGTGGTATCGACACCGAGGTCGAGAGCCCACCTCTAGGATCGTGAAATAAGACTAGAACCACTATACCAACCTCTTGGAACGCTCCGCAAGAGATCGGGCCATCTGGCTGTGATGGGAAGACGACCTCTTCATCGGAAGCTAACTTTTCGCCGTCGACTGACTCTGACATCCGGAGACGCCGCAGCGCTCCCGCTACACCCGTGCAGGAACGGGAAGATACTGATTCTGTTCTAGAGAACCGTAGGTTGGAGACCAGTTCTCTCGCTACACCCGTGCGGAACGGGAAGACACTGCTTCGATTCTGACTGGAAGGCCGCGCCTTCACCCTTCCGAATTCCATCCGACCCCGTACCCTCTAGGCTACCGTGGCTAGCCTACACCTCTCACTTCCCGAAGACGACGCCTGGGTCGAAGTTTTTCGACGGTTCTCTGACGATCTCCCTGCGCATGTACTCGGGACCGCTTACTGGAACTCCTCGCCGACTGACCCACACGGAGGATATCGCTGTGTAGTCGAGCAAAAGGTTTTTCTCCTCGAATTCATCAACCACGCCTGGTACTTTGTCGAACAACATTTCGACACAGATCTCGGGCAACACGTATTCCGCACACGCAGTTCTCTCCGCATCGATCGCGAGAACGACCTCGCTCTAGGCTGGTGGCTCCCCGAAGACGACGAGAACCCTGAACGACTTCCTCCCGCCACTGCCCCTATCCCCGAAGAACCTCCCGTCGAGGAGCAACCCACCGAAGACACTGAGGAAGACATTACCCCTATCGCACCCTTAGACCCCGTCGAAGAGCTCACCGCAGCCTTCAGCCGCCTTACCCCAATCCACGTAGACGCCGCACTCATCGATCCCGTTACCCCCGCAAGATCTCCATCCACTTTCGCCTCACCTCACGCACCCGCGCCGCAGCACCATCCCGCAGCTATGGCTACCACCCCACTGAACGGCGCATTAAAAGGCACCGCCCCCACGATCTTCACTGGGGAACGCGCGGAAAGCGAACAGTTCCTTCGGGAATTTCGCCTCCACCGCCTCCTCAACCGCACCCATTCGCTCATGCAGAGCCCCTTCTTACGAGTCGTGTTCGCCCTAGGACTTATCCGAGGACCCGTCGTGAACGACTGGGTAGACCTTATGACCAAGAAACTCGAGACAGACACCACTCGCGCAGTCAATCCGATTCTCGAAACGGATGAGGCGCTCTGGAACACCTTCGAAACAGACTTCCGCGCAGCTTGGACGGACACCCTTAGCAAACAAACGGCCTACCAGAAGCTTACCACCCTCAAAATGAAGAGCGATGACGTCGACGGATATGTGGCTACGTTCGAGCGTCTCGCTCACGCCGCCGACTGGCACCGAGAAGCCAGCGGAACTATTGAATTTTTCCGTCGGGGACTCACCGAGTCCATCCACCGCGCGTGTCTGCAGCGCACCACGATCCCCGAGACCATGGACGAGTGGCAATCGGCCGCCCGTGCCGAAGCACAACGGGCACGTACCATTGCGAGCAGTTTCGGGACGCGCACAACGCGTGCCACTACCAAACAAGACCCAGCTCTCTACACTCAGCTCCCAACCACTCTCGTCCAGCCTTCAAACGACGTCGTCGTCCCCATGGACGTCGACAATATCCACACTCGATCCCGACAGCTCACAGAGGCAGAGCGCGAACAATGCAAAAAGGAGAATCGATGCTTCTTTTGCCGACGACAAGGACACTCGGTCGCATATTGCCCTATGAAGCCTTGTTCAAACTGCAAGAAGACGGGCCATATTCTCACCACCTGTCCGGTCCCGCGCCCACAAACGATCGCGGCAATTGACACAATCTCACCGTCCGCCGCGGTCACATCCCAGACATCCACCCTCCTCGCGTCAGCCATAAATCTTGATCCGGCCGACCGATTACATCTCATCAATAGCCTGCTGCTCCTTGACGATGTCCCGGATGATCCCATGGAACACCCGCAGATCAATCAGCTCTACCTCCCATCAACACACTCCAGCCCCGTGCTACCCCCGTCGCCACTCCCCGCCTCATCCCCAACCCATTCCGCGAGTAGTCTCGCCCTTCATGTCACTCCCGCCGACGAATACCCGGCTTCACCTCCTCTCTCCCCGGTTCCCCGAGCCAAGTCTCTCCTCCCAGACGTCATCGACCTCTGCGACGACGACGACGAAACAAACCTGTCCGAACCTTACATACCCATCCCGCTCCATCCGTCCTCCCCGATCCCGCACGCCCCCGTCCCCGTCCTTCCTCCTCTCGTCCCTTCACCTGCCCCGACGCTCTCCTGTATCGAGGACGATACCACGCCTAACGGGGGGGTAAAAACCTCAACTCCTTCGGTTTTCGACGAAACCGCAGCACAGAACAACGATGAAGAAGACTGGGCACTCTTCGCGCCCAGGCCAAAACCCGAAAAAGACGACACAGTCGCGGCCTCGACCCGTCACCCCTACCCACCCCTATTTCTCACAGGCGCTCTAGAACGGCCGAGAGACCCGGACGAACTCATCCCGACGACGCATGACCAAGAACCCCCACTCGACGACAATTTTCGACCGCCGAGTGCAAACAACATCATGCATCACGCGATAACACGAACGCGTCGTCACCCCCCAAGACCGCGGCAGACTCCGACGGAAATACGCGTCGATCTGACTACCCCGCACGCCCTGCGAAGAGACACGCAAGAACGCCCCAACAACCCCGAACCAACCACGACAAATTCGCAAAGGCCAAGTAACGACATCCCCACCCCCGGACGACGCCACAGAATACGCAATCGCAGGGACCCAAGTCGACGTCAAATTCCGGAACCCGACACGCCACTGGATGAAGACAGAGCGGCGTCGCTCAGAAGACGCATCGAAAAATGGCGCGATCGAGTCGCGTACGACACCCCTTCGCGGAATGCTCATCCTCACTCTATAGGTGCCTTGTGTGCAGCAACTACACATTTCTGCTTTGAGCCAGATCTGCGAAACTACAATTACGATTACGACTACGAAGACATGCGTCGCGAAGACTGAAGATGATTCGAGGACGAATCAATCAAGAGAGGGGCGTATGTCACGATCATCGTGACATCGATTATCTCTCAGAGAATGTCCTGCTTCTGGAAAGAATGGGTCCTGTTTCCATGTTTCTGCTTCTCCTTCTGTCTGATTGTTCTGAGTTTCACTTCCTGCTTCTCCTTCTATCTGACTGTTCTCTGCTGCGCTTCTGAAGGAAAAACATAGAAAAACACTAGTAAAAAGAATATCTTGTACTTGTATTTAAGGGGCCTGTAGTCCACCTGTATTCTTCGTTCTAGTCTTGTTCTATACAACACTATTGCCATATCCCTTGCTTGCAAGAGGATAGTCTGTCTCCTGCTTTCTGTCTTACTGCTGCAACTGTCCTTGACAGTAGAGCCTCTGCTTCTGTTCTTACTGCTGCAACTGTCGCTGACAGTAGAGCCTCCGTGTTTTCTGCCGCACCGGTGCGCTGACCTCAGCGTGACCCGGAAGTTCCCGCATGACTAAGTGGTATCGACACCGAGGTCGAGAGCCCACCTCTAGGATTGTGAAACCTGCTGCCTCACCACTCATCGACCTTCTGGATGATGAAGTCGACACCACACTCCTCATTTTGCACCCACCACTCGCACCATCCATTCTTGTCAAGGATGACAAACTTCCTAATGGGGGGTAAATCCCTCAGTTTCAACAGTTTTGACACCGGATCTTGACACAGCACACATCAACACTCCACGCTACCCATCCCTCTTCCTGCGCCATGCACTCAAGAGACCAAAGGACCCAGACAAAATCCAGCCGACAATGTCATGCCCCAGGAACTCAACCACAATGGAACCCCGCAAGAAGCTGAAGAAGACCCCACGCATCGAAGAAGACGCGACGTGCAGCACCACAATAGTACCCTGGGACACCCCGCTATACGCACACGCAAGAAAACATGCCTGAGGCTATGAAGCAGATGACGAGAACCCTTGGAAACGACTGATTGCGCAGATCGCTGCGTGCACCAGTATGTTACCACATTTCCAGAAGTACCAAAGATGCCCACGACCTTTGAAAACCCGACCACTCAAGATGCCGAACCTGGACCAGAAACCGTCAACCACAGACAAAGCCAAAGATTCGACTTATGACGTGGTCTTGCAACACCTCAAGTTCTGCTATCACCCACAAGCCAAGGAGCAAGAACATCCCTTAAATCCATTCCCTCTCACAACTAGGAGACATGCAGTCTTGACACATCAAAAACACTATCAGCCCATCAATGCACCCAAGACTGATGAAACTTAGATTTGAGGACAAATCAGTCAAGAAGGGGGCATATGTCACAATCACCGGATCGTGCCATCAATTCTAGAATAAGTTCTGTGCTTCTCTCATTTCCTGCTTCTTGTGTTACAGAATCTTTCTTGTCTTTCCTACATTTTCGGAGATTCCCGGTGATCATGTGACTCATGACTGCGCTGACTGTGCCTTGACTGCACTTTGAAGAAAATGCCCAAGAAAAACATAGAAAAATAGGAGTTCTACTTGTATACATAGTCTGTAGGATAGCCTGTATTCCCCTTATTCCAGTCTTGTGTCCTGTCTCTGAATCTTAGCTCTTTGATCTATTCACTTGCATGTTGCAAGTCATCTTATGTCATTGTCGTCTTCTGCCACCCAGTTTCGAGCCCAGGCACAGTCTGTCCTTGAATATGATCACCTCGATAGTCAATCGAGGCCGTGATCGTAACACTGTAGTCCTGGACTGGTTGCAGCTTGCTGTCCTTCTTTTTGATGAAGAAGAATGACAATGCATAGGGTGATTTTGAGGGGCGTATGTAGCCCATCTTGAGTTGTTCATCCAGCCATTTGTGTAGTTGTTCATCCTCATCTTGTGACATCAGGTAGACTTTGCAGTCAATGCTCAAGGGTGTTCCAGGTTTGAAGTCAATTGTGTGGTCCCATGGTCGTGATGGTGGGAACCAATGGGAGGCTTCCTCACTGAAGATCTTTGCAAAGCATTGGTACAGCTTGGGGAGGACCACGGTGATGGTGTTTTGGTGTTACGATTTTCCCTCATTCTTCACTTCTCTGTCTCGCGTCTTCTGACTACTGTACTTTTACGATATGTTCCCATGACCTGCGCTTCTCGGCTTCCATTCTGTATTATGCTCTGTTTCGCCTGCTGACCATTTCTGAGGCACGCATCACTCCGTGGAATTCCATTGTACTTCATATGACCTTCCCCTTGTTTCTCCTTTTGTATGGATCGCATCAGGTTTGCGCCATGTGTTTGCTTCATGCAAACACCCCATATTAGTATATAAGTCACGCCCTATCTAGCTTGTACGGTAGACTTGACTTCTTGTGTAATACTATGTTGTCTTCGCCTCACGAACAATCCTTGACTTGCCAAGTGCGCTTGAGTCCACACCTCTGCTCACCTATTGTGCTTGAGCCCTGTCATTCTACTATTATCCTCAGTTCCAGGGAAACCAAGTGATACTTGTGCACCCCTGAACTGAGTCCTAATCGACTTGTGCTCTTCTGATCCCGTTGACTTAAGGCAGTACACGTTGTACCTAATGCCCCTGTGGTGGCATTACATTTGGTTAGCAGCAATGGCAAGCTTGGTAGCCATGGTACATATCTGGCATTCTTCCTTGAGCTCTTGGACAATCTTTTCTGCTTTGTCTTGGGTCATTGCACTGGCAATGGTGGTTTTTGGTTTTATGGGGTTAATTGATCGAAGTACCACTGTGAGGGCTTCTTCATGAATGGTGGCATGTGCCCAGCTGATGGT
The DNA here is from genome assembly GCA_021524915.1 of Lactarius akahatsu. Classification (NCBI taxonomy): domain Eukaryota; kingdom Fungi; phylum Basidiomycota; class Agaricomycetes; order Russulales; family Russulaceae; genus Lactarius; species Lactarius akahatsu. Next base: position 343,685 of record JAKELL010000003.1, read on the forward strand.
TGGTTCATAGGTGGCTAGCCAGGGGTATCCAAGGATGAGGTCTTCATTTCCTAGGTCCATGACCAGGAACCTCATAACCTTGTCGATTTTATTGGTTTGAACGTTTAAGTTGATGAAATGAGTAATGGACCCAGCTTTATTCTCAGTGTTATCTATGTTCCATATCTTCTTTGGTTTCTCAAGGGCTTGTAGCCTGAGGACCATTCATTTAGCGAATGTGGGTCTTATGAAGTTATTGGTGGCTCTGGAATCTACGAGCCCTTTAATGTCGGCCATGGAGTAATGGGTGCGAATCGAGACTGGAATTCAGAGTGAATGGTAGCAAGTCATGATTACAGAATTACAATTAACTGCCCTCACCCAGGCCAATGGGTTTAGGCATCCTGAAAACCCTCTTGGGTCCATAGGTCCTTGAATATGAGGTCCTTGACCTCATCACTAGCCCCTCTGATGGTGTCCATCCATCCTTTGGCTTGTTCTTCTGGTGTGGCTTCTGCATGGCATGCCATTGTCAGTTCTTGACTGTAGTAGTCAGTATCTGTGCTGCAGCTCATGCTTGTGCATGGTTGGAATGACCACCTCGGCTTTCTAGGTTGCGTGCAATCTTGTGAGAAGTGGCCTGGGTTGTTACAGTCATAACAGATTACTTCCCTCATATCACTGTCACGAACCTAAGAACTTGGGTTGTGACTCACACATCTAAGACTGGTCCACACTGGCCTGGTCTTAGGTAATCAACATCCTAAAGGGGAAGTCCGAAGCCGGAGTTCCAAATTCGTACTCCGATGGTCATGTGATTGGTCACATGATCACTCTATGTTTATCAAGTCACCTGACAATTGGGAATTGTACCACTCTTTGGATTAATCCTATTGGACTGTGGAGCAGTCACACCACTATGGCGCAATCTTGTGCAATTGACTGCGGTGCAGTTGTACAATACTTACTATTATTCTGATTGGCTGATATATTTAGAACCCTTCCAGAACCTTCCATTGTGCAGCACCTGTGGGAAGCAGTAGGCCTCCCCTAAAGTATGCACAGACCATGTACCCAGGTAGATAAGCTAGAGCAATAGAATGGACAGTCCCTCAGACTGTCCACTTGTGTTTCCCCCACTTGGATACTATCCCTTATTTGTTAACAAGTTCAGGGCCAGATGCTCATCATTGATGTAACGTCTACCACGGACGTTAGCCTGACTTAGGCTTCGTTGCGAGTGGCGATCCTTTGAAGGAAGAAGTTCTGGTTAACACTCATCTGCGGATAGAAGGTGGGATGAGGGAGGATACGCCTGTCTAGTCCAAAGTAGGCGTGAAGGTCCTCTAGTTGGGGAATACCCGGTGGCACTTCAGGTGCGTAACATGCAAACTCCCACGAAGGGTGATCGATAACGAAGAAGGTGGTGTATGGCTTGGACACTCGCTCGTTGCGATAGAGTTGGATCTGATAGGCGGTGGTGCCCAGAGGATAGTCCACTGCCCATACAAGGGATCAGGGATAAGTCACGGGGATCCCTGGTCTAAGGGGATATGCTGGACAACTCACTTAAGAGGGGGAAGGCCTCTTAGTATAGATGCATAGAAGACGGTGGTATTGAAGAAGACCAAGATGCGGTTCTTGGTCTTCGCACTACTCTACTTATACAAGTACGCGCGGGCTTTGAAGCGCCGCTCAAATGTAACTAGCCAATAGCGTAAGTAGAGCAAACCCTAGTACAACTATCCTAGTTATGAGTCATTCCGAGTCATCCCGAGATCCGAGCCGTTATTGTACAATCACATGTGCCGGAGCTTATCCGGCTTACCGATCCATAAGTCCATGACGATATACTGCTGACGGCGATGTCATAGTCAATGCGTCAGTGTCCACTTCCCGGCCTGAGGCGCCGATGAGCCCGAAACGTAACATCACCCCCTTTTTACGGTCGAAGCCCCAGCTCGACCTCGCAGGGCTGCCTCCCTCTGCGTTGCAACCTGTACCCCTGCCTCTAGTCCCGGGCGGTACGAGTCCCGCTTGTCGCGATCACAGAAACGGACTCTTACTATACGAATATGACCGCGTTAGTAAGTAGTAATGCATCATGGACTTAACACATCAGTCAGCCGTAGTATCACATGTAACGATACTATGACTCGTTCCTAGTAGTAGCTGTAGTAGGGTTCGAGCTATTTACGCTACTAGTTGTCTACGGATTCGGGAGGAGCTTTAAAGCATCCTCATAAATGTATAAATAGTGGCTTAGGAAGACCAAGAACGCCATCTTGGTCTTCTTCAATTACCACCTCTTCTCTATCATCCTTCGAGTGCTTCGCTTGTCTCACTTCGAGCAAGTCGTCTTATCGATTGTCGGAATACCTAGTGGCGTGACTCGCCCTAGTGTGCGTCAAGATCACGTGCCCATAAGCGCCGTGTATCCCGTGATTAGGTCACGTGACCTCGAAGAGATATTTCGCTAAGTCGTGAACGCCCTTTCGTGTCCAAGTCGGACTAACGCTAGTGGTGGCGTTACACTGCTCCTCTTCGATGCGGGTGATCGCGTTGGCCCGCTGTAAGCGTAGCACGCACTCCTGCCGTACTTGGGCAATCCAATCGAGTTCCTCCGTGAGCTGCTTCAGCTCCGCCTCTTTGGCCTCTACCCCCGCTTGGGCACAGCAGTAACGATGGACTTCTGCCGTCAGAGTGAGGTCTTTGATGCCCGTTAGGGCGCGGTTGACGGACTCCCTCATGATGCTGCGCTGGTCTAGAAAGACCAGATCGTCATCGATGTCGTGGGGTCGCTCATAGTCGGGGGCGGCGTGCACCAGCTTTCCGTACTGCTGGTCGCTGCCTCTCCTGTAGGCGAGGATGAAAGGGTCCGCCGTGAGGATGAGCTGCGTATACCGAGCTGGGTGCAACCGGTCCTGAGCGTCTCATATCTGAAAGGGGATGTAATGTACTCCCCTGTTGTGTTGGAACCCGAGGGGTGGAGGAGTCTCCACTTGGTGTCGGGAAAGCGGGCTGTGTTCTTCCACACGATAGATGCGGACCTTGGGTCAAGAAGCCTTCGGCATGAGAATGGGTTCCCCATCTGTGGTGCATAGTGGTGGGGTTTCGTTGTGCGTGGTTGTGAGGTGGTTCCCGTACGTGAGGTGTTGGTGTAGAGCGCAATGCTCCTCGGACATGTACCGGTCGAAGTCCCGGTCCTCTTGAACCGCAACCTCGTCTTGATCGGGTTGGTTGATCGCTGACACGTTGGGCGGCGAAGGATCTCTTGAACCAACTCTTGTAGTGGTTGGCGAAGGAACGAGGGATGGTAGGGGGGTAGGCGGACGACTTCCTCCGTTGTGAAGGGACTGGGGAAGCGACAAGGGTGTCGGTGGTGCGTCTTGGACGATGAGTGTGGGTTGGACTGAGACAGGGAGTAGGTCGTCGAGGACATAGTATACTTGGACTGGGGATTGAGACATGAGCAGATGGAAAGGCAGATGAGGGAGATGGGGACGTCTCCTGGATTTGTCCCGTCCTTATATGTGTTTCCCGGGCGGGGTTTGAACATTTGAACTCCCGAATCGCGTCATCGGCAAATACGTCATCCTTGGAGACCCACTGGTTGTCTGAGTCGGGGTACCCACGCCACTTGACCAAGTACTGTAACTTCTTGGTTCTGCTGAACCGCCGAGAGTCCAGAATCTTCTCGACCTCGTATTCTTCTTCTCCATCAATCAAATCCGGTGGTGGGCGCTGATAGTTGGGGCTGTGCATGGGAGTTTCTTTGTACGGAGTTAGAAGGTCCGTGTGAAATACTGGGTGGATGCTCCACTGCGTGGGAAGTTCTAGGCGGTAATTGACTGCGGACATCACCTGGACAATCTGAAAGGGGCCGTGTCTTCTGGGTGCGAGTTTTGCAGTTGGTTGGTTGGTTCGTAAGTGGCGTCCTTCCAGCCATACAAGGTCCCCGATTTGGTATTTTGGGGTGTCTTTGTGTTTGATCCACCCCTGCTGTGCTTTGATCATCAGTTCCTGGGTGCGCGTTCTGGCCTCCTTGAACTGCTGCGCTCGTAGCGCCACCTGTGGGATAGGGGATGGGTGATCGATCCAATCAGCACGCAGATTATATCCCATGAGGACGTTGAAAGGGGACTCCCTAGTGGATTCGTTTGGCCAGTTGTTATGCGTGAATTCCGCCATTGGTAGATAGTGCGTCCAATCATCCTGTCGTTCGTTGACCCAGAACCTTAGGTATTGTTCCAGCCATTGGTTTGTTCGTTCCGATTGGCCGTCTGTTCTAGGGTGGTATGCCGTGGATACATTTTGCTCGATTCCTAGGATTTGGCATAATTCGCGGGTGAATTTTGATGCAAATCTGGGGTCCCGATCGCTGATAACGCGCGCTGGTAGTCCGAACCTTGGGAAGACATGTGTCACGTACAGGGCCGCAGTTCCTTCTGCGCTTATTTCTTCCAAACATGGGATAAAGACTGCTGCTTTGGAGCAGTCATGATCGGTTACCGTTAGTATGGAGTCGCACCCATTTGATAGGGGTAGCTTCGTGATAAAATCCAGCGCTATGACTTCGAATGGGGTTGCTTCTGGTTTTGGAAATATGGGCTGTAGAGGGGCACGCGTGGGTCGGTTGTTGACTTTGATGCGTTTACAGTCTGCGCAGCCCTTGACATAATCTTGTGCCTCCTGCCGAAGTCCTGGCCACCAGTAATATCGTTCGATCAGCTTGACGGTTCGGTTGATCCTGGGGTGTCCATAGGTTAGGGTATTGTGGTGGGCTTGTATAATACGCCTCCTTTCGTGCGAGTCACCTGTGACCACTCTTCGCCCGTCCTTGTACCACGTTCCCTCGATGTGCTTGAGTTTATGCGGGTCCACCCATGTTCTGATCATGTTGTTGTCTTGGGTGTATACTGGGTATGTTGGTTGCATTTCTTCGGTGGTAATCGTGGGGTTCATTCGCGTCGGGTTGTCTGTGGTGTCGATCGTTGTTGCTCTTACGAATATGTGGTCGGGGAGTACTGTGACCTGTTCGTTGTCGTGCTCTCCTTGGTCATAGTCGGGACGTCTGGACAGGGCGTCTGCTCGCCCATTGGCGGTTCCTTTGATGTGGTGAATCTCTATGTCATATTCGGAGAGTTCTAGTACTTCCCTTGCAACTCGCCTGCTGATCTTTTGTGGGGACCTCCAATATTGTAGATTCATGTGGTCCAAGAATACCTTGATCTTGTGCGGGGATCCTGCAAGGTATGGCATCCAGTTTCGTAATGCCTTGACAATTGCTAACAACTCCAAGTTGTAGATGTCGTAGTTCCTTTCGGCTGCGTTGAGGGTGCTGGAGTAATAGGCGATCGGGTGACATTTGTTGTTTCTATCCCGTTGGAGTAGTACTGCTCCTACCATGTATCCCAAGGCGTCGACTTCCAGTTTGAAGGGTTTGTCCAATTCCGGATGTTTCAGTACTGGTTCTTCTGTGACTAGAGTCTTGAGTTTGTCGAATGCCTGTTGTTGTTCTGTCCCCCATGTCCATTCCATGTCCTTTCTCGTGAGTTTGTTGAGAGGTCGGGCGTGTGTGGCAAAATTTCGGATGAAAGCGCGGTAGAAATTGCAAAAGCCTAGGAAAGATCGCACCTGTTTGACGTTTTTGGGGGTTGGCCATTCGCGGATTCCGGAAATTTTGACTGGGTCCATGCGAATCACCCCCTTTTTAATGATTACCCCCAGGTAATTGAGGGTGTCGGAGTGAAAGGTGCACTTTTCTAGTTTGAGGTACAGGTCATGTTGTTCCAGTAGGTCCAGGATATCATGGACTGCTTCCGTGTGTGCTTCCCTTGTTGTTGCTGTTGCCATGCCTATGTCGTCCATATATACCCTGATGATAGTCCCCTTCTTCTCGTGATATTCGATAAGGGGCACAAAAATCCAGTTCATCATGGCTTGGAATGTTGCTGGGGCGTTCGTCATCCCAAAATACATTACCAGTGGTTTGAAGAATCCCCGTTTGGTTTTGAACGCTGCTTTATGTTCGTCGCCAGGTTTGATTCGGATATTGGTATATCCCCATCGGACATCAAACTTAGAGAATATCCATCCTCTGCTGAGATCTGCGATAAGCTGGGGAATTAGGGGAAGTGGATATTGGTTGCGTATGGTCCATTTGTTGAGTTCTCTGTAGTCCTGTACCGGGCGTAGTTTTCTGTTTTTCTTTTTAACGAAGAAGAATGGTGCTGCGTACTGAGATTTGGAGGGTCTAATATACCCCTTTGCCAGTTGCTCATCCAAGAATTCGTCCAGCGCTTTATCTTCTGCTTGGTTAAGAGGGTATACCTTACAGTTGATGTGGTCCGATGCGTCGGGTTTGAAATCTATTGCATGATCCCATGGTCTAGAGGGAGGGAATCTGTGGGACTCTTCTTCGCTGAACACCTTTGCATGTCTTTGGTATTCTGCGGGTAATTCCTTCTTTTCCTGGTCCTGTTGTGCCGAGATCGCTAGTTCTGTTGCTGTAGTCCGTAGATGTATTGGGTCCATTTCGTCTTCTAGTTCCTGAAGTACTTGTTCCTTGTATTGGTCCTGGACGTTCTCGACTATTTGCCGTATTTCCGCCCTTTGTTCCTCTGGTTTAGGTGGTTTGTTTGGGTTGGTGGTGCGGATGATGATTGGATACTGCTTTGTATCCATCGTGGCGGTGGCCCATTGTATTCTGGGTTGGAAGGTGGCAAGCCATGGATATCCTAGGATGAGGTCTTCTCCTCTGACATTGGTGACTAGAAATTGGATAGTTTTTAACTTTCCGTCAGTCTGGATGTTGAGGTCGATGTAATGTGTGATTTTCCCCCCTTTGTTGTGTGTCCCATCGATTGTTGCGATCCAACGCTCGCCGTGAGTCGATCACAGTCGGGGTGCGTCACAGAGCTTGGGCACAATTCCAAGTTGTCGCGGCGGAAGCGATTATGTAAGACCTCGTGCTGCGATGAGTGAGTACGATGATAAGACCCGGCACAACGGCAGGCGAATGGAACTAGAAATAGAGAGAACAAGTCACAATACTAGAACGAGGGGATACATGCTACCCTACAGGTTCCTTTATACTGTACAATTTATGCTATTTTTTTGTGTTTTTTTTTTCTGTGAGTTTTCTAAGATCCCGCAGCTATTGCACCATCCAGATCACCTGACCCGCAGTAGGTCACATGCTCCGCAGTGCCTTTCTTTCTACACAGTACATGGAAACTTCCGAGACACAAGAAAATGGAAGACAGGAAGAGAATTACTTTATTGATGGCACAATCTTGATGATCATGACATACGCCCCTTTCTTGACTGATTCGTCCGCGAATCAAGTCTTCTTCGTCATATCGAGGGGTCGGTACTTTTTGCGGTGGACGAGGACTCCTGTGGAAGGGTTGACTGGGAAGAGCGAGGACTGGTATATGGCTTCCTTTGCTCCTGGTCTGCATCTGTAGGCAAGGTGCTGGCGAACCCAATCGTATTGTGGCTCGTCATCTTCCAGCTTCGGTAATTTCCGGCCTGGGGGTCCGGACTCTTTCCGGGTATCTGGCGTCTGCTGTTCTTCGAGTTTGCGTTTCGGCTTCTTTGGACGGGGTTGGTATCTGAAGAACTTGGGCAGGGGTTTTGTCCGATAAGTCCGCTGGGGGGTCGGCTGTTTGCGCGGATTTTCATCATTCGTGGCGTAGGCGCGTTTTTCTCGAATGTGCGCGCATAGGGGGTGGTTGAGGGGTATGATAGCGGTACCCGGAGTGGGTGGTGGCGAGATGTTTGCAGTGGGTGTGATTTCATCCGGGTCACATGGTCGTTTGAGAGCGTGTCGTGGGAATAGGGGACGGTGACACAGGGGGTTTGGTTTCGAAACCAAGGCTGTTGAAGGTTTTACCCCCCCGCTAGGTTGGGTGTCGTCCGCGATACCTAAAGGCGCAGAGGGCGAGGGGATGTCGTCATCATCGTGGAAGTAGAAATCGATAATGTCAGCAAGCGGGGGTGACTCGTCGTCCGAGTCGTCACCGAGAGGGGCGTGGATTGTGGTGCTGCGGAGAGTCGAGACGCCCCGCCAGGTCGGAGAGGTCGCGGGTAGGTAGGGAGCGTCGAGGTTGGTCTCGTCTTCATCGTCGCAAAGGTCGATGACGTCCGGAAGAGGTGGACGCTCATCTTCGAGAGCAAGAGTGGAGAGGACGGTGGGTGAGGGAGGTGGCGACATAATGAGAGATGGAGAGCAAGGTGTGGGATGTAGAAGGGATGTTTGCGGGACGGGAGGCATGAAGGTGAGGTTGTTTATCTGTACTCCGGGGGTATCCGGATAGTCATCCTCGGCGTAGGGGAGGGTAAGGGTATTGAGGATGTGTAAGCGTTCGTCTTCGGGAAGGTTTAGGACGGCTTTGAGTATGTCTTGGGTGTCAGACCGGACGTTGATGGGCGAGGTATTAACTTCATTGATCGTCTGCGGTTTGCGGCGTTTCGGACATTCTTTGGTCGAATGTCCTAATTGCTGGCAAGTGAAGCACCTTCCCTCTTGTTGGCAGCGGGCATACTCGGCGTCTGTCAACCGAGTCATGAAAACACGTTTTGAAGTGGTGATAGCGTCGACCTCCATGGGGACGACGTTGTTTTGTTGGGACGTGAGGTTCTGTGTATTTTGGGTAAGGAGGGTGGGGTCTATTCGTGTCCTTCTTGTTTGATGTCCGAAACTGTTGGCGATGGTGCGTGCACGCTGTGCTTCTGCGCGTGCCGCAGTCTGCCACTCCGTCATTGTCTCGGGCATGGTTGTCCTAGCCAGGCAAGCTCGGTGGATACTTTCTGTGAGTCCTCGCTTGAAGAATTCTATAGTCCCGTTAGCGTTGCGATGCCAATCGGCGACGTTGGCGAGTCGTTCGAAGGTGGCGATGTATTCATCCACGTTATCGCCTTTCATCTTGAGAGTTGTGAGTTGTTGATACGCCAACTGCTTGCTAAGGGTGTCAGTCCACGCATTTCGGAATTCTGCTTCGAAATCGGTCCAGAGTACTTCATCGGTTTCCAGAATTCGATTTGTCGTTCGTGTTGTGCTCTGCTCAAGTTTAAGACTTATCATATCGACCCAGTCGTTTACGCTGGGTCCCTTGATGAATCCTAGAGCTAGTATGACGCGTAAGAAGGGTCGTTGGATGAGCGCGTGATCCCTGTTGAGGAGGCAATAATGGCGAAACTCTCTCAGGAATTGCTCGCTCTCGGCACGATTTCCTGCGAAAATGGTGGGGGTTACGCCCTTGAGGGCGCCCGTGAGCGGGGCTGTGGCCATGGATATAATAGGAGGGGTTGCGGGAGCAGCTGTGAGTGTGTAGGGAAGATCGGTGTGGATCGGTGTAAGTCTCTGGAAGGCTTCTGCGAGTTCGTCTACTGGATCGGAAGGTTCTGGATCGAGTCGGGCGTCTTCTTCAATCCGTTCGATCGGTTCTTTGGTCTGGATGGGGGCGGTTATAGGGGGGAGTCTCTTGGGGTTCTCTTCGTCGTTGGGGAGCCACCAACCAAGCCCGAGGGGGTTTTCTCGTTCGATTCGGAGACTGTCGCGAGTGCGATGTACGTGTTGCCCAAGTTCAGAGTCAAAGTATCTTTCGACGAGGTACCAGGCGTGATTGATGAACTCGACAAGGTGGACTTGATTGTTGATAACACAGCGGTATCCGCCACGCGGGTCGACTGGCGAAGTGTTCCAATAAGCTGTTCCGAGTACGTGTGGGGGTAGGTCGTCTGAGAGTCTCCTGAAGACTTCGACCCAAGAGTCGTTTTCTGGAAAGGTTAGCTGTAGACTAGCCACGGTTGGCTTGCCTTATCGCCGGAGTTTTGTCCTGGTACAATATTGCGACTACGCGCGCACAGTTGATGGGCCCAATCACCTTGGCGACTTAACAGGGCTGAGTGTCGGTGTACTCTCGCGACTTCGCACGCAGAGATGGGGTGGTTCTAGTATTATGTTGCGATCCAACGCTCGCCGTGAGTCGATCGCAGTCGGGGTGCGTCACAGAGCTTGGGCACAATTCCAAGTTGTTGCGGCGGAAGCGATTATGTAAGACCTCGTGCTGCGACGAGTGAGTACGATGATAAGACCTGGCACAACGGCAGGCGAATGGAACTAGAAATAGAGAGAACAAGTCACAATACTAGAACGAGGGGATACATGCTACCCTACAGGTTCCTTTATACTGTACAATTTATGCTATTTTTTTGTGTTTTTTTTTTTCTGTGAGTTTTCTAAGATCCCGCAGCTATTGCACCATCCAGATCACCTGACCCGCAGTAGGTCACATGCTCCACAGTGCCTTTCTTTCTACACAGTACATGGAAACTTCCGAGACACAAGAAAATGGAAGACAGGAAGAGAATTACTTTATTGATGGCACAATCTTGATGATCGTGACATCGATGTTCCAAATGTTGCGGGGGTTTTCCAATTCCTTGGTTCCCAGATTCATTCTTCTTATGAAATCTGGGTGTATGAAGTTATGGGTGGCTCCGGAGTCCACCAGTGCTTTCTTTTCGGCCATCAAGTAGCTCGTGCGGATCGAAACTGGGACGTGCATAGATCGATAGTGTGTAATAAACGACGAGTTACAATTTGAAGCCCTCACCCAGGCCGTTGGGTTCAGGTGCTTTGAAAATCCTGCCTCCCCACCATGTTCTTGACCAACTCCTCCGCCTGCTCCTGCGGCAAGGCCGCCATGCGGGCCATGATATCTTGTACAGGGTCTGCAGTTGCGCGGTTTGCCTGAACCGGTTCGTCCAGATCGATGAGAGGTTCTTCTACAATGCTTTGGGGAGCGGTAGGAACTTCCTCAATGAAGGCACCTCGGCCTCTGGCACTATGCGGTTGGTTACAATCCCGTGAGAAGTGTCCCTTCTGGTTGCAGTTAAAGCAGGTTATGTCCCTTAGGTTTATAATTCCTCGTCCTCCTCCTCGACATTGCATAAATCTGGCCCTTGGCGGGAATGGGGGTTGTCCGCGCTCGTAGTCGTGTACATCCTCGGGGTGGTTTCTATTGACGTCGCCTATTTCTGTGACTCTAGCTCTGATTCTTCCCGGGGTGGTGTCCATGGCATCTGGATGGTTTCGGTATTGTTGCCACCCTTGCTGCTGGATTCCTTGGCATTGCGGAGGTTGGAATCGGAGGGGTTGGTTTGGGCGATTGCGAGGCACTAGTTGTGGCTGCCTTCCGAAGCCTGTTTCTCTCGCTTTGATGTGCAGGTAGCGTTTCTGCTGTTCTATGAGGGCGCTCTTCCATTGGGAATAGGTGCGCAGGTTGTGGAATTGATAGGCATTCTGGTATAGCTTCATTGGAACGCCTCTAGTGAATTTGTCGAGTACGAGGGGTTCGTCGAGTCGATAGTCAGCCTGTCATACTAGCTTCTCAAATTTCATGATGTAGCTGTCAATGTCCTCGTTCATCATCTTGAACCCTTTGTCGAGTTCTACTCAAGCACGATCCTTTTCCAAGTTATCGCGGAACTGGCTTTTGAATGCGAGTTCTACCCCCGCCCAGAGCCATGGGTCGTTCTTGTTAGCTTGGGCGTTGAGCCACTTGCCGGTTTCTGTTGCCCATTCGTCGACGAGGGGTCCTTGAATGTAGGTCAGGAACATCATGGCTTTGATGTATGGGACCTTGAGGCTTCTGTTTGCAGCGTTGACTCCCACAAAGCAGTTCCATTGTGCGAGAAATGCTTCTGCTTCGTCGCGGTTTCCTTTGAAGATCTGGGGTTCCTTTCCCAAGAATTTGTCGGTGTCGGGCATGGTAAATGCGGGTGCCGCAATCTGTCCCTCATCGTCGTGTGGGTTGTCGTCGGGGTCGCCTCCTGGTGGTGCTCCACCTCCTCCGCCGGGGGGGCCGTCTCCTAGCGGTTGGTACCCCGCTTTGTTGCCCGATAGGGCGGTTCTTATTGCGGTCATTGTAGTAGTTGCGGACATATCAGTGGGGATCAACTCAGCGATTTGTTGTAATTGTATCTCCTCCTGTTCGTTCTTGATGACAATCTCCTCTGGATTGCTTCTGATGGATGGCGATGGCGCTGGTGTCTTAGGTGTTGGGGATCGGAGTGGTTCTTCTTCTTCTCTGTCGATGGTACCCCACTGATCTCTGGTGACGATTTCGGATTGTTTGATGTCACGGCCTAGGGCCGAACTTGCTGGTCTGGTTGCTTGGTATTTTTGATGGAGTTCGTCCCAACGAATTTCCACCCAACAATGGTTGTTGAAGTTGAACTCTACTGGGATCAATCGAGAGTTGTTTTGTCGGTCAAAGTAGTAGGTGACGTAGCCTGGATCCTCTGCATCGTTCTTCCAAAATGCAGAGTTTAAGTATCTCTTTGGGACGTTGCGGTCTCCTCGTCTGTCGATGTAGTAGGGTCTGTACGGGACCCAAAGGTCTTTTGTCGAAGGATTGGCCACGGTGGGATCTTGGTCTTAATGTAACATCTACCACGGACGTTAGCCTGACTTAGGCTTCGTTGCGAGTGGCGATCCTTTGAAGGAAGAAGTTCTGGTTAACACTCATCTGCGGATAGAAGGCGGGATGAGGGAGGATACGCCCGTCTAGTCCAAAGTAGGTGTGAAGGTCCTCTAGTTGGGGAATACCTGGTGGCACTTCAGGTGCGTAACGTGCAAACTCCCACGAAGGGTGATCGATAACGAAGAAGGTGGTGTACGGCTTGGACACTCGCTCATTGCGATAGAGTTGGATCTGATAGGCGGCGGTGCCCAGAGGATAGTCCACTGCCCGTACAAGGGATCAGGGATAAGTCACGGGGATCCCTGGTCTAAGGGGATATGCCTGGACAACTCACTTAAGAGGGGGAAGGCCTCTTAGTATAGATGTGTAGAAGACGGTGGTATTGAAGAAGACCAAGATGCGGTTCTTGGTCTTCGCACTACTCTACTTATACAAGTACGCGCGGGCTTTGAAGCGCCACTCAAATGTAACTAGCCAATAGCGTAAGTAGAGCAAACCCTAGTACAACTATCCTAGTTATGAGTCATTCCGAGTCATCCCGAGATCCGAGCCGTTATTGTACAATCACATGTGCCAGAGCTTATCCAGCTTACCGATCCATAAGTCCATGACAATATACTGCTGACGGCAATGTCATAGTCGACGCGTCAGTGTCCACTTCCCAGCCCGAGGCGCCAATGAGCCCGAAACGTAACAATTGAGCCTTTTGCCTCTCTCACAGTAATCCTCGTGCTCAACATTTATTAAGTCTTCCTCTGCAATCCCCTTTTCATCTTCATCATCCCTCGTGTGCCTCGTCAGAGAATTACCTTGTGTATCACACGACTACTCTGAGTGAGTAGTTCATCACACTTGGACAGTCTCATTGACCTGACCTGGATGCTCCTTGATAGTGTCTGATTTTGGAGATGAATTTGGTCACTGGGACAGCGATTCCAGTTCCTTTTATACCAGCTGGGAGCCCCAGTATAGTGGCCCCCCTTGTTGACATCTTTCCCCTTCCCCTTTCACATTTCCCTTGTCTCTGGTGGGATTAAACACCCCCCTCACCCCAGTTGAGCAAATCGCTCTCCCCCAAGGTCTGGCTGCTTTTACATTGCCCTCATCCCTGGTTCCCTCTTGCCCCCCAACCCCATGCCCTGCCACCCCCCTCTCGTATGCAGAGGCATTCCCCAGTGTCAAGTACATTAAACTCAACGAAAACTACATTTCCATCTCTGGTGCCCTGTCCCCGATCACTTGCCCCTTGTCCCCATCCCCAGATTTTGACATCCGGTCCCAAGTAGCCATTTGATCTGGTGCCCCCCTTGTCCATTGCTCCCCATCCCCTGAACTTGTTTACCCTGACCTGGTATGAGCTTTCCAGTCCCCCCTACTCAGCCCCCTGTCCCCCCTCTCTGATCTCCCCTCCCCATCAGTCTGCCTTGTCTCACCTCGCCCTTGGTCCTCATCCCTGCCCCCTCACCTTGCCACCCCAGACTTGCCTATCAACTACCATCATGTAACTGAAGGCATCCCCTGCATTGAAACCCCCAACCAGGACCTCCCTGACAAGAACCAAGAGAACATTCCTCCTCCTCTCCCCCTCTTTCATCCCCTGTCTTGCATTAACATCACCACTGGCCTGCACCCCCATCAGTTCATGAACGTCCAAACACCCCAGGGTGAAGAGTGGAGGCCCATCTCAGAGTTCTATCAGATCTCCCTAACACAGCTCCCTGCCATCAGCCACCTTGCATACCCCCCTAACTTCCCTGGCATCACCCCCTTCTGTTTCCGGTCCCCTCACTACATCCAACTCTACCCCCATCACTGTCCCCTCGCCCTCGCTCTCGGAATTCCCCCCCTATATGCCTGCTCCCAAGCCATTGTTGACCTTCCCAGCCAAGACCTCCCTCTTGGCTCCATCAAGTACAACTTCCAGGAAGGTATCCATCAGGCATTTGCCCCCTTGAACCAAGTCATTCAGCAGGCATACATTGGGACTCTAGTCACCCTTGAGCTCCAAGATTTTCTGTACGGTAGGATCATCTCCACGTACAAATACTTGGCCTTTTGGCAGGACCAGATCTTTGTAATTGACCAGGGATACCACTTTGAGGAAGCCATCAGGACCAGTCCCTCCCTCCTATCTTATTGTTTCATGCCTCAACTCCCCACTGACCCCTTCCTGTATATCTCTACCCACTTAGATCAACAGGAACTATGTAACACCACCACAGGGGCGTTAGGTACGACGTGTACCATGCTAAGTCAATCGGGATCGGAAAGGCGCAAGTCGGTTAGGACTCAGTTCGGGGATGCACAAGTATCACTCGGTTTCCCTGGAACCGAGGATAATAGTAGAAGAGTGGGGCTCAAGTGCAAACGGGTGAGCTAAATGTGGACTCAAGCGCACTGGCGAGTCAAAGGTCGTTCGTGAGACTGAGTCAATGTGGTATTACACAAGAAGTCAAATCTACCGTACAAGCTAGGTAGGGCGTGACTTATATACTAGTACAGGGTGTTTGCGCGAGGCAAACACATGGCGCAACCCTAACGCAACTCGTACAAAATAAGGAGACAAGGGGAAAGCTATATGAAGTACAAGGGAATCTTGCGGAGTGGCGCGTGCCTCAGAAATGGTCAGCGGATGAAACAAAGCATAAAACTGGCCATCCTATCGCCGAGGTGCAAGGTGCGGGATAGAAGCCGAGATGCGCGAGTCATGGGAACGTATCGTAAAAGTACAGTGATTAAGATAAGACAAAGGAAGTACCGGCAATTCGTGACATTACCCCCCCATCAGAATCGAAGTCGCCTTGACTTTGACTAGTCACTGGTGTAGTACCAGTCGTCATCAACGGGGATGTTGGCGGGGACAGGAGAGGGAGTACGTGGGCAGGTGTGTCGGTGTAGGAACATGTAGCGCCCCCTCTCTCCGCAATCTCGACACATCTTGTACTGTGGGCATTTGATCTCGTCATGTGTGGCATCGTACCTCAAGCACTTCCCGCACCACCGAGGACGTGCGTCAGGGTCGCGATGTGCGGGTGTCATGGGCGAGAGTTGACGGATGAGGCAGACATCGAGACGATGGGAACGACTCCCACACCACTGACACGGCTCCCACGCCCGTCGCTCCGGGCATTGAGCCACGAGGTGCTCCATTGACCTGCACTGGAAACACTGACGCTGACGCCCCTTTTCTTCCCCGTGAAGGCGGGGCATCTTGCTAGGACCAGCGACTCGAGGCGTAAGAGGGGTAGGTTCGGGTGATCTCCGCAGACGCACGGGTTTAGTGCTGAGCTCTGCGTATTTATCCACGATGAGGGGAATAGCCCTTGCATACTGAAGCCGTCGTCGGACCGACGCGAGGTCCATGTCAAGGTGAAACTGGTCCTGCGTGAGCTCCGTCTCCAACCGTCGGATGTCTGACTGCCACGTACGAATGGCGTCCCTGCGCGTGAGGCACTCGCGGAGACGGGAGACTTCCGCGTGAAGATGGGGGTTGCGGAGCTCAACCAGTACCTCATTGAGAACGATGGTACGGGGATCGTGAGGGTGAAACATATTGAGCTGGTTGTCGGTGATGTATTGTGCCAGCTGCCCTGTATAGACATCCTGGAGGAAGACTCGGGATGCATAGCAGGGATGCCCCTTCCCCATCGTTCCCACGACTTCTTGATAGTTGTGACAGTAATAGATATATCGCGCCATCTGCCTTTCAGTACCTGCTTCCCTGACTAAGAGTGGGAAAAACGTGGGTGCGTTGGGGTCGTTGCGAAAGAAAGGGATACCGGGGTCCTCATCCCCGCCATCATCCTCGTCATCGAGGAGGGCGAGCGTGGGATCAGGCTCGACTATGCGCGTCTGCGGATCCGGTGTGAATGTGTGATCTAGTTCCGCAGGGAATGGTGGTACCGGGATATGGGTAGTGAGTACGGCGGGGGGTGACAATGGTGGCGGCGGAGTTAGGGAGAGAGGGAGTTCAGGTGGACTGGTAGGTGTGGCAGGGACGTGGATGGTGACGGGTGTATCAACGGAGAGGGAGGCTGCAGGGGCTGGTTCGGGCTCTCCAGACTGTCGGGCGAGAGCGGAGACTGCGAGGGCTAGGACTGGGAGTGGGGGTGAACTTGGGACTACAGAATATGGCGTACAACCCTCCGGCGCAGAGGGGACACCCAGGTCCTGTGAAGGTATGGTCAAATTGTCAAGGATAATCTCAACGGGACGGCGGAGTGGGACAGTAGAGACAACAGGGGTGGTTGACATGGTAGAGACAAGAGTTTGCGGGCGAAGTTAAGCGATGGTGGCGTCGGAGGGGTGCGTCTTATATCTTTTGGCCAGCCCCTTCGGCAGTAGGGTTTAGGTGATAGAAGTCTGCGATAAGGTCTGGCGCATGTCGAACATTCTCAAGAGGTTCCCACGTGCTGTTGCTTATTGGGAATCCCTTCCATTGAACAAGGAATTGAAGTTTGCACCCTCGTCCGTGTGATCGGGACTGCAGGATTCGTTCTACTTCGAATTCTTCCTCCCCATCGATTAGTTCCGGGGGTGGGCGCATGAAGTTAGCGCCATGTAGCTCTGTCTCCTTATATGGTGTGAGGAGGTTTGCATGGAAGACCGGGTGTATCTTCCATGTGTTCGGGAGTTCTAATTCATACGATACATCAGATAGCACCCTTTTGATACAGAATGGTCCATGTCGTTTGGGTGCTAGCTTTGTGGTTGGGTAGAAGGTTCGGAGATTCGTTCCTTCGAGCCAAACTTGGGCCCCTTCTTGATAGGGAATGAAACGTGTCTTCCCTCTTTTCGCCATCAGGTTTTGCGCGTGCTTAATACAGTCTTGTGCATGTTGTCGTCAGATGACCATGTCTTCTAGACGTTGTTCCACAGACAGGGACAATGTGGGTTTTGGTGTCCACATGGTGCGCGGTTCCCAGCCCATGATTAACAAGAATGGCGATTCCTTTGTGGTCGCATTAGGCCAGGCGTTGTGTGCAAATTGGGCGACGGGTAGGGCTTCCGCCCAATTGTCCTGCTGCACATTGCTCCAGTGCCGAAGGTACTGTTCGAGCCACTGGTTCGTTCGTTCTGACTGTCCGTCGGTTTGAGGGTGATAGGCGGATGATATGTTTTGATGGATGCCCAAGACCTTGCAGAGGTTGGTCATAAAGGCGGACGTGAACCGGGGGTCTCGGTTGGTGATGATCTTTCGGGGTATACCGTAGTGCGGGTATACATGGTGGAGGTAGAGCCGTGCCACTCCTTCTGCTGTGATTGACTCGTTACAGGGAATGAAGATTGCAGCCTTCGAGCAGTCGTGGTCAGTGATAGTGAGTATCGAGTCGTATCCGTTGGAGGGGGGGAGTTTAGTGATGAAGTCCATTGCAACGACTTTGAATGGTTCGGCGTGTGGGTCTGTGGTGATTGGGAATAGGTGTGGTTTTTGACGGTGGGGATTGACCTTATTTGCCTGGCACGTCGCACAGCCTTTGACATAGTCCTCTACGTCTTTGCGCATGTTGGGCCACCAGTAGTCGCGTCATAATAATTCATAGGTGTTCGCGATTCCCGGGTGTCCCATTGCCGGCGTATCATGGAAGAAAGTGATTACCCCCCGTTTAAGGTCGTTGTCGCCCACGACAACTAGTGCGTCATTCTTCCACCATAGCCCTCCCACTTTCTTCAGGTTATGGGGCTCAACCCAACGCAGTACTTCTGTTTCGTCTAGGTTCTGCGAAATCTGGGTCCAGATATCCATATCATGCATGGACATCTCAGTTGCTCAGATGAAGCGTTCCGCGGGGAGGACAATAATGTCATTGTTGTCCTCTTCATGTGCCGCATAGTCCGCTCTTCGCAACAGGGCATCCGCGCGGCTATTCCTGACTCCAGAGATATGTTTTAGGAGGAAGTCGTACTCTGAGAGTTCTAGGAATTCGCGTGCGACTCGTCTGTTGATCTTTCTGGGTTCTTTCCAGTACTGCAGGTTGGCATGGTCGGTGTGGATGATGATTTTATGAGGAGAGCCAACAAGGTAGGTGCGCCATGTCCGCAGGGCTTTGACGACTGCCAGCAATTCTCTATCGTAGATGTCGTAGTTGCGCTCCGCTTGACTGAAGGACTCAGAGTGGAACGCGATGGGGTGTAACTTTTGATACAGACCAAGTTGATTCAGCACGGCTCCGATGGCGACGTTCGACGCATCGACCTCTAGCTCAAACGGCTTTGCGAGGTCGGGAAACACTAATGTGGGTTCGCGTCCGATACTGCACCTGACGTTATCGAATGCGTCTTGTTCGCGTTGTCCCCAGTGCCATGGAGTGTCTTTGTGGGTTAGGTCGTGCAGTGGTCGTGTGAGCGCAGAGAAACCCCGAATGAACCTTCGGTAGAAGTTACAAAACCCGAGGAATGCTCGTACTTCATGAAGGTTTCTTGGGGCTGGCCATTCTCGGATGCCTCGTACTTTTATGGGGTCCATCCGTAGGTTTCCATGGCCGATGATGAGTCCCAAGTATTCAACTTCAAGCACCTCAAATTCGCACTTTTCAGGTTTAATATAGAGGTCGTGCTCTTGGCATAGGTGGAGAACGTCATGCACGACTGCACGGTGTCGGGGGTAGTCGAGTGGCGTGGCTATCAGGATATCGTCCATGTAGACAATTACTTCGTTGGTCAGGGCGAGGGGTCAGAAGGTCCAGTCCATCATTGCTTGGAACGTGGATGGGGAGTTGGTGAGTCCGAAGTACATGACAAGGGGTTCGTACAGCCCTTGATTGGTTTTGAATGCGGCTTTCCATTCGTCTCCCTCTTTGACACGTACGTTGTTATACCCCCATTTAATATCGAGCTTTGTGTATAGTCGCACGTCTCGTATTCGGTCAACGAGTTCCGGGATTAGTGGTAATGGGTAGTGATTGCGGACTGTAAGCTCATTTAGTCGTCTATAGTCCTGAACGGGGCGTAATTTGCCATCCTTCTTCTTGATGAAGAAGAAGGGTGATGCATAGGGTGACTTGGACGGGCGAATGTATCCTTTTGCCAGTTGTTCGTTCAGAAACACGGTTAAGGCTTCTTGTTCATTTTGTGCGAGGGGGTAGACTTTGCAGTCCAGCGAAGCGGGGGCATTGGGGAGGAGGTCTATTGCGTGGTCCCAGGGGTGAGATGGGGGAAATCGGTGAGATGCTTCTTCGTCAAAAATTTTACGATAGCATCTATACTCTTCTGGGACCATTTCTTCGAATGTGCGCTCCTTCTTTTTTGCAGCCTCTTGTTGTGCTAGTTCGGAGGCCGTGGTGGTTTTTCGCACAAACGTGATCTGGGGTTCCTGCTCGTCATCCATGAGCTGCTCCCACGCTTCCTCGTCAAGTTCATATGTCTCCAATGCCCGAATGGAAGCTTCCATGGGCGTGGCTTCGTCTGACAAGTGAAGACTCGCTATCACGACCGGCTGATATTCCTCATTCAGCGTTGCGTCTCCCCACTTAATCGCGGGTTCAAAAGCCATAAACCAGGGGTATCCCAGAATCACTTCGTCCCTCCCTAGGTTGGTAACCAGGAAGCGAAGCGTCCTTTCCTTCTTCCCTGTTCGTACTGAGAGGTCGGTGTATTGCGTGATTGCCCCATCTTGGTTATGAGTGCCATCTACGTTCCAAATGCGGATAGGGTGTGTAACGTCCCTTGTTCCGATTTGGAGTCTTTTCAGAAGTGAGGAGCATATGAAATTGTTGGTAGCTCCCGAATCAATAAGGACTTGTCGTTCGGCCGTTGCATGTGCAGATGTGAAGAGAACTGGGATTCGCATGGATCAATATCTGCTAGTGTACATGTTTAAATTTAATGCTCTCGCCCAGGCCGCCGGGTTCAAGCGTTGAGAAAATCCTCTTGCCCAAATAGTTTGTCAATTATGAGGTCTCGTACTTCTTGGGTTTGCACCTTCATCACTGCGATCTGTAGATCCGCCTGCTCTTCGTTTGATAGTATGCGATTAGATTGTATGGCGATAGAAGAGATGGTGGGAGTTGGTAGACTTGAACTCGAGGGAGTCGCGGTTGATGATCGCGGGGACAAGGGGGTTGGTGCCATGGTAGATGTAGTGGTAGCCACTCGCACGCCCTTTTGAGGACAGTTACGCGAGATGTGCCCTTGAGCACGACATCTAAAACATCGTCCCTCCTTCTGAAGTTGGGCCTTGTCGGTGTCGGCAAGAGCCACGGAGGCTCGGGCGCGTCCAACATCCATGGCGTTGGGATCTCGGGTTCCTTTGAGGGCTTGGACCCACTGTTCTCAGCTTTGACCTCCCTTCTTTTGCGGAGGTTTTCCTTTGCCCAGGCGATCCTTAAGAACAAGGTATTCAGCCTGTTGCAATCGGGTGGCCGCTTTCCATTGCTCCCAGTTGACAGGGTGCTGGAAGCGGACAGCGTTAACAACTAACTGGTTGGGTAGTCCGTCCTGGAAGAGCTCCAGCGTTGTGGCTTCATCGGGATTGTATCCCGCTTTTGTGACGAGGTTCTGGAAGGTCGCAATATACATGTCAATGTCCCCTCCTTTCATGACGAGGGTCTGAAGCGCCTTGCGCGCGTTGGTCTGTTCTGAGGTGTCGGTGTAGGCTTGTACAAATCGATCTCTAACGGTCGTCCATAGGACTTCGTTTCCTCGGTCGACTCCCGCTATGACTTGGTCATCCAGCCACTGTGCTTGCTCCGCTACCCAGTCGTTTACTAATGGTCCGCGGATATAAGACAGGAACGTCATGGCTCGTGAGGCTGGGATGGCGAGTTGGTCGACGGTGGGGTTCATCCCTTTATAGAGTTGGAATGCTAGCAAGAAGGCTTTGCTTTCGTCCCTTGCTCCGGTGAATTCGGGAGGGGGGTTCCCCCCTAACTGTCCATTTCCTCTGAGGGCTGGCGCGGCTCCTCCTGGGGCACCTCCAATGCCGCCGCTGCCACCACCGCTGCCTCCGCTGCCTCCGCCACCTCCGCCACCTCCTGACGGTGGTGCTGGTGCGCCTCCTCCTGAGCCCGATGCTCCAGGGGTCCCTCCTCCGCTGCTGGTGAGGGTGGTGCTGGCTGATGCCTGTTGTGTCTGGGACATGTTGTAGGTTGGGAAGTGGGTTGTCGAGGTTGGTAGGTTTGTCATGGGTATGGTGATGCTGGGTGATGGGTTGTCGTCGATGGCAATACCCGAGGTAGTACGGGTTATCAGGGGTCCGGCTCTGAGTGTCGAGGGTACTATACTGATGGTGTACCACTGTCCTTTCTTCGGGGAGTAGTCAATGTATGCCCACTGTCGTAGGTCTTCAAGGTAGTGGACCTGTCTGTATTTCTGGGTGTTGGGGTGAAAAAGGAAGTATCCTTCCACTCCTTCGTGTTCTTTCCAGATGACGGCTCCTTTAACTCTGTCGGAAAGCTTGTCATCACTGTATTGGTCAATGTATTTGGCTTGGAACTGGGATCGGCTGCGACTGTGGGTCGCCACAGTGAGAGATTTGACTTAATGTAATGCCACCACAGGGGCGTTAGGTACGACGTGTACCATGCTAAGTCAATCGGGATCGGAAAGGCGTGAGTTGGTTAGGACTCAGTTCAGGGATGCACAAGTATCACTTGGTTTCCCTGGAACCGAGGATAATAGTAGAAGAGTGGGGCTCAAGCGCAAACGGGCGAGCTAAACGTGGACTCAAGCGCACTGGCGAGTCGAAGGTCGTTTGTGAGACTGAGTCAATGTGGTATTACACAAGAAGTCAAATCTACCGTACAAGCTAGGTAGGGCGTGACTTATATACTAGTACAGGGTGTTTGCGCGAGGCAAACACATGGCGCAACCCTAACGCAACTCGTACAAAATAAGGAGACAAGGGGAAAGCTATATGAAGTACAAGGGAATCTCGCGGAGCGGCGCGTGCCTCAGAAATGGTCAGCGGATGAAACAAAGCGTAAAACTGGCCATCCTATCGCCGAGGCGCAAGGTGTGGGATAGAAGCCGAGATGCGCGAGTCATGGGAACGTATTGTAAAAGTACAGTGATTAAGATAAGACAAAGGAAGTACCGGCAATTCGTGACAAACTATAACTATTTACCTTACCAGTAAGTAGTTGTAGTCAGTTTGGTCATTGGTAGAAGAATAAAAGGGGTTTCAGTGTCCTATCAGTTCCCAACTCAGATCTCAGAACAAGAGCAAGTAAGACACTCTCAAACACTCTTTGAAACCCATAGAGAATGACAACTCCAACTGTACTACCCCCCAAGCACCCTTGTCAACCTTGCCCACTCCAACCCAGTAGAGGTTTGGAGTGACAGTACCCTCCTCCTTAAAGACCTTGACTCTATACTTCCGTTTGGAAAGGTACTCACCTTAGTCGAGTTTCAAGACTTCATCACCAGCAAGTTAAATAGACTTGGCAATCTAGTGCAAGAACAACTCCTGTATTGGCACTTGTCCAAGACACTCACAGTACATGGCACCCCCATTGAATTGACCCTCCTGTGGAACAAAGATGATTATCTTTGGTTTGTCCACATTCCCCCTAGAAGGCAGCACATCATAGAAAAGCTCCTAAATGGAGAAAAACAATACTTCCTTGAACAATTTCAATTGGACTACAAACAAGTCCAAATATCCTTCCAAGAGATTTGAATAGAATCTACCCAACTCAGACCACGCCTAGTCATCACTGAAGGTCACAAGTACACCTTTCAGTGGGGAAATTTCTGGGAAACAACCCTTGAAAACCCAGACTGTCATGAATTGCCAGTACTTTCCTTTGTTCTCCTTTCAACTGCTGTACTTCTATGATATGTTCCCATGACTCGCGTCCTTTGACTTCCATTCTGCACCCTGCACCTCGGCAATAGGATGGCCAGTTTTACACTTTGTTTCATCTGCTGACCATTTCTGAGGCACGTGCCACTCCGTGGAGTTCTCTTGTACTTCATATGACCTTCCCTTTGTTTCTGTGTTTGTATGAGTTGCGTTAGGATTGCGCCATGTGTTTGCCTTGCGCAAATACCCTGTATTGGTATATAAGTCATGCCTTACCTAGCTTGTACAGTAGACTTGACTTCTTGTGTAATACCACATAGTCTTTGCCTCACGAACAACTCTCGACTCGCCAGTGCACTTGAGTCTCTGCCTTAGCTCGCCTATTGCGCTTGAGCCTTGTCCTTCTACTATTATCCTCGGTTCCAGGGAAACCGAGTGATACTTGTGCATCATCGAACTGAGTCCTAACTGACTCGCGCCTTTCTGATCCCGTTGACTTAAGATGGTACACGTTGTACCTAACGCCCCCATTTTCGCGATCAAGAGTCGGTCTGACACCGAGTCTCGATGTAAGGGGGTTCGCGCAGGGCCCGGGCTCGATACCGGGTTGCGTAGTTCGGTTGATTAAGTAAGACTGCCTGCACACGACTGGGCACAGGAGAATGGAACTAGCAGTGGATTCAGAGATGAGACTACAGAAGACAAGACTAGAACGACGAATACAAGTGGACTACAGGCTCCTTAAATACAGGTACAAGATATTCTCTTTTTCTAGTATTTTTCTATGTTTTCCTTTGGAAGCACAGTAGAGAACATTCAGAGAGAAACAGAAGGTGAAACACAGAAGCAGAATCAAGATTTCTGGAAAAGTAAGCAGAATAGAAAGATCCAGAACACTAGAAGCAAACCAGAGAGTTTTCTTTTTAAGAAGCTGATTATCCGAGATAATCAATGGCACGATTGCTGGATCGTGACTCCCATGGTGGCGTTACATTAAGTCAAGTCTCTCACCATGGTGAGCCACAGTCGCAGCCAATCCCAATTCCAAGCTGAATATATCGACTGATACAGCAACAACAAGCTTTCCGACAGAGTTAAAGGAGCCATTGTTTGGAAAGAACACGAAGGAGTGGAAGGGTACTTCCTCTTTCACCCAAACACCCAAAAATACTGACAGGTCCACTATCTTGAAGACCTATGACAGTGGGTGTACATTGACTACTCCCCAAAGAAAGGACAGTGGTACACTATCAGCATAGTACCCCAGGCACTCAGAGTGGGACCCCTAACAACCCATACTACCCAGGGCATTACCATTGACAACAACCCATCACCTAGTGTTACTGTACCCACGACAAACCTACCCACCCTGACGACCTACTTCCCAACCTACGACATGTCCCAAACACAACAAGTGTCAGCCAGTACCACCCATACCAGCAGCGGAGGAGGAGCCCCTGGAGTGTCAGGCTTGGGAGGAAGTGCGCCGAACCCACTTGGTGGTGCACCAGCACCACTGTCAGGAGGTGGTGGCGGAGGTGGCATTGGAGGTGCACTAGGAGGAGCTGTGCCGGCCCCTGGAGGAAACGGACAGTTGGGGGGAAATCCCCCTCCTGAATTTACCGGAGTAAGGGATGAGAGCAAAGCTTTCCTACTCGCATTCCAACTCTACAAAGGGATGAACCCCACCGTCAACCAACTCACCATCCCAGCCTCACAAGCCATGATGTTCCTGTCCTATATCCGCAGTCCATTAGTGAATGACTGGGTGGCAGAGCAAGCACAATGGTTGGATGATCAAGTTGTAGCGGGAGTTAACCGAAATAACGAAGTCCTGTGGACAACCATTAGAGATTGGTTCGTACAGGCCTATACTGACACCTCAGAACAGACCAATGCGCACAAAGCACTTCAGACCCTCATTATGAAAGGGGGAGACGTCGACACATACATCGCAACATTCCAGAATCTTGTCACGAAAGCAGGATATAATCCCAACAAAGCCACAACACTGGAGCTGTTCCAGGACGGGCTACCCAACCAGTTAGTCGTTAACACTGTCCGCTTCCAGCATCCTGTCAATTGGGAGCAGTGGAAGGCGGCCGCCCGATTGCAGCAGGCTGAATACCTTGTTCTTAAGGATCGCCTCGGCAAGGGGAAACCCCAGCGAAAGAAAGGCAATCAAAGCCGAGAGCAGTGGGTCCAAGCCCTCAAAGGGACCCGTGACCCCAACGCCATGGATGTTGGATGCGCCCGAGCCTCCATGGCTCTTGCCGACACCAATAAGGCCCAACTTCAGAAGGAGGGACGATGTTTTAGATGCCATGCACAAGGGCACATCTTGCGTAACTGTCCTCAAAAGGGCATGCGAGTGGCTGCCGCCCTGTCTGCCGTGGCATCAGCCCCTGCATCCTCACGATCATTGGCCACGACTTCCTCGAGTTCAGGTCTACCAACTCCCGCCATCTCTTCTCTCGCCATACAATCTAGTTGCGTACTATTGAATGAAGAGCAGGCAGATCTACAGATCGCAGTGATGAAGGCACAAACCCAGGAAGTGCAGGATCTTATGATTGATGTCACGGCCACAGGGACAGACGCTTACTATACGGTATGGCCACGTTAGTAAGTCGTAATGAGTCATGGACAGGGGATCAGTCAGCACGAGTAGCAGAATCACATGCCGATGTGGCATGCTCTTATCACATGGTAGTTGTAGTAGGGTTCGAGCTACTTACGCTACTAGTTGTACGGTTTCGGGAGGAGCTTTAAAGCAACCTCACAAATGTATAAATAGTGGCGCGATAAGACCAAGATACGCCATCTTGGTCTTCTTCAATCACCACCTTCTCTCTCATCTTTTACGTGTGCTTTGCTTGTCTCACTCCGAGCAAGTCATCTTATCGATCGTCGGAATACCTAGTGGCACGACTTGCCCTAGTGTACATCTGGATCACGTGCCTCGTTAAGCGCCGTGTATCCCGTGACCAGGTCACGTGACCTTGAAGAGATATTTCACTAAGTCGTGAACGCCCTTCCGCGTCCAAGTCGGACTAACGCTAGTGGTGGCGTTACATTAAGACCAAGATCTACTCATCGTGGCGTTCACAACTCGAGACCAGTGGAGAAATTTTCAACCCTACTCCCTTGAATGTAGGGGAGACCGCAACGTACCAACACAATTCTTAGGAGCTGCCTGGTGGAGAGAGTATCGTGGAGAAACCAGATACTTCGTAGACTTCGCATCGGGGCCAACCCGATACCGCCCCGTTGAGTTCAACTTTGATCACCTTTGCTGGGTAGAGATTACTTGGAACCCCGTAGACAACCAATATGTAACGCCACCACAGGGGCGTTAAGTACGACGTGTACTTCGGCAAGTCAACGGGATCGGCAAGAGCGAACCGGTCAAGGTTCAGTTCGGTGGTGAACAAGTATCACTTGGTCTCCCAGGGACACAAGGATAATAGCGGAAGCTCAGGCTCAAGCGCAAAGGCGAGCGAAACAAGGGACTCAAGCGCAAAGGCGAGTCAAACAGGGATCGTGAGGCAAAGACAGTTGTGGTATTACACAAGAAGTCAAGTCTACCGTACAAGCTAGGTAGCGTGCGACTTATATACTAGTACAGGATGTTTGTCCGAGACAAACATATGGCGCAACTATGAGTCAATGGTACAAAAGAGTAAACAAAGGGATGAATCGAAAAGAGAACAAGGAGATCCCGCGGGACAACGCGTGCCTCAGAAATGGTCAGCGGTTCCAACAGAGCGCAAAACTGGCCATCCTATCGCCGAGGCGCAGGGTGCGAGATAAAAGCTAAGAAGCGCGAGGCGTCGGCTCGTAACGTAATCGTACAGCGAACACAGGGGACGCAATCAGAAGGCGAGATAAGAAAGCAAAGGCATAGTGGCGATCGTACAGAGGAGGAAATCGTAGCATTACCCCCCTCTCAGACTCGAAGTCGCCACGGCTTCGACTAGTCACTGGTATAGTACCAATCGTCCTCAACGGGTACAGTATCGGGGATGGGTGAGGATGGGCGCGGGCAGGTGTGACGACGTAAGAATAAATGAGGGCCGCGCTCACCACACTCTCGACACTGCTCGTACTGTGGGCAGTGGACCTCCTCATGGCGCGCGTCATACCGCAGACACTTGCCGCACCACCGAGGGCGGTCGTCCGGGTCGACATAGGCGGGTGACATGGGTGAGATGCGACGAATAAGGCACACCTCGTATTGGTGGGTCCGACTACCGCACCACTGACATGGTTGCCTTGCCCTCCTCTGGGGACATTGCGCGATCAAGTGGTCGGTCGCTTTGCAATGGAAACACTTGCGGGGCCGCTTACTGCCTTCGCCCTGGAGGCGCGGCATCTCGCAAGGTCCCCCGGCGCGCGGCGGGATGGGAACGGGGTCTGGAGAGCGTCGAGAGCGCACATACCTCATCTGCAGCTCGTCGTACTTCTCGGATATCTTTGGTACGGCCCGCGCGTACTGCAACCGCTTGCGCACGCTCGCGAGGTCCATCTCCATGTGAAACCGATCGCGCACGAGGTCCGTCTCCATCTTCCTAATCTCCGACTCTCGCTTGGCGACTGCGTCCTTACGCAACAGACACCCCCGAAGGCGTGCTACCTCTGCGCGGAGGCGGACGTCGCCCAACTCGGCCAAAGTCTCATCAACGCATATGGCGCGTGGGTCGTAGGGGTGGAACATAGCCAGCTGTTGATCTGTGACGTGTTGCAGCAACTGTCCCTCATAGATCCCTTGGACGTAGACCGTCTGTACGTAGCACGGATGGTTCCTCCCCATAGTCCCGACGACTTCCTGGTAGTCCTTGCGGTAGTAAATAAACCGCGCGATGGATTTCGGGTAGCCAGCCTCCCCGATCCTCATCGGGAAGTAAAGATGGCCGAGGTCAGGACTGTTACGGAGGAATGGAAGTCCCGGGTCGGTCGGGTCTTCGTCATCGACCCCCCCGTCGTCTAAGGTCGCGTAGGTAGGGTCTGGCTCGACACGGCGGGGTGGATCGGCGGGTGACAGGATACTGTTGACTCCAGGGGAGAATGGTGGGAGTGGCGTTTTTGGTACTGGTGGGGGAGTTCGCGGTTCTACGAGTGTGGGGTTGGCGGGTTCATGTGTGGTTACAGGAGTGGATACAGAGTACGGGGTGGGTGCTGTTTCTCGAGCGAGGCGCTCGAGAGTCGGGGCAATCAAGTACAAGATGGGGGGGTCTGGACTAGGCACTACAGAGTACGGCGTGCAACCTTCTGGTTGCGAAGGGACACCTTGGTCCTGTGACGGTACAGTTAGATTGTCAAGGATAATCTGGGACGGGGGACGAATGGGCACGGTGGAGACGACTGGAGTGGAAGTCATGATGAACAAGATGAGAGAGGAATGCGGAGTGGGGGTTTCTGAGGTGCCTTCTTATATCTTTCGTCCAGCCCCTTCGGCGGTAGGATTGCGCCGATAGAAGTCGGCGATAAGGTCAGGCGCGTGTCGAACGTTCTCGAGTGGTTCCCATGAGCTGTCGCTTACGGGGAATCCTTTCCATTGTACTAGGAACTGGAGTTTGCGCCCTCGGCCATGGACCCTTGATCCGAGGATTTGCTCCACTTCAAATTCTTCTTCTCCGTCGATAAGGTCAGGCGGAGGTCGCGGGAAGTTTTCCCCATGTAGTTCCGTCTCCTTATATGGGGTGAGGAGGTTGGCGTGAAACACGGGGTGGATCTTCCATGACTTTGGAAGTTCCAACTCGTACGATACAGTTGAGAGGGCCTTCTTAATACGGAACGGCCCGTGGCGTTTTGGGGCTAGCTTGGCTGTGGGATAAAACGTTTTAAGGTTCGTCCCCTCTAGCCACACTTGAGCGCCTTCTTGATAAGGGATGAAGCGGGTACGTCCCCGCTTCGTCATGAGTTCTTGGGCGTGTTTGATGCAATCTTGTGCGTGTTGTCGAAGGTTGCCCATATCTTCTAATCGTTGGTCAACGGATGGGGAAGTCGTGGGCTTCTTAACCCAGTTGGTGCGTGGTTCCCATCCCATGATAAGCGAGAATGGGGAGTGCTTTGTCGTGGCATTGGGCCATGCGTTGTGCGCGAATTGTGCCACTGGGAGTGCTTCTGCCCAATTGTCTTGTTGTACGTTGCTCCAGTGGCGTAGGTACTGTTCTAGCCACTGATTAGTCCGCTCCGACTGCCCATCGGTCTGGGGGTGATATGCCGACGAGATGTTTTGCCTGATTCCTAGGGCTTTACACAGCTGTGTCATGAATGCTGATGTGAATCGCGGATCTCTGTCGGTGATCATCTTCCGGGGTATGCCGTAATGGGGGTAGACATGGCAGAGGTATAGCCGAGCTACGCCTTCTGCGGTGATCGTTTCGTTACAGGGGATGAAAATGGCTGCCTTCGAGCAGTCGTGGTCAGTGATAGTGAGGATCGAGTCGTAACCCTGTGACGGTGGCAGCTTCGTAATAAAGTCCATGGCTACCACTTCGAAGGGTTCTGCGTCTGGGTCTGTTGTGATGGGGTACAGGTGTGGCTTCTGTCGGTGTGGGTTGATTTTGTTGGCTTGACACGTGGCGCAACCCTTGACGTATTCTTCGACGTCTTTGCGCATACTGGGCCACCAATAGTCTCGTCGCAATAATTCGTAAGTGTTCGTGATTCCGGGGTGTCCCATCGCGGGTGTGTCGTGGAAAAAGGTGATTACCCCCCTCTTAAGATCGTTGTCCCCGACAACGACAAGGGCGTCGCCTTTCCACCATAGTCCTCCAAGTTTTTTGAGGTTATGTGGTTCCACCCATCGCAGCACTTGCGACTCGTCGAGGTTTTGGGCGATCTGGGTCCAAATGTCCATGTCGTGCATTGACATTTCCGTTGCCCGTGCGAACCGATCCGCTGGGAGGACGATAACATCGTTGTTGTCTTTGTCGGCAGGTGCGTAATCTGACCTTCGGGATAGGGCGTCCGCGCGGCCATTTCTGACTCCTGATACGTGCTTCAGTACGAAGTCGTACTCCGATAGTTCCAGGAATTCGCGTGCTACTCGGCGACTGATCTTTCGTGGCTCCTTCCAATATTGGAGGTTGGCGTGGTCGGTGTAGATAATGATCTTATGGGGGGAACCGACGAGATACGTGCGCCAGGCGCGGAGCGACTTAACTATCGCGAGTAGTTCTCGGTCGTAGATGTCGTAGTTCCGCTCAGCCGCGGACAGTGATTCGGAGTGAAATGCGACTGGGTGAAATTTCTGGTCATCTCCGAGTTGGTTGAGTACCGCCCCAATGGCGACGTTGGATGCGTCTACCTCCATTTCGAATGGTTTTGCTAAGTTGGGGGACAGGAGGACTGGTTCCTGGCATATCTGGTCTTTGATGCGCTCAAATGCGCACTGCTGATCCGCACCCCAAATCCATGGGGTGTCCTTCTTCGTAAGGTCGTGGAGGGGTCGTGCAAGGGCTGAGAATCCTTTGATGAATCGGCGGTAGAAATTACAGAAGCCGATAAAGGCACGCATCTCCTTGAGGTTCTTCGGGGATTGCCATTCGCGGATACCCCGTACTTTTACGGGGTCCATCCGTAGTTTCCCGTGTCCAATGATAAGTCCGAGGTATTCCGTTTCCCGCACCTCAAATTCGCATTTCTCGGGTTTGATATAGAGGTCGTTCTCTTCACAAATGGTCAGGACTTGGTGTACCCGTGCGCGGTGGCGAGCGAGGTCGTCGATAGTTGCAATGAGAATGTCGTCCATGTACACGATGACCTCATTTGTTAATATTGGTTCTTGAAACGTGGAGTCCATCATGGCTTGAAATGTGGCAGGGGAATTCGTGAGACCGAAGTACATTACGAGTGGTTCAAAAGTCCCTTTATTCGTTTTGAAGGCGGCTTTCCACTCGTCTCCTTCGTCGATCCGGATGTTGTTATATCCCCAGCGGATGTCCAGTTTCGTAAAGAGTCGTGCGTCGCGAATTTTGTCGATGAGTTCAGGGATAAGGGGTAGTGGGTAGTGGTTGCGGATGGTGACTTCGTTCAACCGGCGGTAATCTTGTACCGGTCGGAGTTTCCCGTCCTTTTTCTTTATGAAGAAGAATGGTGACACATAAGGGGATTTCGATGGTCGGATGTACCCCCGCTCTAATTGTTCGGCGAGGAAAACGCCAAGAGCTTTGTCCTCTTCCTGGGTCAGCGGGTATACCTTGCAGTCCATGGCCGTGGGGGCGTTTGGCACTAAGTCTATGGCGTGGTCCCAGGGTCGTTTTGGCGGGAATCGATGGGATGCTTCCTCATCGAACACCTTGCGATATCGTCGATATTCCGGCGGTACCATCTCTTCGAAGGTACGTTCCCCCCGTTTTGCCGCCTCTTGCTGAGCTAATTCCGAGGCGGTCGTCGTCTTCCGCACCAACGCCATACACGGTTCCCTCTCGTCATCTTCGAGCTGTTCCCAAGCCTCCTCATCAAGTTGGTACGTCTCCAATGCCCGTATAGATGCTTCTACAGGCATGGCTTCGTCTGATGACGCGAGGCTAGATATAACCACAGGCTGGAAGTCTTCGTTTAGCGTGGCTTCGCCCCACTTGACCAGCGGTTCGAACGCCGAGAACCATGGGTATCCTAGTATAACTTCGTCCCTTCCTAGATTCGTGACTAGGAAGCGAAGTGTTTTTGTGTCGTTCCCTGTGCGGACAGTTAGGTCTGTGTACTGTGTGATGGCTCCATCCTGGTTGTGCGTCCCATCCACGTTCCAAATACGTATTGGTTGGGTGACGTCACGTGTTCCAATCTGCAGCCGCTTCAATAGTGAGGCGCAGATAAAATTGTCGGTTGCTCCTGAGTCAAGGAGTACTTGTCTTTCGGCCGTCGCGTGTGCAGATTTGAAAAGAACTGGAATTCTCATAGATCGATATCTGCTATGGTACACGTTTATATTGAGTGCTCTAGCCCAGGCCGTCGGGTTCAAGCGTCGAGAAAATCCTCTTTGCGAATAGCTTCTCCACCATGAGATCCCGTACCTCTGGAGGTTGCGCCTTCATGGCCGCGATCTGTGCCTCGGCTTGCTCTTCCGCCGAAAGTACGCGGTTAGACTGTATGGCGACCGTAGTGACGGCGGGAGCGGGCGTGATAGCAGGGGTTGATTGGGTGGAGGAGTTGGCGATTCTGGTATTCTTTTGTGGGCAGTTGCGTGAGATATGCCCTGTGGCGCGGCATCTAAAGCAGCGCCCCTCCTTTTGCAGTTGAACTTGGTCGGCGTCGGTGAGAGCCACAGAGGCTCGAGCTCGTCCGACGTCCATGGAGTTCGGGTCGCGGTTCTTGTTAAGGGCTTGCACCCACTGGTCACGGTTATGCCCTCCTTTCTTCTGTCGTGGAGTTCGGTTCTTGCCGAGTCGGTCCTTCAGTACCAGGTACTCGGCTTGCTGTAGATGGGCAGCTCTCTTCCAGTCTTCCCACGTGATGGGGTGTTGGAAACGGATGGCGTTGATAACCAGCTGGTTTGGGAGCCCATCTTGGAACAACTCCAACGTTGTGGCTTCATCTGGGCCATACCCCGCTTTTGTCACGAGATTGTCAAATTGGGCAATATAGGAGTCTATGTCTTCGCCCTTCATGGCTAGGCTTTGTAAGGCCTTGCGGGCTTTAGTTTGCTCGGCGGTATCCGTGTACGCTTGTATGAATCGAGTCTCCACCTCATTCCAGAGGTTGTTTTGTGTTCGGGGGACTCCTCCTGCTATCTGGGCTTCGAGCCACTTCATCTGCTTGTCGACCCAGTCATCGACGAGTGGTCCTCGGATATACGAGAGGAAAGCCATGGCCCTCTGCCCTGGTACTGCGAGCAGGTCCACTGTTGGGTTCATTCCACAATATAACTTGAAGGCGCGTAAAAACGCCTTACTCTTCTCGCGGTTTCCATCGAATTCAGGCGGGGGATTCCCTCCTAGACGGCCGTTGCCTCCAGGGGCTGGCGCGGGTCCTCCGGCTGGCGCCGGTCCACCGCCACCACCACCTCCACCGCCACCTCCACCGCCACTTCCACCGCCACCTCCACCGCCACCTCCACCGCCACCGCTGGCGGGGATTCCTCCGGCGGGTGCTCCACTTCCGCTGGGTGCACCTCCCCCACTCGTGAGGGTAGTGCTGGCGGATGCTTGTCCTGGCTGAGCCATGGTGTACGATGGGAATGCTGTAGATGGGAGGTTGGTTGTTGGAACTGAAACGCTCGGGGATGGGGTGTCGGAAGGGTCAATGCTAATACCCGTAGGTTCAGGAGGTCCTAGGGGTCTGGTGTTCAAGGTAAGGGGTACTGGTCCGATAGTATACCACCTTCCTTCTGTTAAGGAGTAGTCGATGAATGCCCAGAGGCGTCTATCCTCAAGGTAGTGGATCTGTCGATAGGTTCGTGTCGAGGGATCAAAGATGAAGTATCCTTCAACCCCGTTATGTTCTGCCCAGACTGCGGATCCTTTTACTCTGTCCGATAATTCGTCGGAACTAAGGCGGTCAATATACTCGGGCCTAAACTTGGTTCGGCTGCGACTAGACGTCGCCACTGTGAGAGACTTGACTTAATGTAACGCCACCACAGGGGCGTTAAGTACGACGTGTACTTCGGCAAGTCAACGGGATCGGCAAGAGCGAACCGGTCAAGGTTCAGTTCGGTGGTGAACAAGTATCACTTGGTCTCCCAGGGACACAAGGATAATAGCGGAAGCTCAGGCTCAAGCGCAAAGGCGAGCGAAACAAGGGACTCAAGCGCAAAGGCGAGTCAAACAGGGATCGTGAGGCAAAGACAGTTGTGGTATTACACAAGAAGTCAAGTCTACCGTACAAGCTAGGTAGCGTGCGACTTATATACTAGTACAGGATGTTTGTCCGAGACAAACATATGGCGCAACTATGAGTCAATGGTACAAAAGAGTAAACAAAGGGATGAATCGAAAGGAGAACAAGGAGATCCCGCGGGACAATGCGTGCCTCAGAAATGGTCAGCGGTTCCAACAGAGCGCAAAACTGGCCATCCTATCACTGAGGCGCAGGGTGCGAGATAGAAGCTAAGAAGCGCGAGGCGTCGGCTCGTAACGTAATCGTACAGCGAACACAGGGGACGCAATCAGAAGGCGAGATAAGAAAGCAAAGGCATAGTGGCGATCGTACAGAGAGGAGGAAATCGTAGCACAATACGACACAGTACGCCCAGCATGCTACGATTTCCTCCTCTGTACGATCGCCACTATGCCTTTGCTTTCTTATCTCGCCTTCTGATTGCGTCCCCTGTGTTCGCTGTACGATTACGTTACGAGCCGACGCCTCGCGCTTCTTAGCTTCTATCTCGCACCCTGCGCCTCGGCGATAGGATGGCCAGTTTTGCGCTCTGTTGGAACCGCTGACCATTTCTGAGGCACGCGTTGTCCCGCGGGATCTCCTTGTTCTCTTTTCGATTCATCCCTTTGTTTACTCTTTTGTACCATTGACTCATAGTTGCGCCATATGTTTGTCTCGGACAAACATCCTGTACTAGTATATAAGTCGCACGCTACCTAGCTTGTACGGTAGACTTGACTTCTTGTGTAATACCACAACTGTCTTTGCCTCACGATCCCTGTTTGACTCGCCTTTGCGCTTGAGTCCCTTGTTTCGCTCGCCTTTGCGCTTGAGCCTGAGCTTCCGCTATTATCCTTGTGTCCCTGGGAGACCAAGTGATACTTGTTCACCACCGAACTGAACCTTGACCGGTTCGCTCTTGCCGATCCCGTTGACTTGCCGAAGTACACGTCGTACTTAACGCCCCTGTGGTGGCATTACATTAAGTCAAGTCTCTCACAGTGGCGACGTCTAGTCGCAGCCGAACCAAGTTTAGGCCCGAGTATATTGACCGCCTTAGTTCCGACGAATTATCGGACAGAGTAAAAGGATCCGCGGTCTGGGCAGAACATAACGGGGTTGAAGGATACTTCATCTTTGATCCCTCGACACGAACCTATCGACAGATCCACTACCTTGAGGATAGACGCCTCTGGGCATTCATCGACTACTCCTTAACAGAAGGAAGGTGGTATACTATCGGACCAGTACCCCTTACCTTGAACACCGGACCCCTAGGACCTCCTGAACCTACGGGTATTAGCATTGACCCTTCCGACACCCCATCCCCGAGCGTTTCAGTTCCAACAACCAACCTCCCATCTACAGCATTCCCATCGTACACCATGGCTCAGCCAGGACAAGCATCCGCCAGCACTACCCTCACAAGTGGGGGAGGTGCACCCAGCGGAAGCGGGGCACCCGCCGGAGGAACCCCCGCCAGTAGTGGCGGTGGAGGTGGCGGTGGAGGTGGCGGTAGTGGTGGTGGTGGAGGCGGCGGTGGTGGTGGCAGTGGACCGGCACCAGCTGGAGGACTCGCACCAGCCCCTGGAGGCAGCGGCCGTCTAGGAGGAAACCCCCCGCCTGAATTCGATGGAAGTCGCGAAAAGAGTAAGGCGTTCTTACGCGCCTTCAAGCTGTATTGCGGAATGAACCCAACCGTGGACCTACTCGCGGTACCCGGACAACGAGCCATGGCCTTCCTTTCCTACATCCGCGGACCACTTGTCGACGATTGGGTTGACGAGCAGATGAAGTGGCTCGAAGGTCAAATAGCAGCGGGAGTCCTACGAACCCAGAACAACCTCTGGAACGAGGTAGAAACTCGGTTCTTGCAGGCATATACCGACACTGCAGAACAAACGAAAGCCCGCAAGGCACTACAAAGCCTAGCCATGAAGGGCGAAGACATAGACTCCTACATCGCCCAGTTTGACAATCTCGTGACAAAGGCGGGGTATGGCCCAGACGAAGCCACAACATTGGAGTTGTTCCAAGATGGGCTCCCAAATCAGTTGGTCATCAACGCCATCCGTTTCCAGCACCCCATCACATGGGAAGACTGGAAGAGGGCAGCCCGTCTACAACAAGCCGAGTACCTGGTGCTGAAGGACCGACTCGGCAAGAACCGAACCCCACGACAAAAGAAAGGAGGGCACAACCGTGACCAATGGGTCCAAGCCCTCAACAAGAACCGAGACCCGAACTCCATGGATGTCGGCCGGGCTCGAGCCTCTGTGGCTCTCACTGATGCCGACCGAACGCAACTTCAAAAGGAAGGGCGCTGCTTTAGATGTCGCGCCACAGGGCATATTTCACGCAACTGCCCGCAGAAGAATACTAGAATCGCCAACTCCTCCACTCAATCGACCCCCGCTGTCACCTCCGCCCCCATGCCCACTCCCGCCGTCACTACAGTCGCCGTACATTCTAACCGCGTGCTTTCGGCAGAAGAGCAAGCCGAGGCACAGATCGCGGCTATGAAGGCGCAACCTCCCGAGGTGCGGGACCTCATGGTGGAGAAGCTATTCGCAAAAGAGGATTTTCTCGACGCTTGAACCCGACGGCCTGGGCTAGAGCACTCAATATAAACGTGTACCATAGCAGATATCGATCTATGAGAATTCCAGTTCTTTGCAAATCTGCACATGCGACGGCCGAAAGACAAGTACTCCTTGACTCAGGAGCAACCGACAATTTTATCTGTGCCTCACTATTGAAGCGGCTGCAGATTGGAACACGTGACGTCACCCAACCAATACGTATTTGGAACGTGGATGGGACGCACAACCAGGATGGAGCCATCACACAATACACAGACCTAACTGTCCGCACAGGGAACGACACAAAAACACTTCGCTTCCTAGTCACGAATCTAGGAAGGGACGAAGTTATACTAGGATACCCATGGTTCTCGGCGTTCGAACCGCTGGTCAAGTGGGGCGAAGCCACGCTAAACGAAGACTTCCAGCCTGTGGTTATATCCAGCCTCGCGTCATCAGACGAAGCCATGCCTGTAGAAGCATCTATACGGGCATTGGAGACGTACCAACTTGATGAGGAGGCTTGGGAACAGCTCGAAGATGACGAGAGGGAACCGTGTATGGCGTTGGTGCGGAAGACGACGACCGCCTCGGAATTAGCTCAGCAAGAGGCGGCAAAACGGGGAGAACGTACCTTCGAAGAGATGGTACCGCCGGAATATCGACGATATCGCAAGGTGTTCGATGAGGAAGCATCCCATCGATTCCCGCCAAAACGACCCTGGGACCACGCCATAGACTTAGTGCCAAACGCCCCCACGGCCATGGACTGCAAGGTATACCCGTTGACCCAGGAAGAGGACAAAGCTCTTGGTGTTTTCCTCGCCGAACAATTAGAGCGGGGGTACATCCGACCATCGAAATCCCCTTATGTGTCACCATTCTTCTTCATAAAGAAAAAGGACGGGAAACTCCGACCAGTACAAGATTACCGCCGGTTGAACGAAGTCACCATCCTGCAACCACTACCCACTACCCCTTATCCCTGAACTCATCGACAAAATTCGCGACGCACGACTCTTTACGAAACTGGACATCCGCTGGGGATATAACAACATCCGGATCGACGAAGGAGACGAGTGGAAAGCCGCCTTCAAAACGAATAAAGGGACTTTTGAACCACTCGTAATGTACTTCGGTCTCACGAATTCCCCTGCCACATTTCAAGCCATGATGGACTCCACGTTTCAAGAACCAATATTAACAAATGAGGTCATCGTGTACATGGACGACATTCTCATTGCAACTATCGACGACCTCGCTCGCCACCGCGCACGGGTACACCAAGTCCTGACCATTTGTGAAGAGAACGACCTCTATATCAAACCCGAGAAATGCGAATTTGAGGTGCGGGAAACGGAATACCTCGGACTTATCATTGGACACGGGAAACTACGGATGGACCCCGTAAAAGTACGGGGTATCCGCGAATGGCAATCCCCGAAGAACCTCAAGGAGATGCGTGCCTTTATCGGCTTCTGTAATTTTTACCGCCGATTCATCAAAGGATTCTCAGCCCTTGCACGACCCCTCCACGACCTTACGAAGAAGGATACTCCATGGACTTGGGGTGCGGATCAGCAGTGCGCATTTGAGCGCATCAAAGACCAGATATGCCAGGAACCAGTCCTCCTGTCCCCCGACTTAGCAAAGCCATTCGAAATGGAGGTAGACGCATCCAACGTCGCCATTGGGGCGGTACTCAACCAACTCGGAGATGACCAGAAATTTCACCCAGTCGCATTTCACTCCGAATCACTGTCCGCGGCTGAGCGGAATTACGACATCTACGACCGAGAACTACTCGCGATAGTTAAGTCGCTCCGCGCCTGGCGCACGTATCTCGTCGGTTCCCCCCATAAGATCATTATCTACACCGACCACGCCAACCTCCAATATTGGAAGGAGCCACGAAAGATCAGTCGCCGAGTAGCGCGCGAATTCCTGGAACTATCGGAGTACGACTTCGTACTGAAGCACGTATCAGGAGTCAGAAATGGCCGCGCGGACGCCCTATCCCGAAGGTCAGATTACGCACCTGCCGACAAAGACAACAACGATGTTATCGTCCTCCCAGCGGATCGGTTCGCACGGGCAACGGAAATGTCAATGCACGACATGGACATTTGGACCCAGATCGCCCAAAACCTCGACGAGTCGCAAGTGCTGCGATGGGTGGAGCCACATAACCTCAAAAAACTTGGAGGACTATGGTGGAAAGGCGACGCCCTTGTCGTTGTCGGGGACAACGATCTTAAGAGGGGGGTAATCACCTTTTTCCACGACACACCCGCGATGGGACACCCCGGAATCACGAACACTTACGAATTATTGCGACGAGACTATTGGTGGCCCAGTATGCGCAAAGACGTCGAAGAATACGTCAAGGGTTGCGCCACGTGTCAAGCCAACAAAATCAACCCACACCGACAGAAGCCACACCTGTACCCCATCACAACAGACCCAGACGCAGAACCCTTCGAAGTGGTAGCCATGGACTTTATTACGAAGCTGCCACCGTCACAGGGTTACGACTCGATCCTCACTATCACTGACCACGACTGCTCGAAGGCAGCCATTTTCATCCCCTGTAACGAAACGATCACCGCAGAAGGCGTAGCTCGGCTATACCTCTGCCATGTCTACCCCCATTACGGCATACCCCGGAAGATGATCACCGACAGAGATCCGCGATTCACATCAGCATTCATGACACAGCTGTGTAAAGCCCTAGGAATCAGGCAAAACATCTCGTCGGCATATCACCCCCAGACCGATGGGCAGTCGGAGCGGACTAATCAGTGGCTAGAACAGTACCTACGCCACTGGAGCAACGTACAACAAGACAATTGGGCAGAAGCACTCCCAGTGGCACAATTCGCGCACAACGCATGGCCCAATGCCACGACAAAGCACTCCCCATTCTCGCTTATCATGGGATGGGAACCACGCACCAACTGGGTTAAGAAGCCCACGACTTCCCCATCCGTTGACCAACGATTAGAAGATATGGGCAACCTTCGACAACACGCACAAGATTGCATCAAACACGCCCAAGAACTCATGACGAAGCGGGGACGTACCCGCTTCATC
This sequence comes from Lactarius akahatsu, assembly GCA_021524915.1. NCBI lineage: Eukaryota > Fungi > Basidiomycota > Agaricomycetes > Russulales > Russulaceae > Lactarius > Lactarius akahatsu. The sequence continues at coordinate 383,410 of JAKELL010000003.1, forward strand.
CCTTATCAAGAAGGCGCTCAAGTGTGGCTAGAGGGGACGAACCTTAAAACGTTTTATCCCACAGCCAAGCTAGCCCCAAAACGCCACGGGCCGTTCCGTATTAAGAAGGCCCTCTCAACTGTATCGTACGAGTTGGAACTTCCAAAGTCATGGAAGATCCACCCCGTGTTTCACGCCAACCTCCTCACCCCATATAAGGAGACGGAACTACATGGGGAAAACTTCCCGCGACCTCCGCCTGACCTTATCGACGGAGAAGAAGAATTTGAAGTGGAGCAAATCCTCGGATCAAGGGTCCATGGCCGAGGGCGCAAACTCCAGTTCCTAGTACAATGGAAAGGATTCCCCGTAAGCGACAGCTCATGGGAACCACTCGAGAACGTTCGACACGCGCCTGACCTTATCGCCGACTTCTATCGGCGCAATCCTACCGCCGAAGGGGCTGGACGAAAGATATAAGAAGGACACCTCAGAAACCCCCACTCCGCATTCCTCTCTCATCTTGTTCACCATGACTTCCACTCCAGTCGTCTCCACCGTGCCCATTCGTCCCCCGTCCCAGATTATCCTTGACAATCTAACTGTACCGTCACAGGACCAAGGTGTCCCTTCGCAACCAGAAGGTTGCACGCCGTACTCTGTAGTGCCTAGTCCAGACCCCCCCATCTTGTACTTGATTGCCCCGACTCTCGAGCGCCTCGCTCGAGAAACAGCACCCACCCCGTACTCTGTATCCACTCCTGTAACCACACATGAACCCGCCAACCCCACACTTGTAGAACCGCGAACTCCCCCACCAGTACCAAAAACGCCACTCCCACCATTCTCCCCTGGAGTCAACAGTATCCTGTCACCCGCCGATCCACCCCGCCGTGTCGAGCCAGACCCTACCTACGCGACCTTAGACGACGGGGGGGTCGATGACGAAGACCCGACCGACCCGGGACTTCCATTCCTCCGTAACAGTCCTGACCTCGGCCATCTTTACTTCCCGATGAGGATCGGGGAGGCTGGCTACCCGAAATCCATCGCGCGGTTTATTTACTACCGCAAGGACTACCAGGAAGTCGTCGGGACTATGGGGAGGGACCATCCGTGCTACGTGCAGACGGTCTACGTCCAAGGGATCTATGAGGGACAGTTGCCGCAACACGTCACAGATCAACAGCTGGCTATGTTCCACCCCCACGACCCACGCGCCATATGCGTTGATGAGACTTTGGCCAAGTTGGGCGACGTCCGCCTCTGCGCAGAGGTAGCACGCCTTCGGGGGTGTCTGTTGCGTAAGGACGCAGTCGCCAAGCGAGAGTCGGAGATTAGGAAGATGGAGACGGACCTCGTGCGCGATCGGTTCCACATGGAGATGGACCTCGCGAGCGTGCGCAAGCGGTTGCAGTACGCGCGGGCCGTACCAAAGATATCCGAGAAGTACGACGAGCTGCAGATGAGGTATATGCGTTCTCGACGCTCTCCAGACCCCGTTCCCATCCCGCCGCGCGCCGGAGGACCTTGCGAGATGCCGCGCCTCCAGGGCGAAGGCAGTAAGCGGCCCCGCAAGTGTTTCCATTGCAAAGCGACCGACCACTTGATCGCGCAATGTCCCCAGAGGAGGTCAAGGCAACCATGTCAGTGGTGCGGTAGTCGGACCCACCAATATGAGGTGTGCCTTATTCGTCGTATCTCACCCATGTCACCCGCCTATGTCGACCCGGACGACCGCCCTCGGTGGTGCGGCAAGTGTCTGCGGTATGACGCGCGCCATGAGGAGGTCCACTGCCCACAGTACGAGCAGTGTCGAGAGTGCGGTGAGCGCGGCCCTCATTTATTCTTACGTCGTCACACCTGCCCGCGCCCATCCTCACCTACCCCCGATACTGTACCCGTTGAGGACGATTGGTACTATACCAGTGACTAGTCGAAGCCGTGGCGACTTCGAGTCTGAGAGGGGGGTAATGCTACGATTTCCTCCTCTGTACGATCGCCACTATGCCTTTGCTTTCTTATCTCGCCTTCTGATTGCGTCCCCTGTGTTCGCTGTACGATTACGTTACGAGCCGACGCCTCGCGCTTCTTAGCTTCTATCTCGCACCCTGCGCCTCGGCGATAGGATGGCCAGTTTTGCGCTCTGTTGGAACCGCTGACCATTTCTGAGGCACGCGTTGTCCCGCGGGATCTCCTTGTTCTCTTTTCGATTCATCCCTTTGTTTACTCTTTTGTACCATTGACTCATAGTTGCGCCATATGTTTGTCTCGGACAAACATCCTGTACTAGTATATAAGTCGCACGCTACCTAGCTTGTACGGTAGACTTGACTTCTTGTGTAATACCACAACTGTCTTTGCCTCACGATCCCTGTTTGACTCGCCTTTGCGCTTGAGTCCCTTGTTTCGCTCGCCTTTGCGCTTGAGCCTGAGCTTCCGCTATTATCCTTGTGTCCCTGGGAGACCAAGTGATACTTGTTCACCACCGAACTGAACCTTGACCAGTTCGCTCTTGCCGATCCCGTTGACTTGCCGAAGTACACGTCGTACTTAACGCCCCTGTGGTGGCGTTACACAGCAGGAAGAAATTACAATTGCAATATAGACACACGAAACCTACCCACACGCGAAGAGTGGGGACGCATAGACAGACAACCAGAAGAGGAACCCAGCACCTCCGAACCAAGGACCCCCGCGCCATCCGAGACCAGTGGGGACGACGAAGAAACTGACAACGACGAAGAATCAGAAGTTGGGGACATCGTACAAACAGCTGAGTCTTTACATATAAACGAACCAGAAGACATCCAAGTACACCCTCCCATAGAAATGGCCACGGCCACGATCACCCACGAAAACCTAGAAATCGAAGAAGCACGAAGGATTGCCGAAGAAGCCAAAGCCCACCTACGTCCCATCAACCCCACAACCGGACACCGTATGACCGCGGACGATGCGGCCATCTTCAGAGCAGTAGGCCCCGACATCCCTGACCCCCCGCCAGGAGCAGGAGGACCCGCACAGCCAAGAAGACCCGGAGGAAACTTTGGCCAAGGACCACCAGGGGGCGGAAGACCCCCATTCGGAGGATGGCAACCTCAATTCGGAGGAGGAGGAGGAGGAGACCCCTTCGGCGGAGGACCACCGCCGCCACCACCAGCAGCAGGACCGGCACCAGGCGCACCACACGGAACGGACAAGCTAGTAGGAGAACCCCCTAGCATCTTCGACGGAAATCGAGATGAGTACGAGTCGTTCCTCACGCAGTGGCACATTTACTGGGGGCAAAACTCAGAAGCGCCAATCATGACCAATGTCTATCGGCGATGCCTACTCTTCTTAGGCTTTATCAAAGGACCACGAGTGTCCAACTGGACGCTCGGATTTCTCCAATGGCTCAATAACGAGCTGCACCAGGGACGCAACCGATATGATCCCTTCCTGTGGGACACCTTAACGGCAGGGTTTTCGGACCGATTCTCAAACGTACTCGAGCAAGAACAGGCGCAGGCCACACTGGCCAAAGGGTTTAAAATGATCGGTGACGATATTGATTCGTACGTCACCAACTTTGAGCAACTAGCAAGAAAAGCTGACTACCGGCTCAACGACCGCCAAACGCTGGACCGATTCACGGCGGGCCTCCCGAGGGCCCTATTCACCAAAATCTACGAATTGGACGACCCGCAAACTTTCAATGAATGGAAGGAAGCAGCGCTGCGCCGACAGAAACAGTACATACACCTGCGCGCACGACTAGGACTCACCGCCACACCCCGCAACAACCCGCTGCCACGACCTCAACAAAACCGAGGGTACGCCCCACAATGGGCACCGCCCAGATTCCCACCAGCGTGGTACGACCCAAACGCCATGGACACGTCAGCCGATCGCACCCGCGCACGCCTCGCAGAAGTAGGGGACCCAAACCGCAGAAGCCAGCAACCGCCTTTCCCACCAAGAGGAGGACCAGGGCAAAACAGAGGGAATGGGCAGCGCCGCGACATGAGGGAAGTCATTTGTTACAATTGTAACAACCCAGGCCACTTCTCACGAGACTGTACGCGCCCCAGAAAGCCAAGGCAACAGTTCCAACCCCACGCAAGCACCAGTCGCAGCACGGAAACCAGCTACTACGACCATGAGCCGGTAGCAGCACGCCGCGCGGAAGCCACACCCGAAGAACAGGCCAAGGGGTGGATGGAAACGCTGAGGGGAGCTAGTGACGAGGTTAAAGACCTCGTATTCAAAGACCTTTGGACCCAAGAGGGTTTTCAGGACGCCTGAACCCATCGGCCTGGGTGAGGGCGGTTAATTGTAACTCTGTAATCATGACTCGCTACCGTTCGCTCCGAATTCCAGTATCGATTCGCACAAGTTACTCCATGGCCGACATCAAAGGGCTCGTTGACTCAGGAGCCACCGACAACTTCATAAGACCCGCGTTCGCTAAACGCATGGGCCTAGGGCTACAAGCCCTTGAGAAACCTAAAAAGATATGGAACATCGATAATACAGAGAACAAAGCTGGGTCCATCACACATTTCATCGATCTAGATGTTCAAACCAACGGTGTCTCCAAGGTTATGAGGTTCCTAGTCACCGACATAGGGAACGAAGACCTTGTACTCGGATACCCCTGGCTGGCCACGTACGAACCAACCATTAGCTGGGCACACGCCACCATTCACGAAGGAGCACTTCCGGTGGTACTTCGATCAATCAACCCCGCAGAACCACAAACCACCATCACCGGCGCTATCACCCAAGAAGAAGCGGAAGATGTAGTCCGGGAACTCGAAGAGGAATGCCAAATACATACCACCGCCATGGAGCTTGCCATAGCCGCCAACCAAAACACGATCATTGCAGATCTCCCCGAGCCATACCAATGATTCGCAAAAATCTTTAGCGAAGAGGCGTCCCATCGCTTCCCACCTTCACGACCATGGGATCATGCTATTGACTTCAAGCCCGGTACACCCCCCAGCATCGATTGTAAAGTCTACCCAATGTCGCAAGACGAAGACGGACAACTACGCGAGTGGCTAGACGAACAACTCAAACTGGGCTACATCCGACCTTCCAAATCACCCTACGCCTCATCATTCTTCTTCATAAAGAAGAAAGATGGAAAGCTAAGACCAGTACAAGATTACCGAAGGATCAACACCTGCATGATACGTAACCAATACCCGCTGCCCCTCATGTCAGAACTAATTAACGACCTCGGGAATGGACATATATTCACCAAGCTTGACATCCGCTGGGGGTACAACAACATACGCATCAAGGAAGGCGACAAGTACAAAGTGGCGTTCAAGACAAAATACGGACTATTCGAACCCCTCGTTATGTACTTTGGCCTCACAAACTCACTGGCGACATTCCAGAACATGATGAACGACATCCTCGGCGACACCATTCGCGTCTTCGCAGCCATGGGAACCATTATCCGCGTCTACATGGACGACATTGGCATCGCAACACTGGGACACGTTGGCCTTCAAGCACACATTGATGCCGTCTGCGCAGTACTCCAAGTCGCACTAGATCATGACCTCTATTTCAAACCGTCCAAATGCACCTTCCACCAACCGCGAATGGATTACCTGGGGGTAATTCTTGAAAAGGGGGTGACTCACATGGACCCGGTAAAAATCGCGGGCATACGTGACTGGCCCACACCCACAAAGGTACGCGACGTACGCTCATTCCTTGGCTTCTGCAATTTTTACCGCCTCTTCATTCGCGGTTTCGCCATGTACGCACAGCTCTCAACAAACTCACACGCAAAGACACGGAATGGACGTGGGGCAAAGACGAGGAGAACGCCTTCCAAACCCTCAAACGCCTAGTCACCAGTGAACCAGTACTCGCACACCCCACGCTCATGGACCAATTCGAACTCGAGGTAGACGCATCCGGATATGCAGTAGGTGCAGTACTCCTGCAAAAGAAACAAGATGGGAAAAGACACCCCCTCGGATACTTTTCGGCCACCTTGAACGAAGCAGAATGCAACTACGACATCTACAATTTAGAACTCCTGGCAATTGTCAAAGCACTGTGACACTGGAGACCGTTCTTGGCAGGGTCCCCGCACAAGATCAAGATCTTCTCGGACCACCTCAATCTCACGCACTGGAAAACACCGCAAAAGATAAGTCGTCGTGTAGCTCGAGAAGTCCTGGAACTCATGGAATACGACTTCGAGATCCACCATATCAAAGGGACCAACAATGGCCGCGCGGACACCCTATCACGGAGACCCGACTACGACAGAGGGGAACGAGACAACGAAGGGATCGTCGTCTTACCGGAAAAGGTATTCGTACGCAACGTTACCACACAAATGCCAGAAGTCCACGAACAAGATGAAGACGTCCTACGCCCTTGGGTAGACCCGCACAAACTCAAGAAAATCGACGGGATCTGGTACCATCAAGGCACGCGAGTAGTCACCGGAGGACTCACGGAGATCTGCACCGTCATCGCCAACCACCATGACCCCCCTGTCTACAGTCATCCGGGAATCAAGCGAACTGCAAGGATTATCGAACGCGACCACTGGTGGCCAAACATGCTGAAACACGTCACCGAATACGTCCAAGGATGCGCGGAATGCCAACGACACAAGGTTAACAACCGCCCCACGAAGGCCCCACTAGTACCTATCACGCCGACGCCCGACGCTAAGCCATTCGAAGTCATTGCTCTCGATTTCATCACTAAGCTCCCGGAATCGCAGGGATACGATTCAATCCTCACAGTAACCGACCACGACTGTAGCAAAGCATCAGTGTTCATCCCCTGTAATGAGGAGATATCCGCGGAAGAAACGGCTGCACTGTACGTCACCCACGTCTTTTGGAGATTCGGATTACCAGCGAAAATCATCAGCGACCGTGACCCGAGATTCGCATCAAAATTCACGCGGGAACTATGCCAGATCCTCGGCATCTACCAGAATATCTCCACGGCTTACCACCCATGAACGGACAGACAATCAGAGCGCATCAATCAGTGGCTGGAACAGTATCTGCGGTTCTGGACCAACGAGCGTCAAGATAACTGGGCGCAATTCCTACCCATGGCGGAATTCGCGCACAACAATTGGCCACACGAAGCAACAAGGAAGTCCCCGTTCTCGCTCATGATGGGGTACGACCCACGCGCTGACTGGATCGATAAGCCATCCCCAATCCCACAGGTACTCACGCGACTCCAACAATTCCAAGAAGCACAGAAAGAGGCCCAAAACCTTATCAAAAAGGCACAATCACTATGGGCCAAACACCGAAACACGCCTAAGTATCAAATCGGAGATCAAGTATGGTTAGAGGGACGACACCTCCGGACCAATCAACCAATGGCCAAACTAGCGGCATGACGGCATGGCCCCTTCAAGATCACACAGGTACTCTCACCAGTCAACTATCAATTGGAACTTCCCACACAATGGAGTATTCACCCTGTATTCCATATTGACTTACTCACGCCTTATCGCGAGACGCCCATGCATGGGGAAAATTTCCAACGCCCGCCACTGGATCTTGTAGATGGTGAGGAGGAGTACGAGGTGGAGCGCATTCTAGACTCCAGGAAGTTCGGCCGGAGCAAGAAATCGCAATACCTTGTGAAATGGAAGGGATACCCCGACTCGGAAAACCAGTGGGTCGACGAGAATGACGTATTTGCTGATGAAGCCATAGCGGAGTACAAGCGGGACTTAAACCAGAGGAGGATACATATAAGGCGAGGACAAACCACACCTCAACCCCCATCTCACCACGCTGGACTCCACACTTCAATCGAAATGTCTCTTCCCGCTTCCACCTCGACCACCCCTCTCACTGCCAGGCTCGTCGACAGCCTCACCTACGAAGAACTCCGCCACGCCCTCGACACCACCCGGTCAATCATCGACGTGGAAGACCCTGACCAACCCGCCACGTACTGGCTCACCAATGGTGTTGGCAAAAGGCTCTCCACAGCCCCCTACACGGAAGCCGAGATTGCTAGGCTTCGTGCAGCTCTCGGAGGGAGTGAAAGTCCCTCACCTCGACCTCTCCCCATCAGGGTTGAGCACCAAGAAGAAGACTCGGGCAACGCTGCAATGGCAGGAGTGGATGAAGACTCGGTCGTGGAGGCCACCCGCGGATCAGTGGCGGCAGCAGCAACTAGCAACGGCGGCCACACGATGGGCATGCCTTCTCATCCGACGCCGACAGCATACCGAGATGCTGAGGGGGCAGTTTATGAAGCGGTAGAGGGGACGTTGAGAGAGTGGTACCCAGCTGAGCAGCCGTACCTCATCACCGCGACCAACACTGATAACCCACGCAAAACTCCGTACGCGTGCGACACCACAGGCTGCCCACTATACCGCGCCGGAGTCACCATTGACACGGAGGCCGTGCCCCTACCCGCCGTTCGCCTCCGCTACCTTGGGGGGAACTCTCGCATGGCCCCACACGGCTACAAACACAATCGGGGGGACGACTTCGTCCACTACCCCATCACCGACGGCCAAGGCGTGACTCGCCAGGCGATAAAGTATACAGCTGCCCCCTTTACGCCGAACCTCAAGTTCGGGAGGCGGGCAAACCCCACTACGCCCCCGAAGATCTCTACCCCTTGGTCGCAGGGCACAGCAACCAGCACCGGACCGACCGCGCGGTCAACGAGCTGAAGGACGTGGGGGTAAAAGCTGAGTTGACCAGATTCCGTGCCTATCGACATGAGGCTGAGAGGATGGAACAGCGATTGCACGCCCTGGCCCAGGCGCTTGGAGGGGTACAGGCGGAACTCGCTCGGTGCAAGTTCCGCTTGGAGATGGTGAACGTGCTGGACAGGATCACGGAGAGGCAGGAAGCATGGGTTGGTGGAGTCGGCCCCACTCGGCGCCGTGGGCGTCGCGGCTGAAGAGGGGGTGATGTCACAGCCACGGGGACAGACGCTTACTATACGGTATGGCCACGTTAGTAAGTCATAATGAGTCATGGACAGGGGATCAGTCAGCACGAGTAGCAGAATCACATGCCGATGTGGCATGCTCTTATCACATGGTAGTTGTAGTAGGGTTCGAGCTACTTACGCTACTAGTCGTACGGTTTTGGGAGGAGCTTTAAAGCAACCTCACAAATGTATAAATAGTGGCGTGATAAGACCAAGATACGCCATCTTGGTCTTCTTCAATCACCACCTTCTCTCTCATCTTTTACGTGTGCTTCGCTTGTCTCACTCCGAGCAAGTCGTCTTATCGATCGTCGGAATACCTAGTGGCACGACTTGCCCTAGTGTACATCTGGATCACGTGCCTCGTTAAGTGCCGTGTATCCCATGACCAGGTCACGTGACCTTGAAGAGATATTTCGCTAAGTCGTGAACGCCCTTCCGCATCCAAGTCGGACTAACGCTAGTGGTGGCGTTACAATTGACAAGTTATTTGGATGAGAGGATTTTCTCGACGCTTGAACCAAGCGGCCTGGGCTAGAGCATTGAATTTGAACGTGTACACTAGCAGATACTGATCCATGTGAATCCCAGTTCTCTTCACATCTGCACACGCAACGGCCGAACGACAAGTGTTACGATCAGAGCTTGCAACATCAAGCTGATTGTAGCAGAGGAGCGTCACAAGCCCGAACAACGTTCCGGGTTGTCGCTTAAGTAAGACCTTGCGCTACGGCGAGCGAATTTCAGTAATAAGACCTTGCGCAAGGACAAGCGAATGGAGCTAGAGTGTGGATTGGAGACAAGACACAAGACTAGAATGAGGGGCTACAGGCTACCCTACAGGCTCTTTTATACTGTACATTCTATAGTATTTTTCTGTTATTTTTGTATGTTTTTACCAAAGAGTGCAGTCAATTGCACCATCCGAGTCACATGATCCACAGTGGGTCACATGCTCTGTCTGTAGTGCCACTTTTCCAAACAGAACCCGGGAACTTTCCAAAACATGAAACACGAGAACATGAGGCAAAATGTGAGAACATAGAAGAGAAGCGGCATCAGAAAGAGAAGGAAAACTACGAGAACAGAAGGGTTGCTTTATCGATGGCACGATCAGGGTGATCGCGACATACGCCCCTTTCTTGACTGATTCGTCCCGAATCAGGTTTTTCTATTCATTTTGATGGGCCGGTACTTCTTACGGAAGCTATGGACTGCCAAGGTTTCTCCGAGGGGAAAGGGTGAAGGGGAATACTTGGCTTCTTTAGCCCCTGGTCGGTAGCAGAAGGCCAGATGTTCGCGAATTTCATCGTAAGTCGGTGGGTCCGGTGTTGGCAACCTCTGGACCGGTGTAACGCCACCACTGGCGTTAGTCCGACTTGGACGCGGAAGGGCGTTCACGACTTAGCGAAATATCTCTTCGAGGTCACGTGACCTGATCACGGGATACACGGCGCTTAACGGGACACGTGATCCAGAGTTACACTAGGGCAAGTCGTGCCACTAGGTAGTCCGACGATCGATAAGACGACTTGCTCGGATCGAGACAAGCGAAGCGCACACAAGAGAAGAGGATGAGAGTGGTGATTGAAGAAGACCAAGATGGCGGATCTTGGTCTTATCGGGCCACTATTTATACATGTACGAGGATGCTTTAAAGCTCCTCCCGAATCTGTAGGCGACTAGTAGCGTAAATAGCTCGAACCCTATTACAGCTACTACTAGGAACGAGTCATAGTACCGTTACATGTGATACTATGGCTGACTGATATGTGAAGTCCATGACACACTACTACTTACTAACGCGGTCATATTCGTATAGTAAGAGTCCACGTCTGCAACCGTGACATCACCCCCTTTTCAGCTGCGACGCCCACGGCGCCGAGTGGGGCCGATCCCTCCCATCCAAGCCTCCTGTCTCTCCGTCACTCGATCCAACACGTTAGCCATCTCGAGGCGGAACTTACAACGGGCCAGCTCCGCCTGTACTCCCCCGAGGGCCTGAGCTAAGGTGTGGAGCCTTTGCTCCATCCGCTCGGCCTCCTGTCGATAGGCGCGGAAGCGGGTCACCTCGGCGTTGAGCCCCACATCCTTCAACTCGTTCAGCGCCCGGTCCATTCGGTGCTGGTTGCTGTGTCCTCCGACGAGGGGGTAGAGGTCCTCCGGGGCGTAGTGGGGTTTGCCCGCCTCGCGTACCTGGGGCTCCGCGTACAAGGGTCGGCTGTAGACCTTGTCGCTATCGTCGATGAGGCCGAGCACCAGGGGGTCGGGGCCGGCTATGACCTGGACGAAGGTCACCTGGCGGGTCACTCCCTGCGCGTCGGTGATGGGGTAATGGACAAAGTCGTCCCCCCGATTATGTTTGTAGCCGTGAGGCGCGGTGCGGGCGTTACCTCCCAGGTAGCGGAGGCGGACGGCGGGCAGGGTGCGGTCCTCCGTGTCGACGATAACCCCTCCCCGATAGAGGGGTCGCCCCGTGGAGTCACATGCGTAAGGAGTTTCCCGGGGGTCGTCAGAGTCGGTAGCCGTGATGAGGTAAGGTTGCTCAGCTGGATACCATTCCCTTAACGTTCCTTCCACTGCCTCGTACACTGCTCTCTCAGCGTCTCGGTGTGTTGTCGGCGTCGATGGAAGAGGCAGGCTCTCTTGGCCGCGGCTACCGCTAGTTGACGCCTCTCCCATGCCCCCGCCGAGTTCCTCCAATCCCGCGTCTTCATCCACTCTTGCCACCTGAGAGTCGCTGGCGTCTTCTTCTTGTTTGAGCTCGACCCGGACGGGGAGAGGTCGAGATGGGGGACTCGCAAAGAGTCCGACAGCTGTACGAAGCCGAGTAATTTCGGCTTCGGTGTAGGGCGCCGTGTTGAGGCGGTCCCCTCGGTGGTTGAGCAGCCAATAGGTTGCTGGCTGGTCGGGCTCGTCGATATCGGTGATGGATTGTGCATTGGCGAGAGCCTCCCGGAGTTCTTCATGGGTGAGGCTGTCAACGAGGCGGGCGGCGAGAGGGGTGGAAGAGGAGGAAGTGGGAAGAGACATTTCGATTGTAGTGATGGAGCCAGTGTGAGGAGATGGGGGGTAAGTCGTGGTTTGTCCTCGTCTTATATGTATCTTCCTTTGGTTTAAGCCCCGCTCGTACTCCGCTATGGCTTCGTCAGCGAATACGTCATTCTTGTCGACCCACTGGTTCTCCGAGTCGGAGTATCCTTTCCATTTCACAAGGTATTGCAATTTCTTGCTCCGGCCAAACTTCCTGGAGTCTAGAATGTGCTCCACTTCGTATTCCTCTTCTCCATCCACTAGATCCGGTGGCGGGCGCTGGAAGTTTTCTCCATGCATGGGCGTCTCGCGATAAGGCGTGAGTAAATCAATGTGGAATATGGGGTGAATACTCCACTGCGTGGGAAGTTCCAATTGATAGTTGACCGGTGAGAGTACCCGTGTAATCTTGAAGGGACCGTGTCGTCGTGCCGCTAGTTTGGCAGTTGGCTGATTGGTTCGGAGGTGTCGTCCTTCCAGCCATACTTGATCTCCGACTTGGTACCTGGGCGTGTTCCGGTGTTTGACCCACAGTGATTGTGCCTTCTTGATAAGGTTCTGGGCTTCTTTCCGTGCTTCTCGGAACTGTTGGAGCCGCGTGAGTATCTGTGGGATTGGGGATGGCTTATCGATCCAATCAGCGCGCGGGTCGTATCCCATCATGAGCGAGAATGGGGACTTCCTTGTTGCCTCGTGTGGCCAATTGTTGTGCGCGAATTCCACCATAGGTAGGAATTGCGCCCAGTTATCTTGACGCTCGTTGGTCCAGAACCGCAGATATTGTTCCAGCCACTGATTGGTGCGCTCCGATTGTCCGTCTGTTCGTGGGTGGTAGGCCATGGAAATATTCTGGTAGATGCCGAGGATCCGGCACAGTTCCCGCGTGAATTTTGATGTGAATCTCGGATCACGGTCGCTGATGATTTTCGCCGGTAATCCGAATCTCCGAAAGACGTGGGTGACGTACAATGCAGCCGTTTCCTCCGCGGATATCTCTTCGTTGCAGGGGATGAACACTGATGCTTTGGTGCAATTGTGGTCGGTTACGGTGAGGATCGAATCGTAACCCTGTGACTCCGGTAGTTTAGTGATGAAGTCGAGAGCAATGACTTCAAATGGCTTAGCATCGGGTGTCGGTGTAATGGGTACCAGTGGGGCTTTCGTGGGGCGGTTGTTAACCTTGTGTCGTTGGCATTCTGCGCACCCTTGGACGTATTCGGTGACGTGTTTCAGCATGTTTGGCCACCAGTGATCACGTTCAATGATCCTTGCAGTTCGCTTAATTCCCGGATGGCCGTAGACTGGAGGGTCATGATGGTTAGCGATGACGGTGCGGATTTCCGTCAGTCCTCCGGTGACTACTCGTGCGCCTTGGTGGTACCATATCCCATTGACCTTTTTGAGTTTGTGCGGGTCTACCCAAGGGCGTAAGACGTCTTCATCCTGTTTGTGGACTTCTGGCGTTTGCGTGGTGATGTTGCGCACAAATACCTTTTCTGGCAAGATGATGACTCCTTCGTTATCTCTTTCCCCTCGGTCGTAGTCGGGTCTTCGTGATAGGGCATCTGCCCGACCGTTGTTGGTGCCTTTGATGTGGTGAATCTCGAAGTCGTATTCCATGAGTTCTAAGACCTCTCGGGCTACACGGCGACTTATCTTCTGAGGTGTTTTCCAGTGCGTGAGGTTCAGGTGGTCCGAGAAGATTTTGACCTTGTGTGGTGAGCCTGCGAGGAATGGTCTCCAGTGTCGTAGTGCCTTGACGATTGCTAGGAGTTCCAGGTCATAAATGTCGTAGTTACGCTCCGCCTCATTCAGGGTGGCTGAGAAGTATCCAAGAGGGTGTCTTTTTCCGTCTTGTTTCTTCTGCAGGAGTACTGCCCCTACTGCGTATCCGGATGCATCCACCTCGAGTTCGAATTGGTCCGTGAGGGTAGGGTGTGCAAGTACTGGTTCGCTGGTGACTAGTCGTTTGAGGGTTTGGAATGCCGTTTCTTCGTCTTTGCCCCACGTCCATTCCGCATCTTTGCATGTAAGTTTATTGAGGGCTCGTGCGTACGTGGTGAAACCGCGAATGAAAAGGCAGTAGAAATTGCAGAAGCCCAAAAAGGATCGTACGTTGCGTACCTTCGTGGGTGTGGGCCAGTCGCGTATGCCAGCGATTTTTACTGGGTCCATGCGAGTCACCCCCTTTTCAAGAATTACCCCCAGGTAATCCATTCGCGGTTGGTGGAAGGTGCATTTCGACGGTTTGAAGTAAAGGTCATGGTCCATTGCGACTTGAAGTACGGCGCAGATGGCGTCGATGTGTGCTTGAAGGCCGATGTGTTCCAGTGTTGCGATTCCGATGTCGTCCATATAAACGCGGATTATGGTTCCCATAGCTGCGAAGACGCGGATGGTATCGCCTAGGATATCGTTCATCATATTCTGGAATGTTGCCGGTGAGTTCGTGAGGCCAAAGTACATAACGAGGGGTTCGAATAGTCCGTATTTTGTTTTGAACGCCGCTTTGTACTCGTCGCCTTCCTTGATGCGTATGTTGTTATACCCCCAGCGGACGTCGAGCTTGGTGAATATATGTCCATTCCCAAGGTCGTTAATTAGTTCTGACATGAGAGGTAGCGGGTATTGGTTACGTATCGTGCAGGCGTTGATCTTTTGGTAATCTTGTACTGGCCTTAGCTTGCCGTCTTTCTTCTTTATGAAGAAGAATGATGATGCGTAGGGTGATTTCGAGGGTCTGATGTAGCCTAGCTTGAGCTGTTCGTCCAGCCATTCGCGTAGTTGTCCGTCCTCGTCTTGCGACATTGGGTAGACTTTGCAGTCAATGCTGGGGGGTGTTCCGGGCTTGAAGTCAATGGCGTGATCCCATGGTCTCGAAGGTGGGAAGCGGTGGGATGCCTCCTCGCTGAAGATCTTTGCGAAACGTTGGTATGGCTCTGGGAGGGTTGTCACGGTCGTGTCCTGGTGAGCTGCGATGGCCAGTTCGGTGGCTGTGGTGCGTATCTGGCATTCCTCTTCGAGTTCTTGGACGATATTTTCTGCTTCATGTTGGGTGATTGCACCAGCAATCATGGTCTGGGGTTCTTCGGGGTTGATCGATCGTAATACTACTGGGAGCGCTCCTTCGTGGATGGTGGCGTGTGCCCAGCTGATCGTTGGTTCGTATGTGGCTAGCCAGGGGTATCCGAGGACGAGGTCCTCGTTACCTATGTCGGTGACTAGGAACCTCATAACCTTTGAAACACCGTTGGTCTGGACGTCTAGGTCGATAAAGTGTGTGATAGACCCAGCTTTGTTTTCGGTGTTGTCTATGTTCCATATTTTCTTCGGCTTTTCAAGGGCTTGCAGCCCGAGGCCCATGCGCTTAGCAAACGCGGGTCTTATAAAGTTGTCTGTGGCTCCGGAGTCGACGAGCCCCTTGATGTCGGCCATTGAGTAATTTGTACGAATCGATACTGGAATTCGGAGCGAACGGTAGCGAGTCATGATTACAGAATTACAATTGACTGCCCTCACCCAGGCCGATGGGTTCAGGCGTCCTGAAAACCCTCTTGGGTCCAGAGATCTTTGAATACGAGGTCCTTGACCTCGTCGCTTGCTCCCCTCAACGTTTCCATCCACCCCTTGGCTTGCTCCTCGGGCATGGCCTCTGCGCGGCGTACCGTCGCTGGCTCCTGGTCGTAGTAGCCGGTTTCCGTACTGCGACTGGTGCTCGCGCGTGGTTGATACTGCTGCTTCTGCTTCCTGGGGCGCGTACAATCCCGTGAGAAGTGACCCGGGTTGTTACAGTTGTAACATATCACTTCCCTCATGTCGCGGCGTTGTCCGCCTCCTCGGTTTTGTCCTGGCCCTCCTCTCGGCGGGAAGGGCGGTCGCTGGTTCCCGCGGTTGGGGTCTCCTACTTCCGCGAGACGTGCGCGGGTACGATCCGCCAATGTGTCCATAGCGTTCGGGTCGTAGCGCGGTGGTGGGAACCTAGGTGGTGCCCATTGCGGAGTATATCCGTGGTTTTGTTGAGGTCGCGGCGGTGGGTTATTGCGAGGTGTGGCAGTGAGCCCTAGGCGAGCGCGTAGATGAATATATTGCTTTTGTCGATGGAGGGCAGCTTCTTTCCACTCGTTGAATGTCTGTGGGTCGTCCAACTCGTAGATTTTTGTGAATAGGGCTCTTGGTAGCCCGGCCGTAAATCGGTCCAAGGTTTGGCGGTCGTTGAGGCGGTAATCAGCCTTCCGCGCTAGTTGTTCGAAGTTGGTGACGTACGAATCAATGTCATCACCGATCATTTTAAATCCCTTGGCCAACGTGGCCTGCGCTTGCTCCTGCTCGAGTACGTTCGAGAACCGATCAGAGAATCCCGCTGTCAGCATATCCCATAGGAATGGGTCGTATCGGTTGCGTCCCTGGTGTAGCTCGTTGTTGAGCCACTGGAGGAATCCGAGCGTCCAGTTGGATACTCGCGGGCCTTTGATGAAGCCTAAGAACAGTAGGCATCATCGGTAGACGTTTGTCATGATTGGCGCTTCTGAGTTCTGCCCCCAGTAAATGTGCCACTGGGTGAGGAACGACTCGTACTCATCTTGATTTCCGTCGAAGATACTAGGGGGTTCTCCCACTAGCTTATCTGTTCTGTGTGGCGCGCCTGGTGCCGGTCCTGTTGCCGGCGGGGGTGGCGGTGGTGGTCCTCCACCAAAGGGGTCTCCTCCTCCTCCTCCTCCGAATTGAGGTTGTCGTCCTCCAAATGGGGGTCTTCCTCCTCCTGGCGGCCCTTGGCCGAAGCTTCCTCTGGGTCTTCTCGGTTGTGCGGGTCCTCCTGCCCCTGGTGGGGGGTCAGGGATGTCTGGTCCTACTGCTCTAAAGATTGCCGCGTCGTCTGCGGTCATTCGGTGTCCGGTTGTGGGGTTAATAGGACGTAGATAGGATTCCGCTTCTTCGGTAATCCTTCTGGCTTCCTCGCGTGCTTGATCTTCCTGAGTTATGGTCGCCGTTGCCATATCTGTGGGCGGGTGGATCTCGATATTCTCGGGTTCGTTGATGCGTAGGGACTCAGCTGTTTGTATTATTTCCCCTACTTCGGATTCGTCTTCGCCGTCTGTTTCTTCGTCGTCCCCACTAGTTTCGGACGGGGCGGGGGTTCTTGGTTCTGATGTGCTGGGTTCTTGTTCTGGTTGTCCGTCGATGCGTCCCCACTCTTCTCGCGTGGGTAGGTTCCTAGAGTCGATGTCGCAGTTATAGTTTCTTCCTGCTGGTCGTACTGCGTCGTATTGGTTGTCTATCGGGTTCCAGGTAATTTCAACCCAACAAAGATGGTCGAAGTTGAACTCAACAGGGTGGTATCGGGTTGGCCCCGATGCGAAGTCTACAAAGTAGCCTGTCTCTCCTCGGTATTCTCTCCACCGAGCGGCTCCTAGAAATTGTACTGGTACGTTGCGGTCTCCTCGTCGCTCGAGGGAGTAGGTTCGAAAGTCTCTCCACTGGTCTCGGGTTGTGAACGCCACGGTGAAAGGATCTTGGTCTTAATGTAACGCCACCACTGGCGTTAGTCCGACTTGGACGCGGAAGGGCGTTCACGACTTAGCGAAATATCTCTTCGAGGTCACGTGACCTGATCACGGGATACACGGCGCTTAACGGGACACGTGATCCAGAGTTACACTAGGGCAAGTCGTGCCACTAGGTAGTCCGACGATCGATAAGACGACTTGCTCGGATCGAGACAAGCGAAGCGCACACAAGAGAAGAGGATGAGAGTGGTGATTGAAGAAGACCAAGATGGCGGATCTTGGTCTTATCGGGCCACTATTTATACATGTACGAGGATGCTTTAAAGCTCCTCCCGAATCTGTAGGCGACTAGTAGCGTAAATAGCTCGAACCCTATTACAGCTACTACTAGGAACGAGTCATAGTACCGTTACATGTGATACTATGGCTGACTGATATGTGAAGTCCATGACACACTACTACTTACTAACGCGGTCATATTCATATAGTAAGAGTCCACGTCTGCAACCGTGACAACCGGTACTCCGGGGTCCGCTTTGGTGCCTGTCTTCTCGTCTTTTTGCATTTCGCGTTTTGGTGCCTTCGGACGTGGTTTGTAATCGAAGTACTTTGGGAGTGGTTTTGATCGACGGGCCAGTTGTGGGCGAAGTCGTTTTGTCGGACGTTCATCGTCTGCGTCCGATCCCGAGTGTCGTTTCTTCTGGGCATAGAGGTGTAAGGGGTGATTCTGTGGTACAATTGCCTCTTTTCGGGGTTCTTCAGCTTCGATTTCTGTTTGTGGCGTGGTGGGCTGTACCAAGTCGGGGTCTTTAGGTCATTCGAGAGCCCCACGCGGGAAGAGGTGTCAGTGGCGTGAATTTGAAACCGAGGAAGTCGAGGGTTTTACCCCCCCAAAAGAATGCGTGTCGTCCTCGACACGAATGGTCTGGGTTTGAGGCGGGGCCCAGACGTCTTCAGGACCTTCTTCGGCGTCAAACCATTTGTCTTCGTCAACGTCGATGGATGTGTGGACGGGGGATACGGGCGGAAGGTAGGAGCCAAACATGCCGGGGAGAGGTGGAAACTCGTCATCGAGAGCGAGAGTGTCGAGAAAGTGGGATGTGAGGGGCTCGAGAGAGGGCGAGGCAGAGTTCGATCGAGGGTAGGTGTTTGGTGACAGCGGAGGTGACGAGCAGGATTCTGAAGGACTACAGTTGGAGGAGGGAGTGGGGGAGGCGGATCTGAGAGTGGTGAATGTTTGGGGTCCCAGAGAGGCAAAAGCGAGGGCATTTATTTGTGCTCCAGGGGTGTCCAGGTAGTCAGCAAAGGCAAGGGTTTCGAGAATGTGCGTGCGTTCGTCTGGGCTGAGGGCCAAGACGGTCTGGATCACGTCTTGGGTGTTGGATCGGATGTCGAGGGGCGACGTACCAACTTCGTTGATCGTCTGTGGTTTGTGGCGCTTCGGACAGTCTTTAGTCAGATGCCCAGTTTGCTGGCAGTAGAAGCATCGGCCTTCTCTTTGACAGCGGGCATATTCTTCATCGGTCAGGGTAGTGGGGAACATGCGGCGTGTCGTAGTGATGGCATCTACTTCCATTGGAATGACATCAAGCGAGGTGGAAGTAGGTGGGGGTGCAGTGACGGTGGTGGTAAGAGGGAAAGGGTCCGAACAACGGGAGGTTTTGATACCACGAGCTTGTAGACAACTGACTAAGGTGCAGGCGCGTTGAGCTTCCGCGCGGGCGGCCTCTTGCCATTCGGTCATTGTGTCTGGAAGAGTGGTGCGTTGAATACATGCGCGGAGTAGAGATTCAGTGAGTCCTCTGCGGAAGAACTCTACAGTTCCGCTCGTGTCTCGGTGCCATTCCGCAGCAGCCGCGAGATATTCAAATTGCGCGATGTACGTATCAACGTCGTCCCCTTTCATGTGGAGCGTAGTCAGTTTTTGGTATGCATTTTGTTTGCTTAGCGTGTCGGTCCACGCCGTTTTGAAGGATGCCTCGAACAGCGTCCACAGTTGTTCGTCTGTTTCCGGAACAGGATTTACTCGACGAGTCGTTAGTTCATCGAGTTTCTGCTCTTTGAGGTCCACCCAGTCGTTGACCGCTGGCCCGCGTATCAGTCCGAGTGCGCATATGTGTTACGATCCTAGAGGCGGGCTCGTGACCGCGTCACTACCGCTTAGTCGTAATGGCTACTGGCTGCCTCACAGCTTGCAGGGAAGAACAACTCTTGAGCTTCCAAGAGGAGAACTGCCTATATTGCCAGGCAGAGCACTAGGGGTAAGACCACTTGTCCTTCAGCAAAGGGCAAGGGAATGGAACTAGATTGCAAGACAAAAGACAAAGGACAAGACTAGAACAAGGAATACAGGGTGTACTACAGGTTCTTTAAATACTGTACAAGAACTCCTATTTTTCTATGTTTTTCTCTTATTTGTGTGCTGGCAGAAACAAGGGGCAAGACTCTGAAACAATTAGAACATTCTAGCAGAAGGAGAAGCTGAGTCTGAAATGCAGAGGGGGAAACTGAGAACTTTTCCAGAAGCAAGAAGTAGCAAAACAAGAACTTTCTGTAAAACAGACAGAAATAGAAATCTAGAAATGTAGGCCCGAGGTTTCTCCAAATTCTAGAAGCAGCAGAAGATGGAACATGAAACTGGAAGGGACTGATGGCACGATCTGATCGTGACAATATGACACGCAAGTATGGGTGTTGTAACGCCACCACCGGCGTTAGTCCGACTTGGACACGAAAGGGCGTTCACGACTTAGCGAAATATCTTCTTTGAAGTCACGTGACCTGGTCACGAGATACACGGCGCCTACGAGCACGTGATCTTGACGTACACTAGGGCAAGTCGTGCCACTAGGTATTCCGACGATTGATAGGACGACTTGCTCGAAGTGAGGCAAGCGAATCACACGAGAGAGAGACGAGAAGAAGGTGGTGAATTGAAGAAGACCAAGATGGCATATCTTGGTCTCATCGTGCCACTATTTATACATTTACGAGGTTGCTTTAAAGCTCCTCCTGAAACTTGTACGACTAATAGCGTAAGTAGCTCGAATCCTACTACAGCTATCATGTGATAAGTACATGCCACATCGGCATGTGATTCTGCTACGTACGCTGACTGATCTCCTGTCCATGACTCATTACAACTTACTAATGTGGTCATACCGTATAGTAAGTGTCCGTTCCCGCGATCGTGACATCACCCCCTTTTCAGCTGCGACGCCCACGGCGCCGAGTGGGGCCGATCCCTCCCATCCAAGCTTCCTGTCTCTCCGTCACCCGATCCAACACATTAGCCATCTCGAGGCGGAACTTGCAGCGGGCGAGCTCCGCCTGTACCCCGCCGAGCGCTTGAGTTAAGGCATGGAGCCGCTGCTCCATCCGCTCGGCCTCCTGCCGGTAAGCGCGAAATCGGGTCACCTCAGCCTTAAGCCCAACGTCCTTCAACTCGTTCAGCGCCCGATCCATCCGGTGTTGGTTGCTGTGCCCACCGACAAGGGGGTAGAGGTCTTCCGGGGCGTAATGGGGCTTGCCCGCCTCACGCACCTGTGGCTCCGCGTACAAGGGTCGGCTGTAGACCTTGTCGCTGTCGTCGACGAGGCCTAGCACTAGGGGGTCGGGGCCGGCGATGACCTGAACGAAGGTCGCTTGACGGGTCACTCCCTGCGCATCGGTGATGGGGTAGTGGACGAAGTCGTCCCCCCGATTGTGTTTGTAGCCGTGAGGTGTGGCGCGGGCATTGCCTCCCAGGTAACGGAGACAGACGGCGGGTAGGGTGTGGTCCTCCGTGTCGATGACGACTCCTCCCCGATAGAGTGGTCACCCGGTAGAGTCGCAGGCGTAGGGAGTCTCGCGGGGGTCGTCAGAGTCGGTAGCCGTGATCAGGTAGGGCTGCTCAACTGGGTACCATTCCTTCAACGTCCCTTCCACTGCTTCATACACTGCTCTCTCAGTGTCTCAGTATGCTGTCGGCGTCGGTGGAGGAGGCAGGCCCTCTTGGCCGCGGCTACCGCTAGTTGACGCCTCTCCCACGCCCCCGCTGAGTCTCTCCAATCCCGCGTCTTCATCCATTCCTGCCACCTGAGGGTCGCAGGCGTCTTCTTCTTGCTTGAACTCGACCCGAACGGGGAGAGGTCGAGATGGGGGACTCGCAAAGAGTCCGACAGCTGTACGAAGCCGAGTAATTTCGGCTTCGGTGTAGGGCGCCGTATTGAGGCGATCCCCGCGGTGGTTGAGGAGCCAGTAGGTTGCTGGCTGGTCGGGTTCGTCAATGTCGGTGATGGATTGTGCGTTGGTGAGAGCCTCCCGGAGTTCTTCATGGGTGAGGCTGTCGACGAGACGGGCAGCGAGAGGGGTGGAAGAGGAGGAAGTGGGAAGAGACATGTCGATTTGAGTGAGGATTCCAGGTTGAGAGGATGGGGAATGAGTCGAGGTTCGTCCTCTTCTTATGTGTATCTTCCTTGCGTTTGAGCTCCGCTCATACTCCGCTAGTGCCTCGTCAGCGAATACGTCATCTTTATTGACCCACTGGTTCTCCGAGTCGGGGTACCCTTTCCATTTTACGAGGTACTGCAGTTTCTTGCTCCGGCCAAACCGCCTGGAATCTAGAATGCGCTCCACTTCATACTCCTCTTCGCCGTCTACTAGATCCGGTGGTGGGTATTGGAAGTTTTCCCCGTGCAGGGGCGTCTCGCGATAAGGCGTGAGTAAGTCGATGTGAAATATGGGATGAATACTCCACTGTGTGGGAAGTTCCAGTTGGTAGTTGACCGGTGAGAGAACGCGTGTGATTTTGAAGGGGCCGTGCCATCGTGCCGCTAGCTTGGCAGTCGGTTGATTGGTTCGAAGGTGCCGTCCTTCTAGCCACACTTGATCTCCGACTTGGTACTTGGGTGTGTTCCGGTGTTTGATCCACAGCGATTGTGCCTTTTTGATGAGGCCCTGGGCTTCTTTCCGTGCTTCTCGGAATTGTTGGAGTCGCGTGAGCACCTGTGGGATTGGGGATGGCTTATCGATCCAATCAGCACGCGGGTCGTATCCCATCATGAGCGAAAACAGGGACTTCCTGGTCGCTTCATGTGGCCAGTTGTTGTGCGCGAACTCCGCCATTGGCAGGAATCGCGCCCAATTATCTTGACGCTCATTGGTCCAGAACCTGAGGTATTGCTCTAGCCATTGATTGGTTCTTTCCGATTGTCCGTCTGTTCGGGGGTGATATGCCGTGGAGATGTTTTGGTAGATGCCGAGGATTCGGC
Source organism: Lactarius akahatsu (assembly GCA_021524915.1). Classification (NCBI taxonomy): domain Eukaryota; kingdom Fungi; phylum Basidiomycota; class Agaricomycetes; order Russulales; family Russulaceae; genus Lactarius; species Lactarius akahatsu. Next base: position 406,142 of record JAKELL010000003.1, read on the forward strand.
ACAATTCGCGTGTGAATTTTGATGTGAATCTTGGGTCTCGGTCGCTGATGATTTTTGCCGGTAATCCGAATCTCCGAAACACATGAGTGACGTACAATGCGGCTGTTTCCTCTGCGGATATTTCCTCGTTGCAGGGGATGAATACCGATGCTTTGGTGCAGTCATGGTCCGTTACGGTGAGGATGGAGTCATACCCCTGTGACTCCGGTAGTTTAGTGATGAAGTCAAGGGCAATGACTTCGAACGGCTTAGCGTCGGGTGTCGGTGTAATGGGTACTAGCGGGGCTCTCGTCGGGCGGTTGTTGACTTTGTGGCGTTGGCATTCCGCACAGCCCTGAACGTATTCTGTGACATGTTTCAACATATTTGGCCACCAGTGGTCGCGTTCGATGATCCTTGCAGTTCGCTTGATTCCCGGATGACCGTAGACGGGGGGGTTATGATGGTTGGTGATAACAGTGCGGATTTCCGTGAGTCCTCCGGTGACTACTCGCGCACCTTGATGGTACCAGATCCCGTTGATTTTCTTGAGTTTGTGCGGGTCTACCCAAGGGCGTAGGACACTTTCATCTTGTTCGTGGGCTTCTGGCGCTTGCGTGGTGACATTGCGTACGAATACCTTTTCCGGTAAGACAACAACTCCTTCGTTGTCTCGCTCTCCTCTGTCGTAGTCGGGTCTCCGTGATAGGGCGTCCGCGCGGCCGTTGTTGGTTCCTTTGATATGGTGAATTTCGAAGTCGTATTCCATGAGTTCCAGGACTTCTCGAGCTACGCGACGACTTATCTTCTGGGGTGTTTTCCAGTGGGTGAGATTGAGGTGGTCCGAGAATATCTTGATTTTGTGCGGGGATCCTGCCAAGAACGGTCTCCAGTGTCGCAGTGCTTTGACGATTGCTAAAAGTTCTAAATCGTAGATGTCGTAGTTGCGTTCTGCTTCGTTCAAGGTAGCCGAATAGTATCCTGAGGGGGTGTCTTTTCCCATCTTGTTTCTTTTGCAGGAGTACTGCACCTACTGCGTATCCGGATGCGTCTACCTCAAGTTTGAATTGGTCCGTGAGCGTGGGGTGTGCGAGTACCGGTTCACTAGTGACTAGGTGTTTGAGGGTTTGAAAGGCGTTTTCCTCGTCTTTGCCCCACGTCCATTCTGCGTCCTTGCGTGTAAGTTTGTTGAGGGCTCGTGCGTACGTGGCGAAACTGCGAATGAAGAGGCAGTAAAAATTGCAGAAGCCGAGAAAGGAGCGTACATCGCGTACCTTCGTGGGTGTGGGCCAGTCGCGTATGCCAGCGATTTTTATGGGGTCCATGCGAGTCACCCCCTTTTCAAGAATTACCCCCAGGTAATCCATTCGCGGTTGGTGGAAGGTGCACTTCGACGGTTTGAAGTAAAGGTCGTGATCCATTGCGACCTGAAGTACTGCACAGACGGCATCAATGTGTGCTTGAAGTCCGATGTGTCCCAGTGTCGCGATGCCGATGTCGTCCATGTAGACACGAATGATGGTGCCCATAGCTGCGAAGATGCGAATGGTGTCGCCGAGAATGTCGTTCATCATGTTCTGGAATGTTGCCGGTGAGTTTGTGAGTCCAAAGTACATGACAAGCGGTTCGAATAGTCCATATTTTGTCTTAAAGGCTGCTTTGTATTCGTCGCCTTCTTTGATGCGTATGTTGTTGTACCCCCATTGGACGTCGAGTTTGGTGAATATGTGCCCGTTTCCGAGGTTGTTGATGAGTTCCGACATGAGTGGTAGGGGGTATTGGTTGCGCACCGTACAGGCATTGATCCGTCGATAGTCTTGCACTGGCCTCAGTTTCCCGTCTTTCTTCTTGATGAAGAAGAATGATGATGCATAGGGTGACTTTGAGGGTCGGATGTAGCCTAACTTGAGTTGTTCATCCAGCCATTCGCGTAGTTGCCCGTCCTCGTCTTGTGACATTGGATAGACTTTGCAGTCGATGCTAGGGGGTGTGCCCGGTTTGAAGTCAATTGCGTGGTCCCATGGGCGTGATGGTGGAAATCGGTGGGATGCCTCTTCGCTGAAGATCTTTGCAAATAGTTGGTATTGCTCGGGGAGTTCTGCGACGACCGCGTTTTGGTTAGCAGCTATGGCAAGTTCGGTGGCCGTGGTACGTATCTGGCATTCCTCTTCGAGTTCCTGAACGATATTTTCTGCTTCGTTTTGAGTGATTGCGCCGGCGATGGTGGTTTGCGGTTCCGCGGGGTTAATTGACCGAAGTACCACCGGGAGTGCTTCTTCATGAATGGTGGCGTGTGCCCAGCTGATGGTTGGTTCGTACGTGGCTAGCCAGGGGTACCCGAGGACGAGGTCTTCGTTTCCTATGTCTGTGACGAGGAACCTCATGACCTTTGAAACACCATTGGTCTGGACATTTAGATCGATAAAGTGCGTGATGGACCCAGCTTTGTTTTCCGTATTATCAATGTTCCATATCTTCTTAGGTTTCTCAAGGGTTTGTAGCCCTAGGCCCATGCATTTGGCGAACGCGGGTCTTATAAAATTGTCGGTGGCTCCTGAGTCGACAAGCCCTTTGATATCAGCCATGGATTAACTTGTACGAATCGAGACTGGAATTCGAAGAGAACGATAGCGAGTCATGATTACAGAGTTACAATTGACTGCCCTCACCCAGGCCGATGGGTTCAGGCGTCCTGAAAACCCTCTTGGGTCCAGAGGTCTTTAAATACGAGGTCTTTAACCTCGTCATTAGCTCCCCTCAACGTCTCTATCCACCCTTTAGCTTGTTCCTCGGGTGTGGCTTCTGCGCGGCGCGCCGTTACCGGTTCCTGGTCGTAGTAACTGGTCTCTGTGCTGCGACTTGTGCTCGCACGTGGTTGGAATTGTTGTCTCGGCTTCCTAGGGTGTGTGCACTCTCGTGAGAAGTGGCCTGGGTTATCGCAGTTATAGCAAATAACTTCCCTCATGTCACGGCGTTGCCCATTCCCTTTGTTCTGCCCTGGTCCTCTTCTTAGTGGGAAGGGCGGTCGCTGATTTCCGCGATTTGGGTCTCCTACTTCCGCGAGGTGTGCGCGGGTGCGATCCGCTGATGTGTCCATCGCGTTTGGGTCGTGGCGTGGCGATGGGAATCTTGGGGGTGCCCATTGTGGGGCGTACCCTCGGCTTTGTGGTGGTCGCGGCGGAGTGTTGTTACGGGGTGTGGCGGTGAGCCCTAGGCGAGCACGCAGGTGGATGTATTGCTTCTGCCTGCGCAATGCTGCTTCCTTCCATTCATTGAAGGTTTGCGGGTCGTCCAGCTCGTAGATTTTGGTGAACAAGGCCCTCGGAAGGCCCGCCGTGAATCAGTCCAGGGTTTGGCGGTCGTTGAGGCGATAGTCAGCCTTCCGTGCTAGTTGCTCGAAGTTGGTGACGTACGAGTCAATGTCATCACCGATCATCTTGAATCCTTTTGCTAGCGTGGCTTGCGCTTGCTCCTGTTCGAGTACGTTTGAGAACCGGTCGGAGAATCCTGCCATCAGCGTGTCCCACAGGAATGGGTCGTATCGGTTGCGCCCTTGATGCAGCTCGTTGTTGAGCCATTGGAGGAATCCGAGCGTCCAGTTTGACACTCGTGGGCCTTTGACGAATCCCAGGAATAGGAGGCATCGTCGATAGACATTGGTCATGATCGGCGCCTCTGAATTTTGTCCCCAGTAGATGTGCCATTGAGTGAGGAAAGACTCGTACTCATCTCGATTTCCATCAAATATGCTAGGTGGTTCTCCCACCAGTTTATCCATTCCGTGGGGTGCGACTGGTCCTGCTGCGGCTGGTGGTGGTGGCGGTGGCCCTCCGCCGAAGGGGTCTCCTCCTCCTCCTCCTCCGAATTGAGGTTGCCGTCTTTCGAAGGGAGGTCTTCCTCCTCCTGGTGGTCCTTGGCCAAAGCTCCCGCCTGGCCTTCTGGGTTGTGCGGGTCCTCCTGCCCCAGGCGGGGGGTCAGGGACGTCTGGTCCTACTGCTCTAAAGATGGCCGCGTCGTCTGCGGTCATGCGATGTCCGGTTGTGGGGTTGATGGGTCGTAGGTGGGCTTCGGCTTCTTCAGCAATCCTTTGTGCTTCTTCGATTTCTAAATTCTCGTGGGTGATTGTGGCTGTGGCCATTTCTATGGGGGGGTGTACTTGAATGTCCTCTGGTTCGTTTATGCGTAGGGACTCAGCTGTTTGTATGATGTCTCCAACTTCTGACTCTTCTTCATTGTCGGTTTCTTCGTCGTCCCCACTGGTTTCGGATGGTGCGGGGGTTCTTGGTTCGGAGGTACTTGGTTCTTCCTCGGGTTGTCCGTCGATACGTCCCCACTCTGCTCGCGTAGGTAGGTTTCTTGAATCGATGTCACAGTTGTAATTTCTCCCCGCGGGGCGTACTGCGTCGTATCGGTTGTCTATGGGGTTCCACGTAATCTCAACCCAGCACAAGTGGTCAAAATTGAACTCAACGGGGCGATATCGAGTTGGCCCCGATGCAAAGTCCACGAAGTATCCGGTCTCCCCGCGATACTCTCTCCACCGAGCGGCTCCTAGAAATTGTGTTGGGACGTTGCGATCCCCTCTGCGATCGAGGGAGTATGTTTGAAAGTTTCTCCACTGGTCTCTTGTTGTGAACGCCACGATGAGTAGATCTTGGTCTTAATGTAACGCCACCACCGGCGTTAGTCCGACTTGGACACGAAAGGGCGTTCACGACTTAGCGAAATATCTTCTTTGAAGTCACGTGACCTGGTCACGAGATACACGGCACCTACGAGCACGTGATCTTGACGTACACTAGGGCAAGTCGTGCCACTAGGTATTCCGACGATTGATAGGACGACTTGCTCGAAGTGAGGCAAGCGAATCACACGAGAGAGAGACGAGAAGAAGGTGGTGAATTGAAGAAGACCAAGATGGCGTATCTTGGTCTCATCGTGCCACTATTTATACATTTACGAGGTTGCTTTAAAGCTCCTCCTGAAACTTGTACGACTAATAGCGTAAGTAGCTCGAATCCTACTACAGCTATCATGTGATAAGTACATGCCACATCGGCATGTGATTCTGCTACGTACGCTGACTGATCTCCTGTCCATGACTCATTACAACTTACTAACGTGGTCATACCGTATAGTAAGTGTCCGTTCCCGCGATTGTGACAGGTGTTGCATGATGGCGTGGTCTTTGTTGAGTTTTCTGTATAGTCGGAATTCTCGTAAGAATTGCTTGCTGTCCATACGAGTACCAGTGAAGAGATTTGGGGTCATGCCTTTGAGGGCACCTGTGAGCAGGACGGTGGCCATAGCTGTGGTGGGGAGAGTTGCAGGAGCAGTGGGGGAGACCACGATGGCGGTTGGTGCGAGGAAGGGAGGTTCGGCATGGATCGGTGTAAGTCGTTCAAAGGCCTCCGCGAGCTCGTCGACAGGGTCTGGGAGGGGGAGGTCAAGATGTACATCTTCTTCGATGACTTCGATCAGTTCTTCTACTGGGACAGGTGCGATAGGCGGGGGAAATCCTTCCGGATTTTCTTCGTCGTCGGGGAGCCACCAACCGAGTTCAAGGGGGTTTTCACGCTCAATTTGGAGGCTGCTTCGAGTCCAATGTATGTGTTGCCCGAGTTCAGGGTCAAAATGCCTTTCTATGAGGTACCAAGCATGATTGATGAACTCGACAAGATGAACTTGATTGTTGATGACACAGCGATATCCGCCACGCGGATCGACTGGTGAAGTATTCCAATAGGCTGTTCCAAGTACGTGTGAGGGTAGATCATTCGAAAGTCTCCTGAAGACTTCGACCCAGTCGTCGTTGTCAGGAAAAGTTACTCGTAGACTAGCCACGACTGTCAGTTATGCTTCAGGGTTCAGTTGTACTCTCGCGGTTTCGCGCGCAGAGGTTCAGTGAGTGTATCCCGATCACTTGTGGCGACTTAACAGGGCAGGGTGTCAGTATTTCTCTTGTGGCTACGCACGCAGAGGTCAGGTAGAATGGTTCTAGTCTTATGTTACGATCAGAGCTTGCAACGTCAAGCTGATCGTAGCAGAGGAGCATCACAAGCCCGAACGACGTTCCGGGTTGTCGCTTAAGTAAGACCTCATGCTACGGTGAGCGAATTTCAGTAATAAGACCTTGCGCGAGGACAAGCGAATGGAGGTAGAGTGTGGATTGGAGACAAGATACAAGACTAGAACGAGGGGCTACAGGCTACCCTACAGGCTCTTTTATACTGTACATTCTATAGTATTTTTCTGTTATTTTCGTATGTTTTTACCAAAGAGCGCAGTCAATTGCACCATCCGAGTCACATGATCTGCAGTGGGTCACATGCTCCGTAGTGCCACTTTTCCAAACAGAACCTGGGAACTTTCTGAAACATGAAACACGAGAACATGAGGCAAAATGTGAGAACATAGAAGAGAAGCGGCATCAGAAAGAGAAGGAAAACTACGAGAACAGAAGGGTTGCTTTATCGATGGCACGATCAGGGTGATCGCGACAACAAGTCCTTATTGACTCAGGAGCTACCGACAATTTCATATGCTCCTCGCTTCTAAAATGATTGCAAATCGGAACAAGAGATGTCACACACCCTATCTGCATTTGGAACGTGGATGGCACCCATAACCAAGATGGGGCAATCACGCAATACACCGATCTCATGGTGCGAACAGGGAAGAAGGAAAAGACGCTTCGCTTCCTGGTTACCAACCTAGGAAGGGACGAAGTAATTCTGGGATACCCCTGGTTTACAGCTTTCGAACCCGCAATTAAGTGGGGAGACGTGACGCTGAACGAGGAGTGTCAGCCGGTCGTGGTATCGAGCCTGCACTTGTCAGACGAAGCCACGCCCATGGAAGCTTCCATTCAAGCGTTGGAGACATATGAACTTGACGAGGAGGCGTGGGAGCAGCTCATGGATGACGAGCAGGAGCCCCAGATCACGTTCTTGTGGAAAACAACCACAGCCTCCGAACTAGCACAACAAGAGGCTGTAAAGAAGAAGGAGCACACGTTCGAAGAAATGGTCCCAGAAGAGTACAGACGTTATCGTAAAATCTTCAACGAAGAAGCATCTCACCGATTTCCCCCATCCCGTCCCTGGGACCACGCAATAGACCTCCTTCCTAATGCCCCCGCCTCATTGGACTGCAAGGTCTATCCACTAGCACAGAATGAACAAGAGGCCTTGACTGTGTTTCTAAACGAACAACTCACAAAAGGATATATTCACCCATCCAAATCACCCTACGCGTCACCCTTCTTCTTCATCAAGAAAAAGGATGGCAAACTACATCCTGTCCAAGACTATAGATGGCTGAATGAACTTACAGTCCGTAACCACTATCCGTTGCCGTTGATCCCAGAACTCGTCGATCGAATACGAGACGCACGACTATACACAAAACTTGACATTAAATGGGGGTACAACAATGTACACGTTAAGGAGGGAGATGAATGGAAAGCTGCATTTAAGACCAATCAGGGGCTGTACGAACCCCTTGTCATGTACTTCAGGCTCACCAACTCCCCATCTACGTTCCAAGCACTGATGGACTGGACCTTCCGACCCCTCACCCTAACCAACGAAGTGATCGTCTACATGGACGACATCTTGATAGCCACACCACTCGATTACCCCTGGCACCGTGCAGTCGTACATGAAGTTCTTCGCCTATGCCAAGAACACGATCTCTACCTTAAACCTGAGAAGTGCGAGTTTGAAGTGCTTGAAGTCGAATACCTGGGACTTATCATCGGTCATGGGAATCTGCGGATGGACCCCGTAAAAGTACGAGGCATCCGAGAATGGCCAGCCCCAAGAAACCTCCGCGAAGTACGAGCATTCCTCGGGTTCTGTAACTTCTACTGGAGATTCATTCGAGGCTTCTCCGCGCTTGCATGACCGTTACATGACCTAACCCACAAAGACACCCCATGGCACTGGGGACAGCGCGAACAAGACGCATTTGATAATGTCAGACACAGTATTGAACATGAACCCACACTATTATTCCCCGACCTTGCAAAGCTGTTTGAACTAGAAGTCGATGCGTCGAATGTCACCATTGGAGTTGTGTTGAATCAGCTTGGCCCAGATCAAAAATTACACCCCATCGTGTTCCATTCCGAGTCCTTCAATCAGATGGAACGCAACTACGACATCTACGACAGAGAATTGTTGGCAGTCGTCAAAGCCCTACAAGCGTGGCACACTTACCTCATTGGCTCCCCTCATAAAATCATCATCCATACCGACCATGCCAATCTACAATACTGGAAAGAACCCTGGAAGATTAGCAGACGAGTTGCACGCAAATTCCTAGAACTCTCAGAGTATGACTTCCTTCTAAGACATATCTCTGGAGTTAGGAACGGCCAAGCGGATGCCCTGTCGCAGAGAGCGGACTACGCAGCACACGAAGAGGACAACAATGACATTATTGTCCTCCCCGTGGAATGCTTCATCCGAGCAACCGAGATGTCTATGCACGATATGGACATCTGGGCCCAGATATCGCAGAACCTAGATGAACAAGAAGTACTGCATTGGGTCGAGCCCCATAACCTGAAGAAGGTGGGGGGGCTGTGGTGGAAGAATGACACACTAGTTGTCGTGGGCAACAACGACCTTAAGCGGGGGGTAATCACCTTTTTCATGATACGCCCGCAATGGGACACCCAGGAATCGCAAACACCTACAAATTATTACAATGCGACTACTGGTGGCCCAATATGCACAAGGATGTAGAAGACTATGTCAAAGGTTGCACGACATGCCAGGCAAACAAGGTTAACCCCCACTGTCAAAAACCACACCTATTCCCGATTACCACGGACCCACACACCAAACCATTTGAAGTCATCACAATGGACTTCATCACCAAACTTCCCCCCTCCGATGGATACGACTCTATACTCACCATCACCGACCACGATTGCTCAAAAGCTGCAATCTTCATCCCCTGTAATGAGTCGATCATGGCAGAAGGAGTGGCATGGCTTTACCTTCACCACGTATACCCGCACTACAGCATACCCCAAAAGATCATCACCGACCGAGATCCCCAGTTCACCTCCACCTTCATGACTAACCTTTGCAAGGTCTTGGGCATCCATCAATACATATCATCTGCCTATCACCCCCAGACCGACAGACAATCAGAACAAACGAACCAGTGGCTCAAACAGTATCTTCGGCATTGGAGCAATTTGCAGCAGGATAATTGGGCGGAAGCCTTACCAGTTGCCCAATTTGTGCACAATGCCTGGCCTAATGCGACTACAAAGGAATCGCCATTCTCGTTAATCATGGGATGGGAACCACACACCACGTGGACACCAAAACCCACGTCATCTCTGTCCGTAGAACAACGCTTGGAAGACATGGTCATCAGACGACAACACGTGCAAGACTGCATCAAACACGTGCAAGACCTGATGGCGAAAAGAGGGAAGACGTGTTTCATCCCCTACCAAGAAGGAGCCCAAGTTTGGCTCGAAGGAATGAACCTTCGCACCTTCTACCCAACCGCAAAACTAGCACCTAAACGGCATGGGCCGTTCCATGTCAAGAAGGTGCTATCAGACGTATCGTACAAACTAGAACTCCCAAGCGCATGGAAGATACACCCAGTCTTCCATGCAAACCTCCTTACACCATATAAGGAGACAGAGTTGCATGGTGCTAACTTCACATGCCCACCCCTGGATCTGATTGAGGGAGAGGAAGAGTTCGAAGTGGAGCAAATCCTACAGTCCCGATCACATGGATGAGGGCGCAAACTTCAATTCCTCATCCAATGGAAGGGGTTCCCGATAAGCGATAGCACGTGGGAGCCCCTTGAAAATGTCCGACACGCGCCAGACCTCATCGCCAACTTCTATCACCTAAATCCTACCGCCAAAGGGGCTGGCCGAAAGATATAAAACACACCCCATCACTGCCGCTTGACCCCCTCTAACTCTCACTTCCACCATGTTGACCACTCCTGTTGTTTCCACTGTCCCGATCCGTCATCCTTCCGAAATCATCCTCAAAAACCTAACTGTACCTTCACAGGACCTGGGTGTCCCCTCTGTGCCAGAGGGTTGCATGCCGTACTCTGTGGTCCCAACCTTTCCCCCACTCCCAGTCTTAGCTCTTGCAGTCTCCACCCTCACCCGACAAACCGAAGAGGCCGAACCAACCCCTGTAGTCCCCTTTTCCATTGACACACCAGTTACCATCCGCTCCCCGCTATGCCCACCAGCCCACCCGAACCTGCCATTCCCTTAACCCCACCGCCTCCATTGTTGCCTCCCGCCATACTCGCAACCCACATCCCCATACCGCCGTTCCCCACAGGGTTGGATCACACGTTCATGCCAGTCTCCTCGACACGCATGGTTGAGCCTGACCCCATGCTCGCCCTCCTTGATGATGAGGAGGATGGAGAGGATGAAGACCCTGGTATCCCCTTCTTCTGCAACGACCCTGACACCCCCACATTCTTCCCGCTGTTAGTCAGAGAAGTGGGTACTGAGAGGCAAACCGCGCGATATATTTATTACCGCCACAATTACCAGGAGGTCGTCAGGACGATGGGGAAAGGCCACCCCTGCTACGCGTCTCAAGTGTTCCTTTGGGAAGTTTATATGGGGCAGTTAGCACAATACATCACCGACAACCAGCTCAACATGTTCCATCCTCATGACCCCTGCACCATCGTCCACAACGAAGTGTTAGTCAAGCTTTGCAACCCTCACCTTCATGCAGAGGTCTCTCACCTCCGTGACTGCCTTATGCACTGAGATGCCATTCGCACACAGCAATTGGACATCCAGCGGTTGGAGACAGAGCTCACGCGAGACCAATTTCACCTCAATATGGACCTTGTGTCTGTCCGGTGACGTCTTCAGTACGCAAGGGCCATTCCCCTCATCACAGACAAATATGCCAAGCTTAATGCTAAGCCGGTACGTCCGCAGAGTTCGCCCGAGCCCACTCCCCTCGTGCCTCAAGTTGCTGGGCCCAGCGAGATGCCCCGCCTTCAGGGAGAGGGCAGGGGGCGTCAATGCAGGTGTTTCCAGTGTAGGTCAACGGAACACCTTGTAGCTCAGTGTCCAGAATGGCGTGCGTGGGAACCGTGTCAGTGGTGTGGGAGTCGAGCTCATTGTCTCGACATTTGCCTCATCTGTCGACTCTCCCCTATGACGCCCATGCATAATGACCCCGACGCCCGCCCTCGGTGGTGTGGGAAGTGCCTGAGGTACGACACCACACACAACGAGATTAAGTGCCCGCAGTACGAGATGTGCTGGGATTGTGGGGAGAGGGGGCGTTATATGTTCTTACGCCGGCACACTTGCCTGCGGACCCCTTCTCTCATTCCCGCCAACATTCCCGTTGAAGACGACTGGTACTATACCAGTGACTAGTTGAAGTTGAGGTGACTCCGATGCTGGTGGGGGGGTAATGTCACAAATTGCTGGTACTTTCCTTTGTTCTCCTTTCAACTGCTGTACTTCTATGATACGTTCCCATGACTCACGTCCTTCGACTTCCATTCTGCGCCCTGCACCTCGGCAATAGGATGGCCAGTTTTACACTTTGTTTCATCCGCTGACCATTTCTGAGGCACGCGCCACTCCGTGGAGTTCTCTTGTACTTCATATGACCTTCCCTTTGTTTCTGCATTTGTATGAGTCGTGTTAGGATTGCGCCATGTGTTTGCCTTGCGCAAATACCCCGTATTGGTATATAAGTCACGCCTTACCTAGCTTGTACGGTAGACTTGACTTCTTGTGTAATACCACATAGTCTTTGCCTCACGAACGACTCTCGACTCACCAGTGCGCTTGAGTCTCTGCCTTAGCTCGCCTATTGCGCTTGAGCCTTGTCCTTCTACTATTATCCTCGGTTCCAGGGAAACCGAGTGATACTTGTGCATCATCGAACTGAGCCCTAACCGACTCGCGCCTTTCCGATCCCATTGACTTAAGACGGTACACGTTGTACCTAATGCCCCCGTGGTGGCGTTACACAGACACCAACATTGTCAATCCAGGAATCTTCCACCTTCCCCCAGATGCCCCCGATGATCACAACTTTGTCACCTGCCTTAACATCCAAGAGAATGAAGATGAGCCTCTCCCACCAAGTAGCCCACCAAGTCCAAGTCCAAGTCCTCCTGCACCTTTTACAGATACTGATAGCAGTTGGGGAGAACCTGCCAACCAGTGGATCAGTAATGGCATCTGTTGCTGTAGTAAAGAAGTCTGTACTTGTGGTTACTGACCAGATACACCACCTACTCCAGCTAGTGTAGTATTGTGGGCTCCAGGCCAAGATTACCTACCCTCTTCATCAATAGAAGAGGACCTTGTCATTTAAACCACCCTGGCTGAAAGTACTATTGATTGGGCTATCAACCTGGCATCTCAGCAAACAACACAAAGATCAAGAAATTGACAACCAAGACAGTTTATAAGAAGGGACATGCCACTTCCCTCTCTGGAAAACGAACCCCCTGTGCTCCCTAATATAGACATTAGGAGATTAAACCTAAGCCAAGCATCCACGTGCCCAAGTAACTGTCATGGACATGTATATTATTTTCCCTATTTTTCTGTATTTTTATGGAATTATTTGGAGAAGATATAAAGGGCCAAAGTACGAGATATTGTTAGTCACATGCTGCCATCATGTGCACCCTCAAGCACGTGACCCTGAGATAGTTGCACCCTTAACGGTACAACCTAATCCAGTCACACTCCATTCATGTATGAACTCTTATGATTGGTAGATAGGGATGGAACATTCTAGATAGTTCTAGACTATGCTTAGTACTTACACTTACTCATGATATTGGACTTTACTCAGCAAGACAAAGGCACCACATCAGCACCATGACTAGTGCATCAGTCAGCACAATAGTTAGCGCTTATTAATAAACACAACGTGTCAGCTCCTGAGTCACAGAGTCTTACTACACACTTAGTAACAGTGTTCAGACTCAGCTCCAGTAACGTATAAATACTTCCCTGTAGCATCCTGAGTGGAACCAACTTGTCCTCTTGGTTCTCCACTCAGCATACCACAGCATGACCTTGATAACTTGAGTTCTTGCATAAAGACTCTAAGTCGTTGTCCCTCCGCTGTGACTGTGCGTTAGCACGTGATTTATCTCCATGCTCAGCTTGGGTGTGCTCACCAGACAGTTCATCCTTTAGTTCACACTTGAGCTTAGCGTAGCGAGGTGTCATACCACTACATTAGGACAAGTTCTTCCTCATACTCCTGAGCCCTCTTCGCTCACCAGTTTCTTCACTACTCCCTAGGTGGTTGATGACCATCAGTCCCTTGTACTATCCACCTCACTCTTTGCCTGGGGACCTCTGCACACAGAATCTGTGCATTCATGGTACAACTCTAGTGTCCGTAAAATCAGCATAGATTGTGCTTGCCTTTATTGGGTCTATCTGGTCATCAGTAGATGCCTCTGGGTACTGGCTGCAGAACTGGTCACCACGCCAGATAAGCTGCAGTTAGATGTTGAGCCAGCCAGGCCTAGCCTGCAACAGCTGTACATGTAGTAACCAAAAAAGTTTGAGAGTGCTTTGGTGTGAGAGGCAGCCAACAGGTTGAGAAGACTGAGGCAGACAGCCTTGTGGCTCTATACATAACACTACATCATTCCTGAGTGCTCCCTTATTGCCGCAGCCTCGCGCAGTGTGAAACATCACTGTGTATTGGTCTCGCCTGATAGGACATTCCAGTCACCCTCGAGTTAGCATTTCATGCTCATTGTATCCTGTCGTCTAAATCCACCCTACCACATTTTCAAACTGCCTCGCATAATTGCGAACGTCTGCACTCGTCTTTGTTGTCTCTTAGGAGGAGACAAGCATCTATCTCACCACCCACTACTCAAGCCTCTGCTTCAGCATCGCTTCACATGCACCCAGACACCCAGTCTGAACAAGACCAGATCCCATCACCAGTGTATGCTTCACCATCACCAACAGTATCAGCGGAATCCTTTCACTCCGCCCACTCCTCCTCCCAAGCCACACTTGCCCAGTCAGGCAAAAGCTTCATTGATGAAGACAGTGTCAACATCCATTACCATGGGTTCCAACTAGAACAACCCCCTCGTAACCTTGCCGAGCAATATGTGCAGGCAATTTACCACGACCCCAAGTACCATTACAGCCTACTAGAACTCTACAGCCTAGAAATCCCCATCCTCAGTACAGATTTTACAGTCCTGCAGCTGATAGCCATCGCTGCAAACCTCATTCCTCATCTCGAATCACCTCCACACCCCCTCCTCACCCATATAAGGGAAGACGAAGAACATGGCTCCGAAGAAAGGGAAACAGACAGCTCGTCTAGCACAAGCTCAATATCCCAGCAGAGCTTGCTCGAAATTTGCCCTCCCTCCTCCCACTAAGAAAGAGAAGGAGTTCATATCTCAGATCCAAGACTGGGATGAGATCTCACCAGACGAATAACTTCTAGTCCTAGAAGAATTTTGTTGGGCACAAGAGAAAGTAGAGAGGGAAGAGAGACAAAAAAAACTAGATGAGATGTCACAACCAAGCAGAAGCATCCTACCACCCACCACACCACCTTCACCACTGCCCCCTTGTTGCAATTTTTACCTTGTTTGCCTCTTGTTTTGGCCTATGAATTCACTGTACTTTTACAATACGACCTGATGTTTTGTGCTTCTCAGGTTCCATCTTGTGCCTTGCACCTCAGTGATAGGATGGCCAGTTTTATGCTTTGTTTGATCCGCTGACCATTTCCAAGGCATGCATCATCCTGTGGGATTCCCTTGTACTCCTTCTGGTCTTTCCCTTTATTCACACTTTGGTATTCTTGACTCATAGTCACACCATATGTTTGTCCGTGACAAACATCCTGTACTAGTATATAAGTCACACGCTACCTAGCTTGTATGGTAGACTTGACTTCTTGTGTAATACCACATTGTCTTTGCCTCACAAACCACTTTGACTTGCTGATCACGCTTGAGTCCCTGTTTAGCTTGCCCTTGAACTTGAGCCTTGAACTTCCACTATTATCCTTGCGTCCCTGGGAGGCCAAGTGATACTTGTTCACCACCAAACTGGACCCTAACCGGTCTGCGCTTTCCAATCCCGTTGACTTAAAGTACACGTCGTACTTAACACCCCTGTGGTGGCATTACATTAAGTCAAGTCTCTCACCGTGGTGACTCACAGTCGCAGCAGATCCCAGTTTCAAGCCAAATACATCGACTGATACAGTGATGACAAGCTTTCTGATAAAGTTAAAGGAGCCATCATTTGGAAAGAACATGAAGGAGTGGAAGGATATTTCCTCTTCCACCCCAACACTCAGAAGTACTGACAGGTCCACTATCTTGAAGACTTATGGCAGTGGGCATATATCGATTACTCTCCAAAGAAAGGCCAGTGGTACACCATCAGCATAGTACCCCAGGCACTCAGAGCCAGACCCCATCAATGACAACCCTTCGTCACCTAGTGTCGCCATACCCACAACGAACCTACCAACAACCCACTTTCCAACCTATGCCATGTCCCAAACCCAACAGGCTTCAGCTAGTACTACCCTCACCAGTGGTGGAGGGGGAACCTCTGGAGCACTGAGCTCAGGAGGAGGAGCACTGAACCTGCCTAGCAGCGCACCGGTACCACCATCAAGTGGTGGTGGTGGTGGTGGTGGTAGTGGTGGTGGTGGCGGTGGCACTGGTGGCGCGCCAGGAGGGGCCATACCAGCCCCCAGGGGAAATTGACAGTTAGGGGGGAACCCTCCTCCCAAATTTATGGGAGCAAGGGACAAGAGCAAAGCCTTCTTGCTCACATTCCAACTTTACAAAGGGATGAACCCCACTGTTGACCAGCTCGCCATTCCAGCTTCACAAGCCATGACATTCCTATCCTACATCTGTGGCCCATTGGTGAATGATTGGGTGGCAGAACAAGTGCAGTGGTTGGATGACCAAGTGGTAGCCGGGGTCAATCGTAATAACGAAGTCCTGTGGACAACCATCAGAGACCGGTTTGTGCAGGCTTACACCAACACCTCAGAACAAACCAACACGCGCAAGGCACTTCAGACCCTCACCATGAAGGGAGGAGACATCAACACGTATGTTGCAACCTTCCAAAACCTTGTCACAAAAGCAGGATACAACCCTGATGAAGCTACGACACTGGAGTTGTTCCAGGATGGACTGCCTAACCAGTTAGTAGTCAATGCTGTCCGCTTTCAGCACCCTATCAATTGGGAGCAGTGGCAGGTGGCCACCCGACTGCAGCAGGCTGAATATCTTATTCTCAAGGACTGCCTCAGCAAGGGGAAACCTCCGCAAAAGAAAGGCAACCAAAGCCAAGAGCAGTGGGTCCAAGCCCTCAAAGGAACCCGAGACCCCAACGCCATGGATGTTGGACGCGCCTGAGCCTCCGTGGCTCTCACCGACACCGACAAAGCCCAACTTCAGAAGGAGGGACAACGTTTTAGATGCTGTGCACAGGGCACATCTCGCATAACTGTCCTCAAAAGGGCGTGCGAGTGGCTGCCGCTACATCTACCATGGCGCCAACCCCCATACCCCCACAATCATCAGCCACAACTCCCTCAGGTTCAGGTTTATCAGCTCCCGCTGTCTCTTCTTTTGCCATACAATCTAGTCACATACTATCAAATGAAGAGCAGGCAGATCTACAGATCGCAGCGATGAAGGTGCAAACCCAAGAGGTATGAGACCTCATGGTCGAAAAATTGTTTGGAAGAGAGGATTTTCTCGACGCTCTCACCCAGCAGCCTGGGTGAGAGCGTTAAACTTAAATGTGTACACTAGCAGATATTGATCCATGCGAATCCCAGTTCTTTTTACATCTGCACACGCAATGGCTGAATGCCAAGTCCTTGTTGACTCAGGAGCCACTGACAACTTCATATGCTCCTCACTTCTGAAATGACTACAAATTGGAACAAGAGATGTCACCCACCCCATCCACATTTGGAATGTGGATGGCACCCATAACCAAGATGGTGTGATCACGCAATACACTGACCTCATGGTGCAAATGGGAAGAAAGGAAAGGACACTTCACTTCCTGGTTACCAACCTAGGAAGGGACGAAGTGATTCTGGGATACCCTTGGTTTACGGCCTTTGAGCCTGCAATCAAATGGGGAGATGCGACACTGAACGAGGAGTTCCAGCTGGTCGTGGTATCAAGCCTTCACTTGTCAGACGAAGCCATGCCCATGGAAGCCTCCATTTGGGCGTTGGAGACGTATGAACTTGATGAGGAAGCATGGGAGCAGCTCATGGATGACAAGCGGGAACCCCAGATCGCATTTTTGCAGAAGACCACTACAGCTTCCAAACTGGCACAGCAGGAGGCAGCAAAGAAAAAGGAGCGCACATTCAAAGAAATGATCCCGGAGGAGTATAGACACTATTGCAAAATCTTTGACAAAGAAGCATCTCATCAATTTCCCCCTTCTCGTCCCTGGGACCACGCAATAGACCTCCTCCCCAATGCCCCCGCCTTGCTGGACTGCAAAGTCTACCCATTGGCGCAAAATGAACAGGAAGCTTTGACCACCTTCCTCAATGAACAACTTGCGAAAAGATACATTCGTCCATCTAAATCACCCTATGCATCCCCCTTCTTCGTCATCAAGAAGAAGGATGGCAAGCTGTGCCCCGTCCAAGATTATAGGTGGCTGAACGAACTCACAGTGTTACACTCACGGCCTCGATTGACTATCGAGGTGATCGTATTCAAGGACAGACTGTGCCCGGGCTCGATACTGGGTGGCAGAAGATGACAATGATGTAAGACGACTTGCAACATGCAAGTGAATAGATCAAAGAGCTAAGATTCAGAGACAGGACACAAGACTGGAATGAGGGGAATACAGGCTATCCTACAGACTATTTATACAAGTAGAACTCCTATTTTTCTATGTTTTTCTTGGGCATTTTCTTCAAAGTGCAGTCAAGGCACAGTCAGCGCAGTCATGAGTCACATGATCACTGGGAATCTCCGAAAATGTAGGAAAGATGAGAAAGATTCTGTAACACAAGAAGCAGGAAATGAGAGAAGCACAGAACTTATTCTAGAATTGATGGCACAATCTGGTGATCATGACACACAGTCCGCAACCACTACCTGCTACCTTTAATCCCTGAACTTGTTGACTGAATACGAGACATGCAGCTATACATGAAGCTTGACATCAAGTGGAGATACAATAATGTACGGGTTAAAGAAGGGGATGAGTGGAAAGCTGCATTTAAAACCAACCAAGGGCTGTATGAACCCCTCATCATGTACTTCAGACTCACCAACTCTCCATCCACGTTCCAAGCAATGATGGATGCAACCTTCTGACCCCTCACCCTAATGAACAAAGTAATTGTCTATATGGACGATATCTTGATCGCCACACCCCTTGACTACCCTCACCACCGCGCAATAGTACACAAAGTTCTCTGTCTATGTGAAGAGCATGACCTCTATATCAAACCAGAGAAGTGCGAATTCAAGGTGCTCAAGGTCGAATATCTTGGGCTGATCATAGGCCACAGGAAGCTGCAGATGGACCCCATAAAAGTGCGGGGCATCTGAGAATGGCCAGCCCCAAGAAATCTTCACAAAGTACAAGCATTCCTCAGGTTTTGTAACTTTTACTGGCGATTCATCCAAGGCTTTTCTGCGCTCGCACAACCATTACACAACCTAACCCGCAAAGACACCCCGTGGCACTGGGGACAATGTGAACAAGATGCATTTGACAATGTTAAATGCAGTATCGAGCACAAGCCCACATTATTATTCCCCAACCTCATGAAGCCATTTGAACTGGAGGTCGATGCGTCAAACGTTGCCATTGGGGCCATACTAAATCAACTTGGCCCGGATCAAAAACTACACCCCATTGTGTTCCACTCCAAGTCCTTCAGTCAAGCGGAATGCAATTACAACATCTATGACAGAGAATTACTGGCAGTTGTCAAAGCTCTGCGAATGTGGTGCACTTATCTCATTGGCTCCCCCCATAAAATTATCATCCACACCAACCATGCCAACCTCCAGTACTGGAAGGAACCTAGGAAGATCAGCAGACGAGTCGCACGCGAGTTCCTGGAACTCTCGGAATATGACTTCCTCCTAAAGCATATTCCCAGAGTCAGAAACAGCCATGTAGATGCCTTGTCACGAAGAGCAGACTATGCAGCACACGAAGAGGACAACAATGACATTACTGTCCTCCCTGCAGAATGGTTCCTCCAAGCAATGGAGGTGTCCATGCACAACATGGACATCTGGACCCAGATATTGCAAAACCTTGATGAAAAGGACGTACTGTGCTGGGTTGAGCCCCATAACCTGAAAAAAGTGGGAGGGCTGTGGTAGAAAAATGACGTGTTAGTTGTCATGGGTGACAACGACCTTAAATGGGGGGTAATCACCTTTTTCCATGACACACCTGCAATGGGACACCCAGGAATTGCAAACACCTACGAGTTACTATGATGCGACTATTGGTGGCCCAACATGCACAAAGACATAGAGGACTACGTCAAAGGTTGCATGACGTGCCAGGCAAACAAAATCAACCCCCACCATCAAAAACTACACCTATTCCCAATTGTCACAGACCCGCATGCCGAGCCATTCAAAGTCGTCATGATGGACTTCATCACCAAACTCCCTCCCTCTAAGGGATACAACTCCATACTCACCATTACCAACCACAATTGCTCAAAAGCCGCGATCTTCATCCCCTGTAATGAGTCAATCACAGCAGAAGGAGTGGCACAACTTTACCTTTGTCATGTGTACCTGCATTACGGCATACCCCGAAAGATCATCACTGACCGAGACCCCCAATTCACCTCCACCTTCATGACTAACCTCTGCAAAGTCTTGGGCATTTGTCAAAACATATCGTCCACCTACCACCCCCAGACCGATGGACAGTCAGAGTGAACGAATCAGTGGCTAGAGCAATACCTTCAATATTGGAGCAATGTGCAGCAGGACAATTGGGCAGAAGCCTTACCAGTTGCCCAATTTGTGCACAACGCTTGGCCTAATGCAACCACAAAAGAATTGCCATTCTCGCTGATCATGGGATGGGAACTGTGCACCACGTGGACACCAAAACCCACACCATCTCCATCCATAGAACAATGCTTGGAAGACATGGTCATCAGATGGCAACACGCACAAGACTGCATTAAGCACGCACAAGAACTGATGGCAAAAAGGGGGAAAACACGCTTCATCCCTTATATCAAGAGGGTGCCCAAGTCTGGCTTGAAGGAACGAATCTTCGCACCTTCTACCCCACTGCAAAACTAGCACCTAAACGACACAGACCATTCCATATCAAGAAGGTCTTATCAGATGTTTCATATGAACTGGAACTCCCAAACATGTGGAAGATACACCCAGTCTTCCATGTGAACCTCCTTACACCATATAAGGAGACAGAGTTACATGGCACAAACTTTACGTGCCCACCCCCAGATCTGATTGACGGAGAGGAAGAGTTCGAAGTGGAGCACATCCTACAGTCCCAATCACATGGGTGAGGGCACAAACTTCAATTCCTCATCCAATGGAAGGGCTTCCTGATAAGTGATAGTATGTGGGAACCCCTTGAGAACGTCCGACATGCACCAGACCTCATTGCCGACTTCTATCACCTAAACCCTACCACTGAAGGGGCTGGTCAAAAGATATAAGACACACCTTATTGACGTCGATACCATTCAACCCCCACCCTCATCTCTATCATGACAACCACCCCTGTTATTTCCACTGTTCCAGCCTGCCGCCCCGTTGAGATCATCCTAGAGAATCTGACTATCCCCTCACAGGACTTTGGTGTCCCCTCCACGCCGGAGGGTTGCATGCCATACTCTGTAGTCCCAACCTCTCCCCCACTCCCAGTCCTAGCACTCGCTGTCTTGGC
Source organism: Lactarius akahatsu (assembly GCA_021524915.1). Taxonomy (NCBI): domain Eukaryota; kingdom Fungi; phylum Basidiomycota; class Agaricomycetes; order Russulales; family Russulaceae; genus Lactarius; species Lactarius akahatsu. The sequence goes on from JAKELL010000003.1 coordinate 427,122, forward strand.
CCTCTCTAAACAGGCTGAGGAGACCAAACCACCCACTGTAACCCCACTCTCCATTGATACACCAGTCACCATCCACATCCCTGCCACACCTACTCACCCACCTGAAATTACCGCTCCTCTCACCCCGCCACCACCGCTGTCTCCTCCCACCATCCTTGCCACTCATATTCCCATACCACCATTCCCTGCTGGGTTGGATCATACATTCACACCAATTCCCCAAACCCAGGTTGTCAAACCCAACCCCACCTTGGCCCTCCTCAATGATGAGGATGATGGAGAGGGTAGCAACCCTGGCATCCCGTTTTTCTTTAATGATCCAACACTCCCCATGTTTTTCCCTCTCCTTGTCAGAGAAACTGGAACCACCAAGCAAACTGCCCAGTATATTTACTACTGTCACAACTATCAGGAAGTCATCGGGACCATGGGCAAGGGTCACCCTTGCTACGCGTCGCAAGTCTTCCTCAACAAAGTTTATACTGGTCAATTGGCACAGCACCTCACCGACAACCAGCTGAACATGTTCCACCCCCATGACCCCCGCACCATTGTTCTGAACAAAGTCCTTGTCGAGCTCCGAAATCCCCACCTTCACACCGAGGTATCTCGGCTGCCTGAGTGCCTCACACGCCGCAATGCAATTTGCATCCGCCAGTCAGATATCTGGCAACTGGAGACTGAATTGACACAAGACCAATTCCACCTCGACATGGATCTCTCCTCTGTCTGGAGGTGTCTCCAGTACACTTGGGCGATCCCCCTCATCACAGACAAGTATGCCAAGCTTAATGCTAAGCTGGTGCATCCACACAGTTCACTGGAGCCTACCCCCCTCGCACCTTGTCCTGGGGGGCCTAGCGAGATGCCCCGTCTCCAGGGGGAGGATAGGGGGTGTCAATGTAGGTGCTTCCAGTGTAGGTCGACAGAGCACCTCATGGCCCAGTGCCTGGAGCAGCGTGCTCACAAACCGTGTCAGTGGTGTGGGAGCCAAGCTCATAGGCTTGATGTCTGTCTTATCCACCAACTCTCCCCCATGATGCCTGCGCATGCAGACCCCGACACCTGCCCTCAGTGGTGCGGGAAGTGCCTGAGATATGATGCCACGCACGATGAGATTAAGTGCCCTCAGTACGAGATGTGTCAGGACTGTGGGGAGAGGGGGCACTACATGTTCCTGCATCGGCATACTTGCCCTCGCACCCCTTCTCCCACTCCCACTAATATCCCTGTCGAGGACGACTGGTACTACACCAGCGACTAGTTGAAGTCGTGGCAACTTCGAATCTGACGGGGGGATAATGTCGCGATTCTTACCTTGTTTTGCCTCTTGTTTTGGCCTACGAATTCACTGTACTTTTACAATACGACCCAATGTTTCACGCTTCTTGGTTTCCATCTCGTGCCTTGCGCCTCAGTGATAGGATGGCCAGTTTTACACTTCATTCGATCTGCTGACCATTTCCAAGGCACGTGTCGTCCCGTGGGATTCCCTTGTACTCCTTCTGGTCTTTCCCTTTATTCACACTTTGGTATTCTTGACTCATAGTCATGCCATATGTTTGTCCACGACAAACATCCTGTACTAGTATATAAGTCACATGCTACCTAGCTTGTATGGTAGACTTGACTTCTTGTGTAATACCACATCGTCTTTGCCTCACAAACCGCTTCGACTCACTGATTGTGCTTGAGTCCCTGTTTAGCTCGCCCTTGTGCTTGAGCCTTGAACTTCCACTATTATCCTTGCGTCCCTGGGAGGCCAAGTGATACTTGTTCACCACTGAACTGGACCCTAACCAGTCTGCGCTTTCCAATCCCATTGACTTAAAGTACATGTCATACTTAACGCCCCCATGGTGGCGTTACACCCCTCCCACAGTCCAGGATTGCCTGGACCTCATCAACCATCTTGGTATTGCCGTCAGCAACCTCACACAACAAGTCACAGCTCTGACAGCGCAAGTAGCCTCAGCCACCACCACTCGCCCAGGAAATGGAAAGAACAAGGAAATAGTGGCCTGCCCCAAAGCTTGGGATGGGAAAGGCTCCTCAGCGGACGCCCGTCATTTCCTTGCCACTTTCCACAACTGGGCAGGATCACTAGGGGACACCATGAACACATGGCACGCAGTAGACAGCAAGTGGTATGCAGACGAACATAGATGGATTGCTGCCGCCCTCAACCTGATGGAAGGAGATGCAAAAACCTGGGCACTCCCATACCTGGAGTCTGCCAACAAAGGGACCATCCCTTTCAGAGGCAACTGGTCAGACTTTGTCAAGGAGTTCAACTGCAGGTTTAGCCCCCTTGACATCCAAGATATAGCTCAGGAAGAGCTAAAGAAAACAAGACAGGGTAAAAAGACGGTTGCCAAATACGCTTTGGTATTCAAGCAGTACTCTGGACAGACCAGGTGGTCACTCATCAACATCTGCACCCTGTAGCGGTATGACACCTCGCTATGTCAAGCTCAAGTGTAAACTATAAGTGAACCGTCTGGTGAGCACACCCAAGCCTGGCATGGAGATAAATCACACGCTAATGCACAGTCACGGTGGAGTGGACAGTCTTCCTAGAGTCTTTATTCAAGAACTCAAGATGTCAGTGATCACACTGTGGTACACTGAGTGGAGAACCAAGAGGACAAGTTTAGATTGGAGAGTAAGGAGTACAAAGGAGATATGCACCTGAGTGGAGAACCAAGAGGACAAGTTGGTTCCACTCAGGACACTACAGGAGGGTTCTTATATGCTACTGGAGCTGAGCTTGAACTGAGTCTAAACACTATTACTAAGTGTATAGTAAGACTCTATGACTCAGGAGCTGATGTGTTGTGTATGTAGATAAGCGCTATCTATTGTGCTGACTGATGCACTGGTCATAGTGCTGACATGTCGCTATGTCTTGCTGAGTAAAAGTCCAGTATCATAAGTAAGCGTAATCACTAAGCGAAGTCTAGAACTATCTAGAATGTTCTATCCTTATCTACCAATCATAAGAGTCCATACGTATGTGGAATGTGACCAGATTAGGCTGTCCCGTTAAGGGTGCAACTATCCCAGGGTCATGTGCTCAAAGGTGCACATGATGGCAGCATGTGACTAACAATATCTCGTACTTTGGCCCTTTATATCTTCCTTTAATAATTCCATAAAAATACAGAAACATAGGAAAATAAATATGCGCATCCATGACACACCCACTTCTATGATGGTCTCACTGATGAAATCAAAGACCTCCTCACCTTCACAGACAAGCCCCATAACACATATGATGAGCTCAAGCAGAGCACACAAGTCATTGACCAGCAACTGTGCCAACACCAGAGTGAGAAGAAGGGGAAACCCTCCTCATTGTCATCACACACAACCTCCGACCCTAATGCCATGCAAGTTGACGCCACCTGTCAGCAGAGCAACAAAGGGAAGGAAGAGTTCTTCAAAACTTGGGGCGAATATCAAGTATGGATGAGAGGAAGATGTTATGGGTGTGGATCGAAAGACCACACAAAGAAGGATGGAAACCACGAACATAATGTCTGCAACTGGTGCCAAAGAGTGGGACACCAAGCAAACGTCTGCCAGAACAAACGAATGGGGAAACCAGCCAAAGCGAAAGCTGCAGCAACAACAGAATCCCCTAGTCCACCATTGACGTCCAATACTGTGGCAGCAGCTGCCACAAGTACTTCCCCTGCCCAGACATCCCAGGCAGACATGGTGAAGTTGTTGGGAATGTTGGACAAGCAGCAGGAACAGCTGGATGTGTTCAAGGCGGCTTTTTAGATCAGGGGTCGCGTATTGCTGTGACCAGCCCCTCTACAGTAGATGACTCGGCCTCATGTAGTTGTAATATGCTCTTGCCTCGTTTCGGACTCACCTCCTGTAATTCATACGACTCATGCCTGTAAGCTAGATAGTAGTGATAGTTCCATTTCTTGTTTTTCTGATTCTATTACATCTACATCTGCCTCGGAGATGAACAATAGTAGTGTTCCTTCTGCTCCACTTTCTTCAGAAGCAATGCCACACGTGATGATTTCTGATGCAGCACTGTCTTCTACTATTATTCCCAAAACAAAAGATAAAAAATCACATTTTCATATTTCTGTGTATTTAAAAGGATGTCATCGTACTGTAAAAGTAGCAGCAATGGTAGACTCTGGGGCAACCTCGTTGTTCCTGGATCAAAGGTATGCTGACTGCCACAAGATGTTGCAGGTTCCTCTTGCAAGTCCCATTACCCTATACAATATAGATGGGACTCTCAATGAAGCCAGTTGTTACGTTTCAGACTCATCGGCGCCTTGGGCCGGGAAGTGGACACTGACACGTCGACTATGACATTGCCGTCAGCAGAATATCGTCATGGACTTGTGGATCAGTAAGCCAGGTAAGCTCTGGCACATGTGATTGTATGATAACGGCTCAGATCTCAAAGTGACTCGACATGACTCATACTAGGATAGCTGTACTAGGGTTTGCTCTACTTATGCTATTGGCTAGTAGTATTCGAGCGGCGCTTCAAAGCCTGCGTGTAACTGTATAAGTAGAGTAGTGCAAAGACCAGGATCGCCATCTTGGTCTTCTTCAATACCACCATCATCTACTCGTCTATACTGAGAGGCATCCCCTCTTAAGTGAGTCGTCCAGCATATCCCCTTAGACCAGGGATCCCCGTGACCTATCCCTGATCCCTCTTCGTGGGCAGTGGAATATCCTGAAGGCACCGCCGCTTATCAGATCCAGCTCTATCGCAATGAGCGTGTGTCCCAGCCATATAAAACCTTCTACGTTATCGATCATACATCTTGGGAGTTCGCACGATACCACCGGGCATTCCTCAACTCGAAGATCTCCACGCATACTTTGGACTAGATGGACATATCCTACCGCATCCCGCCTTCTATCCACAGATGTCTGTTAACCAGAATTACTTTCTCCAAAGGATCGCCACTCGTAGCAAAGCCTAAGTCAGGCAAACGTCCATGGTAGACGTTACATTAAGACCAAGATCCCACCATGGCCAATCCTTCGACAAAAGACCTTTGGGTCCCATACTGACCCTACTACATTGACAGACAAGGAGACTGCAACGTCCCCAAGAGATATCTAAACTCCGCATTTTGGAAAGACGATGCAGAGGATCCAGGCTACGTCACCTACTACTTTGACCAACAAAATCAATCTCGACTGATCCTGGTAGAGTTCAACTTCGACAATCACTGCTGGGTAGAGATCCGCTGGGACGAACTCCACCAGAAATACCAAGCAACCAGACCAGCAAGTTCGGCCCTAGGCCTCGACATCAAACAATCTGAAATTGTCACCAGAGACCAGTGGGGAACAATTGACGGAGAAGAAGAGGAACCACTCTGATCCCCAACACCAAAAACACCTGCACCATCACCATCCATCAGAAGCAACCCAGAAGAAATCGTCATCAAGGACAAACAAGAGGAGACGCAGTTACAACAGATCGCTGAGTTGATTCCTACCGATATGTCTGCAACTACTACAATGACCGCGATCAGAACCGCCTTAGCAGGCAACAAAGCAGGATACCAACCACTAGGGGACGGACCCCCAGGCGGAGGAGGAGGAGCACCCCCAGGAGGTTACCCCAATGACAACCCACACGACGATGAAGGGCAGGCTGCGATACCCACATTTGCCATGCCCGACACAGACAAGTTCCTGGGGAAGGAACCTCAGATTTTCAAAGGAAACCGCGACGAGGCAGAGGCATTCCTCGCACAATGGAACCGCTTCGCAGGAGTCAACGCCGCGAATAGGAGCCTCAAGGTTCCATATATCAAAGCCATGATGTTCCTGACCTATATTCAGGGACCACTCGTCGATGAATGGGCAACGGAAACAGGCAAGTGGCTCGACGCCCAAGCCAACAAGAACGACCCATGGCTCTGGGCCGGAGTAGAAATTGCCTTCAAAAGTCAATTCCGCGACAATCTGGAGAAGGACCACACCTGAGTGGAGCTCAACAAAGGATTTAAGATGACAAACGAAGATATTGACAGCTACGTCACTAAATTCGAAAAACTAGTTCAACAAGCTGATTATCAACTCGACGAGCCTCTGGTGCTCGACAAATTTACAAGAGGTGTTCCCATGAAGCTATACCAGAACGCCTACCAGTTCCACAACCCGCGTACATACTCCCAATGGAAAAGCGCGCTCATCGAACAACAAAAGCACTACTTGCATATCAAAGCAAGGGAAACGGGCTTCGGAAGACAGCCCCAAATGATGCCTCGCAATCGCCCAAATCAACCACTACAATTCCAACCCCTGCAACGCCAAGGAGGCCAGCAACAAGGGTGGCAGCAGTATCGAAACCACCCAGATGCAATGGACACCACTCCCAGAAGGATCAAAGCACAAGTCGCAGAAATAGGTGACGTCAACCGAAACCACCCCGAGGACGTATGCGACTACGAGCGCGGACGACCCCCGTTCCCACCTAGAGGGGGGTTTATGCAACGTCGAGGAGGAGGACGAGGAATCATGAACCTTAGGGACGTAACCTGCTTTAATTGCAACCAGAAGGGACACTTCTCACGGGATTGTAACCAACCGCGCAGGGCCAGAGGCAGAGGTGCCTACATCAAAGAAGTCCCTACCGCTCCTCAAAGCATTGTAGACGAACCCCTCATCGACTTAGATGAGCTGGTACAAGCAAACCGCGCGGTCACGGACCCAGTACAAGAAATAATGGCGCATATGGCGGCCTTACCACAGGAGCAAGTGGAGGAATTGGTTAAAAATATGGTGGGGAGGCAGGATTTTCAAAGCACCTGAACCCAACAGCCTGGGTGATGGCTTCAAATTGTAACTCGTCGTTTATCACACACTATTGATCTATGCATGTCCCAGTTTTGATCTGCATGAGTTACTTCATGGCCGAAAAGAAAGCACTGGTGGACTCCGGAGCCACCCACAACTTTATACACCCAGATTTCATCAGAAGAATGAATCTGGGAACCAAAGAACTACCAAACCCCCGTAACATCTGGAACATCGACGGAACACACAACAAAGGGGGGAAGATCACTCACTACATTGACCTTAATATCCAAACTGATGGAAAATTAAAAACCATTCAGTTCCTTGTCACCAATGTTGGAGGAGAAGACCTCATCTTGGGATACCCATGGCTCACAACCTTCCAACCCAGGATACAACGGGCCACTGCGACAATGGATACCAAGCAGTATCCAATCATCATCCACACCACCAACCCGAACAAACCGCCCAAACCCGAAGAGCAACGAGCGGAGATACGAAGAATAGTCGACAATATCCGGGACCAGTACAAGCAACAAGCCCTCCAGGAACTAGAGGACAAAATGGACCCGATACACTTACGAACCATGGCAACGGACTTAGCAATATCGGCACAACAGGACCAGGAGAAAAAGGAACTACCTGTGGAATACCAAAGACACGCAAAGGTATTCAGCGAGGAGGAATCCCACAGATTTCCTCCCTCTCAACCATGGGACCATGCATGTAACGCCACCACTAGCGTTAGTCCGACTTGGATGCGAAAGGGCGTTCACGACTTAGCGAAATATCTCTTCGAGGTCACGTGACCTAATCACGGGATACATGGCGCTTATGGGCACGTGATCTTGACGCACACTAGGGCGAGTCGCGCCACTAGGTATTCCGACAATCGATAAGGTGACTTGCTCGAAGTGAGACAAGCGAAGCACTCGAAGGATGATAGAGAAGAGGTGGTAATTGAAGAAGACCAAGATGGCATTCTTGGTCTTCCTAAGCCACTATTTATACATTTACGAGGATGCTTTAAAGCTCCTCCCGAATCCGTAGACAACTAGTAGCGTAAATAGCTCGAACCCTACTACAGCTACTACTAGGAACGAGTCATAGTATCGTTACATGTGATACTAGGGCTGACTGATGTGTTAAGTCCATGACGCATTACTACTTACTAACGCGGTCATATTCGTATAGTAAGAGTCCGTTTCCGTGATCGCGACATCACCCCCTTTTCAGCTGCGACGCCCTCGGCGCCGAGTGGGGCCTATCCCTCCTACCCAGGCTTCCTGCCTCTCCGTAATCCGATCCAACACATTCGCCATCTCCAGCCTGAACTTGCAGCGGGCCAACTCCAACTGCACCCCACCGAGTGCCTGTGCCAAGGCATGGAGTCGTTGTTCCATTCTTTCAGCCTCGTGTCGGTAGGCACGGAATCGAACTAACTCAGCTTTGAGCCCCACATCCTGCAGCTCGTTGATTGCACGGTCCACCCGATGTTGGTTGCTGTGCCCTCCAACGAGGGCGAATAGGTCTTCTGGTGCATAGTGGGGCTTGCCTGCTTCTCGGACCTGGGGTTCGGCGTAGAGGGGGCGACTGTATACTTTGTCGCTGTCGTCGACGAGTCCCAAGACGAGGGGGTCCGGGCCGGCGATTACTTGGACGTAGGTGGCCTGGCGGGTTACCCCCTGTGCATCGGTGATAGGATAGTGAATGAAGTCGGCCCCGCGGTTGTGCTTGTAACCGTGAGGGGTGGATCGTGAGGTTCCTCCCAGATAGCGGAGGCGGACGGCGGGCATGGGGGAGGTTTCGGAGTCAACTACGACCCCGCCGCGATATATGGGTCGGCCCGTGGTGTCGCAGGCGTACGGTGTTTCGCGGGGGTCGTCAGAATCGGTGGCTGTGATGAGATAAGGCTGCTCAACTGGGTACCATTCCTTCAACGACCCTTCTACTGCTTCGTACACCGCTCTTTCAGCATCTCGGTGTGTTGTTGGCGTCGGTGGAGGACGCAGGCCCTCTTGGCTGCTGCTACCGCCAGCTGTCGTCGTTCCCATGCCCCCGCTGAGGTTCTCCAATCCCGTGTCTTCATCCACTCTTGCCACCTCAGAGTCGCTGGCGTCCTCTTCCTGTTTGTGCTCGACCCGGACGGGGAGAGGTCGAGATGGGGGACTCGCAAAGAGTCCGACAGCTGCACGAAGCCAAGCAATTTTGGCCTCGGTGTATGGCGCAGTGTTGAGTCGGTCGCCGTTGTTGTTGAGGAGCCAGTAGGTGGCTGGCTGATCGGGTTCCTCGACATCGATGATTGATTGGGTGGATGCGAGGGCTTCGCGGAGCTCTTGATGGGTGAGGTTGTCAACGAGTCGGGGAGTGAGAGGGGAGGCAGAGGAGGAAGCGGGAAAAGACATGTGGATAGTGGTGAGGCGTCCAGTGTGGAGAGATGGGGGTTGAGGTGTGGTTTGTCCTCACCTTATATGTATTTTCCTCTGGTTTAAGTCCCGCTGGTACTCCGCTATGGCTTCATCAGCAAATACGTCATTTTCGTTGACCCACTGGTTCTCCAAATCGGAGTATCCCTTCCATTTCACAAGGTATTGCAGTTTCTTGCTTCGGCCGAACTTCCTGGAGTCTAGAATGCATTCCACCTTGTACTCCTCTTCACCGTCTACGAGATCCGGTGGCGGGCGCTGGAAATTTTCCCCATGCATGGGCGTCTCGCGATAAGGTGTGAGTAAATCGATGTGAAACACCGGGTGAATACTCCACTGTGTGGGAAGTTCCAGTTGATAATTGACCGGTGAGAGTACCCGTGTGATTTTGAATGGGCCATGCCGTCGTGCCGCTAATTTGGCAGTGGGTTGATTGGTCCGAAGGTGTCGTCCTTCTAGCCACACCTGATCTCCGACCTGATACTTGGGCGTGTTCCGGTGTTTGACCCATAGTGATTGTGCCTTTTTGATAAGGTTCTGGGCTTCTTTCCGTGCTTCTCGGAATTGTTGGAGTCGCGTGAGTACTTGTGGGATTGGAGATGGCTTATCGATCCAGTCAGCGTGTGGGTCATATCCCATCATAAGTGAGAATGGGGACTTCCTTGTTGCTTCGTGTGGCCAGTTGTTGTGCGCGAATTCTGCCATTGGTAGGAATTGCGCCCAGTTATCTTGACGCTCGTTGGTCCAGAACCTCAGATATTGTTCTAGCCATTGGTTGGTGTGTTCCGATTGTCCGTCTGTTCGTGGATGGTATGCCGTGGAGATGTTCTGGTAGATGCTGAGGATTCGGCAGAGTTCTCGCGTGAACTTTGATGCGAATCTTGGGTCACGGTCGCTGATAATTTTTGCTGGTAATCCGAATCTTCGAAACACGTGGGTGACGTACAATGCTGCCGTTTCTTCTGCGGATATTTCTTCGTTACAGGGGATGAACACCGACGCTTTAGTGCAGTCATGATCAGTTACAGTGAGGATGGAATTGTATCCCTGTGACTCCGGTAGTTTAGTGATGAAATCGAGAGCGATGATTTCAAATGGCTTAGCGTCGGGCGTCGGTGTGATAGGTACTAGCGGGGCTTTCGTGGGGCGATTGTTGACCTTATGTCGTTGGCATTCTGCGCACCCTTGGACATATTCGGTGACGTGCTTGAGCATGTTTGGCCACCAGTGGTCGCGTTCGATGATCCTTGCGGTCCATTTGATTCCTGGGTGACCATAGACCGGGGGGTCGTGGTGATTGGCGATGACGGTGCGGATTTCTCCCGATCCTCCGGTGACTACTCGTGCGCCTTGGTGGTACCAGACTCCGTTGATTTTTTTGAGCTTGTGCGGGTCTACCCATGGGCGTAGGACATCTTCATCTTGTTTGTGGACTTCTGGCGTTTGCGTGGTGACATTGCATACGAATACCTTTTCAGGTAAGACGATGACCCCTTCGTTGTCTTTCTCTCCTCAGTCGTAGTCGGGTCTTCGTGATAGGGCGTCCGCACGGCCATTGTTGGTTCCCTTAATGTGGTGGATCTCGAAATCGTATTCCATGAGTTCCAGGACTTCTCGAGCTACGCGGCGACTTATCTTTTGGGGCGTTTTCCAGTGTGTGAGGTTGAGGTGATCCGAGAAGATTTTGATTTTGTGTGGGGATCCTGCTAGGAATGGTCTCCAGTGTCACAGAGCTTTGACGATTGCCAGGAGTTCCAAGTCGTAGATATCGTAGTTGCGCTCGGCTTCGTTTAGGGTGGCCGAAAAGTATCCAAGGGGGTGTCTCTTTCCGTCTTGTTTCTTCTGCAGGAGTACTGCCCCTGTTGCGTATCCGGATGCGTCTACTTCGAGTTCGAATTGGTCCGTAAGTGTGGGGTGCGCAAGTACTGGTTCGCTGGTGACTAGGTGTTCGAGGGTTCGGAACGCCGTTTCTTCGTCTTTGCCCCATGTCCATTCCACGTCTTTGCGTGTGAGTTTGTTGAGGGCTCGTGCGTACGTGGCAAAACCGCGAATGAAGATACGGTAAAAATTGCAGAAGCATAGGAAGGAGCGTACGTCACGTACCTTCGTGGGTGTGGGCCAGTCGTGTATGCCTGCAATTTTTACGGGGTCCATGCGAGTTACCCCCTTTTCAAGGATTACCCCCAGGTAATCCATTCGCAGTTGGTGGAAGGTGCATTTCGACGGTTTGAAGTACAGGTCGTGGTCCATTGCGACTTGAAGTACGGCGCAGACGGCATTGATGTGTGCTTGTAGTCCTACGTGCTCAAGTGTTGCAATGCCGATATCGTCCATGTAGACGTGGATGATGGTGCCCATGGCTGCGAAGATGCGAATGGTGTCGCCTAGAATGTCGTTCATCATGTTTTGGAACGTAGCTGGTGAGTTCGTGAGTCCAAAGTACATGACAAGTGGTTCAAAGAGGCCGTATTTGGTTTTGAACGCGGCTTTATATTCGTCTCCTTCCTTGATGCGTATGTTGTTGTATCCCCATCGGACGTCGAGTTTGGTGAAGATATGTCCGTTTCCGAGGTCGTTAATTGTTGATAAGTGACCTGTGCGCACTTAGCGGCTCAAATGGACATGCAGATAACGGACTGCTTTAGATTAGATATACAGGACTTGTAGATTAGATTATTTTGATCTTTACAATCTCGGACTTCTTGTATTCTTCTATCTATGACATCACACATGTACATGACATCATGGACCACTCTGGATTGCCCTTGTACTACGTCTATGTACTTTCCATTGTTCTTATCTTTATTGTGATGTCACTATGATATCATAGTCTGGACTCTTCTTGTTCTATAACGCCTTGTTCTCCAGAACAATACACTCCTTTGTCCCTTTGTAGAACAATGCGCTCCTTGTATTTACTGTGACTCTGTGTTACCAGTGTCACCCTGTATTTTGTATAAGTAGTACAGCTTGTACGCTCCTGGTCCACATCAGTTCTCATCTGTTGTGTGCCAGGTATGTCTCCTCTCCTGTAATAACATCAGTTCTCATCTGTTGTGTGCCAGACCATCATCTGCTTCACTTGCTTAACTACACTCTGTTGCTGCTTCCAGCCACCCTTGATATCTCACCACAGTCTTCAGTTCACTGTGAGTATCATCCCTTCATGTGTGCTGTTCATCAGGTTATGGGCCCTGGTGCCCTAGCCACTCCACTTGGCTGGTCACTGTGTTCTTAGGATCACACACCAGGCTAAGGTCTGTCTGGGGCCTCACCAGCCTTGCCCAAGGCAGTGGACACTGGGGCACCAGTGGTCCCTGCTGAGGAACCTCCTGTTATGTACTGCCCAGTAGTCCTACTTTCATCCCTACTGTTTTCCTAGCCCCTGCGCTACGCGCAAGGAGATTGGGTCTGGTAGCCCCTTAATACATATCCAGGTGTGCATGGCCCACTGGGCTGTGTATTGTGGAGCTTAGTGCCAGCTGTCTCTGGTGCTCCACACTGGGCGCAGGATCTCCTCACCATGGGAGTGTAAAACCTGGTTCAGACTCTGGGGGGTGTTCACCATTATGGTGTTCTGCAACCAGATTCCTGCCTTGTAGCGGCAATGGGAAAGGATTCAGTAAAGCCACTTGTGGCGATGAGGCAACCAATAGGCCGAGGAGGCTGAGGTAGACAGCCTTGGGCTCTGAAAGCACATTCCATTTCCCCCTGACGCAAACTAGTGAGCCGTGTCCTAGACACATCCTGGCCGGCAGCTGGCTCCTAGTATGGCAAAGGGACTCTCCATCCTGGGCCTAGCCCTTGTATCACTGGCATACCACAGGAGGCAGGACGCGTTAGCGTTCTGGCCTTACAGATTCACAGACAGGAGTGGTATTCCCTTCACGTCTTGCAACTGTTAAGAAGCACTATTGCTGACTGCTCCTCGGCGATAGATAAATCATCCCCATGTCTTCTGCACACTCCTCTCGCGCTGCCTCGCCCACTGGTGTAGCCACCACTAGTGCAGCTGCAGGAGCCACGGCAGGTGCTTCAACCAGCCTGCCCCCTATCACTTCTGGGTCCACACCATCCATGCGCCTGTCCAATGCGTATGGCACAACCTTCGGCATGCCTGCGGGCATTCGCCTTGATCAATTCGATGGGACACACTGGAATGAGTGGTCCGGAACGCTGGAGGCAATCCTCACTCTTCACGAGGCTGAGGATGTGTTTACACACCATGCCCCGCCAACCGGAGTCACTGCCGATGAATGGGACTCTATCCAACGTCGGTCCAAGGCGTACCTCCGCCTATACCTCAAACCAGATGTCTACTCCCTCGTTGCTGATCCTTATGCCTATCCCACCTTCGCTGCGAAATGGGACAAGCTGAAGGATGTGTATGCAGGTGCTTCGGGCAGCACCACCATTTTCAACTTGTGGATCCAGTTAACCCAAGCCCGCCTCGACGACTCCGCACCTATGGCCTCCCAATTGGCCAAGCTCAATGAGCTGCGGGTCGGCCTTTCCAACGCACAGATGGGCGTCACTGACGTCCAATTCTGTCTCATTCTCCTCCACGCCCTGCCAGCCTCCTATGAGGTTCTGGCATCGACCATCCTGGCCAGTGGTGCCCCCTCCAAGCTTAAGCACACTGAGATAATTGCGCGCATCGTTTCGGAGGAGGCGCGCCGTTCCGGCCCCTCTAGTTCCTCACTCAACAAAGCTGCCCCCATCAAGCCTAGTGGTGGCGCTCATAAAAAGAAGGATCATTCTCAGCTTACGTGCCACTACTGTAACAAAAAGGGGCACATCAAGCCTGACTGCAGGCAGAGGAAGAAGGATGAAGCTGCGGGGAAGAAGGACACTGGCAACAAGGCTGCCAACTCTCATGTACTCGTACCTACCACAGCCTCCATTAAGGAGGTCAGTGATGAACCGGCCATAGATTGGGCCGCAAATACAATTGGAGTTGCCTTGTATGCTGCCTCGCGTGTGCGTTGGATGATGGACAGTGGTGCAACACACCACATCACACCACATCGGTCTGATTTCAAGGACTATACCCCATGCCAAGGCGCTGTGCGCCTAGGGGATAAGACCACGATCGACCAAGTTGGTATAGGCTCTGTCGTCTTCACTACGAGCCAAGGCATTCCCATCACCCTAAGTAATGTGCTGCACCTTCCTCAGGTGAAAACACGCTTCTTGTCGACGCGTGCACTAGCACAAAAGGGTGCGGAAGTGGCCTTTGACAGTGGCTCTTTCAAAATATCTGTCAATAAAAGTTGTGTAGCTGTTGGCTACTTGGAGGACAACCTGTACTGGTTGGACGCTTCAAGCATTGACCTAAATGCTCACGTCAAAAGTGCTGCCACCACTCTTGATATCTGGCATCAGCGCATGGGACACATCTCCTCTGCTGCTCTAAAGTCGTACGGTCCCTCTGCCACTACTGGTATGGACATTGACAGCTCTACCACGCACACTGGTGTGTGTCGTGGGTGCGAGTTAGGCAAATCCACTCGCCAACCCTTCTCTGCGTCCTCCACCAAAAGGACAACCCGTATCTTTGAGATTGTGCACAGTGACCTAGCCGGTCCTATGCAAACTCAGTCCCTGCAAGGCTCTGCATACACCGCCACCTTCATAGACGACCACTCTAAGTTTGCAGTGGTGTACTTCATTAAGTCAAAGGATCAGTTTGTGAAAGCGCTGCAGATGTATTTGGCCTGGGGTGAAACCCAGACGTCCCATAAACTGTGCGCACTCCACTCTGACCACGGCGGCGAGTATATGGCTAGCCAAGTACAGGAGATTCTCAAGCAGAGGGGGATAGAGCATCACCTTACGATGCCAGGATCACCACAGTCGAACGGGAAAGCTGAGCGGTTTAACCGCACCATTACGGACAAGGCAATGGCCATGCTTCACACAGCAGGCATGTCTAAAGGCTTCTGGGAGCATGCGATGAGCACTGCGGTACACATCTACAACCGCTCTCCCACCCGTACACTTAAGTGGCGCACACCTTTTGAGCTCTGGTACTCTGGCAAAGTACCAGATGTCTCACATTTACGCGTCTTTGGATGCAAGGGGTATATGCACATACCCGCTGATAAGCGTCGCAAATTGGATGCGAAGGCCATTGAGGTCACGCTTATTGGGTTTGAGCCTGAATCTAAGGGCTATAAGCTTTGGGACCGCCAAACCCACTCTGTCAGATTGTCCAGGGATGTGACATTCGACGAGAGCAGCTTCCCATCCCTCCAGGGTGCTGAGCCACACCCACAACCTTCTCAAGTGGTGTCACAACCACTACCTCCACCAGTAATTGCCGTACCTAGCACGTCGGTGTTACCACCACAGCGAGTTCCCTCCCCTGCACACTCCAGTAGTAGTGAGGAAGAGGATGTTGAAGAACTCTTAGACCCAAAACAAGAGCGTCCACACACGCCACCACCACCACCTGCACTGCCCACTCTGCCCACCACTCCAAAGCGTGAGCAAGTCACTCCCACCTCACCACCGCCGCGTCAAAGTGCAACGCGCATTATGCGCCATGTCCCACCTCCCTCACCAGATATGCCGGGAGGCTTTGAGGCTCGTGCACAGCGTAGTCAGCTGTTGCGTGAGATGGACAATGCACCAAGGCGCTCTAGCCGTGTACCTGTGCCCAACCCTCGCTATTACAGTGGGGACAATGTGGCACTACGCGGCAGGCGACTGGGGTATGCGGAGCTGCTAGCTGCGGCGTATGTCGGCAGAGACCCTGCATCCTATGCAGAGGCCATGCGGTCTGCAGATGCAGATGAGTGGACTAAGGCGTGTCAGTATGAAATGGACGCACTCGCCCACAATGGCACATGGGAGTTAGTGGATCTCCCGCCTAATCGTAAGGCAGTAAAATCCAAATGGGTCTTCAAGCTCAAAGCGGATGGTCGCTACAGAGCTCGCTTGGTGGCTAAGGGATTTACGCAGATCCCTGGCATAGATTTCGATGAAACCTTCTCTCCTGTCGCACGATTTGAGTCGCTGAGATTGCTTCTGGCATTGGCCGCGCTGGAGGACTGGCACATCCATCAGATGGATGTTAAGTCCGCGTTCCTCAATGGCGTGCTTGATGAGGAGATATACATGGAGCAGCCACAAGGTTTCATCGTTACTGGTGCAGAGACGAAGGTGTGTCGCCTTGTCAAGGCGATATATGGTCTCAAACAAGCCTCCCGTGCATGGAACTTGCAATTCCATGGAGTGCTTCTAGCACTCGGCTTCAAACGGACGTTCGCCGATGCAGGCGTATATGTGTTGCCTCAATGAGAGGGGGATGGTCCACTCTTCGTTATCGTTTACATTGACGACATCACAATTTTGGGTGCTTCTCTGGAGAGGATCAAGCGTTTGAAGTCAGATCTCGCTGAACACTATGAGATGACAGATCTCGGGGAGATAGAGTCTTATCTTGGTATGCGCATTGTGCGCGACCGCTCCCTCAGATGCATCGAAATAGATCAGTCTGGCTATGTGAAGGATGTCCTTGAACGCTTTGGCATGTCTAATGCCACTCCACACTCCACACCCTTACCTGCGGGTGCTGACGAGCACCTTCATAAATATACGGGTCAGGCCACTGCCTCTGACATTACGCACTATCAGTCACTCATTGGTAGTCTGCTGTACGTTCAGATTGGCACCAGGCCAGACATCTCTTTTGCTGTATCACGTTTGGCGCAGTATGCAGCAAATCCTTCACCTCAACATCTGCGGCTTGCGCAATATGTTCTGTCCTACCTAGTGGGAACTGTGGACATGCGTATAGTTTATGATGGCGCCAGTGGAGATGGCCTTCATGGCTACTCTGATTCTTCCCTGGGTGACCAGGTAGATGATAGACACTCCACTTCCGGTTATGTGTTCTTATTAGCCAATGGTGCAATAAGCTGGTCTTCGCGAAAGCAAAAGACTGTAGCCCAAAACACTACAGAGGTGGAATACATGGCCATGACTGATGCGGCCAACCAAGCCGCTTGGTATCAGAGCTTCCTTGCGGAACTCGGGTACGAGGTCGACGACCCCATCCCACTGCATGGTGACAATAAGGGTGCCATTGACTTGGCCTTAAACCCTGTCACTGGGAGGCGATCAAAGCACATTGCCATATGGCATCATGTCATTAGGGAGTACATCGAAAAGGGGACCATAACCCTTATTAGAACCCCTACTGCAGAAATGGTTGCGGACAGCTTCACCAAGTCGCTTGTGCGTGTCCTGCTGCACCAACACAATGTAGACATGGGCTTGTGCTAGTCCTAGATTGCTGATCACGGGGAGATGTTGATAAGTGACCTGTGCGCACTTAGCGGCTCAAATGGACATGCAGATAACGGACTGCTTTAGATTAGATATACAGGACTTGTAGATTAGATTATTTTGATCTTTACAATCTCGGACTTCTTGTATTCTTCTATCTATGACATCACACATGTACATGACATCATGGACCACTCTGGATTGCCCTTGTACTACGTCTATGTACTTTCCATTGTTCTTATCTTTATTGTGATGTCACTATGATATCATAGTCTGGACTCTTCTTGTTCTATAACGCCTTGTTCTCCAGAACAATACACTCCTTTGTCCCTTTGTAGAACAATGCGCTCCTTGTATTTACTGTGACTCTGTGTTACCAGTGTCACCCTGTATTTTGTATAAGTAGTACAGCTTGTACGCTCCTGGTCCACATCAGTTCTCATCTGTTGTGTGCCAGGTATGTCTCCTCTCCTGTAATAACATCAGTTCTCATCTGTTGTGTGCCAGACCATCATCTGCTTCACTTGCTTAACTACACTCTGTTGCTGCTTCCAGCCACCCTTGATATCTCACCACAGTCTTCAGTTCACTGTGAGTATCATCCCTTCATGTGTGCTGTTCATCATTAATGAGTTCCGACATGAGGGGCAATGGGTATTGGTTGCGCACCGTACAGGCATTGATGCGTCGGTAGTCTTGCACCGGTCTCAGCTTTCCATCTTTCTTTTTGATGAAGAAGAACGATGATGCGTAAGGCGACTTTGAGGGTCGGATATAGCCTAACTTAAGTTGCTCATTCAGCCATTCGCGTAGTTGTCCATCTTCGTCCTGTGACATTGGATAGATTTTGCAGTCAATGCTGGGGGGTGTGCCTGGTTTGAAGTCGATCGCATGATCCCATGGTCGCAAGGGAGGGAATCGGTGAGATGCTTCCTCGCTAAAGATTTTCGCAAATCGTTGGTATGGTTTGGGAAGTTCTGCAACGACTGTGTTTTGGTTAGCAGGCTATTGCAAGTTCAGTGGCCGTGGTGCGTATCTGGCATTCCTCCTCGAGCTCTCTGACTACGTCTTCCGCCTCCTCCTGGGTGATTGCACCGGCTATGGTGGTCTGCAGTTCTGCAGGATTGATTGATCGTAGTACTACCGGGAGGGCCCCTTCGTGGATGGTTGCGTGAGCCCAGCTAATGGTTGGTTCGTATGTGGCTAGCCAGGGGTATCCGAGTACGAGGTCCTCGTTTCCTATGTCGGTGACTAGGAACCTCATAGCCTTAGAGACACCGTTGGTTTGAACATCTAGGTCGATGAAATGCGTGATAGACCCAGCTTTGTTTTCGGTGTTATCTATGTTCCATATTTTCTTTGGTTTCTCAAGGGCTTGCAGCCCAAGGCCCATGCGTTTGGCAAATGCGGGTCTTATAAAATTGTCGGTGGCTCCTGAGTCTACGAGCCCTTTGATGTCGGCCATGGAGTAACTTGTGCGAATTGAGACTGGAATTCGAAGCGAACGGTAGCGAGTCATGATTACTGAGTTACAATTGACTGCCCTCACCCAGGCCGATGGGTTCAGGCGTCCTGAAAACCCTCTTGGGTCCAGAGATCCTTGAATACGAGGTCTTTAACCTCGTCACTAGCTCCCCTCAACGTTTCCATCCACTCCTTGGCTTGTTCTCCGGGCGTGGCTTCTGCGCGGCGTATCGTTGTTGGTTCCTGGTCGTAGTAGTTGGTCTCCGTGCTGCGACTAGTGCTTGCATGGGGTTGGAACTGCTGCCTGGGCTTCCTGGGGCGCATACAGTCTCGTGAGAAGTGGCCTGGGTTGTTACAGTTGTAACAGATTACTTCCCTCATGTCCCGGCGCTGCCCACTTCCCCGGTTTTGTCCCGGTCCTCCCCTTGGTTGGAATGGTGGTCGTTGGCTTCCGCAGTTTGGGTCCCCTACCTCTGCGAGGCGTGCGCGGGTACAATCCGCCGACGTGTCCATGGCGTTCGGGTCGTAGCGTGGTGGTGGGAACCTTGGTGGGGTCCATTGCGGGACGTATCCCCGATTTTGCTGCAGTCGCGGTGGCGGGTTGTTGCGAGGTGTGGCAGTGAGCCCCAAGCGAGCGCGTAGATGGATGTATTGTTTTTGCCTACGCAGTGCTGCCTCCTTCCATTCGTTGAAGGTTTGGGGGTCATCTAGTTCGTATATTTTTGTGAATAAGGCTCTCGGGAGGCCTGCCGTAAATCGGTCCAGGGTTTGGCGGTCGTTGAGGCAGTAGTCAGCCTTCCGTGCCAGCTGCTCGAAGTTGGTGACGTACGAATCAATGTCGTCTCCAACCATTTTGAATCCTTTGGCCAGCATGGCTTGTGCTTGTTCTTGCTCGAGTACGTTTGAGAAACGGTCAGAAAATCCGGCCGTTAGTGTGTCCCACAGGAATGGGTCATATCTGTTACGTCCTTGATGCAGCTCGTTGTTGAGCCATTGGAGGAACCTGAGCGTCCAATTTGACACTCGCGGGCCTTTAACGAAGCCTAGGAAGAGTAGGCATCGCCGATAGACATTGGTCATAATCGGTGCTTCCGAGTTCTGCCCCCAGTAAATGTGCCATTGTGTGAGGAATGACTTGTACTCATCTCGATTTCCGTCAAAGATATTGGGGGGTTCTCCCACCAATTTATCTGTTCCGTGTGGTGCACCTAGTGCCGGTCCCGCTGCCGGTGGGGGTGGAGGTGGCGGTCCTCCTCCAAATGGGTCTCCTCCCCCTCCTCCTCCGAATTGGGGTTGTCTTCCTCTGTGAGGTGGTCTTCCACCACCAGGTGGTCCTTGACCGAAGGGTCCTCCGGGTCTTCTGGGTGGTGGGGGTCCTCCTGCGCCTGGTGGGGGGTCCAGAATGTCTGGGCCTACCGCTCTAAAGATGGCCGCGTCATCTGCGGTCATGCAATGTCCTGTTGTTGGGTTGATGGGGCGCAGGTAGGATTCTGCCTCCTCCGTGATCCTTCTGGCTTCTTCGAGAGCCAAGTTTTCTTGGGTGATAGTTGTGGTCGCCATATCTGCGGGTGGGTGTACTTCGATATGTTCTGGTTCGGCTATGCGTAAGGACTCAGCTGTCTGCCTGATCTCTTCTACTTCGGACTCGCTGTCATTTGTTTCTTCATCGTCTCCGCTGGTTTCGGACGGTGCGGGGGTTCTTGGTTCAGATGTGCTAGGTTCTTCTTCTGGTTGTCCGTCTATGCGTCCCCACTCTGTTCGTGCGGGTAGGTTTCTTGAATCGATGTCGCAGTTGTAGTTTCTTCCTGCGGGGCGTACTGCGTTGTATCGGCTATCTATCGGATTCCACGTAATCTCGACCCAGCACAGGTGATCAAAATTAAACTCAACAGGGCGGTATCGGGTTGGCCCCAATGCGAAGTCTACGAAGTAGCCGGTTTCTCCTCGGTATTCTCTCCACCTGGCAGCTCCTAGGAATTGGATTGGTATGTTGCGGTCTCCTCGTCGTTCGAGGGAGTATGTTTGGAAGTCTCTCCACTGGTCTCAGGTTGTGAACGCCACGGTGAGTAGATCTTGGTCTTAATGTAACGCCACCACTAGCGTTAGTCCAACTTGGACACGAAAGGGCGTTCACGACTTAGCGAAATATCTCTTCGAGGTCACGTGACCTAATCACGGGATACACGGCGCTTATGGGCACGTGATCTTGACGCACACTAGGGCGAGTCACACCACTAGGTATTCCGACAATCGATAAGGCGACTTGCTTGAAGTGAGACAAGCGAAGCACTCGAAGGATGATAGAGAAGAGGTGGTAATTGAAGAAGACCAAGATGGCGTTCTTGGTCTTCCTAAGCCACTATTTATACATTTACGAGGATGCTTTAAAGCTCCTCCCGAATCCGTAGACAACTAGTAGCGTAAATAGCTCGAACCCTACTACAGCTACTACTAGGAATGAGTCATAGTATCGTTACATGTGATACTACGGCTGACTGATGTGTTAAGTCCATGACGCATTACTACTTACTAACGCGGTCATATTCATATAGTAAGAGTCCATTTCCGTGATCGCGACAATGCAATCGACTTCAAACCTGACGCACCGGATCATATTAACTGCAAGGTGTACCCTCTAAATCAAGCAGAGGATAAGGCATTGGACGAATTTCTGGACGAACAATTGGCAAAGGGGTACATTAGACCCTCTAAATCCCAGTATGCAGCCCCATTCTTCTTCATTAAAAAGATGGATGGAAAACTACGCCTGGTACAGGATTATAGGGAACTCAACAAATGGACAATACGCAACCAATATCCACTCCCCCTAATACCCCAACTCATCACCGACCTCAGCGGAGGATGGATCTTCTCCAAATTCAACGTCCGATGGGGCTACACGAACATCCGAATCAAACCCGGCGACAAACACAAAGTGGCATTCAAGACCAAATGAGGGTTCTTCGAACCCCTGGTAATGTATTTCGGTACGACAAATGCCCCGGCAACATTCCAAGCCATGATGAACTGGATCTTCGCCCCACTTATCGAATACTACGAGAAGAAGGGGACTATCATTAGGGTATATATGGACGACATAGGAGTAGCAACAGCAACAACCAGGGAATCACACATGGAAGCAGTCCACGACATCCTGGATCTGCTAGAACAACACGACCTATACCTCAAATTGGAAAAATGCACCTTCCACTCCGACACCCTCGATTACCTGGGGGTAATCATTAAAAAGGGGGTGATTCGCATGGACCCTGTCAAAATTTCCGGCATTCGCAAATGGCCAACCCCAAAGAATGTCAAACAGGTGCGATCATTCCTAGGTTTTTGCAACTTTTATTGTGCCTTCATTCGAAATTTTGCCACACACGCCCAACCTCTCAACAAACTTATGTGGAAGGACACGGAATGGGCATGGGGATCAGATCAACAACAGGCATTCAACAAGCTCAAGACTCTGGTAACAGAAGAACCGGTACTCAAACACCTGGAATTGGACAAACCATTCGAGCTAGAAGTCGACGCCTCAGGATATGCGGTAGGAGCAGTACTACTCCAGCGGGACAGGGACAACAAATGACACCCCATTGCCTACTACTCTAGCACCCTCAATGCAGCTGAAAGGAATTACGACATCTATGACTTGGAACTGTTAGCAATCGTCAAGGCATTACAAAACTGGAGACCGTACCTCGCAGGATCCCCACACAAGATCAAAGTGTTCTCCAACCATATGAACCTACAATATTGGAGATCCCCACAAAAGATTAGTAGATGAGTCGCAAGGGAAGTACTGGAACTTTCTGAATATGACATAGAAATTCACCACATCAAAGGAGTCGCCAATGGGCGAGCGGACGCCCTATCCAGACGCCCTGACTACGACCAGGGAGAACACAACAATGAACAAGTCACGGTACTCCCCGACCACATATTCATAAAAGCCACAACAATCGATACCACAGACAACCCAACACAAATGAGTCCCACAATTACGACCGATGAAATGCAGCCAACGTACCCGGTGTACACCCAGGACAACAGCATGATCAAAGCATGGGTGGACCCACATAACTCAAACACATCGAAGGGACATGGTACAAAGATGGGTGAAGAGTGGTTACGGGTGACGCTCACAAACGCAGACATATTATACAAGCCCATCACGACACCCTGACCTATGGGCACCCTGGGATCAACCAGACTATCAAGCTGATCGAAAGGTATTACTGGTGGCCAGGACTTCGGCAGGAAGCACAGGACTACGTCAGGGGATGCGCTGACTGTCAGCGTATCAAGGTCAACAACTGACCTACACATGCCCCTCTACAGCCCATATTCCCCAAACCAGAAGCAACTCCATTCAAAGTCATAGCACTGGATTTCATCACAAAGTTGCCCCTGTCAGAAGGGTGCAATTCCATACTAACCGTAACCGACCACGATTGTTCCAAAGCAGCGGTCTTTATCCCATGCCTAGAAGAGATAAGCACGGAAGGAACTGTGGCCCTGTACGTGACACATGTCTTTCCTAGATTCAGATTACCGGCACGCATCATCAGCGATCGAGACCCCAGATTTGCATCAAAATTCATCCGCGAACTGTGCCGAATACTCGGGATTGAACAAAACATCTCCACTGCGTACCACCCTAGAACCGACGGCCAATCAGAAAGAACAAATCAATGGCTAGAGCAGTACCTGAGATTCTGGGTCAACGAATGACAAGACGACTGGACACACTATCTCCCAATGGCAGAATTCACGCATAACAACTGGCCAAACGAATCCACGAGGGAGTCCCCTTTTAACGTCCTTATGGGGTATAACCCACGTGCTGATTGGATCGATCAACCATCCCCCATTCCGCAGGTGGTGCTAAGAGCGCAGCAATTCAGAGAGGCTAGAACACGCACCCAGGAACTGATGATCAAAGCGCAGCAGGGATGGATCAAACACAAGGACACCCCAAAATACCAAATAGGGGACCTTGTATGGCTTGAAGGGCACCACCTATGCACCAACCAGCCAACAGCGAAACTCATGCCCAGGAGACATGGGCCGTTCCAGATCATTCAGGTGATGTCCGCAGTCAATTACTGCCTAGAACTTCCCACGCAGTGGAGTATCCACCCAGTGTTCCATATGGATCTTCTGACGCCGTACCGCGAAACTCCCACACACGGCCCCAACTATCAGCGCCCACCACCAGATTTGATTGATGGCAAAGAAGAATACGAGGTCGAGAAGATTCTAGACTCTCGGCGGTTCGGCAGAACCAAGAAATTGCAATACCTAGTCAAGTGGCGTGGGTACCCAGACTTGGACAATCAGTGGGTCGCAAAGGATGACGTGTTCACCGATGATGCGATTCGGGAGTTCAAATGTTTAAACCCTGCTAGAGAAGCACATATAAGGATGGGGAAAACTCAAGAGACGTCCCCATCTCCTTCACTTACTCTCTCATCTACTCATGTCCTCGTCCCCAGTCCAAGTGCACTATGTCCTCGACAACCTACTCCCCATCTCAGTCCAACCTACTCTCATCGTCTAGGACGCGCCACCAACACCACTGTCGATTTCCCAGTCCCTTCACCACGGAGGAAGTCGTCCAACTACCCCCATACCATCCCTCCTTCCTTCGCCAACCACTACAAGAGTTGGCTCAAGAGATCCTTCGCCGCCCAACATGCCGACGACCAACCAGCCCGATCAAGACGAGACTGCGGTTCAAGAGGACCGGGACTTCGACAAGTACATGTCAGAGGAGCATTGTGCTCTACACCAACACCTCACGTATGGAAACCACCTCACGACTACGCACAATGAAACCCCGCCGCTATGCACCACAGACGGGGAACCCATTCTCATGCCGAAGGCTTCTCGACCCAAGGTCCGCATCTATTGTGCGGAAGAACACAGCCCGATTTCCCGACGCCAAGTGGAAACTCCTCCACCCCTTGGGTTCTACCACAACAGGGGAGTACATTACATCCCCTTTCAGATACGAGATGCTCAGGACCCGTTGCACCCAGCTCGGTATATGCAGCTCATCCTTACGGCAGACCCCTTCGTCCTCGCCTACAGGAGAGGCAGTGACCAGCAGTACGGGAAGCCGGTGCACGCTGCCCCCGACTACAAATATCCCTGTGACAACGACTACTGCGATGACGACCTGATCTTTTTAGATCAGTGCAGCATCATGAAGGGGTCAGTCGACCATGCTCTGATGGGCATCAAGGACCTCACTCTGACGGCGGAGGTCCACCGTTACCGCTGTGCCCAAGTGGGGGTGGAAGCCAAGGAGGTGGAGCTGGCCAGGCTCATGGAGGAGTTGGATCGAATTGCCTGAGTGCGACAAGAGTGCGTACTTCATCTGCAGTGGGCCAACGCGCTCACCCACATTGAGGCAGAGCGGGACTTGTACCGACCAGGTCTGGAGGCGGGCCAGCAAGTCACAACGCAGAGGGAGGCAGCCCAGCGGGGTCAAGCTGGGGCTTCGACCGTAAAAAGGGGGTAATGTTATGTTTCGGACTCATCGGCGCCTTGGGCCGGGAAGTGGACACTGACGTGTCAACTATGACATTGCCGTCAGCAGAATATCGTCATGGACTTGTGGATCAGTAAGCCGGGTAAGCTCCGGTGCATGTGATTGTACAATAACGGCTTGGATCTCGAAGTGACTCGACATGACTCATACTAGGATAGCTGTACTAGGGTTTGCTCTACTTATGCTATTGGCTAGTAGTATTCGAGCAGCGCTTCAAAGCCTGCATGTAACTGTATAAGTAGAGTAGTGCAAAGACCAGGATCGCCATCTTGGTCTTCTTCAATACCACCATCATCTACTCGTCTATACTGAGAGGCATCCCCTCTTAAGTGAGTCGTCCGGCATATCCCCTTAGACCAGGGATCCCCGTGACCTATCCCTGATCCCTCTTCATGGGCAGTGGAATATCCTGAAGGCACCGCCGCTTATCAGATCCAGCTCTATCACAACGAGCATGTGTCCCAGCCATATACAACCTTCTACATTATCGATCATACATCTTGGGAGTTCGCGCGATACGCACCCGAGATACCACTGGGCATTCCTCAACTCGAAGATCTCCACGCATACTTTGGACTAGACGGATGTATCCTACCGCATCCCGCCTTCTATCCGCAGACGTCTGTTAACCAGAATTACTTTCTCCAAAGGATCGCCAATTGTAGCGAAGCCTAAGTCAGGCAAACATCCGTGGTAGACGTTACACCAGTAGTATCACCCACAAAGTCAGACTCACTCTGAAAGTCAGCCCTAGTGAAGAAAGTCATGACTTTTTAGTCACTTCACTTGGCCCAGAGAATGTCATTCTGGGACTACCATGGCTAAGGCAAAGGAACCCACAAATAGATTGGCAGGAAGGCACTATGCGCCTCAACTCGACTGCTGAAACAGCACAACCAGAGTTGGAGGTAGAGGTGACGCACATTATGGCAAACCAAATGGAACGCTGCTGTCTCCTTGCAGAGAAAGTGCTAGACATGGTCCAAGACAAAGTTTTCTGCTTGGCAGGCTTTACATACTCTCAGCAAATTGCCAAGAAAGCCACCGCCTCCAAGCCTAAGAAAACCTTTGAAGAAATGGTACCAAAGCGCTACAGAGACTTCGCAAAAGTTTTCTCTGAGGAGGAATCCCAGAGGCTCCCTGAGCATCAACCATGGGATCACACCATAGACCTTGAACCGGATGCCATTAAACACTGGAGGGTCAAAATGTATCCCATGTCTCCAAGTGAGCAAGTGGAACTCGATAAATTCCTGCAAGAGCACATCTCAAAAGGATACTTGGTCCCATCCAAGTCACTGATGGCTTCACTGGTATTCTTCATTAAAAAGAAAGATGGCAAGCTCCGTCTAGTGCAGGATTACTGATGTCTTAATAAAATCACTATTAAGAATTGATACCCGCTACTGCTTGCCACCAACATTATAAACCGGCTGAAGGGAGCTAAGGTCTTCACTAAGTTTGACATAAGATGGGGGTATCACAACATCCAGATCAAACCTGGAGACGGATGGAAGGGGGCTATCATCACAAACCATGGGCTATATGAACCCAGGGTCATGTACTTTGGTATGACCAACAGACCAGCCACCTTCCAAGCCCTCATGAATGCCACTTTTGCCAATCTAATCACAGCAGGAGAGGTCACAGTATATATGGATGACATCCTCATCTATAGCAACTCTCTGGAACACCACCGCAAAATAGTACGCGAAGTGCTAAGGAGATTGCAAGAACATGACCTCTATCTCAAGCCTGAGAAATGTGACTTTGAAAGGCAAGAAATGGAGTACCTTGGGATGATCATCCGTCCTGGAGAAGTGCAGATGGACCCTGGCAAGGTTGCTGCAGTAAGGGAGTGGCCTACACCCACAATGCTCAGAGAAGTCAGAGCATTCATAGGGTTTGCCAACTTCTATCATTGATTCATCAAGGACTTCGCAGCTATTGCCTGACCCTCGCATGACCTCACGAAGAAGGATACTCCATGGCACTGGCATTCTGAACAGCAGAAGGCTTTTGACCACTTGAAGGAAAGCTTTGTACGAGAACCTATTCTCAAGGTGTACAACCCACAGCTTCCAACAAGAGTCGAAACTGATGCTTCAGGATTTGCTACTGGCAGTATACTCACTCAGAAGTACCCCGATGGTCTCTGGCACCTGGTTGCATATTGCTCACAGTCTATGAGCAAGGAAGAACACAACTATGAAATCTATGACAGAGAAATGCTCAGCCTTGTAGCAGTATGACACCTTGCTACACTAAGCTCAAGTGAAAGATTTGTAAAGATGAACTGTCAGGCCTTCAGGACTCAAGCCTAGTGTGGAGATAAATCACGTGCCAAACTTACAGTCACTGTGGAGCGTGCAAGGTCAAAGGTGATCCTTATACAGGAGCACAACTCGTGATGTCACACAGTGGTAAGCTGAGTAGAAACCAAGAGGACAAGTTAGATTGGAAGGAGTAAGGAGTACAGAGCGAGACGCACCTGAGTAGAAACCAAGAGGACAAGTTGGTTCTACTCAGGATGCTACAGGGGAGTTTATATACGCTACTGGAGCTGAGTTCGAACTGAGTCTAAACACTATTACTAAGTGTACAGTAAGACTCCATGACTCAGGAGCTGACGCGTCGTGTCTAATAATAGCGCTATCTCTATTGTGCTGACTGATGCACTGTCATAGTGCTGATGCGATGCCTTATCTTTGCTGAGTAAAACCTAATACAGCGAGTAAGCGTAATTACTAAGTAGAATCTAGAACTATCTAGAATGTTCCATCCTTATCTACCAATCGTGTGAGTCCATACGTAAGTGGAATGTGACCGGATTGGGTTGTCCCGTTAAGGGTGCAACTATCCCAGGGTCACGTGCTTATGGGTGCACATGGTGGCAACATGTGACTAACGGTGTCTCGTACTTTGGCCCTTTATATCTTCCTCAGATAGTTCCATAAAAATACAGAAAAATAGGGAAAATAATATACACGTCCATGACATCACCCCCCTTCTTAAGGGTCGACGTCTGCATTGGCCTCTGTGTACATATGAGATGCTTGCCAAGGCAAGGACGCATAGATGAGAGCCACTATTTTTCTAGGTGCGCCCAGGTTGGAGGAGTGGAACTCCTTGACTTTGCCCAGGGCGTGTGCTAGATTCTTAGCTGGTTCCCAAGTGTCCTCACCTTCACCATAGCCCTTCCAGTGAACTAGGTATTTAAGAGTACGACCGAAGAGTTTGGAGTCTCTTATGTGGTCAACTTCGTACTCTTCTTCCCCTTCGACTGTGATGGGTTCAGGTAGAGGTGGCATAAGCCCGTTAACTTCGTTTCCCTTGTAAGGGGAGAGGCGGTCTACATGAAATACATCATGGATCCGTAATGCAGGGGGGAGTGCAAGTTTGTAGTCGATGTCACTTTTAACTTTAGTGACTTCAAATGGGCCTAGTTGTTTAGGGCCCAGTTTGGACGACTGTTGATGTATCTTTATCTGCTTAGCTTGCAGCCAGACTTTATCCCCGACGTTGAAGATGTATGGCTTGTGTCTTTGTTCAACGTCTGTTTGCATTTGCCTTTTACTTAGGCGTAGAGCAGCCTCTGCATCCCTTCTTGTGGAAACTAGGTGTTGTAGACACTTATTGAGCATTGGGATACCGGTGGGTCTACCAGCGGGAATGGTGAAGTCGGGCGTATAGCCATATAGTAGCTCAAAGGGGGTGTGACCCATGGCTGAGTTGAGTCTACTATTGACCACAAATTCCGCTGTAGGGAGTAGGTCTGCCCAATCATCCTGCCTCTTACTAATGAACAAGCGCAAGTAGACTTCTACTTCTTGATTTTTGCGCTCTACCTGTCCATTAGCTTGAGGGTGATAGGCTGTAGTAAGACCTGCATCTATCCCTAGTCGCTTGTACAGTGCCCGCATGCTCCTTGCAGCAAACTGGGGTCCCCTATCACTGCTGATTTTCTTGGGGATCCCATGCAAGGGGAAGACTTGCTCGAAGTAGATGGATGCTACCCCATCAGCCATGATTTGAGAGGTCACTGGAAATAGGTGGATTTGTTTCGTATAATGATCCACTATGTTAAGGATCATATCTTTTCCACGTGACATGGGCAGGGGGCCGATTAGATCGACTCCGACTATCTGCCATGGTCCCTCAGGTACTTCCTGTGGCTGAATTATGGCTTTGGGGTGGAGATCTTTGCGATAATGTTGGCATTGATCACATCCTTCTATGTATGAGCTGATGAAGCCTGCCATGTGTGGCCACCAATAGTAGCGACTGACTAGCTTGATGGTGCCGTTCTTACCAGGGTGACCGGTGGTGACAGAGTTGTGGCATGACTTAACCACGTCTCGTCTTAGAGTTCGGTCATTGGGAACATATAGTTTCCCCCTGTGGTAGACTAGGCCATCATCTTCCTCCCACATTGCTACTCCATCCATGAGAGCCTTTGGAGTGGTCTTCTGTAAACTTTTAAGACCCTCTATAACTTCTGCTTCTCGAATGGATGCAAGTCTTATGCGATTTCCTAGGGAGTCCACTTCTGGGCGGAAGTGTGCTTGGGCGGCATTGAGGAAATGCTTAGGTTGTAAAACCTGCACCTGGCAGTTATCCTCGTTGTCTCTGATATGGTCTCTTGAGAATCTACTTAATGCATTGGCTTGCATAGAGTCTCCCTTTTTGTAAGTGATTTTGAAGGCAAAGCGACTTAAGTACAGAGCCCATCGGGCCTGTCGACGGTTTAAGTCCTTCATGCTTGCCCACCATTCCATGTTCTTATGGTCGGTGATCACTTCAAAGGAGATGCCTTCGAGGAAATGTCTCCAGTCCTCTAGGGCATGGATTAAGCCGAGCATTTCTCTGTCGTAGATTTCGTAGTTGCATTCTTCCTTGCTCATAGACTGTGAGCGATACACGACTGGGTGCCAGAGACCATCAGGATACTTTTGAGTGAGTATACTGCCGGTAGCAAATCCTGAAGCATCGGTTTCGACTCTTGTTGGAAGCTGTGGGTTGTACACTTTGAGAATGGGTTCTCGTACGAAGCTTTCCTTCAAGTGGTCGAAAGCCTTCTGCTGTTCAGAATGCCATTGCCATGGAGTGTCCTTCTTCGTGAGGTCATGCAAGGGTCGGGCAATGGCCATGAAGTCCTTGATGAATCGACGATAGAAGTTGGCGAACCCAATAAATGCTCTGACTTCTCTGAGCGTTGTGGGTGTAGGCCACTCCCTTACTGCAGCGACCTTGCCAGGGTCCATCTGCACTTCTCCGGGACAGATTATCATCCCAAGGTACTCCATTTCTTGCCTTTCAAAGTCGCATTTCTCAGGTTTGAGATAGAGGTCGTGTTCTTGCAATCTTCTTAGCACCTCGTGTACAATTTTGTGGTGGTGCTCTAGAGAGTTGCTGTAGATGAGGATATCATCCATGTATACTGCGACCTCTCCTGCTGCGATTAGATCGGCAAAGACGGCGTTCATGAGGGCTTGGAAGGTGGCTGGGCTGTTCATCATACCAAAGTACATGACTTTTGGTTCGTATAGCCCACAGTTGGTGATGATAGCACCTTTCCATTCATCTCCTGGTTTAATCCGGATGTTGTGATACCCCCATCTTACATCGAACTTGGTGAAGACCTTAGCTCCTTTCAACCGGTTTATAATGTCGGCAGCGAGCGGTAGTGGATATCGATTCTTAATGGTGATTTTATTAAGACGATGGTAATCCTGCACTAGATGGAGTTTGCCATCCTTTTTCTTAATGAAGAATACTGGTGAGGCCATCGGTGACTTAGATGGGACCAGGTACCCTTTTGAAATGTGTTCTTGCAGGAATTTGTTGAGTTCCACTTGCTCGCTTGGGGACATAGGGTACGTTTTGACCCTCCAGTGTTTAACGGCATCTGGTTCGAGGTCTATTGTGTGATCCTATGGTTGATGTTCAGGGAGCCTCTGGGATTCCTCCTCAGAGAAGACTTTTGCAAAGTCTCTGTAATGCTCCGGTACCATTTCTTTGAAGGTTTTCTTTGGTTTGGAGGCGGTGGCTTTCTCGGCGATCTGCTGAGAGTATGTGAAGCCTGCCAAACAGAAAACTTCATCTTGGACCGTGTTGAGCACTTTCTCCACAAGGAGACAGCAGTGTTCCATTTGGTTCGCCATAATGTGCATCACCTCTACCTCTAATTCTGGTGGCGCTGTTTCAGCGGTCGAATTGAGGCGCATAGTGCCTTCCTGCCAATCTATTTGCGGGTTCCTTTGCCTCAGCCATGGTAGTCCCAAAATGACGTTTTCCGGGCCAAGTGAAGTGACTAAAAAGTCATGGCTTTCTTCACTAGGGCCAACTTTCAGAGTGAGTCTGACTTTGTGGGTGATACTACCGGCTTCGTTGAGGGTCCCATCTATGTTGTATAGAGTGATGGGACTTGCAAGAGGAACCTGCAACATCTTGTGGCGGTCAGCGTACTTCTTGTCCAGGAACAACAAAGTTGCCCCAGAGTCTACCATTGCTGCTACTTTTACAGTACGATGACGTCCTTTTAAATACACAGAAATATGAAAATGTGATTTTTTATCTTTTGTTTCGGGAATAATAGTAGAAGACAGTGCTGCATCAGAAATCATCACATGCGGCATTGCTTCAGAAGAAAGTGGAGCAAAGGAAACACTACTATTGTTCATCTCCGAGGCAGATGTAGATGTAATAGAATCAGGAAAACAAGAAGCTGAACTAACACTACTATCTAACTTACAGGCATCAATCGTATGAATTACAGAAGGTGAGTCCGAAACAAGGCGAGAGCGTAAGCATATATTACAACTACATGAAGCCGAGTCATCTACTGTAGAGGGGCCGGTTGCAGCTATACGCGACCCCTGATCTAAAAAGCTGCTTTGAATGCATCCAGCTATTCTTGCTGCTTTTCCAACATTCCCAACAACTTTGCCACATCTGCCTGGGACGTCTGGGCGGGGGAAGTACTTGTGGCAGCTGCTGCTGCAGTATTGGATGACGATGGTGGACTAGGGGACTCCGTTGTTGCTGCAGCTTTCACTTTAGCCGGTTTTCCCATTCTTTTGTTTTGGAAGACGTTTGCTCGGTGCCCTGCTCTTTGGCACCAGTTGCAGACATCGCATTCGTGATTTCCATCCTTTTTTGTGTGGTCTTTCGACCCACACCTGTAACATCTTCCTCTCATCCATACTTGGAACTTGCCCCGAGTTTTGAAGATTTCCTCCTTCGGCTTGTTGCCTTGCTGACGCGTGGCATCGACTTGCATGGCATCAGGGTTGGAGGTGGTGTGTGGTGATGACGATGAAGATTTGCCTTTCTTCTCGCTCTGGCATTGGTGCAGTCGTTGATCAATGACTTGCGCGCTCTGCTTGAGCTCATTGTATGTGTTATGGGGCTTGTCTGTGATGGCTAGGAGGTCCTTGATCTCGTCTGTGAGACCATCGTAGAAGCGGGTGTGGAGGTCGATGATGGACCACCCAGTTTGTCCAGAGTACTGCTCAAATATGGATGCATATTCGGCAACCATCTTTTTTCCTTGTCTTGTTTTCTTTAGCTCCTCTCAAGCTATGTCTTGGACGTCTAGGGGGCTAAACCTGCGGTTGAACTCCTTGACGAAGTCCGACCAGTTGCCTCCAAAGGGGATAGTCCCTTGGTTGGCAGACTCCAGATATGGGAGTGCCCAGGTTTTAGCGTCCCCTTCCATCAAATTGAGGGCGGCAGCGATCCACCTATGCTCATCTGCATACCATTTGCTGTCCACTGTGTGCCATGTGTTCATGGCGTCCCCTAGTGATCCTGCCCAGTTGTTGAAGGCAGCAAGGAAATGACGGGCATCCGATGAGGAGCCTTTCCCATCCCAGGGTTTGGGGCAGGTCACTATTTCCTTGTTCTTTCCGTTTCCTGGGCGAGTGGCGGTTGCCGAGGCTACCTGTGCTGTCAGGGCTGTGACTTGCTGCGCTAGGTTGCCGATGGCTATGCCGAGGTGGTTAATGAGGTCCAGGCAGTCCTGGACTGTGGGAGGGGGGAGTGGTGAGGGTGGTACTGCAGCGGGGAGGGTACTTCTGCTGGGTTGTGACATCTCGTCTAACTTCTTCTGTCTCTCTTCCCACTCTAGTTTCTCTTGGGCCCGACGAAAGTCTTCTAAGAGTTGGAGTTGTTCGTCTGGTGAGATCTCGTCCCAGTCTTGGATACGAGATATGAACTCCTTTTCTTTCTTAGTGGGTGGAGGGAGGGCGAATTTCAAGTGAGCTCCGCTGGGATATTGAGCTTGTGCTAGATGAGCTGCTTGTTTCCCTTTCTTGGGAGCCATGTTCTTTGTCTTCCTTTACGTGGGAGATAAGAGGATTGGGGGGGGTTTCGAGACGAGGGATGAGGTTTGCAGCGATAGCTATCAGCTACGGGACTGTGAAATTGGTACCAAGGACGGGGATCTCTAGGCCGTAGAGTTCCAATAGGCCGTAACGGTATTCGGGGTCGTGATAAATTGCCTGCACATATTGCTCAGCGAGGTTATGAGGGGGTAGTTCTAACTGGAACCCCTGGTAATGGATGTTGACACTGTCTTCGTCAATGAAACTTTTGCCTGATTGGGAAAGTGTGGCTTGGGAGGAGGAGTGGGCGGAGTGGAAGGAGTTTATTGAAACAGTGGGTGAAGGTGATGCGTACACCGGTGAAGGGATCCGGTCTTCTTCAGACTGGGGGTCTGGGTGTACGTGCAGCGATGCTGAGGCAGAGGCTGTAGTTTGTGGGGGTGTGATAGAAGCCTGTCTCCTCCTGAAGAGACGACAAAGATGAGTGTGGACATTCGCAAATATGCGAGGCAGTTTGGAAGAGTGTGAAGGTGGGTTTAGACGATGGGATACAACAAGCGTGCAACGCTAACTCGAGGGTGACTGGAATGTCCTATCAAGCGAGACCGATACACAGTGATGTTTCACACTGCGCAAGGCTGCGGAGATAAAGGAACACTCAGGAATGATGAAAGGTTATGTGTAGAGCTACAAGGCTGTCTGCCTCAGTCTTCTTGACCTGTTGGCTGCCTCTCACACTGAAGCACTCTCAAACTTTTCTGGTTGGTACGCGTACAGCTGTCGCAGGCTAGGCCTGGCTGGCTCAATGTCTTACTGCAGCTTATCTGGCGTGGTGACCAGTTCTGCAGCCAGTACCCAGAGGCGTCTACTGATGACCAGATAGACCCAATAAAGGCAAGCACAATGTATGCCAGTTTTACGGAAACTACAGTTGTACCACAAATGCACAGATTCTGCTTACGGACTTCCCCAGGCAAAGAGTGAGGTAGATAACACAAGGGACTGATGGTCGTCAACCACCTAGGGGAAAATGATAAAACTGGTGAGCGTAAAGCTCAAGAGAGTGAAGAGGAACTTGTCCTAATGTAGCGGTATGACACCTCGCTACACTAAGCTCAAGTGAAAGATTTGTAAAGATGAACTGTCAGGCCTTCAGGACTCAAGCCTAGCACGGAGATAAATCACGCGCCAAACTTACAGTCACTGTGGAGCGTGCAAGGTCAAAGGTGATCCTTATACAGGAGCACAACTCGTGATGTCACACAGTGGTAAGCTGAGTAGAAACCAAGAGGACAAGTTAGATTGGAAGGAGTAAGGAGTACAGAGCAAGACGCACCTGAGTAGAAACCAAGAGGACAAGTTGGTTCTACTCAGGACGCTACAGGGGAGTTTATATACACTACTGGAGCTGAGTTCGAACTGAGTCTAACCACTATTACTAAGTGTACAGTAAGACTCCATGACTCAGGAGCTGATGTGTCGTGTCTAATAATAGTGCTATCTCTATTGTGCTGACTGATGCACTGTCATAGTGCTGATGCAATGCCTTATCTTTGCTGAGTAAAACCTAATACAGCGAGTAAGCGTAATTACTAAGTAGAATCTAGAACTATCTAGAATGTTCCATCCTTATCTACCAATTGTGTGAGTCCATACATAAGTGGAATGTGACCAGATTGGGTTGTCCCATTAAGGGTGCAACTATCCCAGGGTCATGTGCTTATGGGTGCACATGGTGGCAACATGTGACTAACGGTGTCTCGTACTTTGGCCCTTTATATCTTCCTCAGATTGTAACGCCACCACAGGGGCATTAGGCACGACGTGTACCTTGCTAAGTCAATCGGGATCGGAAAGGTGCGAGTCGGTTAGGACTCAGTTCGGGGATGCACAAGTATCGCTCGGTTTCCCTGGAACCAAGGATAATAGTAGAAAGGCAAGGCTCAAGTGCAAATAGGCGAGCTAAACGTGGACTCAAGTGCACTGGCGAGTCAAAGGTCGTTCGTGAGACAAAGTCAATGTGGTATTACACAAGAAGTCAAGTCTACCATACAAGCTAGGTAGGGCGTGACTTATATACCAATGTGGGGTGTTTGCACGAGGCAAACACATGGTGCAATCCTAATGCGATTCGTACAAATGAAGAGACAAGGGGAAAACCATATGAAGTACAAAGGAATCCCACGGAGCGACACGTGACTCAGAGATAGTCGGCAGACGAAACAAAGCATAAAACCAGCCATCCTATCGCCGAGGCGCAAGGCGCGAGATGGAAGCAGAGACACGCGAGTCATGGGAACGTATCGTAAAAGTACAGTAATCGAGATGGAAGAAAGGAAGTACCGGCGATTCGTAACATTACCCCCCCATCAGAACTGAAGTCGCCTCGACTTCAACTAGTCACTGGTGTAGTACCAGTCGTCATCAACGGGGATGTTGGCGGGGATGGGAGAGGGGGTATGCGGACAGGTATGCTGGCATAAGAACATGTAACACCCCCTCTCCCCGCAATCTCGACACATCTCGTATTGCAGGCACTTGATCTCGTCATGCATGGCATCGTACCTCAAACACTTCCCACACCACCGAGGGCAAGCATCGGGGTCGCGATGCGCGGGTGTCATGGGCGAAAGTCAGTGGATGAGGCAGACGTTGAGGCGGTGGGAACGGCTTCCGCACCACTGGCACGGCTCCCGCGCACGTCGCTCCAGGCACTGGGCCACGAGGTGCTCTGTCGACCTGCACTGGAAACACCTACATTGACGCCCCCTGCCTTCCCCTTGAAGGCGGGGCATCTCGCTAGGGCCAGCAGTTCGAGGCACAAGAGGGGTAGGCTCGGGTGAGCCTCGCAGGCATACAGGTTTAGCACTAAGCTCAGCGTACTTATCCGTGATGAGAGGGATGGCCCTCGCATACTGAAGCTGTCGTCGGACAGATGTGAGGTCCATATCAAGGTGAAATTGGTCCCGCGTGAGCTCCGTCTCCAACCACCAGATGTCCGACTGCCGCGTACAAATGGCATCTCTGCGCGTAAGACACTTGCGGAGGCGAGAGACTTCTGCGTGAAGACGGGGGTTGTGAAGCTCGACCAATACTTCGTTGAGAACAATGGTGCGGGGGTCGTGAGGATGGAACATGTTGAGCTGGTTGTCGGTGATGTATTGTGCCAGCTGCCCCATATAGACATCTCAGAGGAACACTTGGGATGCATAGCAGGGGTGCCCCTTTCCCATCGTTCCTATGACTTCTTGATCGTTGTGGCAGTAATAGATGTACCGCGCGGTCTGTCTTTCAGTACCCACCTCCCCAACTAAGAGTGGGAAAAATGTGGGTGCATTGGGATCGTTGCGAAAGAAGGGGATGCCGGGGTCCTCGTCCTCGCCGTTATCCTCATCGTCAAGGAGGGCAAGCATGGGATCAGGCTCAACCATGCGTGTCTGAGGATCCGGCGTGAATGTGTGATCTAGTTCTGTGGGGAATGGCGGTACAGGGATGTGGGCTGCGAGTACGGCGGGGGGTGACAGTGGTGGCGGTGGGGTTAGGGAAACAGGGGGTTCAGGTGGGTTGGTAGGCGTAGCGGGGACGTGGATGGTGACGGGTGTGTCAATGGAAGAGGGGACTACAGGAGTCGGTTCAGATTCCTCAGACTGTTGGGCAAGAGCAGAGACTGCGAGAGCTAAGACTGGGAGTGGGGGTGAAGTTGGAACCATGGAGTATGGCGTACAACCCTCCGGCGCGGAGGGGACACCCAAGTCCTGTGAGGGCACGGTTAGGTTATCGAGAATAACTTCGACAGGACGGCAGATCGGGACAGTAGAGACAACGGGGGTGGTCAACATGGTAGAGGCGAGAGTTTGTGGAAGAAGTTAAGCGGTGGTGGTATCGAAGGGGTGCGTCTTATATCTTTCGGCCAGCCCCTTCGGCGGTAGGATTTAGGTGATAGAAGTCAGCGATAAGGTCGGGCACATGTCAGACGTTCTCAAGGGGTTCCCACATGCTATCACTTATCAGGAATCCCTTCCATTGGACGAGAAATTGAAGTTTGCGCCCTTGTCCGTGTGATCAGGACTGCAGGATTCATTCCACTTCGAATTCTTCCTCTCCATCGATTAGTTCCAGGGGTGGGCACGTGAAGTTAGTGCCGTGTAACTCTGTCTCCTTATACGGTGTGAGGAGGTTTGCGTGGAAGACCGGGTGTATCTTCCACGTGTTTGGGAGTTCTAATTCATACGATACGTCAGATAGCACCTTTTTGATACGGAATGGCCTGTGTCGTTTAGGTGCTAGCTTTGCGGTCGGGTAGAAGGTGCGGAGGTTTGTTCCTTCGAGCCAAACTTGGGCCCCTTCTTGGTAGGGAATGAAATGTGTTTTTCCCCTTTTTGCCATCAGGTTTTGCGCGTGCTTAATACAGTCTTGTGCGTGTTGTCATCGGATGACCATGTCTTCTAGGCGTTGTTCCACGGACGGGGATGATGTGGGTTTTGGTGTCCATGTGGTACGCAGTTCCCATCCCATGATTAACGAGAATGGTGATTCTTTCGTGGTTGCATTAGGCCAGGCGTTGTGCGCAAATTGGGTGACTGGTAGGGCTTCCGCCCAATTGTCCTGCTGCACATTGCTCCAGTGCCGAAGGTACTGTTCAAGCCACTGGTTTGTCCGTTCTGATTGTCCATCGGTCTGGGGGTGATAGGCAGACGATACATTTTGACGGATGCCTAAGACCTTGCAGAGGTTGGTCATGAAGGCGGACATGAACTTGGGTCTCGGTCGGTGATGATCTTTCGGGGTATGCCGTAGTGCGGGTATACGTGGTGAAGGTAGAGCCATGCCACTCCTTCTGCTGTAATTGACTTGTTACAGGGGATGAAGATTGCCGCCTTTGAGCAATCGTGGTCGGTGATGGTGAGTATAGAGTCGTATCCGTTGGAGGGGGGAAGTTTGGTGATGAAGTCCATTGCGACGACTTCGAATGGTTTGGCATGTGGGTCTGTAGTGATTGGGAATAGATGTGGTTTTTGACGGTGGGGGTTGATCTTGTTTGCCTGGCACGTCGCACAGCCTTTGACATAGTCTTCTACATCTTTGTGCATGTTGGGCCACCAGTAGTCGCGTCGTAATAATTTGTAGGTGTTCGTGATTCCCAGGTGTCCCATTGCCGGCGTATCATGGAAAAAGGTGATTACCCCCTGTTTAAGGTCGTTGTCGCCCATGACAACTAACGCATCGTTCTTCCACCATAGCCCCCCCACCTTCTTCAGGTTATGGGGCTCGACCCAATGCAGTACTTCTGTTTCATCTAAGTTCTGCGATATCTGGGTCCAGATGTCCATATCGTGCATGGACATCTTGGTTGCTCGGATGAAGCGTTCCGCGGGGAGGACAATAATGTCATTGTTGTCCTCTTCATGTGCTGCGTAGTCCGCTCTTCGCGATAAGGCATCCGCGCGGCTGTTCCTAACTCCGGAGATGTGTTTTAGAAGGAAGTCGTATTCTGAGAGTTCCAGGAATTCGCACGCGACCTGTCTGTTGATCTTTCGGGGTTCTTTCCAGTACTGTAGATTGGCGTGGTCAGTGTGGATGATGATTTTATGAGGGGAGCCAATGAGATAGGTGCGCCACGTCTGCAGGGCCTTGACGACAGCTAGTAGTTCCCTGTCGTAGATGTCGTAGTTGCATTCTGTTTGACTGAAGGATTCAGAGTGAAACGCGACTGGGTGTAATTTTTGATCCGGGCCGAGCTGATTCAGCACG
Source organism: Lactarius akahatsu (assembly GCA_021524915.1). NCBI lineage: Eukaryota > Fungi > Basidiomycota > Agaricomycetes > Russulales > Russulaceae > Lactarius > Lactarius akahatsu. Next base: position 466,757 of record JAKELL010000003.1, read on the forward strand.
GCTCCGATGGCAACGTTCGACGCATCGACCTCCAGTTTGAACGGCTTTGCGAGGTTGGGAAATAATAGTGTGGGTTCACGTTCGATACTGCATCTGACGTTATCAAATGCATCTTGTTCGCATTGTCCCCAGTGCCATGAAGTGTCTTTGCGGGTCAAGTCGTGCAATGGTCGTGCGAGCGCGGAGAAACCCCGAATGAACCTTTGGTAGAAGTTACAGAACCCAAGAAATGCTCGTACTTCGCGAAGGTTTCTTGGGGCTGGCCACTCTCGAATGCCCCATACTTTTACAGGGTCCATCCGCAGATTCCCATGGCCGATGATGAGCCCCAAGTATTCGACTTTGAGCACTTCAAACTCGCACTTTTCTGGTTTGATGTAGAGGTCGTGTTCTTGGCATAGGCGGAGGACTTCATGTACAACTGCATGGTGTCGGGGGTAGTCAAGTGGTGTGGCTATCAAGATATCGTCCATGTAGACAATTACTTCATTGGTCAGAGCGAGAGGTCGGAAGGTCCAGTCCATCATTGCCTGGAACGTAGATGGGGAGTTGGTGAGTCCAAAGTACATGACAAGGGGTTTGAACAGCCCCTGATTGGTTTTGAATGCGGCCTTCCATTCGTCTCCCTCTTTGACGCGCACATTGTTATACCCCCATTTAATGTCGAGTTTTGTGTATAGTCGTGCATCTCGTATTCGATCGATGAGTTCTGGGATCAGCGGTAGTGGATAGTGGTTGTGGACTGTGAGTTCATTCAGCCGTCTGTAGTCCTGAACGGGGTGTAGTTTGCCGTCCTTTTTCTTGATGAAGAAGAAGGGTGATGCATAGGGCAACTTGGACGGGCGAATATATCCTTTTGCCAGTTGTTCGTTCAGAAACACAGTTAAGGCTTCTTGTTCATTCTGTGCGAGGGGGTAGACTTTGCAGTCCAGTGAAGCTGGGGCATTGGGGAGGAGGTCTATTGCGTGGTCCCAGGGATGAGATGGGGGAAATCGGTGGGACGCTTCCTTGTCGAAAATCTTACGGTAGCGTCTATACTCTTCTGGGACCATCTCCCCCAACGTGCGCTCCTTCTTTTTCGCAGCCTCCTGTTGTGCCAATTCGGAGGCCATGGTGGTCTTCCGCACAAACACGATCTGGGGTTCTTGCTCGTCATCCATGAGCTGCTCCCATGCTTCCTCGTCAAGTTCATATGTCTCCAACGCCTGAATGGAAGCTTCCATGGGTGTGGCTTCGTCTGACAAGTGAAGACTTGTTATTACGACCAGCTGATGCTCCTCATTCAGCGTTGTGTCCCCCCACTTAATTGCAGGCTCAAAAGCCGTAAACCAGGGGTATCCCAGAATCACTTCGTCTCTTCCTAGGTTGGTAACCAGGAAGTGAAGCGTTCTTTCCTTTTTCCCTGTTCGTACTGTGAGATCGGTGTATTGCATGATTGCCCCGTCTTGGTTATGGGTGCCATCCATGTTCCAAATGTGGATAGGGTGTGTGACATCCCTTGTTCCGATTTGTAGTCTTTTTAGAAGTGAGGAGCATATGAAATTGTCGGTAGCTCCCGAGTCGATAAGGACTTGTTGTTCGGCCGTTGTGTGTGCAGATGTAAAGAGGACTGGAATTCGCATGGATCAGTATCTGCTAGTGTACACATTCAAATTTAATGCTCTCGCCCAGGCCGCCAGGTTGTTACGAATTCCCTTGCTGTACGATTACTTAACGCCCCTGTGGTGGCGTTACACAGGTTCAAGCATCGAGAAAATCCTCTCGTCCAAACAACTCGTCAATCATAAGATCCCGTACTTCTTGGGTTTGCACCTTCATCGCTGTGATCTGTAGATCCGCCTGCTCTTCGTTTGATAGTATGCAACTAGATTGTATGGCGAGAGAAGAGATGGTGGGAGTTGGTAGACTTGGACCCGGGGAAGTCGCGGTTGGTGATTGCGGGGACAAGGGGGTTGGCGCCATGGCAGATGTGGTGGCAGCCACTCGCACGCCCTTTTGAGGACAGTTATGCGAGATGTGCCCTTGAGCACAGCATCTAAAACATCGTCCCTCCTTCTGAAGTTGGGCCTTCTTGGTGTCGGCAAGAGCCACGGAGCCTCAGGTGCGTCCAACATCCATGGTGTTGGGGTCTCGGGTTCCTTTGAGGGCTTGGACCCACTGTTCTCGGCTCTGACCTCCCTTCTTTCGTGGGGGCTTTCCTTTGCCGAGGCGATCCTTAAGGACAAGGTATTCAGCCTGCTGTAATCGAGCAGCTGCCTTCCACTGCTCCCAGTTGACAGGATGCTGGAAGCGGACAGCGTTAATGACTAACTGATTGGGTAGTCCATCCTGGAAGAGCTCCAGCGTTGTGGCTTCATCGGGATTGTATCCTGCTTTCGTGATGAGGTTTTGGAAGGTCACGATATACGTGTCGATGTCCCCTCCTTTCATAATGAGGGTCTGAAGCGCCTTGCGCGTGTTGGTCTGTTCTGAGGTATCAGTGTAGGCTTGTACGAACCGATCTCTGATAGTCGTCCATAGGACTTCGTTACCTCGGTCGACTCCGGCTATAACTTGGTCGTCCAGCCACTGCGCTTGTTCCGCTACCCAGTCGTTTACTAATGGTCCACGGATGTAGGACAGGAACGTCATTGCTCGTGAGGCTGGGACGGAGAGTTGGTCAACGGTGGGGTTCATCCCTTTGTAAAGTTGGAACGCTAGCAAGAAGGCTTTGCTTTTGTCTCTCACTCTGGTAAATTCAGGAGGGGGATTCCCCCCTAACTGTCTGTTTCCTCCGGGGGCTGGCGCGGCTCCTCCTGGGGCACCTCCAATGCCACCGCTGCCACCTCCGCCACTGCCTGGCGGTGGTGCTGGTACGCCTCCTCCTGAGCCTGATGCTCCAGGGGTTCCTCCTCCTCCGCTGCTGGTGAGGGTGGTACTGGCCGACGCCTGTTGTGTCTGGGACATGCTATAGGTTGGGAAGTGAGTTGGTGGGGTTGGTAGGTTTGTTGTGGGTATGGTGACGCTAGGTGATGGGTCGTTGTCAATGGCAATACCCAAAGTAGTACAGGTTATCAGGGGTCCGGCTCCGAGTGTCGAAGGTACTATGCTGACGGTGTACCACTGTCCTTTCTTTGGGGAGTAGTCAATGTACGCCCACTGTCATAGGTCTTCAAGGTAATGGACCTGTCGGTATTTCTGGGTGTTGGGGTGGAAAAGGAAGTACCCTTCTACTCCTTCGTGTTCTTTCCAGACAATGGCTCCTTTAACTCTGTCGGAAAGCTCGTCGTCGCTGTATCAGTCGATATATTCGGCTTGGAACTGGGATCGGCTGCGACTGTGGGTCGCCACGGTGAGAGACTTGACTTAATGTAACGCCACCACAGGGGCGTTAGGCACGACGTGTACCTTGCTAAGTCAATCGGGATCGGAAAGGTGCGAGTCGGTTAGGACTCAGTTCGGGGATGCACAAGTATCGCTCGGTTTCCCTGGAACCGAGGATAATAGTAGAAAGGCAAGGCTCAAGCGCAAATAGGCGAGCTAAACGTGGACTCAAGCGCACTGGCGAGTCAAAGGTCATTCATGAGACAAAGTCAATGTGGTATTACACAAGAAGTCAAGTCTACCATACAAGCTAGGTAGGGTGTGACTTATATACCAATGTGGGGTGTTTGCACGAGGCAAACACATGGCACAATCCTAATGCGATTCGTACAAATGAAGAGACAAGGGGAAAACCATATGAAGTACAAAGGAATCCCGCGGAGCGACGCGTGACTCAGAGATAGTCAGCGGACGAAACAAAGCGTAAAACCAGCCATCCTATCGCCGAGGCGCAAGGCGCAAGATGGAAGCAGAGACACGCGAGTCATGGGAACACATCGTAAAAGTACAGTAATCGAGATGGAAGAAAGGAAGTACCGGCGATTCATAACACAGATAGTTCCATAAAAATACAGAAAAATAGGGAAAATAATATATGCGTCCATGACAAGCCTAATCCATTCCTTAGAGGACTGGAGATACTTCCTTGAAGGCATCTCCTTTGAAGTAATCACCAACCATAAGAATATGGAATGGTGGGCAAGCATGAAAGACTTAAACTGTAGGCAGGCCCGCTGGGCTCTGTATTTAAGTCACTTTGCCTTCAAAATCACTTATAAAAAAGGAGACTCTATGCAAGCTGACGCATTAAGTAGATTCTTGAGAGACCATATCAGAGACAATGAGGATAACTGCCAGGTTCAGGTTCTACAACCTAAGCATTTCCTCAATGCCACCCAAGCACACTTCTGCCCAGAAGTGGACTCCCTAGGGAATCGCATAAGACTTGCATCCATTAGAGAAGCAGAAGTCATAGAGGGTCTCAAAGGTTTACAAAAGACCACTCCAAAAGCTCTCATGGATGGAGTAGCAATGTGGGAGGAAGATGACGGCCTAGTTTACCATTGGGGGAAACTATATGTTCCCAATGATCGGACACTAAGGCAAGACATTGTTAAGTCATGCCACAACTCCACCACTGCCGGTCACCCTGGTAAGAATGGCACAATCGAGCTAGTCAGTTGCTACTACTGGTGGCCACACATGGCAGGCTTCATTAGCTCATATGTAGAAGGATGTGATCGATGCCAAATATATCACAAAGATCTGCACCTCAAAGCTTTAATTCAGCCACAAGAAATACCTGAGGGACCATGGCAGATAGTCAGAGTCGATCTAATTGGTCCACTGCCCATATCACATGGAAAAGATATGATTCTTAACATAGTGTATCATTACACCAAACAGATCCATCTATTTCCAGTGACCTCTCAAATAATGGCTGACAGGGTGGTATCCATCTACTTCAAGCAAGTCTTCCCCTTTGTCACGATCTGATCGTGCCATCAATCATCTCAGATCTGCTCTGATTCTCACGTCTGCTTCTGTGCTTCCATTAAGATTCAGTTCTTGTGTTTCATGTTTTGATTCTCTTCTGAAAGTGTTCCTGTTTCCCATTCTTCTGTTCTATTCTGGAATGTTCTCTTGCCTTCTTGCCAGCTCACAGATCTAGATCTAGAGCATAGTGTTTCAAAGAAAAACATAGAAAAATACTACAGAGATAGTGCTTCTTGTACAGTATTTAAAGAGCCTGTAGTACACCCTGTATTCCTCGTTCTAGTCTTGTCTCTTGCTGTGAATTCTAGTTCCATTTCCTTGCAGTGTGCAAGTGGTCTTACTCTCTGGATACCTGCTTTACTGCTGCATCTGCATTGACTTGCAGAAGAGCCTACTGACTGTCTTACTGCTGCATCTGTCGCTGACAGAAGAGCCTACTGACTGACTGACTGACTGCCACACCAGTGCACTGACCTCAGTGTGACCCAGAAGTTACCTTACGACTAAGTGGTATCAATATCGATTGAGAGCCCACCGCTAGGATCATAACACCCTTGCATGGGATCCCCAAGAAAATCATCAGTGACAGGGGACCCCAATTTGCTGCAAGGTGTTGCGATCCAATGCTCACCGTGAGTCGATCGCAGTCGGGGTGCGTCACAGAGCTCGGGCACAATTCCGAGTTGTCGCAGCGGAAAACAATTATGTAAGACCTCGTGCTACGACGAGTGAATTCGATGATAAGACCCGGCACAACGGCAGGCGAATGGAACTAGAGACTGAGAGACAAGTCACAATACTAGAACGAGGGGATACATGCTACCCTACAGGTCCCTTTTATACTGTACAATTTATGCTATTTTTCTGTGAGTTTTCTAAGATTCCGCAGCTATTGCATCATTCAGATCACCTGACCCGCAGTAGGTCACATGCTCCGCAGTGCCTTTCACAGAACACGGAAACTTTTGAGATACAAGAAGCAGAACGGGAACTTCCGAGACACGAGAAGAAATTTACTTTATCGATGTCACAATCTTGATGATCGTGACATGCGCCCCTTTCTTGACCGATTCGTCCCGAATCAGGTCTTCGTCATATCGATAGGTCGGTACTTCTTTCGGAAACTGTGGACTGCCCCAATTTCTCCAAGGGGAAAAGGTATCGGGGCATACGTGGGCCTTTTTGCGTCTCGCCTAGAGCAGAAGGCCAGGTGTTCGAGAATCGCGTCGTAACCCGGTGGGTCCGGGGTTAGCGGTCTCCGGGCCGGTACTCCAGGGTCTGTCTTGGTGCGCGTTTCTTCGTCGATTTTTGGAGTCTTGCTTTTGGGCGCTTTTGGGTGTAATCGATACTTGACGAGTTTTGGGAGTGGGTGTGTTCGTCGCGCTAACTGTGGACGGAGTCGCTTGTGTGGACGCTCGTCGTCTGCGTCGTTTTCGGACTCTCGTTTCCTCAGGGCGTGCGCGTATAAGGGGTGTCTGCGTGGCATGATCACCTTGCGTATGGGTTCTTCGGGTGGAGACGAGACGGGCTGTGACGTGTCGGGGTCCGAGACGGGCTGTAACATGTCAGGGTCTTTAGGTCGTTCAAAGGCCCCGCGCGGAAAGAGGGCGTAGTGTCGGGATGTCGAGATCGATATCGATGATGAGTTTACTCCCCCGTTAGAACAGGTGTCGTCCTCGACACGAACAGGCGAGGCGGGTGGTGGCGACGACCGAGACCACGCGTCGTCGGAGCCTTCTTCCGCGGGGAACCAGATGTCTTCGTCTTCATCATCAGGGGGGATGGGGGATGCGGGTCTGGAAATGTAGGAGTCGAACATGCCAGGAAAGGGTGGAAATTCGTCGTCAAGGGCAAGAGTGTTGAGGAAGTGCGACGTGAGTGGTGCGAGGTTCGGTGACGAGGGGTAGGAGGACGAGGGCAAGAGATCAGAAGAAGTGAAATGGAGGGGTTGGGGTCGGTAAGGTGTGGGGGAGATGACATCGAGGTTATTTATCTGGACTCGGGGGCTATCCGTGTAGTCTAGATTTGCCACCACTAATGTGTTGAGGATGTGTTCTTGCTCCACAGGTTGGAGGGTTAGGGCGTGTTGGAGTAGTTCCGAGGCGTTAGGAGAAGCGTTGGGAAGGGAAGTATGGACTTTGTTGATTTCCTGTGTTTTGCGGCGCTTCACACAGTCCTTGGTCGAATGACCGAGCTGTTGGCAATTGAAACACCTTCCTTCTTGTTGGCAGCGAGCGTATTCGGCGTCTGTTAATCTTGTCAAGAATACACGTCTTGACGTAGAGATAGTGTCGACCTCCATGGGAACGACGTCGTTTTGACGAGACACGAGTGCCTGCGTGTTCTGGGTAAGAAGAGTGGGATCTATCCGTGTCTTTCTTGCTTGGATCCCGAAACTGTTGGCGATGGTGCGTGCGCGTTGTGCCTCTGTGCGAGCCACCATCTGCCATTCCGTCATTGTCTCGGGCATCGTCGTCCTAGCTAGACAGGCTCGATGAATACTCTCTGTGAGCCCCCGTCTGAAAAACTTGATTGTCCCATTGGCGTTGCGATGCCAGTCGGCGATGTTGGCTAGTCGTTCGAATGTGGAAATATACTCATCCACATTGTCGCCCTTCATTTTAAGAGTTGTGAGCTGTTGATACGCGGACTGTTTACTGAGGGTGTCTGTCCAGGCGTTCCGAAATTCGGTCTCGAAGTCGGTCCACAGGACTTCGTCGGTTTCCAGAAGGTGGTTGAGGGTTCGCGTTGTACTTTCCTTGAGCTTTCTACTTATCATGTCCACCCAATCATTGACAGCTGGACCTTTGATGAATCCCAGTGCCAGAACGACACGTAGGAAAGGTCGTTGAACGAGGGCATGATCCCTGTTGAGCAGACGATAGTGTCGGAACTCTCGTAAGAATTGTTCGCTTTCTGCGCGATCTCCCACGAAAACGGTGGGGGTTACGCCTTTGAGAGCGCCGGTGAGCGGGGCAGCGGCCATGGGTACGATAGGAGGGACTGTGGAAGCGATCGGAAATGCATGGGGAGTGTCTGTGTGAATTGGCGTAAGCCTCCGGAAGGCTTCTGTGAGCTCGTCTATGGAATCAGAAGGTTCTGGATCGAGTTGGATGTCTTCTTCGATCCGCTCGACCGGTTCTTCGGTTTGGATGGGGGCAGTTGCTGGGGGGAGTCTCTCAGGGTTTTCTTCGTCATTGGGGAGCCACCACCCAAGTTCGATGGGGTTTTCGCGCTCAACTCGGAGGCTGTTTCGAGTCCGATGTATATGGTACCCTAGTTCCGGTTCAAAGTGTCGTTCGACGAGGTACCAAGCGTGATTGATGAACTTGACAAGGTGAACTTGGTTATTGATGACACAGCGATATCCACCACGTGGATCGACAGGCGAGGTATTCCAATAAGTGATGCCGAGTACGTGCGAGGGAAGGTCGTCTGAAAGTCTCCTGAAGACTTCAACCCAAGAGTCGTTTTCTGGAAAGGTTAGCTGTAGACTAGCCACGGTTACCTTGCCCTTTTGTGAGAATCTTGAATAGATACGGTTGCACGGCTACGCGCATTCAGCTGAGGGGCCCGATCACTTCCGTGACTTAACAGGGCTGGATGCCGATGTACTCTCACGACTACACGTGCAGAGATGGGGTGGTTCTAGTATTATGTTGCGATCCAATGCTCACCGTGAGTCGATCGCAGTCGGGGTGCGTCACAGAGCTCGGGCACAATTCCGAGTTGTCGCAGCGGAAAACAATTATGTAAGACCTCGTGCTACGACGAGTGAATTCGATGATAAGACCCGGCACAACGGCAGGCGAATGGAACTAGAGACTGAGAGACAAGTCACAATACTAGAACGAGGGGATACATGCTACCCTACAGGTCCCTTTTATACTGTACAATTTATGCTATTTTTCTGTGAGTTTTCTAAGATTCCGCAGCTATTGCATCATTCAGATCACCTGACCTGCAGTAGGTCACATGCTCCGCAGTGCCTTTCACAGAACACGGAAACTTTCGAGATACAAGAAGCAGAACAGGAACTTCCGAGACACGAGAAGAAATTTACTTTATCGATGTCACAATCTTGATGATCGTGACACAAGGAGCATGCGGGCACTATACAAGCGACTAGGGATAGATGCAGGTCTTACCACTGCCTATCACCCTCAAGCTAATGGACAGGTAGAGCACAAAAACCAAGAAGTAGAAGTCTACTTGGCTTGTTCATTAGCAAGAGGCAGGACAATTGAACAGACCTGCTCCCTACAGTGGAATTTGTAGTCAACAGTAGACTCAACTCAGCAATGGGACACACTCCCTTTGAGCTACTATATGGCTACATGCCTGACTTCACTATTCCAGCTGGCAGGCCTACTGGTATCCCAACGCTCAACAAGCATCTACAACACTTAGTTTCCACAAGAAGGGATGCAGAGGCAGCTCTATGCCTAAGTAAAAGGCGAATGCAGACGGACATTGAACAAAGACATAAGCCATACATCTTCAACGTTGGGGACAAAGTCTGGTTGCAAGCCAAGCAAATAAAGATACACCAGCAGTCATCCAAACTGGGCCCTAATGTTACGTCTACCATGGACGCTTGCCTGACTTAGGCCTTGTTTTGAGTGGCAATCCTCTGAGGGAAGAAGTTTCTGTTAACCTCAGATCGTGGATAGAAAGCAGGGTGAGGAAGGATACGTCCATCTAGTCCGAAGTACGTGTGTAAGTCCTCTAGCTGCAGGATACCTTGTGGGACTTTGGGTATGTACTGCGCTTGTTCCCAAGATGTGTGATCCAAGATGTAGAAGTGGGTGTAAGGCTGAGCGACATGTTCATTGCGATAGAGGTGAATCTTGTACACTGCTGTTCCAACAGGATAGTCCACTGCCCACAAGGGGAACTTGGGATAAGTCATGGGGATCCCTGGTCTAAGGGGATATACCAGATGACTCACTTAAGAGGGGAAAGGCCTCTTAGTAAAGACAAGTAGAAGATGGTGGTATTGGAAGAAGACCAAGATGCTGTTCTTGGTCTTCATGCTGCCCTACTTATACAGATACTTCGCAGGCTTTGAAGCACTGCTCGAATGCTAGCTAGCCAATCATGTAAGTAGAGCAAACCCTAATACAACTATCCTAGTATTGAGTCACTGAGTCGTAATCTGATTCGTTATTGTACACAATCACATGCCTGGAGCTTACCCAGCTTACTGATCCACAAGTCCATGACACATTACTGCTGATGCTGGAGTCATAACCGACATGTCAGTGTCCACTTCCCAGCCTGGGGCACCGATTGATCCGAAACGTAACATCACCCCCTTTTTACAGTCAAAGCCCCAGCTCAACCTCACTGGGCTACCTCCCTCTGCGCTGCTACTTTCCGTCCTGCCTCTACCCCAGGGCAGTATGAATCTTGTTCCACCTCGATGCACGTGATAGTGTTGGCTCTCTCCAGCCAAAGTACACACTCCCATCGTACTCGCGCAATCTTGTTGAGCTCTTCCGTGACCCGGGCTAACTCTGCCTCCTTGGCTTCCACCCCCGCTTGCGTGCAGTGGCAGCAATGGACTTCCATGGTCATTGTGAGGTCTTTCATGTTGACGAGGGTGCAGTCTACCGACTCTCGTAGCGTGCTGTGCTGGTCTAGAAAGATCAGGTCGTCATCATAGTAGTGAGTGTCTGGGGGGTAGTCATAGTTTGGGGCAGCATGCACTGGTTTCCTGTATTGCTGATCGCTGCCCCTCCTGTAGGCGAAGACGAATGGGTCTGCCATAAGGATGAGCTGTGTATAGCAAGCTGGGTGCAGGCGGTCCTGAGCATTGCGGATCTGGAAAGGGATATAGTGTACTCCCCTGTTGTGTTGGAACCCGACCGGTGGAGGAGTCTCCACTTTGTGTCAGGAAAGCGGGCTGTGTTCTTCCACATGATACTGGTGGATCTGGGGTCAAGGAGCTTGCAGCATAGTGATTGGCTCCCCATTGGTGTGGCATAGCAGTGGGGTTTCATTGTTACATTTCAAACTCATCGGCGCCTCGGGCTGGGAAGTGGACACTGACGCGTCGACTATGACATCACCATCAGCAGTATATCATCATGGACTTAGTGATCAGTCAGCTGGGTAAGCTCCGGAACATGTGATTGTACGATAACGGTTCGGATCTCGAAGTGACTCGACATGACTCATACTAGGATAGCTGTACTAGGGTTTGCTCTACTTAAGCTATTGGCTAGTAGCATTCAAGCGGCGCTTCAAAGCCCGCATGTATCTGTATAAGTAGAAGGACGCGAAGACCAGGATCGCCATCTTGGTCTTCTTCAATACCACCATCTTCTGTCTATACTAAGAGGAGTCCCCTCTTAAGTGAGTTGTCCAGCATATCCCCTTAGACCAGGGATCCCCATGACTTGTCCCTGATCCCTTCTGTGGGCAGTGGAATACCCTCAAGGAACTGCCGCCTACCAAATACAACTTTACTGCAACGAACGTGTGTCAAAGACCTACACAACCTTCTGTGTTATCAACCATCCATCTTGGGAGTTTGCATGCTACGCACCTGAGGTACCACCAGGCATCCCTCAACTCGAGGACCTCCACGCATACTTTGGGCTAGACGGATGTATTCTACCTCACCCTGCTTTCTATCCACAGACGTCCGTTAACCAGAACTTCTTCCTTCAAAGGATCGCCACACGCAACAAAGCCTAAGTCAGGCGAACGTCCGTGGTAGATGTTACATTAAGACCAAGATCTCCCACTGTGGCCAATCCTTCAACCAAAGACCTCTGGGTCCCATACCGACCCTATTACATTGACAGACAGGGAGACCGCAACGTCCCCAAGAGATATCTAAACTCCGCATTTTGGAAGAACAATGCAGAAGACCCAGGCTATGTCACTTACTATATTGACCGACAAAACAACACTCGACTAATCCCCGTAGAGTTCAACTTTGACAATCACTGTTGGGTCGAGATCTGCTGGGACGAACTCCACAACAAATACCAAGCAACCAGACCCGCAAGCTCCAGCCTAAACCTTGACATCAAACAATCGGAAATTGTCACCAGAGATCAGTGGGGTGTAATCAACGGAGAAGAGGAAGAACCACTTAGATCCCCGACACCAAAAACACCCGCACCATCACCATCAATCCAAAGCAACCCAGAAGAGATCGTCATTAGAGACAAACACGAGGAGACGCAGTTACAACAAATCGCTGAGTCCATACCCACTAACATGTCCGCAACCGCTACAATGACGACCATCAGGACCGCCCTATCCGGCAACAAATCAGGGTACCAACCACTAGGAGATGGACCCCCGGGAGGAGGAGCACCCCCAGGAGGCGACCCCGACGACAACCCACATGATGACGAAGGACAAGCTGCAGCACCTGCATTTGCCATGCCCGACACCGACAAGTTCTTGGGGAAAGAACCCCAAATTTTCAAAGGAAACCGCGACGAAGCAGAGGCTTTCCTTGCACAATGGAATCGCTTTGCAGGCATCAATGCCACGAACAGAAGCCTCAAAGTCCCGTACATCAAGGCTATGATGTTTCTGACCTACATCCAGGGACCACTCGTCGATGAATGGGCAATGGAAACCAGCAAATGGCTCGACGCACAAGCAAACAAGAACAACCCATGGCTTTGGACAGGAGTAGAGCTTGCATTCAAAAGCCAATTCCGCGACAACCTGGAGAAGGATTGCATGAGAGTGGAACTTGACAAAGGGTTCAGAATGACGAATGAGGATATTGACAGCTACGTCACCAAATTTGAAAAGCTGGTCCAACAAGCTGACTATCGACTCGACAAACCTTTGGTGCTCGACAAATTCACCAGGGGGGTTCCAATGAAACTATACCAGAATGCCTACCAATTCCACAACCCATGTAGCTACTCCCAATGGAAGAGCGCGCTCATCGAACAGCAAAAACGCTACCTACACATCAAGGCCAGAGAAACAGGCTTTGGAAGGCAACCCCAAGCAATGCCTCGTACTCGCCCAAACCAACTGCTACGATTCCAACCTCCACAATGCCAGGGAAACCAGCAACAAGGGTGGCAGCAGTATCGCAACCACCCAGACGCCATGGACACTACTCCGGGGAGAATCAAGGCCAGAGTTGCAGAAATAGGCGATGTCAACAGAAACCACCCCGAAGACATACGCGACTACGAGTGTGGATGCCCCCCATTCCCACCAAGGGGTGGATTCATGCAATGCTGGGGAGGAGGACACGGAATCATGAACCTCAGGGACGTAATCTGCTTCAACTGTAACCAAAAGGGGCACTTTTCACAGGATTGTAACCAACCGCGTAGGGCCAGAGGCAGAGGCGCCTACATTGAAGAAATCCCTACCGCCCCTCAGAGCGTTGTAGAGGAACCCCTCATCGATTTAGATGAACTGGTACAAGCAAACTGCGCAGTCACAGACCCAGTACAGGAAATAATGGCACGCGTAGCGGCCCTGCCACAGGAACAGGCGGAGGAGTTGGTTAAAAACATGGTGGGGAGGCAGGATTTTCAAAGCGCCTGAACCCAACGGCCTGGGTGAGGGCTTCAAATTGTAACTTGTCATTTATCACACACTATTGATCTATGCATGTCCCAGTTTCGATCCGCACGAGTTACTTCATGGCTGAAAAGAAAGCATTGGTGGACTCCGGAGCCACCCACAACTTCATACACCCAGATTTCATCCAAAGAATGAATCTGGGAACCAAAGAGCTAGCAAACCCCCGTAATATCTGGAATATCGACGGAACACATAACAAAGGGGGGAAAATCACTCACTACATCGACCTAAATATTCAAACTGATGGAAAGCTAAAAACCATCCAGTTCTTGGTCACCAACGTTGGAGGGGAAGACCTCATCCTGGGATACCCATGGCTTGCTACCTTCCAACCCAGAATACAGTGGGCCACCACAACAATGGATACTAAGCAATACCCGATTATTATCTGCACCACCAACCCGAACAAACCACCTAAACCTGATGAACAACGGGCAGAAATACAACGAATAGTTGAAATTGTCTGGGACCAGTACAAACAACAAGTCCTCCAAGAACTGGAGAACGAGATGGACCCAGTACACTTACAAACCACGGCAATGGAATTAGCGATCTCGGCACAAAAGGACCAAGAAATGAAGGAACTGCCAGCGGAATACCAAAGACACGTGAAGGTATTCAGTGAGGAAGAATCTCACAGGTTCCCTCCCTCCAGACCATGGGACCATGCCATAGATTTCAAACCCGACACACTGGATCATATCAATTGCAAGGTGTACCCTCTAAATCAAGCAGAGGACAAGGCATTGGACGAATTCCTGGATGAACAATTGGCAAAAGGGTATATTAGACCCTCTAAATCCCAGTATGCAGCCCCATTCTTCTTTGTCAAAAAGAAGGACAGAAAACTACGCCCAGTACAGGACTATAGGGAACTCAACAAATGGACTATACGCAACCAATACCCACTCCCCTTAATACCCCAGCTCATTGCCAACCTCAGCAGGGGATGGATATTCTCCAAATTTGACGTCCGGTGGGGCTATACAAACATCCAAATCAAACCTGGTGACGAACACGAAGTGGCATTCAAAACCAAACGAGGGTTCTTCGAACCTCTGGTAATGTACTTTAGTATGACAAACGCTCTGGCAATATTCCAAGCTATGATGAACTGGATCTTCGCTCCACTTATCGAATATCACAAAAAGAAGGGGACTATCATTAGGGTATATATGGACGACATAGGCGTAGCAATGGCAACAACCAGGGAAGCACACATGGAAGCAGTCCATGACATTCTGGACTTGCTGGAACAACATGACCTATACCTCAAGCTGGAAAAATGCACCTTCCACTCTGACACCCTCGATTACCTGGGGGTAATCATTAAAAAGGGGGTGATTCGCATGGACCCCGTCAAAATTTCTGGCATTTGCAAATGGCCAACCCCCAAAAATATCAAACAGGTGCGATCATTCCTAGGTTTTTGCAACTTCTACTGTGCTTTCATCCGAAATTTTGCCACACACGCCTGACCACTCAACAAACTCACAAGGAAGGACACGGAATGGACATGGGGAATGGAACAACAACAGGCGTTCGACAAACTCAAGACTCTAGTCACAGAAGAACCAGTACTGAAACACCCGGAATTAGACAAACCCTTTGAACTGGAAGTCGACGCCTCAGGATACGCAGTAGGAGCAGTACTACTCCAGCAAGACAAGGACAACAAATGACACCCCATCACCTACTACTCCAACACCCTAAATGCAGCCGAAAGGAACTACGACATCTATGACTTGGAATTGTTAGCAATCATCAAAGCATTACGAAACTGGAGACCATACCTCACAGGATCCCCACACAAGATCAAGGTGTTCTCCAACCACATGAACCTACAATATTGGAGATCCCCACAAAAGATTAGTAGACAAGTTGCAAGGGAAGTACTGGAACTCTCTGAATATGACATAGAAATTCACCACATCAAAGGGACTGCCAACAGATGAGCAGACGCCCTATCCAGATGCCCCGACTACGACCAGGGAGAACACGACAATGAACAGGTCACAGTACTCCCCGACCACATATTCGTAAGGGCTGTGATGATCGACACCACAGACAACCCAACACGAATGAGCCCCACAATTACAACCAACAAAATGCAGCCAACGTACCCAGTGTATACCCAGGATAACAGCATGATCAAAGCATGGGTAGACCCACATAAACTTAAACACATCGAGGGGACGTGGTACAAGGACGGACGAAGAGTGGTTACGGGCGACACCCACAAACGAAGGCATATTATACAAGCCCACCACGATACCCTAACCTACAGACATCCCAGGATCAACCAAACCATCAAACTGATCAAAAGATACTACTGGTGGCCAGGGCTTCAGCAAGAAGTACAAGATTACGTCAAGGGGTGCGCCGACTGTCAAAGAATCAAGGTCAACAACCGACCCACTCATGCCCCACTGCAACCCATATTCCCCAAACCGGAAGCAACCCCATTCGAAGTCATAGCCCTGGATTTCATTACCAAACTACCACTATCAAATGGCTGTGACTCCATACTGACAGTAACAGACCATGACTGCTCAAAAGCAGCTGTCTTCATCCTGTGCCTAGAAGAGATAAGCGCAGAAGGAACCGCAGCCCTGTACGTAACACATGTTTTTCCCAGGTTCAGACTACCGGCGCGCATCATCAGCGATCGAGACCCCAGATTCACATCAAAGTTTACCTGCAAATTATGCCAAATTCTTGGAATCAAACAGAATGTTTCCATGGTGTACCACCCCAGAACTGATGGCCAATCAGAACAAACAAATCAATGGCTAGAACAGTACCTAAGATTCTGGGTTAACGAACGGCAAGATGACTGGACATGCTATCTATCAATGGCGGAATTCACGCACAACAACTGGCCAAATGAGTCTACCAGGGAGTCTCCCTTCAACGTCCTTATGGGGTATAACCCGCGCGCTGATTGGATTGATTGCCCTTCCCCTATCCCACAGGTAGCGCTGAGAGCGCAGCAATTCAAAGAGGCTAGAATGCGCGCCCAAGAACTGATGATCAAAGCGCAGCAGGGATGGATCAAACACAAAGACACCCCAAAATACCAAATTGGGGACCTTGTATGGCTCAAAGGACGCCACCTACGTACCAACCAACCAACGGCAAAACTTGCACCTAGAAGACATGGGCCATTCCAGATCATTCAGGTGATGTCCACAGTCAATTACTGCCTAGAACTTCCCACGCAGTGGAGTATCCACCCAGTGTTTCACACGGATCTTCTGACGCCATACCACGAAACTCCCATGCATGGCCCCAATTATCAGCACCCACCACCAGATTTGATTGATGGCGAAGAAGAATACAAGGTCGAAAGGATTCTAGACTCTCGGCAGTTTGGCAGAACCAAGAAACTGCAGTACCTGGTCAAATGGCGTGGGTACCCAGACTCGGACAACCAGTGGGTCTCAAAGGATGACGTATTCGCTGATGACATGATTTGGGAGTTCAAATGTTTAAACCCCGCTAGAGAAACACATATAAGTGCAGGGCAAATCCAAGAGACATCCCCATCTCCTTCATCCACTCTCCCATCTACTCATGTCCCAATCTCCAGTCCAAGTACACTATGTCCTTGACGACCTACTCCCCATCTCGATCCAGCCCACTCTCATCGTCCAGGACGCACCACCGACACCCCTGTCGCTTCCCCAGTCCATTCACGACGGAGGAAGTCATCCGCCTACCCCTGTACCATCCCTCCTTCCTTCACCAACCTCTACAAGAGTTGGTACAAGAGATCCTTCACCAGCCAACCTGTCAACGGCCGAACAACCCAATACGGACCAGGCTCAACTTCAAGAGGACCAAGACTTCAATCGGTATATGTCAGAGGAACATTGCCCTCTACACCAACACCTCACATATGGGAACCACCTCACGACCACTCACAACGAAACCCCTCCACTATGCACCACAGACGGGGAACCCATTCTCATGCTGAAGACTTCTCGACCCAAGGTCCGCATCTATTGTGTGGAAGAACACAGCCTGGTTTCCCAACGCCAAGTGGAGACTCCTCCACCCCTCGGGTTCCACCACAACAGGGGAGTACATTACATCCCCTTTCAGATATGAGACGCTCAGGACCGGTTGCACCCAGCTCGGTATATGCAGCTCATCCTTATGGTGGACCCTTTTGTCCTCGCCTACAGGAGAGGCAGCGACCAGCAATACAGAAAACCGGTGCATGCCACCCCCGACTACAAATACCCCCACGACAACGACTACTGCAACGACGACCTGATCTTCCTAGATCAGCGCAGTATCATGAGGGAATCAGTCGACCGCTGTAACGGTAGCCCAGCCCCTGAGCCCGAAACCAGCCATTTCCACCCATTTCAGTTCCCGCTGAGTCGTCACCCATCACACCTTATCTCGGCCATCGCCACCAACTCACCTACTTGTCCTTATTCTCTTCGTCTCGCCTCGCTCCATCTCTTATCCTTTCCCCACCATCTCGTCCCTAAACTCGTCATTCCTTGCCTCGTCGTATTCCTCTCTCCCCCGCCCTCGTCGGACACCCTTCGATCACCCATAGCTTACCCATGTCGGGTTAAGCTCGTCTCGATCTGCGACACCGACGGCCTCAAGTGTTCCATGCCTCCTTCACCCACTTCCCTTTCATCCTTTCAGTCTTCTCCAGTCCACCGCCCATGCCTTCACCCTCGGCCGATTGACTTCATGTCGTCGTGCCTCAAGCCTTGTTCTTTGGATGGGTCCTTCTAGTTCGCGCTCTCTGTCTCAGGCACAGGCGCGCCCATTATTTCTTTGATCTTACTTACCACTTTCTGACCTCTTGCTTGTACTCGTAGTGCGCGTCGTTGTTATCGCCGGCGCTGTCGTTCGGCCACGCCCCCTTACTCACTGAACACCCTACTTTTACCTCAGACTCGTGTTACTTACCTCACGTTGGCCTCGTGTTTTCACCCCTCGACTCTCTTCCTACCTACGACTCTTTGTTGACTTTCCCCCACTTCACATTTCGTCCCTTGCAACTTTCGACTTAGTCGCGTTTCGTTTCGTTTCGCCTTAGGTACTGATCGGATGTATAAAGGCTTCGGATTGCGCGCTCTCAATGAACCAGTCAATTTCCCCCCATCTATCCTTCATTCGTTCTTCCTTCTCGTGTGATTCAACAACTATTCGAGGTCAGGCCTAAGTGTAAGGGCACCCGACTTGTTGTTTCCTTCGCTCGTCTCTTTCTCGCCTTCCTCAAAATCGATTCTCTTCTCTGCTTCACGAGTTTATCCTACTAATCGTTCCTCCTCGACTCTAGGTTATTTCTTCGATCGTCGCTCTGATTTTCGCAGAAGACTTCTTCCTATCATTCAACTTGCCTCCTCTGACTCCCTGCCTTGTTCAACTTCGCACATTCGCCTTCACGCGTTCTCGAAGCCCCCTCTCTTCCACCTCTCCCGACTCGTCACTGTCTCCTTCCATTACACCCTCAACTCGTTCGACTTCGCACTCAACCCGGCTCTCGTCAATCTCGCTTCCTCTCCCTCTTCATCCATATTTGTGACTTCGACCCCTCCACACTTCCGCCTTCGCACGTTTTGCTCTCCTTTCTCCCTCATATCCCTCTCCCTACTTCCCTCATCTTGTCTCTTTCCCTCTCAGTCCTGACCGAATCCGTGCGTGTAATGATTGTTTCGTACACGTTCCGGTTTTACCTTGCTCCCGTGGTCTGGGAAAGCCACCTTGTTCAGTCTCGCTCATTCTCGTGTTTCGTTTTTGATCTAGACCTTGGGCCCTTCTTTTCCTTTGCCCCCCTTCCTCTTATAACCACCCTCTGCCCACGAATTCTCATGCACGCGCCTTCGAGCACGTTCACCGTGCCCTGACAGGCATCAAGGACCTCACTCTGACAGCGGAGGTCCACTGCTACCGCTGTGCCCAAGCAGGGGTGGAAGCCAAGGAAGCGGAGTTGGCGCGGCTCACGGAGGAGCTCGACCGAGTTGCCCAAGTACGGCGGGAGTGCATACTTTGCCTGCAGCAGGCCAACGCACTCACCCGCATCGAAGTGGAGTGGGATTCGTACCACCCAGGGTTGGAGGCGGGAGCACAGGTCGCAGCACAGAGAGAGGCGACCCAGCAGGGTCAATCTGGGGGCTCAACCGTAAAAAGGGGGTGATGTTATGTTTCAAACTCATCGGCACCTCGGGCCGGGAAGTGGACACTGATGCGTCGACTATTGTCACGATCGCGGGAACGGACACTTACTATACGGTATGGCCACGTTAGTAAGTTGTAATGAGTCATGGACAGGGGATCAGTCAACGCAAGTAGTAGAATCACATGCCGATGTGGCATGTACTTATCACATGATAGCTGTAGTAGGGTTCGAGCTACTTACGCTATTAGTCGTACGGTTTCGGGAGGAGCTTTAAAGCGACCTCATGAATGTATAAATAATGGCTCGATAAGACCAAGATACGCCATCTTGGTCTTCTTCAATCACCACTCCTATCTCGTCTCTTTATCGCGTGTTCGCCTGTCTCGTGTCGAGCAAGTCGTCTTATCGATCGTCGGAATACCTAGTGGCACGACTTGCCCTAGTGTACCTTTGGATCACATGCCTCGTTAAGCGCCGTGTATCCCGTGATCAGGTCACGTGACCTCGAAGAGTTATTTCGCTAAGTCGTGAACGCCCTTTCGCGTCCAAGTCGGACTAACGCCAGTGGTGGCGTTACATTAAGACCAAGATCTACTCACTGTGGCATTCACAACCCGAGACCAGTGGAGAGATTTCCAAACCTATTCCCTCGAACGACGAGGTGATTGCAACGTACCCACCCAATTTCTAGGAGCTGCTAGGTGGAGGGAATACTGAGGAGAAACCGGTTATTTCGTAGACTTCGCATCGGGGCCAACCCGATACCGCCCCGTTGAGTTCAACTTTGACCATTTGTGCTGGGTGGAGATTATGTGGAACCCCATAGACAACCGCTACGACGCAGTATGCCCTGCAGGAAGGAATTACAACTGCGACATTGACTCAAGAAACCTACCCACGCGAACAGAGTGGGGACGCATCGACGGACAACCCGAAGAGGAGCCAAGTACATCCGAACCAAGAACCCCCGCACCATCCGAGACTAGCGGAGACGACGAGGAAACAGACGGCGAAGAAGAATCCGAAGTAGGGGAGATAATACAAACAGCTGAGTCCCTATGCATCAACGAGCCCGAAAACATCGAAATCCACCCACCGGCAGAAATGGCCACCGCAACAATAATACAAGAAGACCTGGCACTTGAAGAAGCCAGAAGAATAACGGAAGAAGCAGAGTCCTACTTACACCCCATCAACCCAACGACAGGGCATCGCATGACCGCAGATGACGCAGCCATTTTCAGAGCAGTAGGTCCGGACGTCCCAGATCCTCCGCCAGGAGCAAGCGGACCCGCACAGCCAAGAAGACCTGGAGGAAGCTTCGGCCAAGGACCGCCAGGGGGCGGAAGACCACCATTCGGAGGGCGACAGCCCCAATTCAGAGGAGGAGGAGGAGGAGACCCATTCGGAGGAGGACCACCCCCTCCACCACCACCAGCAGCAGGACCGGCACCAGGCGCACCACACGGATCGGATAAACTAGTAGGAGAGACTCCGACCATATTCGATGGAAACAGAGATGAGTACGAATCATTTCTCACCCAATGGCACATCTACTGGGGACAGAACTCGGAGGCGCCGATCATGACCAACGTCTATCAGCGATGCCTCCTGTTTCTAGGCTTTATTAAGGGACCAAGAGTGTCAAATTGGACCCTCGGATTCCTCCAGTGGCTCAACAACGAGCTACACCAAGGACGCAACCGATACGACCCCTTCTTGTGGGACACCCTAACGGCCGGATTTTCCGACCGTTTCTCGAACGTACTCGAGCAGGAACAAGCGCAGGCCACACTGGCCAAAGGGTTTAAAATGGTTGGAGACGACATTGACTCGTACGTCACAAACTTCGAACAGCTAGCACGGAAAGCTGATTACCGTCTCAACGATCGCCAAACGCTGGACCGGTTCACAGCGGGCCTCTGAGGGCCTTGTTTACCAAAATCTACAAGCTAGACGACCCGCAAACCTTCAACGAGTGGAAGGAAGCCGCCCTCCGTCAGCAGAAACAATACATTCACCTGCGCGCTCGCCTCGGACTCAACACCACACCCCGCAGTACCCCGCCGCCACGACCACAACAGAACCGAGGGTACGCCCCACAATGGGCACCACCAAGATTCCCACCTCCACGTTACGACCCAAACGCGATGGACACATCCGCGGATAGAACCCGCGCACGTCTCGCGGAAGTAGGAGACCCAAATCGCGGAAACCAGTGACCGCCTTTCCCACCAAGAGGAGGGCCAGGACAAAACCGAGGAAGCAGGCAACGCCGCGACATGAGGGAAGTGATCTGTTACAATTGTAACAACCCAGGCCACTTCTCACGAGAATGCACACACCCCAGGAAACCGCGCCAGCAATTCCAGCCTCGCGCAAGCACGAGTCACAGCACGGAAACCAGCTACTACGACCAGGAGCCGGTAACGGCACGCCGCGCGGAAGCCACGCCCGAAGAACAAGCCAAAGGGTGGATGGAAACGTTGAGGGGAGCTAGTGATGAGGTTAAAGACCTCGTATTCAAGGACCTCTGGACCCAAGAGGGTTTTCAGGACGCCTGAACCCATCGGCCTGGGTGAGGGCAGTTAATTGTAACTCTGTAATTATGACTCGCTACCGTTCGCTCCGAATTCCAGTATCGATTCGCACAAGTTACTCTATGGCCGATATCAAAGGGCTCGTCGACTCAGGAGCCACCGACAACTTCATAAGACCCGCGTTCGCCAAACGCATGGGCCTCGGGCTGCAAACCCTTGAGAAACCTAAGAAAATATGGAACATTGACAATACGGAAAACAAAGCTGGGTCCATCACGCACTTTATCGATCTAGATGTCCAGACCAACGGCGTTTCAAAGGTCATGAGGTTCCTCGTCACAGACATAGGAAATGAAGACCTCGTTCTCGGGTACCCCTGGCTGGCTACGTACGAACCAACCATCAGCTGGGCACACGCCACCATTCATGAAGGAGCACTCCCGGTGGTACTTCGGTCAATTAACCCCGCAGAACCGCAAACCACCATCGCCGGCGCAATTACTCAAGACGAAGCAGAAAACATCGTTCAAGAACTTGAAGAAGAGTGCCAGATAGGTACCACGGCCACCGAACTTGCCATAGCTGCCAACCAAAACACGGTCGTCGCAGAACTCCCTGAGCCATACCAGCGGTTTGCAAAGATCTTCAGCGAAGAGGCATCCCACCGATTTCCACCATCACGACCATGGGACCACGCAATTGACTTCAAACCGGGCACACCCCCTAGCATCGACTGCAAAGTCTACCCAATGTTGCAAGACGAAGACGGACAACTACGCGAATGGCTGGACGAACAGCTCAAGCTAGGCTATATCAGACCCTCGAAATCGCCCTATGCGTCATCATTCTTCTTCATAAAGAAGAAAGACGGAAAGCTAAGACCAGTACAAGATTACCGGAGGATCAACGCCTGCACGATACGTAACCAATACCCACTACCTCTCATGTCAGAGCTAATTAACGACCTTGGGAATGGACATATATTCACCAAGCTCGATGTCCGCTGGGGGTACAACAATGTACGCATCAAGGAAGGCAACGAGTACAAAGCGGCGTTCAAGACAAAATACGGACTATTCGAACCCCTCGTTATGTACTTCGGACTCACGAACTCACCGGCAACATTCCAGAACATGATGAATGACATTCTCGGCGACACCATTCGCGTCTTCGCAGCTATGGGCACCATCATTCGTGTCTACATGGACGACATCGGCATCGCGACACTGGGACACGTCGGACTTCAAGCACATATTGACGCCGTCTGTGCAGTACTTCAGGTCGCAATGGATCACGACCTTTACTTCAAACCGTCGAAATGCACCTTCCACCAACCGCGAATGGATTACCTGGGGGTAATTCTTGAAAAGGGGGTGACTCGCATGGACCCCGTAAAAATTGCAGGCATACGCGACTGGCCCACACCCACGAAGGTATGCGACGTACGCTCATTCCTTGGCTTCTGCAATTTTTACCGCCTCTTCATTCGCGGTTTCGCCACGTACGCACGAGCCCTCAACAAACTTACACGCAAGGACGCGGAATGGACGTGGGGCAAAGACGAGGAAAACGCCTTCCAAACCCTCAAACGCCTAGTCACCAGTGAACCAGTACTCGCACACCCCACGCTCACGGACCAATTCGAACTTGAGGTAGACGCATCCGGATATGCAGTAGGTGCAGTACTCCTGCAAAAGAAACAAGACGGGAAAAGACACCCCCTCGGGTACTATTCGGCCACCTTGAACGAAGCAGAACACAACTATGACATCTACGATTTAGAACTTCTAGCAATTGTCAAAGCACTGCGACACTGGAGACCGTTCTTGGCAGGGTCCCCGCACAAGATCAAGATCTTCTCGGACCACCTCAATCTCACGCACTGGAAAACACCGCAAAAGATAAGTCG
The DNA here is from genome assembly GCA_021524915.1 of Lactarius akahatsu. NCBI lineage: Eukaryota > Fungi > Basidiomycota > Agaricomycetes > Russulales > Russulaceae > Lactarius > Lactarius akahatsu. The sequence continues at coordinate 490,806 of JAKELL010000003.1, forward strand.
TCGCGTAGCTCGAGAAGTCCTGGAACTCATGGAATACGACTTCGAGATCCACCATATCAAAGGAACCAACAACGGCCGCGCGGACACCCTATCACGGAGACCCGACTACGACAGAGGGGAACGAGACAACGAAGGAGTTATCGTCTTACCGGAGAAGGCATTCGTATGCAATGTTACCACACAAACGCCAGAAGTCCACGAACAAGATGAAGACATCCCACGTCCTTGGGTAGACCCACACAAACTCAAGAAGGTCAATGGGATCTGGTACCATCAAGGCGCGCGAGTAGTCACCAGAGGACTCACGGAGATCCGCACCATCATCGCCAACCATTATAACCCCCCTGTCTACGGTCATCCGGGAATCAAGCGAACTGCAAGGATCATCGAACGCGACCACTGGTGGCCAAATATGTTGAAACACGTCACCGAATACGTTCAAGGCTGTGCGGAATGCCAACGCCACAAAGTCAACAACCGCCCGACGAGGGCCCCGCTGGTGCCCATCACGCCGACACCCGACGCTAAGCCATTTGAAGTTATTGCCCTCGATTTCATTACTAAGCTGCCGGAGTCACAGGGATACGACTCCATCCTCACCGTAACTGACCATGACTGCACTAAAGCGTCAGTGTTCATCCCTTGTAACGAAGAAATATCCGCAGAGGAAACAGCAGCGTTGTACGTCACCCACGTGTTTCGGAGATTCAGATTACCAGCAAAAATCATCAGCGACCGCGACCTGAGATTCGCATCAAAGTTCACGAGAGAACTCTGCCGAATCCTCGGCATCTACCAGAATATCTCCACGGCCTACCACCCACGAACGGATGGACAATCAGAGCGCACCAATCAATGGCTGGAACAGTATTTGCGGTTCTGGACCAACGAGCGTCAAGATAACTGGGCGCAATTCCTACCAATGGCGGAATTCGCGCACAACAATTGGCCACACGAGGCAACAAGGAAGTCCCCATTCTCACTCATGATGGGATACGACCCACACGCTGATTGGATCGATAAGCCATCCCCAATCCCACAGGTACTCACGCGACTCCAACAATTCCGAGAAGCACGGAAAGAAGCCCAGGACCTTATCAAGAAGGCACAATCACTCTGGGTCAAACACCAGAATACGCCCAAGTACCAAGTTGGGGATCAAGTGTGGCTAGAAGGACGACACCTTCGAACCAATCAACCAACTGCCAAATTAGCGGCGCGACGGCATGGCCCCTTCAAGATCACACGTGCTCTTTCACCGGTCAATTATCAGCTGGAGCTTCCCACGCAGTGGAGTATTCACCCCGTGTTTCACATCGACTTACTCACACCTTATCACGAGACGCCCATGCATGGAGAAAACTTCCAGCGCCCGCCACCGGATCTAGTGAATGGAGAAGAAGAGTACGAAGTGGAGCGCATTCTAGACTCCAGGAAGTTCGGCCGGAGCAAGAAATTGCAATACCTTGTGAAATGGAGGGGATACCCCAATTCGGAGAACCAGTGGGTCGACAAAAATGACGTATTCGCTGACGAAGCCATAGCGGAGTACGAGCGGGGCTTAAACCAAAGGAAGATACATATAAGACGAGGACAAACCATGACTTACTTCCCATCTCCTCACACTGGCTCCATCACTACAATCGAAATGTCTCTTCCCACTCCCTCCTCTTCCACCCCTCTCGCTGCCCGCCTCATCGACAGCCTCACCCACGAAGAACTCCGGGCCGCACTTGCCAACGCGCAGTCCATCACCGACATCGACGAGCCCAACCAACCTGCGACCTACTGGTTGCTCAACCACAACGGGGACCGCCTCAATACGGCGCCCTACACCGAGGCCGAGATTACTCGGCTTCGTACAGCTGTCGGACTCTTTGCAAGTCCCCCATCTCGACCTCTCCCCGTCCGGGTCGAGCACAAGCAAGAAGAAGATGCCAGCGACCCTCCGATGGCAGGAATGGATGAAGACACGGGACTGGAAGAACACAGCAGGAGCGTGGGAGAGGCGGCAGCTGGTGGTAGCCACAGCCAAGAGGGCCTGCACCCTCCACCGACGCCGACAGCACACCGCGATGCTGAGAGAGCGGTGTACGAAGCAGTAGAAGGGACGCTAAGGGAATGGTACCCAGTTGAGCAGCCCTACCTTATCACGGCTACCGACTCTGACGACCCCCGTGAAACCCCGTACACCTGCGACTCCACAGGGCGACCGCTCTACTGAGGCGGGGTCATCGTCGACACGGAGGAGCGAACCCTACCCGCCGTCCGTCTCCGCTACTTGGGGGGCAGCGTCCGCACGGCGCCTCACGGCTACAAACACAATCGGGGGGATGATTTCGTCCACTACCCCATCACCGACGCACAAGGGGTGACGCGCCAAGCCACCTTCGTCCAAGTCATTGCCGGACCCGACCCCTTGGTGCTCAGCCTCGTGGACGACAGTGATAAAGTCTACAGTCGACCCCTCTACGCAGAGCCACAGGTACGCGAGGCAGGCAAGCCCCATTACGCCCCGGAAGATCTGTACCCCCTCGTCGGGGGACATAGCAACCAGCATCGGATGGACCGGGCGTTGAATGAGTTGAAGGATGTGGGGCTCAAAGCAGAGGTGACCCGCTTCCGTGCTTACCGACGCGAAGCCAAGCGGATGGAGCAACAGCTTCACGCCTTAGCTCAGGCCCTCGGGGGGGTACAAGCGGAACTCGCCCGCTGTAAGTTCCGCCTCGAGATGGCTAACGTACTGGATCGGGTTACAGAGAGGCAGGAGGCTTGGATGGGGGGGATCGGCCCCACTCGGCGCCGTGGGCGTCGCAGCTGAAAAGGGGGTGATGTCACGATCGCGGGAACGGACACTTACTATACGGTATGGCCATGTTAGTAAGTTGTAATGAGTCATGGACAGGGGATCAGTCAGCGCAAGTAGTAGAATCACATGCTGATGTGGCATGTACTTATCACATGATAGCTGTAGTAGGGTTCGAGCTACTTACACTATTAGTCGTATGGTTTCAGGAGGAGCTTTAAAGCGACCTCATGAATGTATAAATAATGGCTCGATAAGACCAAGATACGCCATCTTGGTCTTCTTCAATCACCACTCCTATCTCGTCTCTTTATCACGTGTTTGCCTGTCTTGTGTCGAGCAAGTCGTCTTATCGATCGTCGGAATACCTAGTGGCACGACTTGCCCTAGTGTACCTTTGGATCACGTGCCTCGTTAAGCACCGTGTATCCCGTGATCAGGTCACGTGACCTCGAAGAGTTATTTCGCTAAGTCGTGAACGCCCTTTCGCGTCCAAGTCGGACTAACGCCAGTGGTGGCATTACAACTATGACATCGCCGTCAGCAGTATATCGTCATGGACTTAGTGATCAGTCAGCCGGGTAAGCTCCGGAACATGTGATTGTACGATAACGGTTCGGATCTCGAAGTGACTTGACATGACTCATACTAGGATAGCTGTACTAGGGTTTGCTCTACTTATGCTATTGGCTAGTGGCATTTGAGCGGCACTTCAAAGCCCGCGTGTATCTGTATAAGTAGAAGGACGCAAAGACCAGGATCACCATCTTGGTCTTCTTCAATACCACCGTCTTCTGTCTATACTAAGAGGAGTCCCCTCTTAAGTGAGTTGTCCAGCATATCCCCTTAGACCAGGGATCCCCATGACTTGTCCCTGATCCCTTCCGTGGGCAGTGGAATACCCTCAAGGAACTGCCGCCTACCAAATACAACTTTACCGCAACGAACATGTGTCAAAACCCTACACGACCTTCTATGTTATCGACCATCCATCTTGGGAGTTTGCACGCTACGCACCTGAGGTACCACCAGGCATCCCTCAAATCGAGGACCTCCATGCATACTTTGGGCTAGACGGACGTATTCTACCTCACCCCGCTTTCTATCCGCAGACGTCCGTTAACCAGAACTTCTACCTTCAAAGGATTGCCACATGCAACGAAGCCTAAGTCAGGCGAACATCCATGGTAGATGTTACATTTCAAGCTTAAAGAACAGGAAACTAAAGTACTGTGCCTTAAGCATGCACTCTATGGACTTAAGCAAGCAGCTCTCATGTGGTGGCAAGTACTGGACAAATCCATGGGTGACATTCGCTGTAAATGCCTCCTCTCAGACTCTGGACTGTTTGTGTCACGATCACCAGATCGTGCCATCAAATTCTGCGGTTCTCATATTCTCACTTCTACTTCTCATGTTTCAAGATTCTTCCATTTCTCATTTTCAGAAATTCCCATTTCTATTCTGGAAAAGTCTTACTTACAGTCACATGACTTGGATGGTGTCATATGTCGACAGCAGACTGCGCTTTAGAGGAGAAACTCATAGAAAATCACAGAAAAAGGGAGGGCTATTAGTATAAAAGAGCTGTAGTGTAGACTGTATTTCGGTGTTCTAGTCTTGTGTCTTGTGTCCAATTCACTACTATTGCCATTCGCTTGCCCATAGGCAGGGTCTCATCTCTGAATTCGCTTGTCTTTGACAAGGTCTTACATCATCAACTCTCAGCTACAACCCAGAATTGTGCCCGGGCTCTGTGCAGCTCCTTGAATACAATCATCTCGGCAGTCATCCAAGCTCTGATTGTAACAGTTTGTGCACACGTCCAATGGCTCTACAGTAGTGGTCATAGTGTATGTAGACAACGTGCTCTTCATGGGCAGTGACAAGACACTTGTGAACACACTGAAAGATGCCTTTATGAGTGTTGTGACCTCAGCAAAGCAAAGGAGTTCCTGTGCATGTGCATACTTAAGAAGGATGGCAATGTCTGCATTGATCAGACTGTCTACCTCAATAAAGTGCTGCAGTGCTTTGGAATGATGAACACTAAGTATGCAGCAACACCACTGGCTGAGGGATATCACCCCCTACCAAACACAGACACTGTGGACACTACACTGCACACCCAATACCAGCAGATCATTGGTTTATTCATGTATATCATGCTGGGCACATGCCCAGACATTGCATTTGCTGTAAGTAAGATGGTGCAGCATGCTGCGAGCCCTTCACAAGACCACTTGAATCATGCACTACACATATGCTGCTATCTTGCAGGCACTGCAGATTACGCACTGGTGTACAGTGGCCACTCCAATAAGGGTTTTGTAATGCCACCACAGGGGCGTTAGGTACGACATGTACCACGCTAAGTCAATCGGGATCGGAAGAGCGCGAGTCAGTTAGGACTCAGTTCAGGGATGCACAAGTATCACTCGGTTTCCCTGGAACTGAGGATAATAGTAGGAAGGCAAGGCTCAAGCGCAAACAGGCGAGCTAAACGTGGACTCAAGCGCACTGGCGAGTCAAAGGTCGTTTGTGAGACAGAATCGATGTGGTATTACACAAGAAGTCAAATCTACCGTACAAGCTAGGTAGCGTGCGACTTATATACTAATACAAGGTGTTTGTGACAGACAAACACATGGCGCAATCGTGAGTCAAGAGTACAAAAGGGGGAACAAGGGGATGGGTTTAAAAGGGAACAAGGGAATCCCGCGGGATGACGCGTGCCTCAGAAGTGGTCAGCGGACGAAACGAAGCGCAAAGCTGGCCATCCTATCGCCGAGGCGCTAGGCGCGAGATAGAAGCCGAGATGCATGAGCCATGGGAACGTATCGTAAAAGTACAGTAGTCAGAACAAGGGAAATACCGGCAATTCGTGACATTACCCCCCCATCAGAATCGAAGTCGCCTCGACTTCGACTAGTCACTGGTGTAGTACCAGTTGTCGTCAACAGGGATGTTAGCCGGGATGGGGGAGGGGGTACGCGGGCAAGTGTGCCGGCGTAGGAACATGTAGCGCCCCCTCTCCCCACAATCTCGACACATCTCGTACTGCGGACACTTGATCTCGTCATGCGTGGCATCGTACCTCAAGCACTTCCCACACCACCGAGGGCGTGCGTCCGGGTCGTGATGCACGGGCGTCATAGGTGAGAGTCGACGGATGAGACAAACATCGAGGCGATGGGAACGGCTCCCGCACCACTGACATGGCTCTCGCGCACGTCGTTCCGGACAATGGGCCACGAGATGCTCCGTTGACCTACACTGGAAACACCTGCGCTGACGCCCCCTTCCTTCTCCGTGAAGGTGGGGCATCTCGCTGGGACCAGCGCTTCGTGGTGCAAGAGGGACAGGCTCAGGCGAGCTCCGTGGACGCACGGGTCTAGTGTTGAGCTCCGCGTATTTGTCGGCGATGAGGGGAATGGCCCTTGCGTACTGAAGTCGTCGTCAGACAGACGCAAGGTCCATGTCGAGGTGAAACTGATCTCGCGTAAGCTCCGTCTCCAACCGTCGGATGTCCGACTGTCGCACGCGAATGGCGTCCCTACGCGTGAGGCATTCGCGGAGGCGGGAAACTTCTGCATGGAGGCGAGGGTTACGGAGTTCGACCAGTACCTCATTAAGAACGATGGTACGGGGGTCGTGAGGGTGGAACATGTTGAGTTGGTTGTCGGTGATATATTGTGCCAGCTGCCCCGTATAGACATCTTTGAGGAAGACTTGGGACGCGTAACAGGGATGCCCCTTCCCCATCATCCCCACGACCTCCTGATAGTTGTGGCGGTAGTAGATATACCGCGCCGTCTGCCTCTCGGTACCCGCTTCCCCAACCAGGAGTGGGAAGAACGTAGGTGCATCAGGGTCGTTGCGAAAGAAGGGGATGCCAGGGTCCTCATCCTCGCCATCGTCCTCATCATCGAGGAGAGCAAGTGTGGGATCAGGCTCCACCTTGCGCGTCTGAGGGTCCAGTGTGAATGTGTGATCGAGCTCCACGGGGAATGGTGGTACGGGGATATGGGCCGCGAGTACGGCGGGGGGTGACAGTGGTGGTGGTGGAGTCAGGGAAATGGGAGGTTCGGGTGGACTGGTAGATGTGGCGGGGACGTGAATGGTGACGGGCATGTCAACGGAGAAGGGGGCTACAGGAGTTGGTTCAGGTTCCTCAGTTTGTCGAGCGAGGGCAGAAACTGCAAGGGCTAAGACTGGGAGTGGGGGCGAAGTTGGGACTACGGAGTACGGCGTACAACCCTCTGGCACGGAGGGGACACCCAAGTCCTGTGAGGGCACGGTTAGATTGTCAAGAATGACCTCAACGGGGCGGCGAATTGGGACAGTAGAGATAACAGGGGTGGTCAACATGGTGGAGATGAGAGTTTGTGAAAGGGGTTGGGCGGTGGTGGCGTCGAGAGGGTGCATCTTATATCTTTCGGCCAGCCCCTTCGGCGGTCGGGTTTAGGTGATAGAAGTCAGCAATAAGATCCGGCGCGTGTCGAACGTTCTCAAGGGGTTCCCACGTGCTGTCACTTATTGGGAACCCCTTCCATTGTACGAGGAATTGAAGTTTGCGCCCTCGTCCGTGTGATCGGGACTGCAGGATTCGCTCCACTTCAAATTCTTCTTCCCCATCGATTAGCTCCGGGGGTGGGCGTGTGAAGTTAGCGCCATGTAATTCCGTCTCCTTATATGGTGTGAGGAGGTTGGCATGGAAGACGGGGTGTATCTTCCACGTGTTTGGAAGTTCTAATTCGTATGATACGTCAGATAACACCCTTTTGATGCGGAATGGTCCATGTTGTTTAGGTGCTAGCTTTGCGGTTGGGTAGAAGGTGTGGAGATTCGTCCCTTCGAGCCAAACCTGGGCTCCTTCTTGATAGGGAATGAAACACGTTTTCCCTCTTTTCGCCATCAGGTCTTGCGCATGCTTAATGCAGTCTTGCGCGTGTTGTCATCTGATGACCATGTCTTCTAGACGTTGTTCCACGGATGGAGATGGTGTGGGTTTTGGCGTCCACGTGGTACGCGGTTCCCAACCCATGATTAACGAGAACGGCGATTCCTTTGTGGTTGCATTAGGCCAGGCGTTGTGTGCAAATTGGGCGACTGGCAGGGCTTCCGCCCAATTGTCCTGTTGTACGTTGCTCCAGTGCCAAAGGTATTGTTCGAGCCACTGGTTCGTACGCTCTGATTGTCCATCAGTTTGAGGGTGATAGGTGGACGATATGTTTTGACAGATGCCCAAGGTCTTACAGAGGTTGGTCATAAAGGCGGAGGTGAACCGGGGGTCTCGATCGGTGATGATTTTTCGAGGTATACCGTAGTGCAGATATACGTGGTGGAGGTAGAGCCGTGCCACTCCTTCTGCCGTAATTGACTCGTTACAGGGGATGAAGATTGCAGCCTTCGAGCAGTCATGGTCGGTGATAGTGAGTATAGAGTCGTATCCACTAGAGGGGGGGAGTTTAGTGATGAAATCCATCGCGACAACTTCGAACGGTTCGGCATGTGGGTCTGTGGTGATTGGAAATAGGTGTGGTTTTCAATGGTGGGGGTTGACCTTGTTTGCCTGGCATGTCGCGCAGCCTTTGACGTAGTCCTCTACGTCTTTGCACATATTGGGCCACCAGTAGTCGCGTCGTAATAGTTCGTAGGTGTTCGCAATTCCCGGGTGTCCCATTGCCGGCGTATCATGGAAAAAGGTGATTACCCCCTGTTTAAGGTCGTTGTCGCCCACGACAACTAGTGCGTCGTTCTTCCACCATAGCCCCCCCACCTTCCTCAGGTTATGGGGCTCAACCCAACGCAATACCTCTGTCTCGTCTAGGTTTTGCGATATCTGGGTCCAGATGTCCATGTCGTGCATGGACATCTCCGTCGCTCGGATAAAACGTTCCGCAGGGAGGACAATAATGTCATTGTTGTCCTCTTCATGTGCAGCGTAGTCCGCTCTTCGCGACAAGGCATCCGTGCGATTATTCCTAACTCCCGGGACATGTTTTAGGAGGAAGTCGTATTCTGAGAGTTCTAGGAATTCGCGCGCGACTCGTCTGTTGATCTTTCTGGGTTCTTTCCAATACTGCAGATTGGCGTGGTCGGTGTGAATGATGATTTTGTGAGGGGAGCTGACAAGGTAGGTGCGCCATGCTCGCAGGGCTTTGACGACCACCAGCAGTTCCCTATCATAGATGTCATAGTTGCGCTCTGCCTGGCTGAAAGATTCCGAGTGAAACGCAACGGGGTGTAATTTTTGATCCGGACCGAGCTGATTCAGCACCGCTCCAACAGCAACGTTCGATGCATCGACCTCTAATTCAAATGGCTTTGCGAGGTCGGGGAATACTAGTGTGGGTTCACGTTCAATGCTGCGTCTGACGTTGTCGAATGCATCTTGTTCGCGTTGTCCCCAGTGCCATGGGGTGTCTTTGCGGGTTAGGTCGTGCAATGGCCGCGCAAGTGCAGAGAAACCTTGAATGAATCTTCGGTAGAAGTTACAAAACCCAAGGAATGCTCGTACTTCTCGAAGGTTTCTTGGGGCGGGCCATTCTCGGATGCCTCGTACTTTTACGGGGTCCATCCGTAGATTTCCATGGCCGATAATGAGTCCCAAGTATTCGACTTCCAGCACCTCAAACTCGCACTTTTCGGGCTTGATATAGAGGTCGTGCTCTTGGCATAGGCGGAGAACTTCGCGTACGACGGCACGGTGTCGGGGGTAGTCGATTGGTGTGGCTATCAGGATGTCATCCATGTAGACAATGACTTCATTGGTCAGGGCAAGGGGTCGGAAGGTCCAGTCCATCATTGCCTGGAACGTAGATGGGGAGTTGGTAAGTCCGAAGTACATGACAAGGGGTTCGTATAGCCCTTGATTGGTCTTGAACGCGGCTTTCCATTTGTCCCCCTCCTTGACACGTACGTTGTTGTATCCCCATTTGATGTCAAGTTTCGTGTATAGCCGTGCGTCTCGGATTCGATCGATGAGTTCCGGGATTAGCGGCAACGGATAGTGATTGCAGACTGTGAGTTCGTTCAACCGTCTATAGTCCTGAACAGGGCGTAGTTTGCCATCCTTCTTTTTGATAAAGAAGAAGGGCGATGCGTAAGGCGACTTGGATGGGCGAATATATCATTTTGCAAGTTGTTCATTCAGGAATACGGTTAATGCTTCTTGTTCGTTCTGTGCAAGGGGGTAGACTTTACAGTCCAATGAAGCAGGGGCATTGGGGAGGAGGTCTATTGCGTGGTCCCAAGGGCGAGATGGGGGAAATCGGTGAGACGCTTCTTCGTCAAAGATTTTACGATAGCGTCTGTACTCTTCTGGGACCATTTCTTCGAACATGCGTTCTTTCTTCTTCGTGGCCTCTTGTTGTGCTAGTTCAGAGGCTGTGGTGGTTTTTCGCAGAAATGCGATCTGGGGCTCCTGCTCGTTATCCATGAGCTGCTCCCATGCTTCCTCGTCAAGTTCGTACGTCTCCAACGCCCGAATGGAAGCTTCCATGGGCGTGGCTTCGTCTGACAAGTGAAGGCTCGTTATTACGACCGGCTGATGCTCCTCGTTCAGCATCGCGTCTCCCCACTTAATTGCGGGTTCGAAAGCCGTAAACCAGGGGTATCCCAGGATTACTTTGTCCCTTCCTAGGTTGGTAACCAGGAAACAAAGCGTCCTTTCCTTCTTCCCTGTTCGTACCGTAAGATCGGTGTATTGCGTGATTGCCCCATCCTGGTTATGGGTGCCGTCTACGTTCCAAATGTGGATAGGGTGTGTGACATCCCTTGTTCCGATTTGTAATCTTTTTAGAAGCGAGGAGCATATGAAATTGTCAGTAGCTCCTGAGTCGATAAGGACTTGTCGTTCGGCCGTTGCGTGCGCAGATGTAAAGAGAACTGGAATTCGCATGGATCGATATCTGCTAGTGTACACGTTCAAATTTAATGCTCTAGCCCAGGCCGCCGGGTTCAAGCGTCGAGAAAATCCTCTCGTCCAAATAACTTGTCAATCATGAGGTCCCGTACTTCTTGGGTTTGTGCCTTCATCGCTGCGATCTGTAGATCCGCCTGCTCTTCGTTCAATAGTACGCGACTAGATTGTATGGCGAGAGAAGAGATGGCGGGAGTTGGTAGACTTGGACTCGAGGAAGTCGCGGCCGATGATCGCGAGGGCAGGGGGGTTGGCGCCATGGCAGATGTGGTGGCAGCCACTCGCACGCCTTTTTGAGGACAGTTACGCGAGATGTGTCCTTGAGCACGGCATCTAAAACATCGTCCCTCCTTCTGAAGTTGGACTTTGTCGGTGTCGGCGAGAGCCACGGAGGCTCGGGTGCGTCCAACATCCATGGCGTTGGGATCTCGGGTTCCTTTGAGGGCTTGAACCCACTGCTCTCGGCTCTGACCTCCCTTCTTTCGTGGGGGTTTTCCCTTGCCCAGGCGGTCCTTAAGAACAAGGTATTCAGCCTGCTGCAATCGAGCGGCCGCTTTCCATTGCTCCCAAGTGACAGGGTGCTGGAAGCGGACAGCGTTAACGACTAACTGATTGGGTAGCCCATCCTGGAAAAGTTCCAGCGTTGTGGCTTCATCAGGGTTGTACCCCGCTTTCGTGACGAGGTTCTGGAAGGTTGCGATGTATGTGTCAATGTCCCCTCCTTTCATGATGAGGGTTTGAAGCGCTTTGCACGCGTTGGTCTGTTCTGAGGTGTCAGTATAGGCTTGTACAAAGCGATCTCTGATGGTTGTCCATAGGACTTTGTTGCCTCGATCGACTCCTGCTATAACTTGGTCGTCCAGCCACTGTGCTTGTTCCGCCACCCAGTCATTCACTAGTGGTCCGCGGATGTAGGACAGGAACATCATGGCTTGTGAGGCCGGGACGGCAAGTTGATCGACGGTGGGGTTCATCCCTTTATAGAGCTGGAACGCTAGCAAGAAGGCTTTGCTCTCGTCTCTTACCCTGGTGAATTCAGGAGGGGGGTTTCCTCCTAACCGTCCGTTTCCTCCGAGGGCTGGCGCAGCTCCTCCTGGGGCACCTCCGATGCCACCACCACCACCGCCTCCGCCACCGCCACTGCCACCACCTCCTCCGCCACTTCCGGACGGGGGTGCTGGCGCCCCTCCTCCCGAGCCTGATGCTCCAGGGGTTCCTCCTCCACTGCTGGTGAGAGTGGTGCTGGCTGACGCTTGTTGTGATTGAGACATGTTATAGGTTGGGAAGTGAGTCGTTGGGGTTGGTAGGTTTGTCGTAGGCACAGTGACGCTAGGTGATGGGTTGTCGTCAATGGTGATGCCCGAAGCAGCACGGGTTGTCAGAGGTCCGGCTCCGAGTGTCGAGGGTACTATGCTAATGGTGTACCACTGTCCTTTCTTTGGGGAGTAATCAATGTACGCCCACTGTCGTAGGTCTTCGAGATAATGGACCTGTCGGTATTTCTGGGTGTTGGGGTGGAAGAGGAAGTATCCTTCTACTCCTTCGTGTTCTTTCCAGACGACGGTTCCTTTAATTCTGTCAGAAAGCTCATCGTCGCTGTATCGGTTGATGTATTCGGCTTGGAACTGGGATCGGCTGCGACTGTGGGTCGCCACGGTGAGAGATTTGACTTAATGTAATGCCACCACAGGGGCGTTAGGTACGACGTGTACCACGCTAAGTCAATTGGGATCGGAAGAGCGCGAGTCGGTTAGGACTCAGTTCGGGGATGCACAAGTATCACTTGGTTTCCCTGGAACCGAGGATAATAGTAGGAAGGCAAGGCTCAAGCGCAAACAGGTGAGCTAAACGTGGACTCAAGCGCACTGGCGAGTCAAAGGTCGTTTGTGAGACAGAATCGATGTGGTATTACACAAGAAGTCAAATCTACCATACAAGCTAGGTAGCGTGCGACTTATATACTAATACAAGGTGTTTGTGACAGACAAACACATGGCGCAATCGTGAGTCAAGAGTACAAAAGGGGGAACAAGGGGATGGGTTTAAAAGGGAACAAGGGAATCCCGCGGGACGACGCATGCCTCAGAAGTGGTCAGCGGACGAAATGAAGCGCAAAGCTGGCCATCCTATCGCCAAGGCGCTAGGCGCGAGATAGAAGCCGAAACGCATGAGCCATGGGAACGTATCGTAAAAGTACAGTAGTCAGAACAAGGGAAATACCGGCAATTCGTGACAGGTTTATTCACATGTGCAGATTCTGACTGGGCATCAAACCCTGTGGATCGCAGGTCCACTACTGGATATATGGTTAAACTAGTAGATGGAATATTCAGCTGGAATTCCAGAGCCCAGTGCACAGTCACTCTGTCCTTGACAGAAGTGGAATACATGTCCCTGTCAGACACAAGCCATCAGCTTGTGTAGATTAAAGCGCTCCTTAGTGAGCTTGACATTAACATGGGACTGATTCCACTGTGTGGCAACAATCAGGGCTCTATATTCATGGCATCGAATCCTGTGTGTCACAATCACGACCTCAATCAACTATCAAGGTGATCATATTCAAAGGCAAACTGCGCCCGGGCTCGATACTGGGTGGCAGAAGACAACAATGACGTAAGACAACTTGCAATGTGCAAGCGAATAGACAAAGAGCTAAGATTCAGAGACAGGACACAAGACTAGAACAAGGGGATACAGGCTACCCTACAGGCTCTTTTGTACTGTACAAGCTCCCTATTTTTCTGTATTTTCTACAAGTTTTCTAAGAGATGCACAGTTGTTGCACCATTCGAGTCACATGACCTGCAGTATTACTTTCCAGAAGAGAGGCGGGAATTTCTGAAACATGAGAAGTCCGAAGTATGGAATAATCTTGAAACACAAGAAGTCGAATTCAGAAATCCAAGAACTTTCCAAAGTCATTCTAGAATAGATGGCACAATCAGGTGATTGTGACACTGTGCAAGAGCACAGGATCAAACACATAGACATACACTACCATTACATTTGGGAAGTGGTTCAGCAATGCCAAGTAGAGTTATTCTTCATAAATGGCACTGATAATCCTGCAGACATGTTCACTAAGAATTTGGGTCGCATCAAGTTCACACAGTTTCGGGGCACTCTTGACCTCGAAATATATTCGTCTAAGAACACTCTGAACACCTCTACCAGTGTGCAAAGTGAGGGGGAGTGTTGAGCGAGAGTGAGTGAGTGTGTGCACTGTGAGCCGAGTAATCAGCAAGTGCCACAACACTGAGCCACAGGCTCGGCCACAGCAGTGAGCTGTGGCCTCGCTAGTACAAATCAGAGCACAGACAGCATCTGCACTCAGTTGAGTGGCCTTAGGCCTTTAGATACGATAGATAGCTATTTATATAGTGTTCTGAAGTGTATATAAGACACACAGGACACATCCAATACAATAGTTCATTCAGAACAACTAAGTAGTCGTAAAGTACAGGCCTCACAGGTAAGCTAAAGTAGTACACAATATACCATTGCTCCCCATGCCTGCTCAACACCTGCAGAGTGGCAGAAACATCCCACCAGCTAGGATCGGTGATAAGCCTACCATGGGCCTGATGCATGCAGATCATCGAGCAACAGGAGCGATGCATGCTCAAAGATTTCACGTGAGCTGAGGTGGCTTCTCAGTGTTCTCACAGTGCGGCAGGTCCGTTGTTGTTCCTCACCCTCTCCAGCGATGCTCACATTGTTACTGTGACTGTTGCTGCTGCCATTGCCATCTGCAGGTACAGTGTTCGTCGATATGGGGTGCTTAAAGTCAAGGGGAATTTGTGTGTGGCATGCCTTCATCGATAACGGGACTGACAGCTCGTGCTTATCATCTACACCATTGCTCTCGACTCAGATCGCTCTGTCTTGTTGACACTTCTCGTGGCCTTGTTGGGCCTGTATCGGTTCTGCATCCACGGTGGCATGAGGTGGCGGTGAGGGTGGCTACCGTGGGTACATTCGGTGGTAGCATGAACGTGAATGCACTTTCAAGTTATGTCAGTGTACTTCACACAGTACAAGTCATTGGTGGCATTATTGGTGCCAATTGTTGTTAACCCGGGTCGACTACTGTGGTATAGCAGCTGTTTCATCCACAAAGTCTAGTCCATTGTCCACATTGTCTCAGTATAAAAGCCTTCATTACTACATTGGATTACTTGAATTGAATTCAGGTTCTCATTCTCGCTGCTACTCTCCAATCGGCCATTCATTCTTCATTTCCCTCTCTGTGTTTCACTGATCCCAAGGTTGATCACCCTCTATTGACCAGCCCTCTCAGGTGTGTCCGATGCTCCTATTTGCCATCTCTCAACCAGGTGTCCAAGAACCCACTGCTAATCTTTAATCAGCATTTGTCTGCTCTCCTCACCGAGTGATCCATCCTTTGGTGCCACCTCACGTATCAATAAGATGACTTAAGTTCACTGCAGTACACGAGTACGCACTCAAGGTGCGTCCTTCAGCACCCCCATGGCAACTGCAGTGAGTACTGACTTTGTGTGGCACAGGTGGTAGTCACAGAACTGCAATGACAATTGGCATGCTTCCAGACAATGTCTTACTCGAGATATTTGATTTTTATCGAAGCCAATCATCTGCTCATCAAGAGCGCCACCTTTCATGGGAATGGCACTTACTGGTGCACATATGTTGAAGATGGCAACAAATCATATTGGAGTCACCACTTTGTCTTGATCTCCAAATCCTCTGCACACACAGAACCCCTGTCAGGAAGAGTCTCAGTATCTGGCCAGCCTTTCCTATCGTTATTAATTATCACTCACCCAGGAGGGGCAAAAGATCATTAGGACAAGGCAACCATGACATCATAGCTGCACTGAAGCAAACCGATCGTGTATGTTATGTTGGCCTCAATGTAACAGGTTCACAGTTGGGAAAGATGGCCACAGTGATGCAGAGGTCATTTCTGGTGCTGACACAACTTCATGTTGCCTTGAACGACAGAAACGCACTGGTCCTTCCTGCAAGATTCTTGGGAGGATCTGCACCATGTCTAAAGAAAATCACACTATCTGGCATTTCCTATCCGACATTACCAACAGTTCTTTTGTCCACCAGTAACCTTGTCTCCCTCAATCTTCTCGATATACCCCCAACTGGTTACATTTCACCCGAGGTGGTGGTTGCATGTTTGGCTGCATTGCCCAGTCTCGAACTCTTTACCATTGAATGCCAATCGGTCACTCCCCACCCTGATTGGATACACCTGCCTCCAATACCATGGACTGTCCTTCCTGCTCTCACCACCCTTATTCTCAAGGGTGCTAGCGAGTATCTGGAGGACCTTGTTGCCAGAATCAATGGCCCTCAAATGGATGAGATCTTCACAATTTACTTGAATCCATTTGTTGACATTCAGGTTAATCAACTCTCCAAGTTCATTGATTGCTCAATCGGCCCCGTGTTAGACATGATCAAGCATGTGCATGTCGACTTCAACAGTAACGTGGCCATCTTCTGTTGGAGTTCAGCCACACATGCTGAGTAAGCATTGGGCAACTCCGAGCTAGCTGGGGTCGGAAATGACCAAGTCGAGCACAGCTGCCTATACTATACCTCTATAGACTTAGTGTATAAATTTTTTGTTTGTTGAACTTATATACCCCATAGTCACAGTAGCGACACCTCAGTCTTTTCTCCCGAAGACTGAGGTCAGTACTTTACTTCACTTCCTGTTCATTACCTTTACTCATTGTAAGTTATCTTAGTCACACTTTCCCACACCTCTAACAGGTAGCTACACTAATATCATAGTCTTTTCTCCCGAAGACTGAGTCGCACTTTCCTGCGCCTCTAACAGATTATGAGACCTGAGCTTCTCTAAGACTCCCAGAATATACGTGCCCCATAAACCATCCATACAACAAACATGTCTCCAACTGGATCAAGCAGAGGCTCTGGAGGATCATCCAGAAGTGCTCTCACACCAAAGGGACACCCGCGCATGTATGACATCCCATTCCTAGATGACAATGGTGGCAACTTTGCATTCTGGAAATTCCATGTGCGCATGGTCTTAGAGCTCCAAGAGCTATGGGGACTCATAGATGGCTCTGATGCCAAACCTGACCCCAACACGGATGCCACCATCTATGCCAAGTGGGCCTACAAAGACCGGGAAGCACATGCACAAATCACTCTCACCCTCAAAGATGAGCCACTGAACTCAGTCCTATTCGCGATGACTGCAAAGGAATGCTGGGACAAACTGTCAGAACACTATGAGGGCAAAGGTGAACAAAAGATAGTTTACCTTATCAACGAAGTCTTCTGGAGCACGCTCTCCAAGTCCGAACCCCTCAAGACCCAGATAAATGCCCTCATTCACACTGCCAACACCATCTCCAATCTCGGCCTCATGCTTGAAGACAAGCTCCTCGCATTTGCCATCATCTCCTCCCTCCCAGCCTCCTTCTCCACTCTCAAAACCATCCTTTCCACCACCAAAACCTCTGACCTGTCAAGCAAATATGTCAAGTCCCAAGTCATCCTCAATGAGCAGCACCATGTGCGTGAGTCAGGGGTTGGTGCCACTGCATACTTCATGAAGGTTGCCAAGAAAGGAAAAAGGTTTAGCAATAAGCCAGAAGGACAGAAGAGGAAGAAATGTATGCACTGCAAAATCCGAGGACACAACGTGAGCAAGTGCTGAAAGTGTTGAAGTGCAGAACTAACAAGCGAGGAGTTAATAGCAAAGAGCTAGACAGACAAGTTACTTCAGAGGTAGAAGGAACTCTGTTAGTACTACTACACACCTAGACAGACAAGTTCTATAGAATGTCTATGAGTAAAAGGTAGTGGAGAGTAACAGAGGGAACTTACACTTCAGAGGTAGAAGGAACTCTGAAGTGTGAAGGCGAAAACAGCAGTCCTTATATACAGGACGCTTAGATAAGAATGGTCTGTGTGCACTGGTGACCCAAACAAAATACATGTGGTCTGTGCGTCAGAGGGAGAAATGCCATTGGAGGGCAGAGAACAATAACTGCCTAAAGCAGACAATACTGGTATCTTAAGAATAAAGAACAATAGAGTCACATGACGACTCTAATAATAAAGATAAACAAAAGCGGTCCGTAAGAGTCCGGCCAAGTCCAAATCAGTCCATAAGGGACAGATACCGTTTTTAGCATATGGGATGACTCAATCAGATCCCACGAGACATGTGACCTAAGTCGCGTCTCAACATCCCTCCATGATAGAGGCAGTCCATATGGTGTGGTGTTAAGAGCCAAGAGTTGTGCAGAAGTTCAGGATTGAGGTTGAATCTTTAGACCTGATAAAGGACTATCTTCTGCAGAGCAGATAATGTTCAATCCAAAACAGTTCTTACACGCACTCCATGATTGTCCTATAGAGGACTACTTTTTTGGAGTCTGAAGGTCCAACTCCTTTAGGGCTCTAAGAAGGGTTTTTCTTAGTTCTCTTAGATCAGAGAACATGTTGTGCTTTACAGAACAATGTGATGTCCTTGTTGATAAACCACGGATCAACTGTGTAAAAACACCTTCTTACACCATCCCTAGATCAGTGACCATTTTGTCAAAAGGTTCTCGCACCAGCACCACCAGGTGGCAGTGGCAGTGGTGGTGGTGGTGGCATTGGAGGTGCACCAGGAGGAGCCACGCCAGCTCCCGGAGGAAACGGATGGTTAGGGGGAAACCCCCCTCCTGAATTCACCAGAGTAAGGGATGAGAGCAAAGCTTTCCTGCTCGCATTCCAACTCTACAAAGGGATGAACCCCACCATTGACTAACTCACCATCCCAGCCTCACGAGCTATGACGTTCCTATCCTACATCCGCAGTCCACTAGTAAATGACTGGGTGGCGGAGCAAGCACAATGGTTGGATAACCAAGTTGTAGCGGGAGTTGACCGAAGTAATGAAGTCCTGTGGATGACCATCAGAGATTGGTTCATACAGGCCTATACCGACATGTTACGTTTCGGACTCATCGGCGCCTCGGGCCGGGAAGTGGACACTGACGCGTCGACTATGACATTGCCGTCAGCAGTATATCATCATGGACTTATGGATCAGTCAGCCAGGTAAGTTCCGAGCATGTGATAATGTACGATAGCAAATCAGATTACGACTCGGTGACTCATACTAGGATAGCTGTACTAGGGTTTGCTCTACTTACGCTATTGGCTAGTAGTCATTCAAGCGGCGCTTTAAAGCCCACGCGTATCTGTATAAGTAGAGTAGTGCGAAGACCAAGAACCGCATCTTGGTCTTCTTCAATACCACCACCATCTACTTGTCTATACTAAGAGGCGTTCCCTCTTAAGTGAGTCGTCCGGTATATCCCCTTAGACCAGGGATCCCCGTGACTTGTCCCTGATCCCGTCTGCGGACAGTGGAATACCCTGAAGGCACCGCCGCCTACCAAATCCAACTATACCGCAACGAGCGAGTGTCCAAGCCGTACACTACCTTCTTTGTTATCGACCACCAGTCTTGGGAGTTTGCACGATACGCACCCGAAGTGCCACCAGGAATCCCTCAACTTGAAGACCTCCACGCATACTTTGGATTAGACGGACGTATCCTCCCTCATCCAGCCTTCTACCTGCAAAGCACAGTTAACCAGAACTTCTTCTTGCAAAGGATCGCCACACGTAGTGAAGCCTAAGTCAGGCAAGCGTCCATGGTAGACGCTTCATTAAGACCAAGATCCCCATTGTGGCCAATCCTTTGACCAAAGACCTTTGGGTCCCGTACCGACCCTACTACATCAACAGACGAGGAGACCGCAACGTCCCAAAAAGATACTTGAACTCTGCATTTTGGAAGAACAACGCAGAGGACCCAGGCTACGTCACTTACTACTTTGACCAACAAAACAACGCTCGATTAATCCCAGTAGAGTTCAACTTCGACAATCACTGTTGGGTAGAAATTCGTTGGGACAAACTCCACCAAAAATACCAAGCAACCAGACCAGCAAGTTCGGCCTTAGGTCTTGACATCAAACAATCCGAAATCGTCACCAGAGATCAGTGGGGAACAATCGACGGGGAAGAAGAAGAACCACTCCGATCCCCAACACCCAAGACACCAGCACCATCGCCATCCATCAGAAGTAATCCAGAGGAAATTGTCATCAAAGACGAACAAGAGGAAACACAACTACAACAAATCGCTGAGTTGATCCCTACCGATATGTCTCCAACTGCTACAATGACCGCAATCAGAACCGCCCTATCAGGCAACAAGGCGGGGTACCAACCCCTAGGAGATGGCCCCCCTGGAGGAGGAGGTGGAGCACCACCAGGAGGTGATCCCGACGATAACCCACATGACGACGAAGGACAAATCGCAGCACCCACATTCACCATGCCCAACACCAACAAATTCTTGGGAAAAGAACCCCAGATCTTCAAAGGAAACCGCGATGAGGCAGAAGCGTTTCTTGCCCAATGGAACCGCTTTGCAGGCGTCAACGCCACGAACAGAAGCCTCAAAGTCCCATATATCAAAGCCATGATGTTCCTAACCTACATCCAGGGACCACTAGTCAACGAATGGGCAACCGAAACCAGCAAATGGCTGGATGCCCAAGCGAACAAAAACGATCCTTGGCTTTGGGCGGGGGTAGAACTCGCATTCAAAAGCCAGTTCCAGGACAACCTGGAAAAGGACCGCACACGAGTAGAACTCGACAAAGGCTTCAAGATGATGAATGAGGACATCGACAGCTACGTCACTAAATTTGAAAAGCTAGTCCGACAAGCTGACTACCGACTTGATGAGCCTTTGGTGCTCGACAAGTTCACCTGAGGCGTCCCAATGAAACTCTACCAAAACGCCTACCAATTCCACAATCCTTGTACCTATTCCCAGTGGAAGAGCACCCTCATCGAACAGCAGAAGCGCTATTTACATATCAGAGCCCGAGAAACCGGCTTCAGAAGGCAGCCACAAGCTATGTCGCAACCCCGCCCAAACCAACCACTTCGATTCCAACCTCCGCAACGTCAGGGGACCCAGCAACAAGGGTGGCAGCAATACCGTAACCACCCCGAAGCAATGGACACTACCCCAGGAAGAATCAGAGCAAGAGTCGTGGAAATAGGCGACGTCAACCGAAACCATCCCGAGGATGTACGCGACTATGAGTGCGGACGCCCACCGTTCCCACCAAGAGCAGGATTCATGCAACGCCGGGGAGGAGGACGAGGAATTATCAACCTAAGGGACGTCGTTTGTTTTAATTGCAGTCAAAAATGTCACTTCCAGAAAGACTGCAACCAGCCACGCAGAGCCAGGGGCAGGGGAGCCTATATCAAAGAAATCCCCACCGCTCCCCAAAGCGTCGTAGAAGAACCCCTCATCGACCTAGACGAGCCGGTACAAGCAAACCGCGCAAACGTAGACCCAGTACAGGATATCCTGGCACGCGCGGCTACTCTGTCGCAGGAAGAAGGAGAAGAGTTGGTTAAGAAAATGGTGGGGAGACAGGATTTTCAAAGCGCCTGAACCCAACGGCCTGGGTGAGGGCTTCCAACTGTAATTCGTCGTTTATCACACACTATCAATCCATGCACGTTCCAGTTTCGATTCGCACGAGTTACTTCATGGCCGAAAAGAAAGCACTAGTGGACTCAGGAGCCACGCACAACTTCGTACACCCAGATTTCATCAGAAGAATGAATCTAGGAACCAAAGAACTAGAGAACCCCCGCAACATTTGGAATATTGATGGAACACACAACAAAGGGGGGAAAATCACACACTACATCGATCTGAATATACAGACTGACGGAAAGTTGAAAACTATCCAATTCTTAGTCACCAACGTCGGGGGGGAAGACCTCATCCTGGGATATCCATGGCTTGCCACCTTCCAACCCAGAATACAATGGGCTACAGCAACCATGGATACCAAGCAATACCCAATTATCATCCACACCACCAACCCGAACAAACCGCCTAAACCAGACGAACAAAAGGCGGAAATCAGACAAATAGTTCAAAACATTCGGGACCAACACAAACAACAAGTCTTTCAAGAATTGGAGGATGAAATGAACCCAATACATCTACGAACCACGGCAACAGAATTGGCAATCTTGGCACAACAAGACCAGGCAAAAATGGAATTACCCATGGAATACCAAAGACACGCAAAGGTATTTAGCGAGGAAGAATCTTATAGGTTTCCCCCTCCACGACCATGGGATCATGCTATCAACTTCAAACCAGGGGCACCATGTCACGATCACCCGATTGTGCCACCTGTTCTAGAATGGTCTCAAAGATTCCTCGGAATTCTGATGATGCTTCTCATATTTACTTATGTGTTCCATTCTTCCTTAAGCTTCTGAAGTTTCATATCTCACTTCTAGAAAATAGCACTGCGGAGCATGTGACTCGCTGCAGGTCAGGTGATCTTAGATGGTGCAATAACTGTGCACTCTCGAAAATCTCTAGAAAATAACAGAAAAATAGCTAAATTGTACAGTATATAGGAGCCTGTAGGGTAGCCTGTATCCCCTTGTCCTAGTCTTGTATTCTGTTGTTCCATCTCCAAATCCATTGCTAGTTCCATTCTCTTGTGCCCAGTCGTGTGCAAGCAGTCTTACATAATCGACCGAACCTTACACAGCACAGGTGTCTGACCTGTGTTGACGCGAACCTCTACGTCTTGAACTCGGTGTCTGACCGGGCTCTTGATCGCGAAACACCAGATCATATTAACTGCAAAATCTATCCGATGAATCAAGTGGAAGATAAAGCAC
Source organism: Lactarius akahatsu (assembly GCA_021524915.1). Taxonomy (NCBI): domain Eukaryota; kingdom Fungi; phylum Basidiomycota; class Agaricomycetes; order Russulales; family Russulaceae; genus Lactarius; species Lactarius akahatsu. The sequence goes on from JAKELL010000003.1 coordinate 513,329, forward strand.
TAGACAAATTCCTGGATGAACAACTAGCAAAGGGATACATTAGACCTTCGAAATCACAGTATGCAGCCCCATTTTTCTTTGTTAAAAAGAAGGACGGAAAGCTACGCCCGGTACAGGACTACAGAGAACTCAACACCTGGACGATACGCAACCAATATCCACTTCCCCTAATACCTCAACTCATTGCAGACCTCAGCAGTGGATGGATATTTTCTAAGTTCGACATCAGATGGGGCTATACCAACATTCGAATCAAACCTGGAGACGAACACAAAGCGGCTTTCAAGACAAAACACGGATTCTTCGAACCATTGGTAATGTATTTCGGTATGACCAACGCACCAGCCACCTTCCAAGCCATGATGAACTGGATCTTTGCCCCACTTATTGAGTACCACGAGAAGAAGGGAACTATCATTCACGTATACATGGACGACATAGGTGTAGCAACGGCAACAACGAAAGAAGCACATACAGAAGCGGTACACGACATCCTGGACCTGTTAGAAGAACACGACCTCTACCTCAAACTGGAAAAATGCACCTTCCATTCCGACACCCTCGATTACCTGGGGGTAATCATTAAAAAGGGGGTGATTCGCATGGACCCTGTCAAAATTTCGGGTATTCGCGAATGGCCAACCCCTAAAAACGTCAAACAGGTGCGATCATTTCTGGGATTCTGCAACTTCTACCGTGCTTTCATCCGAAATTTTGCCACACATGCCTGACCCCTCAACAAGCTCACGAGGAAGGACACGGATTGGACATGGGGAATGGAACAACAACAGGCATTTGACAAACTCAAAGCTCTAGTAACCGAGGAACTGGTGCTAAAACACCCAGAATTAGACCAACCCTTCGAACTAGAAGTCAATGCTTCAGGATACGCGACAGGAGCAGTACTACTCCAGCGAGACAAAGACAACAAACGTCACCCCATCGCCTACTACTCCAGCACCCTCAACGCAGCTGAAAGGAATTACGACATCTACGACCTGGAACTGTTGGCGATCATCAAGGCATTACGAAACTGGAGACCATACCTCGCAGGATCCCCACACAAGATCAAGGTGTTCTCCGATCACATGAACCTGCAATACTGGAGATCCCCACAAAAGATTAGCAGATGGGTCGCGAGGGAAGTGCTGGAACTCTCCGAATATGACATAGAGATTCACCACATCAAAGGAACCGCCAATGGACGAGCGGATGCCTTATCCAGATGCCCCGACTACGACCAAGGAGAACACGATAACGAACAAGTCACAGTACTCCCCAACCACGTATTTGTGAGGGCCGCGACGATCGACACCATGGACAATCCAACACAAATGAGTCCCACCATCACAACAGATGAAATGCAGCCAACATACCCGGTATACACCCAGGACAATAACATGATCAAAACATGGGTAGATCCGCACAAGCTCAAACACATTGAAGGGACGTGGTATAAGGATGGGAGAAGAGTGGTTACAGGTGACGCCCATGAATGAAGGCGTATTATACAAGCCCATCACGACACCCTAACCTATGGACACCCCGGGATCAACCGAACCATCAAATTGATCGAGCGATACTACTGGTGGCCAGGACTTAGGCAAGAGGCACAAGATTATGTCAAGGGCTGCGCAGACTGTCAGCGCATCAAAGTCAACAACCGACCCACGCGGGCCCCTCTACAACCCCTATTCCCCAAGCCGGAAGCAACCCCGTTCGAAGTCATAGCCCTAGACTTCATCACGAAACTGCCATTGTCAAATGGATGCAACTCAATACTAACCATAACTGACCACGACTGCTCTAAAGCTGCGGTCTTCATCCCGTGCCTAGAAGAAATAAGCGCAGAAGGAACTGCGGCCCTGTACGTAACACATGTCTTCCCCAGATTCGGACTACCAGCGCGCATTATCAGCAATCGAGACCCCAGATTCGCATCAAAGTTCACCCGCGAACTGTGTCGAATTCTAGGAATAGAACAAAACATCTCAATGGCATACCACCCTAGAACCGACGGCCAATCGGAACAGACCAACCAATGGCTGGAGCAGTACCTGAGATTCTGGGTCAATGAACGGCAAGACGATTGGACACACTACCTACCAATGGCGGAATTCACGCACAACAACTGGCCGAACAAGTCTACCAGGGAGTCACCTTTTAACATCCTCATGGGGTATAACCCGCATGCTGATTGGATCGATCGCCCATCCCCTATTCCGCAGGTGGCGCTGAGAGCGCAGCAGTTTAAAGAAGCTAGAATGCGCGCCCAAGAACTGATGATCAAAGCGCAGCAGGGGTGGATCAAACACAAGGATACCCCAAAATACCAGATAGGAGACCTCGTGTGGCTCGAAGGACGCCACCTACGCACCAACCAGCCAACGGCAAAACTCGCGCCAAGAAGACACGGCCCATTTCCAATTGTTCAGGTGATGTCCGCAGTCAATTACCGCCTGGAGCTTCCCACGCAGTGGAGCATTCACCCAGTGTTCCATATGGACCTTCTGACACCATACCGCGAAACTCTCACACATGGCCCCAACTATCAGCGCCTACCACCGGATCTAATCAACGGCAAAGAAGAATACGAGGTCGAGAAGATTCTAGACTCTCGGCGATTTGGCAGAACCAGAAAACTGCAGTACCTTGTCAAGTGGCGTGGGTATCCGGACTCGGACAACCAATGGGTCTCCAAGGATGATGTGTTTGCCGATGACGCAATTCGGGAGTTCAAACATTCAAACCCCACTAGAGAAACACATATAAATGCGGGAAAACTCCAAGAGATGTCCCCATCTTCTTCACCCACTACTTCATCTACTCATGTCCCCAGTCAAGGTTCACTATGTCGTCAACGACCTACTCCCTGTCTCAGTCCAGCCAACCCTCATCATCCAAGACGCGCCATCGTCACCCCTGTCGGTTCCCCAGTCCATTCACCACCGAAGCAGTCGTCCACCTACCCCCCTATCATCCCTCATTCCTTCGCCAACCTCTACAAGAGTTGGTACAAGAGATCCTTCACCGGCCGACATGTCAACGACCGAGCAACCCGATTCGGATGAAGCTCAGATTCAAGAGGACCGGGACTTCGACCGGTATCTATCAGAGGAACATTGCCCTCTACACCAACACCTCACTTACGGGAACCATCTCACGACCACTCACAACGAAACCCCGCCGCTATGCACCACAGATGGAGAACCCATTCTCATGCCGAAAGTTCCTCGACCCAAGGTCCGCATCTACCATGTGGAAGAACACAGCCCAATTTCCCGACACCAAGTGGAGACTCCTCCACCCCTCGGGTTCCAATACAACAGGGGAGTACATTATATCCCCTTCCAGATTCGAGACGCTCAGGACCGGTTGCACCCAGCTCGGTATACGCAGCTCATCCTTACGGTGGACCCATTCGTCCTTGCCTACAGGAGAGGCAGCGACCAGCAGTATGGCAAGCTGGTGCACGCCGCCCCCAACTACGAGTACCCCCGCGACAACGACTACTGCGACGACGATCTGATCTTCCTAGATCAGCACAGCATCATGAGGGAGTCTGTCGACCACGCTTTGACGGACATCAAGGACCTCACTCTCACGGCGGAGGTCCATCGTTACCACTGCGCCCAAGCGGGGGTGGAGGCCAAGGAGGCAGAGTTAGCCTGGCTCATAGAGGAGCTAGATCGGGTTGCCCAAGTATGAAGGGAGTGCGTACTTCGGCTACAACGAGCCAATGCGCTAACCCGCATCGAGGCGGAGCGAGACTCATACCGCCCGGGACTGGAGGAGGGAGCACGAGTTGCAGCGCAGAGAGAGGCAACCCAGCGGGGTCGACCTGGGGGCTCGACCGTAAAAAGGGGGTGATGTTACGTTTCGGACTCATCGGCGCCTCAGGCCGGGAAGTGGACTGTCGCAATCACCCTGATCATGCCATCGATCTTCATAGTTTCCTTCTCATTCTAAATATCATTTCTCTATGCTTCGATTCGTATTCTGATGTTTCAAGTTTCGGAAATTCCCAGTTTCTGTTTAGAAAGAATGACGCTGCGGGGCACATGATCCACTGTGGGTCAGGTGACCTTAGATGGTGCCATAGGCTGCGCATATCGATAAAAATACCTAGAAAAACAGAAAAATAGCGATTCTGTACAGTATAAAGAGAACAGTAGGGTAGCATGTATCCCCTCGTTCTAGTCTTGTGTCTCGTCTCTGCAATCCATTGTCGACTCTCATCTAGCTCCATTCGCCTGCCGTTGTGCAGGGTCTTATTACTGAATTCGCTCGCCGTAGTGCGAGGTCTTACTTAAGCGACAACTCGGAACGTCGTCCGGGCTTGTGACGCTCCCCTGCTACGATCAGCTTGACGTTGCAAGCTCTGATTGTAACATGGACACTGACGCATCGACTATGACATCGCCGTCAGCAGTATATCGTCATGGACTTATGGATCAGTCAGCCGGGTAAGTTCCGAGCATGTGATAATGTACGATAGCAAATCAGATTATGACTCGGTGACTCATACTAGGATAGCTGTACTAGGGTTTGCTCTACTTACGCTATTGGCTAGTAGTCGTTCAAGCGGCGCTTTAAAGCCCGTGCGTATCTGTATAAGTAGAGTAGTGCGAAGACCAAGAACCGCATCTTGGTCTTCTTCAATACCACCACCATCTACTTGTCTATACTAAGAGGCGTTCCCTCTTAAGTGAGTCGTCTGGTATATCCCCTTAGACCAGGGATCCCTGTGACTTGTCCCTGATCCCGTCTGCGGACAGTGGAATACCCTGAAGGCACCGCCACCTACCAAATCCAACTATACCGCAACGAGCGAGTGTCCAAGCCGTACACTACCTTCTTTGTTATCGACCACCAGTCTTGGGAGTTTGCACGATACGCACCCGAAGTGCCACCAGGAATCCCTCAACTTGAAGACCTCCACACATACTTTGGATTAGACGGACGTATCATCCCTCATCCAGCCTTCTACCTGCAAAGCACAGTTAACCAGAACTTCTTCTTGCAAAGGATTGCCACACGTAGTGAAGCCTAAGTCAGGCAAGCGTCCGTGGTAGATGCTACAGACACCTCAGAACAGACCAATGCGCGAAAAGCACTTCCGACCCTTGTCATGAAAGGGGGAGACATTGACACGTATATCGCAACTTTCCAAAACCTTGTCACAAAAGTGGGATACAATCCCAACGAAGCCACAATGCTGGAGTTGTTCCAGGACGGGTTGCCCAATCAGTTAGTTGTTAATGCTGTCCGCTTCCAGCACCCTGTCAACTGGGAGCAGTGGAAGGCGGCCGCTCAATTACAGCATGTTACGAACCCCGACCACTGAAGGTGCAGCCCGTGCACATGATGGCCCGGAGAGACTGCAGATACTGGCAGAGACTCCTAGGGGCCCAACAAGTGGCGAGGCTGTGTCCCCAGGTGCTAGGGAGTGGTTACGGAAGAACCTAGGCCTATGACGTCACTGATCACGTGACTGGGGCCTGGAACGACCTAGACCGATGATGACAGATGACGCAATGCCTCATGTGACCTTCTAGTAGGTTCCATGGCTGCGCACGGACCACCGAACCCTCAGTAGAGTGGACTTAGCTGGGTACGAACCTTATGTACCTGCATGTATATATACCAGTAGCATTTTGTACTCAAGTCCCCAGACTTGAGTTACTTAGCAATACCAGCTAGTACCTTGGGAACTCTGCTCTGCACCTCTAAGACTCTCCTCTTATCTTGTGCACCACTGTTCTCACTGCGCCTCTTCGAGCATTAGCCTTTGACCAATCCAAGTCTCCTTAGTCATCGCCTGCAACTACGACCCCTTGACCTTGCTCTTTCGTTATGCCGTCTGCTGGTAAACCCAGAGTTGCACGTCGCCCCGCTGGTGGCGTGACACAGCAGGCTGAATACCTTATTCTTAAGGATCACCTTGGCAAAGGAAAGACCCAGCGAAAGAAAGGCAGTCAAAGCCGAGAACAGTGGGTCCAAGCCCTCAAAGGAACCCACGACCCCAACACCATGGATGTTGGGCGCGCCCGAGCCTCTGTGGCCCTTGCTGACACTGACAAGGCCCAGCTTCAAAAGGAGGGATGATGTTTTAGATGCTGTGCGCAAGGGCACATCTCACGTAACTGTCCTCAAAAGGGCGTGCAAGTGGCTGCCACCACATCTGCTGTGGCGTCAACCCCTGTGTCCCCGCAATCATCAACCGTGACTTCCTCGAGTTCAGGTCTATCAACTCCTGCCATCTCTTCTCTCGCCATACGATCTAGTCATGTACTATCGAACGAAGAGCAGGCGGATCTACAGATTGCAGCGATGAAGGCGCAAACCTAGGAAGTGTGGGACTTTATGAGTGACAAGTTATTCAGACGGGAGGATTTTCTTGATGCTTGAACCCGGCAGCCTGGGCTAGAGCATTAAATTTGAACATGTACACTAGCAGATACCGATCCATGCAAATCCCAGTTCTCTTCACATCTGCACACGCAACGGCTGAACGACAAGTCCTTATCGACTCAGGAGCCACCGACAATTTCATATGCTCCTCGCTTCTAAAATGACTGCAAATCAGAACAAGGGACGTCACACACCCTATCTGCATTTGGAACATGGATGGCACCCATAACCAAGACAGGGCAATCACGCAATACACCGATCTCACAGTGTGAACGGGGAAGAAGGAAAAGACGCTTCGCTTCCTGGTTACCAACCTAGGAAGGGACAAAGTGATTCTGGGATACCCCTGGTTTATGGCTTTCGAACCCGCAATTAGGTGGGGGGATGCGATGCTGAACAAGGAGTGTCAGCCGGTCGTGGTATCAAGCCTTCACTTGTCAGATGAAGCCACGCCCATGGAAGCTTCCATTCAAGCATTGGAGACATATGAACTTGACGAGGAAGCATGGGAGCAGCTCATGGACGATGAGCAGGAACCCCAGATTGCGTTCTTGCAAAAGACCACTACAGCCTCCGAATTGGTGCAGCGAGAGGCTGCAAAGAAGAAGGAGCGTACATTTGAAGAGATGGTCCCAGAGGAGTACAGATGCTACCGTAAAATCTTCAACGAAGAAGCGTCTCACCAATTTCCCCTGTCCCATCCCTGGGACCACGCAATAGACCTCCTTCCCAACGCCCCTGCCTCATTGGACTGTAAGGTCTACCCACTAGCACAGAATGAACAAGAAGCCTTGACCATGTTTCTAAACGAACAACTCGCGAAAGGATACATTCGCCCGTCCAAGTCACCATATGCATCGCCCTTCTTCTTCATCAAAAAAAGGACGGCAAACTGCGCCCTGTCCAGGATCATAGGTGGCTGAATGAACTTACAGTCCGTAACCACTATCCGTTGCCATTAATCCCAGAACTCGTCGATCGAATATGAGACACATGACTATACACAAAACTCGACATTAAATGGGGGTATAACAATGTACGCATTAAGGAGGGAGATGAATGGAAAGCCGCATTCAAAACCAATCAGGGGTTGTACGAACCCCTCATCATGTACTTCGGGCTCACCAACTCCCCATCCACATTCCAAGCAATGATGGACTGGACCTTCCAACCCCTTGCCCTAACCAATGAAGTAATCGTCTACATGGACGATATCCTAATAGCCACGCCCCTTGATTACCCCCGGCACCGTGCAGTCGTGCATGAAGTTCTCTGCCTGTGCCAAGAACACGATCTCTATATCAAACCTGAGAAGTGTGAGTTTGAAGTACTCGAAGTCGAATACCTGGGACTCATCATTGGCCACGGGAATCTGCGGATGGACCCCGTAAAAGTACAAGGCATCCGAGAATGGCTGGCCCCAAGAAACCTCTGCGAAGTACGAGCATTCCTCGGGTTCTGCAACTTCTACTGGAGATTTATTTGGGGCTTTTCTGCGCTTGCACGACCGTTACACAACTTGACCCGCAAAGACACCCCATGGCACTGGGGGCAGCGCAAACAAGATGCATTTGACAATATTAGACGCAGTATTGAACGCAAACCCACATTACTATTCCCTGACCTCGCAAAGCTGTTTGAACTGGAAGTCGATGCATCGAACGTCGCCATTGGAGCTGTGTTGAACCAACTTGGCCCAGATCAAAAGTTACACCCTGTCGCGTTCCATTCTGAATCCTTCAGTCAGATGGAACACAATTATGACATCTACGACAGAGAACTGTTGGCAGTCGTCAAAGCCCTGCGAGTGTGGTACACTTATCTTGTCAGCTCCCCTCATAAAATCATCATCCACACCGACCACGCTAACCTCCAATATTGGAAGGAACCCAGAAAAATCAGCAGACGAGTTGCACGTGAATTCCTGGAACTCTCGGAGTACAATTTTCTTAAAACACATCTCTGGAGTTAGGAACAGCCGCGTGGATGCCCTGTCATGAAGAGCGGACTACGCGGCACACGAAGAGGACAACAATGACATTATTGTCCTCCCTGTGGAACGCTTCATCCAAGCAACCGAGATGTCCATGCACAATATGGACATCTGGACCCAGATATCGCAGAACCTAGATGAAAAAGAAGTACTGCGTTGGGTTGAGCCCCATAACCTGAGAAAGGTGGGGGGGCTGTGGTGGAAGAACGACGCATTAGTTGTTGTGGGCGACAACGACCTTAAGCGGGGGGTAATCACCTTTTTCCATGATACGCCTGCGATGGGACACCCAGGAATCGCAAACACCTACAAATTATTACAACGCAACTACTGGTGGCCCAACATGCACAAGGACGTAGAAGACTATGTCAAAGGCTGCGTGATGTGCCAGGCAAATAAGGTTAACCCCCACCGTCAAAAACCGCATCTATTCCCACTCACCACAGACCCACACGCTGAGCCATTCGAAGTCATCGCAATGGACTTCATTACCAAACTCCCCCCCTCCGATGGGTATGACTCTATACTCACCATCACCAACCACGACTGCTCAAAAGCCGCAATCTTCATTCCCTGTAACGAGTCAATCACAGCAGAAGGAGCGGCACGGCTTTACCTTCACCACGTATACCTGCACTATGGCATACCCTGAAAAATCATCACCGACCAAGACCCCCGATTCACCTCTGCCTTTATGACTAACCTCTGCAAGGTCTTGGGCATCCATCAAAACATATCATCTGCCTATCACCCCCAGACCGATGGGCAATCAGAACGAACAAACCAGTGGCTCAAGCAGTATCTTTGGCATTGGAGCAATGTGCAGCAGGATAATTGGGCAGAAGCCTTACCAGTTGCCCAATTCGTGCACAATGCCTGGCCTAATGCGACCACGAAAGAATCACCATTCTCATTAATCATGGGATGGGAACCACGCACCACATGGACACCGAAACCCACATCATCTCCATCTGTGGAACAACGCTTAGAAGACATGGTCGTCAGGCGACAACATGTGCAAGACTGTATCAAGCATGCGCAAAACCTGATGGTGAGAAAAGGGAAAACATGTTTCATTCCCTACCAAGAAGGAGCCCAAGTTTGGCTCGAAGGGACAAACCTCCACACCTTCTATCCGACCGCAAAACTGGCACCTAAACAGCATGGGCCATTCTGTGTCAAAAGAGCATTATCCAACGTGTTGTATGAGCTAGAACTCCCGAACACATGGAAGATACACCCAGTCTTCCATGCAAACCTCCTCATGCCATATAAGGAGACAGAGTTGCACGGCGCTAACTTCACACATCCACCCCCAGATCTGATTGATGGAGAAGAAGAATTCAAAGTGGAGCGAATCCTGCAATCCCAAGTGCATGGACGAGGGCGCAAACTTCAATTTCTCGTCCAATGGAAGGGATTCCCGATAAGCAATAGCATGTGGGAACCCCTTGAGAATGTCTGACACGTGCCAGACCTCATCGCCAACTTCTATCACCTAAATCCTACTGCCAAAGGGGCTGGCTGAAAGATATAAAACACCCCCCACTGCTGCTCGATCCCCTGCAACTCTCATCTCCACCATGTCGACCACTCCCGTTGTTTCCACTGTCCCAATCCGTCGCCCCTCCAAAATTATCCTTGAGAACCTAACCATACCTTCACAGGACCTGGGTGTCCCCTCCGCGCCAGAGGGTTGTACGCCATACTCTGTGGTCCCAGTTTCTCCCCCACTTCCAGTCTTAGCCCTTGCGGTCTCTGCCCTCACCCAACAAACCGAGGAGGCCAAACCGACCCCTGCAGTCCCCTATGCTGTCAACACACCAGTTACTGTTCACGCCCTCGCCGTGCCCACCAGCCCATCCAAACTTGCCGTCCCCTTAACCCTGCCACCTCCACTGTCACCTCCCACCATACTCGCAGCTCACATCCCCATACCACCGTTCCCTGCGGGGTTGGATCACACCTTTACACTGGTCTCCCAGATACACATGGTCGAGCCCAACCCCATGCTCGCCCTCCTCAATGATGAGGAGGATGGAGGGGATGAGGATCCTGGCATCCCCTTCTTCCACAACAACCCTGACACCCCCACGTTCTTCCCACTTTTAGTCGGAGAGGCGGGTACCAAGAGGCAAACCGCGTGATATATCTACTACTGCCACAACTACCAGGAAGTTGTCAGGACAATGGGGAAAGGTCACCCCTGCTACACATCCCAAGTCTTCCTTCAGGATGTCTATATGGGGCAGTTGGCACAGTATATTACCGACAACCAACTCAACATGTTTCATCCTCACAATCCCCACACCATTGTTCTCAATGAAGTGTTGGTTGAGCTTCATAACCCCCGCCTTCACGCAGAGGTTGCTTGCCTCCGCGAATGCCTCACATGCCAGGATGCCATTCGCACACAGCAGTCAGATATCTGGTGGTTGGAGACAGAGCTCACGCGAGACCATTTTCACCTCAATATGGACCTTGCATCTGTCCGGCGACATCTCCAGTATGCGAGAGCCATCCCCCTCATCATGGATAAGTATGCCAAGCTTAGTGCTAAGCCGGTGCATCTGTGGAGTTCGCCCGAGCCCACTCCCCTCATACCTCAAATCGCTGGGCCTAGCGAGATGCCCCGCCTTCAGGGGGAAGGCAGGGGGCGTCAGTGCAGGTGTTTCCAGTGTAGGTCAATGGAGCACCTCATGGCGCAGTGTCTGGAGTGGCATGCACAGGAACCATGCCAGTGGTGTGGGAGTCAAGCTCATCGTCTCGACGTTTGTCTCATCTGTCAGCTCTCCCCTATGATGCCCGCGCATAATGACCCTGATGCCCACCCTTGGTGGTGCAGGAAGTGTCTGAGGTATGACACCATGCACGACGAGATTAAGTGCCCACAGTACGAGATGTGCCGGGATTGTGGGGAGAGGGGGTGTTATATGTTCTTACGCCGACACACTTGCCCACGTACCCCTTCCCCTGTCCCTGCTAACATTCCCATAGAAGATGACTGGTACTATACCAGTGACTAGTCGAAGTCGAGGTGACTCCGATTCTGATGGGGGGGTAATGTCACGAATTGCCGGTACTTTCTCTTTCTTCTCCTTTCAACTACTGTACTTCTTTGATATGTTCCCATGACTCGCGTCCTTCGGCTTCCATTTCGCGCCCTGCACCTCGGCGATAGGATGGCCAGTTTTACGCTTTGTTTCACCCACTGACCACTTCTGAGGCACGCGTCGCTCCGTGGGATTCTCTTGTATTCCATATGACCTTCCCTTTGTTTCTGCATTTGTACGAGTCACGTTAGGATTGCACCATGTGTTTGCCTCGTGCAAACACCCCGTATTGGTATATAAGTCACGCCTTACCTAGCTTGTACGGTAGACTTGACTTCTTGTGTAATACCACATCGTCTTTGCCTCATGAATGACCCTCAACTTGCCAGTGCGCTTGAGTCTCCGTCTTAGCTCGCCAGTTGCGCTTGAGCCTTGCCCTTCTACTATTATCCTTGGTTCCAGGGAAACCGAGTGATACTTGTGCATCATTGAACTGAGTCCTAACCGACTCGCGCCTTTCCAATCCTGTTGACTTAGAACGGTACACGTCATACCTAACGCCTCTGTGGTGGCGTTACATCGTATCAGCCGAAAGTGCCCATGTGGCAGTTGCCCAAGTCGACACATTCCCTGCTGATGGGGATGACTTGACCCCAAACACCGAAGTTGAAGCCGCATTGGTGGCACACAGCTCAACGTCCAAAGCTGACATGCACACCTGGCACCACCGGCTCGGCCACCTCCATGTTGATGCTGTCCTAAACATGGTGTGCAAGGGAATGGTCAAGGGAATGGAGATCACGGGGAGCTCATCACTCACCCCAAACCACTGCGATGCCTGCCTCAAGGGCAAGCAAACACGTGCCAAATCCAGAAGTATACCAAGACGCGTGCTGCTGAGATCCTTGGCTGAGTCTTCTCCGATGTCTGTGGGAAGCTCCCTACATGCTCACACCATGGTTTCGAGTACTTTGTCACCTGTGTCGCGATCACCTGATCGTGCCATCGTTTCTAGAATAATGGGTCAGAAAGTTCTCAGTATTCGCTTCTCGTATGTACTTCTATGTTTTTGTTCTGATGTTTCAGAGTCTCGTGTTGTGTTTCTGGAAAAACAGTACTGCGTAGCACATGACTTACTGCGGGTCATGTGACATAGATGAGGCAATAGCTGCGGGATCTTAGGAAAACTCACAGAAAATACAGAAAAATAGCATAAATTGTACAGTATAAAGGGACCTGTAGGGTAGCATGTATCCCCTTGTTCTAGTATTGTGTCTTGTCTGCAATCCACATCTTCTAGTTCCATTCGCTTGTCTCTGACAAGGTCTTACCACCAAATTTGCCTATCTGTCGATAGGGTCTTACATAACCGTTTTCCGCTGTGACAACTCGGAATAGTGCCTGAGCTCTGTGACGCACCCCGACTGCGATCAACTCACGGTGAGCATTGGATCGCAACAACCTGGATCAACAACGCATCACGTAAGGTCTTTGTTACTGGCCTGCAAGAGAAGTCCGAGGTGTTCATACACTTGAAGGCATTTGTCGCACGTGCAGAGCTTGAAACGGGCAGGTACTTGAAGATCCTCCATACTGATAGAGGGGGCGAGTACATTGCATACACAGTGCAAGCATACCTAAAGGACAAAGGGATTCAGCATGAAATGACCACACCCGACATGCCACAACACAACGGTGTCATGGACGCGTATATTTATTTCCCTATTTTTCTGTATTTTTACGGAATTATCAAAGGGAGATATAAAGGGGCTGAAGTACGAGATATCGTTAGTCACATGACGCCATCATGTGCACCTTCAAGCACGTGACCCTGGGATAGTTGCACCCTTAACGGGACAGCCTAATCCGGTCACATTCCATTTACGTACGGACTCATGCGATTGGTAGATAAGGAAGGAACCTTCTAGATAGTTCTAGACCACGCTTAGTAGTTTACGCTTACACGCTGTACCTAGTTTACTCAGCACGATAAGGGCATCGCGTCAGCGCTATGACAGTGCATCAGTCAGCACAATAGATAGCGCTATTATTAGACACGACGCGTCAGCTCCTGAGTCATGGAGTCTTACTGTACACTTAGTAATAGTGTTTAGACTCAGTTCAAGCTCAGCAACAGTAGCGTATATAAACCCTCCTGTAGCGTCCTGAGTGGAACCAACTTGTCCTCTTGGTTCTCCACTCAGGTGCGTATCTTCCTTGTAACTCCTTACTCTCCAATCTAAACTTGTCCTCTTGGTTCTCCACTCAGCTTACCACTGTGTGACATTGCGAGTTGTGCTCCTGTATAAGGACCACCGTTGTCTCTGCGCGCTCCACAGTGACTGTAAGTTCGGCGCGTGATTTATCTCCGCGCTAGGCTTGAGTCCTGAAGGCCTGACAGTTCACTTCACAATCTTTCACTTGAGCTTAGCGTAGCGAGGTGTCATACCGCTACAAACGGCGTTGCTGAGTGCATGAACCGCACACTCCTGGACAAAGTCTGGAGCATGCTGCATGATGCTTCCCTCCCCGAATCCTACTGGTACGATGCACTCGAATACGCAGCCCTTCTCCATAATGTCACGCCGATGTGCACACTTGATGGGGTTACACCCGAGGAATCCTGGAGCGGGAACAAGCCCGATGTTTCATGCATCCATGTCTTCAGCTCCCAGGCCTTCATCCACATCCCGGACAAGCACCGCAGTAAACTGGCGGCAAAATCATTAACATGCACATTCCTCAGTTATTCACAAAATCGGCATGCTTACCGTCTTGTGCACCGCCCGACCAAATGTTTTCTTGAGTCGTGCAACATTGTATTCAATGAAGGGGGGACCGAGAAGCGCTATGAGCGCATAATCCTCGAATCCACCGCCGCCAATGCACCCATTGGTGATCCTTCACATGTCAACACCATACCTAAAGAATCTACATCTGCAGCACTCAAAAACCCATCAGAAAGTGAAAGCGAACAGGAGATAGAAGGGTTACTTACACCACCACCTCCTGATCCTGCATCCACAACAACACATCCTAAACGCACCATGCACACACCAATCTGTGACGATGATCCCTGTTACTCTGTTACATCATATGGCAGACGTAAGTGCACAGAGCATGCCAAAGCTGCTCATCTTGAAGATGCAGACCCATGCACCTATGCTGAGGCCATGGCACACCCAGATGTTGCAGAGTGGGATCTTGCATGCCAAGATGAAATGCATGCATTTGAGCGCATGGGTGTTTATGAGATCGTGCCATGGCTGCATGGGAAAAATGTTGTGGGGTCCAAGTGGGTTTTCTGAATCAAATGTGGACCTGATGGCAAAATACAAAAGTACAAAGCCTGTGTTGTCACACAAGGCTTCTCCCAAGTCGAGGGAATCGACTACGACGAGACTTTTGCACCCATCGCCAAGTTCGCATCACTCTGCACGATCCTTACCCTTGCCACTGAATTCGACCTAGAAGTCCAGCAAATGGACGTCAAATCAGCCTACCTCAATGGAGAACTAAAAGAAGAGATATACATGAAGCCTCCTCCCAGATTTGATGTTCCAGAGGGTATGGTGTTGAAACTCATGAAGGCAGTCTACGGAATGAAGCAAGGTGGCTGTGTCTGGTATGAAAGTATCAGAGACATGCTGCACTTGATGGGATATGAACGTACCAATGCTGATCACGCAGTTTTTGTCCGCGTCCAAGACGACATCCTATCCATCATCGCACTGTATGTTGACGACATCACCATGGCATGCAAAAGTATGGAAGTCATCAGCCAAGACAAAGAAATGCTCAAGAAACACTACCAAATGACTGACCTTGGAGAGATCACTTGGATCCTGGGCATGCACATCACACGCAATCGAGAAGTGGGCTGGATTGCCCTATCACAAGAAAAGTACATTTGCGACGTCCTGGAACATTTCAGAAAGTCAGATATCCATCCCATCAGCACACTGATGCTCGCAAACGAACACCTGCTCAAAGTGGACTCACCCGAGATTGACGTCCAGTCATACCAGCATGCCATCGGCGTGCTCATGTACCTGATGCTTGGGACACACCCAGATTTGGCCTATACTGTGGCCGCACTCGGGCAACACTCTGCTTGCCCTGGAAATGCACATCAGCATGCCCTTGATCACGTTTTTTGTTACCTCCAAGCCACGAGCAATTGGAAGGTTGTATTCCAGCGAGGAGCTCCAAATTGTTACATTTCGGACTCATCGGCACCTCAGGCTGGGAAGTGAACACTGACGTGTCGACTATGACATCACCGTCAGCAGTATATTGTCATGGACTTAGTGATCAGTAAGCCGGGTAAGCTCCGGAACATATGATTGTACGATAACGGCTCGGATCTTGTAGTGACTCGGCATGACTCATACTAGGATAGCTGTACTAGGGTTTGCTCTACTTACACTATTGGCTAGTTAGTATTCGAGCGGCGCTTCAAAGCCCGCGAGTATCTGTATAAGTAGACAAGTGCAAAGACCAGGATTGCCATCTTGGTCTTCTTCAATACCACCACCATCTACCTGTCTATACTAAGAGGCATCCCCTCTTAAGTGAGTCATCCGGCATATCCCCTTAGACCAGGGATCCCTGTGACTTGTCCCTGATCCCTCTTCGTGGGCAGTGGAATATCCCAAAGGCACTGCCACCTACCAAATCCAACTCTACCGCAACGAGCGTGTGTCCAAGCCATACACTACCTTCTACGTTATTGATCACATGTCTTGGGAGTTCACGCGATACGCTCCTGAGATACCACCAGGCATTCCCCAACTTGAAGACCTCCACACATACTTTGGACTAGACGGACGTATCCTACCTCACCCAGCTTTCTATCCGCAGATGTCTGTTAACCAGAACTTCTTCTTGCAAAGGATCGCCACACGCAACGAAGCCTAAGTCAGGCAAACGTCCATGGTAGACGTTACAAAATGGAACTGACCTGCAAGGTTTTGTAGACACCAATTGGGCTAGCAATGTGAATGATCGCAAATCGACCTTGGGATTCATCTTCACACTTGCTGGTGGTGTTACAAACCCTGACCACTGAAGGTGCGGCCTGCGCGCATGACAGCCTGGAGAGACTGCTATCACCTGCAGAGACTCCTGGGAGCCTGGCGAGTGGCGAGGCTGCGGCCCCAAGTGCTAGGGAGTGGTTATGGAAGAACCTGGGCCTGTGATGTCACCAATCACATGACTTGGGCCTGGATCAACCTAGACCGATGACGACAGATGGCGCAATGCCTCATGTGACCTTCTAGTAGGTTCCATGGCTGCGCATGGACCACAGAACCCTCGGTAGAGTGGACTTAGCTGGGTACGAACCTTATGTACCTGCATGTATATATACCAGTAGCGTTTCGTACTCAAGTCCCCAGACTTGAGTTACTTAGCAATACCAGCTAGTACCTTGGTGTCACGCCACCAGCGGGGCGACGTGTGACTCTGGGTTTACCAGCAGACGGCATAATGAAAGAGCAAGGTCAGGGGGTCGTAGTCACAGGCGGTGACTAAGGAGACTTGGATCGGTCGAAGGCTAATGCTCGAAGAGGCACAGCGAGAACAGTGATGCACAAGATAAGAGGAGAGTCTTAGAAGCACAAAGCAAGGTTCCCAAGGTACTAGCTGGTATTGCTAAGTAACTCAAGTCTGGGGACTTGAGTACGAAATGCTACTGGTATATATACATGCAGGTACATAAGGTTCGTACCCAGCTAAGTCTGCTCTACTGAGGGTTCGGTGGTCCGTGTGCAATCATGGAACCTACTAGAAGGTCACATGAGGTATTGTGCCATCTGTCGTCATCGGTCTAGGTCGTTCCAGGCCCAAGTCACGTGATTGGTGACGTCACAGGCCCAGGTTCTTCCATAACCGTCCCCTAGCACTTGGGGATACAGCCTCGCCGCTCGCCGGGCCCCCAGGAGTCTCTGCAGGCACTTGCAGTCTCTCCGGGCCATCATGCGCGCGGGCCGCACCTTCGGTGGTCAGGGTTCGTAACACTTGGGAACTTTGCTCTGCGCTTCTAAGGCTTTCCACTTATCTTGTGCATCACTGTTCTCACTGCGCCTCTTCGAGCGTACGCCTTTGACTGAACCAAGTCTCCTTAGTCATCGCCTGCGACTACAACCTTTGACCTTGCTCTTTCGTTATGCTGTCTGCTGGTAAACCCAGAGTCGCACGTCGCCCCGCTGGTGGCGTGACAGGTGGAGCCATCAGCTGGAGCTCCAAGAAACAGAGCTCAGTTGCGCTCTCGAGTACCGAAGCCAAGTACATTGCTGCAGCACACGCTGCGAAAGAAGTCATCTGGTTAAGGTGTTTATTACTCGAAATGAAACAAAAGATCAACTCACCTACCACCCTCTTCATCGACAACCAATCCGCCATCGCAATCACACGAAATCCGGAGTTCCATGACAGGTCCAAACATATTAAAGTCCGGCACCACTTTCTCAGACAGAGACTTGAAGAAAAGGAACTTGATCTTGCATACATCCCCACTGGAGACCAGGTTGCTGATGTCTTGAC
The DNA here is from genome assembly GCA_021524915.1 of Lactarius akahatsu. Taxonomy (NCBI): domain Eukaryota; kingdom Fungi; phylum Basidiomycota; class Agaricomycetes; order Russulales; family Russulaceae; genus Lactarius; species Lactarius akahatsu. Next base: position 531,335 of record JAKELL010000003.1, read on the forward strand.
AAAAGGCTTGGTGCGTGAAAAGCATGTTCGATTTTCGGAGGTGATGGGCCTACAACGTGTGGACTGAGGGGGCGTGTTGGAGTTCAGTCGCACATGCTGAGTAAGCGTCAGGCAACTCCGAGCTAGCTGGGGTTGGAAACGACCAAGTTGAGCACAGCTGCCTATACTATACCTCTATAGACTTAGCATATAAATTTTTCATTTGTTGAACTTATATACCCCATAGTCACAGTAGCGACACCTCAGTCTTTTCTCCTGAAGACTGAGGTCAGTACTTCACTTCCCGTTCGTTACCTTTACTCATTGTAAGTTATCTTAGTCGCACTTTCCTGCACCTCTAACAGGTAGCTACACTAATATCATAGTCTTTTCTCCTGAAGACTGAGTCGCACTCTCTAACATCTTCTTCATCCAGATTCATGCAAGTCTGAATTTGTCGCCTTACTTGGAATAGCATCTTCTGCAGAGGGATTGATTGGCAACCATCGCACACAGCCCAGGTGCTCAGCCAATTTTCTGCTGCACTCACTAATGTAGTTCATCTAAAGCTCACAGTCGGGCTCGAAGAACATTGTCAATTAGAGGGTATGGACGACATTGAATGGCTGCACCTCCTCCACCAATTCTCCACTGCACAGACGCTGCGTTTATCTCTGAAGCTTGCAGGGCACATTGCTCTTGCACTGGAAGACATCACGGTGGAGATGGTCACTGACATGTTGCCATCTCTTCACTTGATTTGCACAGAGGGCTAGCCAGCATCATCCATTGAAAAGTTTGTCACTGCCTGCAGGCTCTCTGGTTGCCCTGTCACTGTCGCCAACACAGAAATGGAGTTCAGTAGAAGACTTGAGTCCTATGTCAGCAAATAATAGAACATCCTATACCGGCGGCTGCATCACTGTGCTCAATGACCTGGTGTCCAATGATGATGAACGACCCAACAGTTCTAACCATCCCTGTCACATTAGGGATGGATGCTGATGAATGTATATATACCACTGTAGACTACACTATCATGAGTTATTGAATCTAACAATGGACTTGGCATTGGGGTCCTACACCTGAATGTTCAACAAGCGGTAGCAAGATCCCCAACACGATCCATGCAGCACCAAAAAATGGAGAGGTAGGTGGTTAGGTTGGTGGTCAAGTTGGTGGTAATAGACTCTGATTCGCGCTCGGGGTGTCACCCAACTGTAATTGCTCACGTTGTGGCTTGCTGCGATTGAATTTGGGATATCGTCGAATCAAACTATGCCGAACACGTCAGAGAAGGAAACTGACCGAGAGAATACTACAGAGAAAATACAGTGCCATCCATTCAATAGATTGATGCTTCGCACGCACTCATGGAGATAAACTTTTCATTCAGAGTATGACCATTACGACCTTTATATGCACCCGTGCCTTGATTTGATCTCTCACAACCTCTCCATATCTCATGGTGCGAATGTGATCAGTCACTGCGTTCAAGACTGCGTTAGGCTGCGTGTGTACATCAGTAGAGCGAGGTGTACTATCATAGATTCTTCATTCCACCTTTACGAGACAGGCGGCCACAGACACAAAGATGGAATAATTTTGATAAATCCAAAAATCAGTTCCAAAAATCAGTCAATAGGTGGCGGTTTCATAGCTTCACCACCAAATTATCGCAATTCATGAAGCCTCAGAGCATGAAGAATCCGGAACCTCAAGTAGTTGGAACACTGGTGGAAACTGCCTGTGAATGTATCGCAGTGGTAAAGTGACAACCTGTTGGTGAACCTGGAATGACTACGCAACCGAAAGACGAGCGAGTCCTACATTTTCTTTCACTTTTCAGTGATCACGTGTTTCCATCAATAACCCTTATCAAATCAAATTATCTCTTCGCGATCCAGCAAAGACCTGGACCTAGGTTGACGCCCTCATGCTGCCCTTCATTTTCAACAGTGCTGATATATATGAAGAGGAAGACGAAGAACAAGAACAAGAAGAACAAGAAGAACAAGAAGTTGCTGTTGTTGTTGCTGCTGCGTTGTGTATCATCGCCTCTTGCATCGCCTTCGCATCTATCATTGAGGCTCGCGAAGCACGGAATGAGCAATGCCGACGGTGCAGGCGCCCTCTCTGCCGAGGAAAGTTGCACCCAAATCCTCGTGCTGGCACACCACGGCAAAGGCTCCGGGCAAGCCAGGAAGACTGCGGACGCCGCCGGGGTGATGACGACTCTGGCGAAGAGGTCGACTCCATGTCCACCACCAAGGCATCAACATTGGACGACGGATTTGGTCTCCATGACGGCGACGACGACGACGAGCCTCCGGGGAAGAAGCGGGCTGCACCGGTGACCACCAAGAAAGCGACGCAGCCCTTCTTTGAAATGAGGGAGTCCAGCTCGGACATTGAAATTGCAAATGATCCGCTACCGCTACTGAAGAACGCCCCAGCCCCAGCTGTGAAAAGCGAAAATGAAGATTCGGGGGACGACCTTATACGAGCGGCGCCGACAAAAGGCAAAGGCAAGGCTGTACAGGCGGGCAAGCGCAAGTCGTAAGCGCTGCCTCTATTCCACTCCTTTATAATCATCCCGTTTCCCAATCCTCACGGTGTAAGGATCAGTACCATCCTACGCTCACCCGACACCTGCGGACCCTCAGCCACCTCAGCGTCAATACCAACGCCACCAAGCCTCGCTGTCACCCTCTAACACACGTCGGCTCCCTATACTGCCTCCTCTAATACGTACACTGCTTGTATATAAGGCTTGAAGCCTTGGTCTCAGAACGATATCAGCCTTCGGACTGATCTTATCCTCTTCCATTTCCGTGTGCGCGCGTCGTCTCTAAACCGTTTCCCGATCCGATCATCGATTAGTCACTACCGCGTGACTCGTTGATTATCGTCTTGCCATCCATCCTTGCCTACTACGTCTTTCCCTTGGGTCGACGTTTTCTTCTTATACTCGCATAACTATCTACAACGGTTGTAATTTATTTCGCTCGTAACTTAGTCTAGACGATGAGGACGAGAATAGCGGCGCATACATCAGGCATGTAAAGAAGACGAAGGCGACTGCACAGGCCACAGTGACAAAGTCTTTCGAGAAGAATCTGGCGGGAGCCAAACTAGCGTTGAAAACTACTACCGTGCGCAAGCCGTCCGGAAGCACCAAGCTACCACCCAAGAAGGCCCACGCAAAGGCTATGGAGACTAGCGATGGCGAATTTTAAACGAGTGAGCTTGACTCGGCGCCAGTTGCACGTCGCGCTGCAGCAAAAGCAGCATATATCGAGTCGTCGGACGACGATGACGAATAATTTTTTGCTATCACCTGTGCTTTTCTTGCGTCTGAGCGGAGACGATGTATCATACCGTTCGCTCTTTTAGTTTCCTTCAAAATTCTACTCGTCCGAGTTGTGTCAGAATACACGCGAATATATGATAGAATTATCACAACCGGGTCATGGTTTTGCTTGATGTTGCCAGCAATCAAGCTCTGCTAGATGAGCGTCAGTGGTAGAAGAACCACTCAGCTCGGGCTACCCAACCTCTTCAGGGTATATTCAACATCTGCTCTTCCCGCTAGTTTCTTGAGGATATCTCAAAAAACTAGTGGGAAGGTCGGATATTGCTGGTTCTGACTAAATACGAGAGCGATGGAGCGTTGATTAAGAATATCTTGCAAAGATGACTTGTTCGACTTTGTTGCATCTCCTTCGTCGTGGTGGAGAGTACTCGGCCACGATCATGTCGACGAGTGCATCATCCTAGCTCGCCATATACCTTACTGCCGTAAAATATGAACATTACAAGGGTCCACAAAAATGAACACATGTGCGTACTGAATTATGTCCCTAGGCGGAATCGCGGCTTTGCGATTCCTTGACGAGCCAGTCGTCTAGAAGGCTATTCTCAGTCTTTTCTTGTACTCGCCCAACCCGGCATCAAGGGTCGATTTGAATTGCCACGACGTGCTGGTGATGGATGGAAGATTTGTTAGGAAGATAGTGTAACAGCAAGTCGAAAGGGGAATACTTCGTTTTTCTTGGCTGGCAAAACTTGCGCGGCCTGATTTGCCTCGTGCACGATACAAGAGATAGCCGCGGGTGACAAGTGACCTGGACACGGCCGATAAACGCAGTTTACATTCAGCAATGACAGCCACGGAAGCAGCTGAGATCCGGTATGAGATGCTGGGTGAGGATGTAGTTGCAATCGACCTGTGACGCACCTTGCCGTTGAGCCGGAGACAGCTCTTACGTGCAGGTGCTTCTTGCGGGAACTTGAACAACGTCATCACGACCCTACCATCTCCGCTCACGTCCGACGCCGCAACGGAGCCCACCGAGCTGCAGCGTTGACGCTTCTCGCGGCCCCGTTGCGCGCGTATCGGTTTTGCATCCACGGTGGCATGAGGTGGCGGCGAGGAACGCGGAGGTGGGGTCGGGGGTGGCTGTGGGAACTTGGGTACGTTCGGTGGTAGCGTGAACGTGAATGCACTGGGTCTAAATACTGGGTCCTCACTCGAAGCTAGAAACCATGAAGCTGAAACGGAGGGGTTGCTTTTTGCATGGGTTTTTGAGCTATAAAACTTGGAAACAGGGAATAATCCTTACTGCCAGCCTTGGGATTTTTAGGAGGAGACGACGGCGATGTAAAGTTATTGTCCACAGCCTCAAGAAGTAGCCCGTCCAGCGACGTGGATGAGCGTGAGAGAGAGGGGCTGACGGACGGGAACCGGTCGGGGTATTCGAGTCTTAGTCGCAGCAGCCACAGTACGAGCCAACCGGGCTACGGGTAGTATCTTCGCCCAGCCTAGTTCGTTATCCACATTACAGTAATTGTCAATAGATTCTCAGAGGTTTGTCACAACCTTCCTTGAACTGAATTCAGGTTCTCACCGCTACTCTCCAATCAGCCATTCTTCATTTCCCCGCTCCAAGTTTTACTGAACCGCCCTTCTATCGACCCGCTCTCCCAGGTGTGTCTGGTGCTTCCATTCGCGTTTTCCCAACCAGTTGTCTGAGCATTTACTGCTGGTCTTTAATAGCATTAGACTGCTCTCCTCACTGTCCTCCGGTGCCACCTCACAGACCTCATGATGTCTCAAGTTTGCTGCAGTAGACAATTACATGTTCAACGTGCGTCCTTCAGTATCCTTGTGGCAACTGCAGCGAGTACTGACTTTTGCGTGGCACAGGTGACAGTCACAGAACTGCAACAACGATCGACATGCTTCCAGACCATCAGTAAAAGTAACCGTGGAGTGTAATACTTTCGGATACAGGCAACAGATGATATTTTATTTTATTACCATATATGACCATAAAATATTTCCATAATCCATATATGTGTCTGACATTATTCCTAGTCATGAAAATTGTTGGAAATACTTCTGTTGTAACATGTGTCATTGAAATCCATTACAACTGCATCTGTAAAAGTGGGACCTGTCAAAAGCTGTCAGTGACTGGTCCTGACCAGTCTCTGACAGCTTTTGACAGGTCCCACTTTTACAGATGCTAATGCTCTCCAACTTGACTTTTTGGGTCTGACAATAAGAAATGGGGATTCTGAAATAGAAAATCGTGCCCCCACACCTCCTTACATCGACCCAGCTTCTATTGTCAAAGCAACAGTCAGGTGGGCTACTACCGGCGAAAGCCATTTCCCTCCTTGGTCACGTTCTAATGAATGGATCGAATCTATTTGGCATAGCAATCAGCAGTACCTAAGAGATAACAGCAGAGAAACAGACCCTCGTTTTGATGCCCTTGTCTCTCCTTTGGTCTTGATAGGCTGATCTTTGACAACGGAGTCTTTCTTGACCAGACTGGATGCTGAGATCCTCGATTGGGGATTGTTACGGTTTCGCCTGCAACTGCTCCCCTGGACACCCCTGCACGACCTCAAGGTACTGCCATGAGACGATCACGTGCTGGAAGTACTGGACCAGAACGCATAGTTATGGGATTTGGGCTGCATATGCCCAAGACAAAGCTGAGTCACGTGACCTCCTGCCATACCATGGATATGCTCAAGAATACTGGGACTAGATCACGTGATCTCCTACTGCAATAGCCCATCACGTGACCTGGCTAGACTTGCACCAGAAGGGTCCAGATGAGCTTGTGCCTGGACTGACCTCGACTGCCTCATGTTTAATGACTTGTACGTGCCTGATCGATAGTGCCTTGATTCTGATGGATACTGTACACATTTGCGTTCTGATTGGCTGGAAGCAGCACTCATACAGCTGTGGATTGTTATCTCTGACTCAACTATGACTCATTCCTAGGATCCGTGTATTAGGGTTTCGGAGTTCCAAGCTGGGGTTCTTGGAGTAGTATATAGACTGGGGCTTGTGGTCGCTGAAGACCCAAGCTTGACTTCTTGGATTATACCACCCACTGTAGTGCCTACTCTGCGCTGTCTTGCCGGAGTCTTGTAACACCACCACAGGGGTGTTAGGCACGACGTGTGCCTTGCTAAGTCAATTGGGATCGGAAAAGCGTGAGTCGGTTAGGACTCAGTTCGGGGATGCACAAGTATCGCTCGGTTTCCCTGGAACCGAGGATAATAGTAGAAGGGCAAGGCTCAAGCGCAAATAGGCGAGCGAAACATGGACTCAAGCACACTGGTGAGTCAAAGGTCATTCGTGAGACAGAGTCGATGTGGTATTACACAAGAAGTCAAATCTACCGTACAAGCTAGGTAGGGCGTGACTTATATACCAGTATGAGGTGTTTGCACAAGGCAAACACATGGTGCAATCCTGATGCGATTTGTACAAACGAAGAAACAAAGGGAAAACTATATGGAGTACAAGGGAATCCCGTGGAGTGGCGCGTGCCTCAGAAATAGTCGGCGGATGAAACAAAGTGCAAAACTGGCCATCCTATTGCCGAGGCGCAAGGTGTGAGATAAAAGCCGAGACGTGCGAGTCATGGGAACGTATCATAGAAGTACAGTAATTGAGATGAAGAAAAGGAAGTACTGGTGATTCGTGACATTACCCCCCCATCAGAATTGAAGTTGCCTCGACTTCAACTAGTCACTGGTGTAGTACCAGTCGTCGTCAACGGGGATGTTGGCGGGGATGGGAGAGGGAGTACGTGGACAGGTATGCCGGTGCAAGAACATGTAACACCCCCTCTCCCTGCAATCCCGGCACGTCTCATATTGCGGGCACTTGATCTCATCATGCGTGGCATCGTACCTCAAACACTTCCCACACCACCGAGGGCGGGCATCAGGGTCGTGATGCGCGGGCGTCATGGGTGAGAGCTGGCAGATGAGGCAGACGTCGAGGCGGTGGGAATGGCTCCCGCACCACTGACATGGCTCCCGCGCACGTCGCTCCGGGCACTGGGCCACGAGGTGCTCCGTCGACCTGCACTGGAAACACCTGCGCTGACACCCCCTGCCTTCCCCTTGAAGGCGGGGCATCTCGCTAGGGCCAGCGGTCCAAGGCACAAGAGGGGTGGGCTTGGGTGAGGCCCACAGACGCACGGGTTTAGCGCTAAGCTCAGCATACGTATCCGCGATAAGGGGAATGGCCCTCGCATACTGAAGCTGTTGTCAGACAGACGCGAGGTCCATATCAAGGTGAAATTGATCCCGTGTAAGCTCTGTTTCCAACCGCCGGATGTCCGACTGCCGCATGCGAATAGCATCTCTACGCGTGAGACACTTGTGGAGGCGAGACACTTCTGTGTGAAGACGGGGGTTGTGGAGCTCGACCAATACCTCGTTGAGAACAATAGTACGGGGGTCGTGAGGATGAAACATATTGAGCTGGTTGTCAGTGATGTACTGTGCCAGCTGCCCCGTGTAGACATCTTGGAGGAAAACTTGGGAGGCATAACAGGGATGTCCCTTTCCCATCGTCCCCACGACCTCTTGATAGTTGTGGCGGTAATAGATGTACCGTGCAGTTTGTCTTTCAGTACCCACTTCCCCAACTAAGAGTGGGAAAAACGTGGGTGCGTCGGGATCGTTGCGAAAGAAGGGGATACCAGGGTCCTCATCCCTTCCGTCATCCTCATCGTCGAGGAGGGTGAGCATGGGATCAGGCTCGACCATGTGTGTCTGAGGGTCCGGTGTAAACGTGTGATCTAGTTCTGCGGGGAATGGTGGCATAGGGATATGGGCTGCGAGTACGGCGGGAGGTGACAGTGGTGGCAGTGGGGTTAGGGAAATGGGAGGTTCAGGTGGGTTGGTAGGCGTAGCGGGGACATGAATGGTGACTGGTGTATCGATGGAAAAGGGGACTACAGGGGTTGGTTCGGACTCCTCAGACTGTCGGGCAAGGGTGGAGACTGCGAGAGCTAAGACTGGGAGTGGGGGCGAAGTCGGGACCACGGAGTACGGCGTACAACCCTCCGGCGCAGAGGGGACACCCAGGTCCTGTGAAGGTACAGTTAGGTTATCGAGGATGACCTCGACGGGACGGCGGATCGGGACGGTAGAGACAATAGGAGTGGTCGACATGGTAGAGATGAGAGTTTGTGGGGGAGGTTAAGCAGTGGTGGTATCGAAGGGGTGCGTCTTATATCTTTCGGCCAGCCCCTTCGGCGGTAGGGTTTAGGTGATAGAAGTCAGCGATAAGGTCGGGCGCGTGTCGGACATTCTCAAGGGGTTCCCACGTGCTATCACTTATCGGGAATCCTTTCCATTGGACGAGAAATTGAAGTTTGCACCCTTGTCCGTGTGATCGGGACTGCAGGATTCATTCTACTTCGAATTCTTCCTCCCCATCGATTAGTTCCGGGGGTGGGCGCGTGAAGTTTGCGCCGTGTAACTCCGTCTCCTTATATGGTGTGAGGAGGTTTGCATGGAAGACTGGGTGTATCTTCCACATGTTTGGGAGTTCTAACTCATATGATATGTCAGATAGCACCTTCTTGATACGGAATGGCCCATGTCGTTTAGGTGCTAGCTTTGCGGTCGGGTAGAAGGTGCGGAGGTTCGTTCCTTTGAGCCAAACTTGGGCCCCTTCTTGGTAGGGAATGAAGCGTGTTTTCCCTCTTCTCGCCATTAGGTCTTGCGCATGCTTAATACAGTCTTGCGCGTGTTGTCGCTGGATGACCATGTCTTCTAGGCGTTGTTCCACGGACGGGGATGATGTGGGTTTTGGTGTCCATGTGGTGCACGGTTCCTGTCGCGATCGTGGGAACGGACGCTTACTATACGGATATGACCACGTTAGTAAGTCGTAATGTGTCATGGACTAGTAGTATCAGTCAGCGGGGAGTCACTATCACATGCCAATAGGGCATGAGTCAACACTAGGATAGCTGTAGTAGGGTTCGAGCTACATACGCTATTCGTTGTACGAATTCGGGAGGAGCTTTAAAGCTACCTCATACATGTATAAATAGTGGCTCGATAAGACCAAGATTTGCCATCTTGGTCTTCTTCAATCACCACTCCACTCTCTTCTCTTTACGTGTGATTTGCTTGTCTCGATCCGAGCAAGTCGCCTTATCGATCGTCGGAATACCTAGTGGCACGACTTGCCCTAGTGTACCTTTGGATCACGTGCCACGTTAAGCGCCGTGTACCCCGTGACCAGGTCACGTGACCTCGAGAAGATATTTTCGCTAAGTCGTGAACGCCCTTTCGTGTCCAAGTCGGACTAACGCCAGTGGTGGCGTTACATTAAGACCAAGATCTACTCACCGTGGCGTTCACAACTCGGGACCAGTGGAGAAACTTTCAGACCTACTCCCTTGAACGAAGGGGAGATCGCAACGTACCAACACAATTCTTAGGAGCCGCTCAGTGGAGAGAGTATCGCGGAGAAACCGGATACTTCGTAGACTTCGCATCGGGGCCAACCTGATATCGCCCCATTGAGTTCAATTTTGATCATCTGTGCTGGGTTGAGATTACGTGGAACCCAATAGACAACCGATACGACGCAGTACGACCTGCAGGAAGGAACTATAACTGCGACATCGACTCCAGGAGCCTACCCACGCAAGAAGAGTGGGGACGCATCAACAGACAACCAGAACAAGAACCTAGCACATCCGAACCAAGAACCCCCGCTCCGTCCGAAACTAGTGGAGACGACGAAGAAACAGACGGCGAAGACGAATCTGAAGTAGGAGACATAATACAAACAGCTGAGTCACTACGTATCAACGAACCTGAGAACATCGAAGTACATCCACCCGCAGACATGGCCACTGCAACCATTACCCAAGGAGACCAGGCCCTCGAAGAAGCCAGAAGAATTACGGAGGAGGCAGAATCCTATCTACGCCCCATTAACCCGACAACAGGACACCGCATGACCGCAGACGACGTGGCCATCTTTAGAGCAGTAGGACCAGACATCCCCAACCCCCCGCCAGGAGCAGGAGGACCCGCACAACCCAGAAGGCCAGGAGGAAGCTTCGGCCAAGGGCCACCAGGAGGCGGAAGACCTCCATTCGGAGGACGGCAACCTCAATTCGGAGGAGGAGGAGGGGGAGATCCCTTTGGAGGAGGACCGCCACCTCCACCACCGCTGGCAGCAGGACCAGTACCGGGTGTACCACATGGAATGGGCAAACTAGTCGGAGAACCCCCTAGTATCTTCGACGGAAATCGAGATGAGTACGAGTCGTTCCTCACCCAATGGCACATCTACTGGGGACAGAACTCGGAGGCGCTGATCATGACCAACATCTATCGGCGATGCCTCCTGTTTCTAGGCTTTATTAAGGGACCAAGAGTGTCAAATTGGACCCTCGGATTCCTCCAGTGGCTCAACAATGAGCTACACCAAGGACGCAGCCGATACGACCCCTTCTTGTGGGACACCCTAACGGCCGGATTTTCCGACCGTTTCTCGAACGTACTCGAGCAGGAACAAGTGCAGGCCATGCTGGCCAAAGGGTTTAAAATGGTTGGAGACGACATTGACTCGTACGTCACCAACTTCGAACAGCTAGCGCGGAAAGCTGATTACCGACTCAACGATCGCCAAACGCTGGACCGGTTCACGGCGGGCCTCCCGAGGGCCTTGTTTACCAAAATCTACGAGCTCGACGACCCGCAAACCTTCAACGAGTGGAAGGAAGCTGCCCTCCGTCGGCAGAAACAATACATTCACCTATGTGCCTGCCTCAGACTTAACACCACACACCGCAGTACCCCGCCGCCGCGACCACAACAGAACCGAGGGTACGCCCCACAGTGGGCACTGCCGAGGTTTCCACCTCCGCGCTATGACCCAAACGCTATGGACACGTCGGCGGATAGAACCCGCGCACGCCTCGCAGAAGTAGGAGACCCAAACCGCGGGAATCCAAGACCACCCTTCCCACCAAGAGGAGGACCAGGACAAAACCGAGGAGGCGGACAGCGCCGCGACATGAGGGAAGTCATCTGTTACAATTGTAACAACCCAGGCCACTTCTCACGAGATTGCACGCGCCCCAGAAAGCCAAGACAGCAATTCCAACCACGCGCAAGCACTAGTCGTAGCACAGAAACCGACTACTACCAAGAACCGGTAACAGTGCGCCGCGCAGAAGCCACACCCGAAGAACAGGCTAAGGGGTGGATGGAAACGCTGAGGGGAGCTAGTGACGAGGTCAAGGACCTCGTATTCAAAGATCTCTGGACCCAAGAGGGTTTTCAGGACGCCTGAACCCATCGGCCTGGGTGAGGGCAGTCAATTGTAACTCTGTAATCATGACTCGCTACCATTCTCTGCGAATCCCAGTCTCGATTTGTACAAGTTACTCCATGGCCGACATCAAAGGGCTCGTCAACTCAGGAGCCACCGACAATTTCATAAGACCCGCGTTCGCTAAACGCATGGGTCTCGGGCTACAAGCCCTTGAGAAACCTAAAAAGATATGGAACATCGATAACACGGAAAATAAAGCTGGGTCTATCACACACTTCATCGACTTAGACGTCCAGACCAACGGTGTTTCAAAGGTCATGAGGTTCCTTGTCACCGACATAGGAAACGAAGACCTCGTTCTCGGATACCCCTGGCTGGCCACGTACGAGCCAACCATCAGCTGGGCACACGCCACCATTCATGAAGGAGCACTCCCGGTGGTACTTCGGTCAATCAACCCCGCAGAACCACAAACCACCATCGCCGGCGCAATCACCCAAGACGAAGCGGAAAACATCGTCCAAGAGCTTGAAGAGGAATGCCAGATACGCACTACGGCCACTGAATTAGCCATCGCAGCCCACCAGGACACCACTGTGGCCACCCTTCCAGAACCATACCGACGATTTGCAAAGATCTTCAGCGAGGAAGCGTCCCACCGATTCCCTCCATCGCGACCATGGGATCACGCAATCGACTTCAAACTGGGTACACCCCCCAGTATTGACTGCAAAGTCTACCCAATGTCACAAGACGAAGACGGACAGCTACGCGAATGGCTGGACGAACAGCTCAAATTAGGCTACATTCGACCCTCGAAGTCACCCTACGCGTCATCATTCTTCTATATCAAAAAGAAGGATGGGAAACTGAGGCCCGTGCAAGACTATCGACGGATCAATGCCTGCACGGTGCGCAATCAATACCCACTACCCCTCATGTCAGAACTCATCAACGACTTGGGAGACGGACACATATTCACTAAACTCGACGTCCGCTGGGGGTATAACAATGTACGTATCAAGGAAGGCGACGAATACAAGGCAGCTTTCAAGACGAAATATGGCCTCTTCGAACCACTCGTCATGTACTTTGGACTCACAAACTCACCAGCCACATTCCAGAACATGATGAACGATATTCTGAGCAACACCATTCGCGTCTTTGCAGCTATGGGCACCATTATCCGCATCTACATGGACGATATCGGCATTGTGACACTTGAACACGCAGGACTACAAGCACACATCGACGCCGTATGCGCCGTACTTCAAGTCACAATGGACCACAACCTGTACTTCAAACTGTCAAAATGCACCTTCCACCAACCGCGAATGGATTACCCGGGGGTAATTCTTGAAAAGGGGGTGACTCGCATGGACCCGGTAAAAATCGCAGGTATACGCAACTGGCCCACACCCACGAAAGTACGTGATGTACGCTCCTTCCTGGGCTTCTGCAATTTTTACCACCTCTTCATTCGCGGTTTCGCCACGTATGCACGAGCCCTTAACAAACTTACACGCAAAGACGCAGAATGGACATGGGGCAAAGACGAAGAAACCGCCTTTCAGACCCTCAAACGCCTAGTCACCAGCGAACCGGTACTCGCACACCCCACACTCACGGACCAATTCGAACTTGAGGTAGATGCATCGGGATACGCAGTAGGCGCGGTACTCCTACAGAAGAAACAAGATGGAAAGAGACACCCACTCGGATACTTCTCGGCCACCCTGAACGAAGCGGAGCGCAACTACGACATCTATGACTTGGAGCTTCTGGCGATCGTCAAGGCACTACGACACTGGAGACCATTCTTGGCAGGCTCACCGCACAAGGTCAAGATCTTCTCGGACCACCTTAACCTCACACATTGGAAAACACCACAGAAGATAAGTCGCCGAGTAGCCCGCAAAGTCCTGGAACTAATGGAGTACGACTTTGAAATCCACCACATCAAAGGAACCAACAACGGCCATGCGGATGCCCTGTCACGGAGACCCGACTACGACAGAGGAGAAAGGGACAATGAAGGAGTCATCGTCTTACCCGAGAAGGTATTCGTACGCAATGTTACCACACAGGCACCAGAAAACCACGAACAAGATGAAGACGTTCTACGCTCATGGGTAGACCCACACAAACTCAAGAAAGTCGACGGGGTCTGGTACCATCAAGGCGCGCGAGTAGTCACCGGAGGACTGACAGAAATCCGCACCGTCATCGCCAACCATCACGACCCTCCAGTTTATGGTCACCCGGGAATCAAGCGAACCGCAAGAATCATCGAACGCGACCACTGGTGGCCCAACATGTTGAAACACGTCACCGAATATGTTCAAGGCTGTGCGGAATGTCAACGCCACAAAGTTAACAACCGCCCGACGAAAGCCCCGCTGGTACCCATTACACCAACACCCGACGCTAAGCCATTCGAAATCATTGCCCTTGACTTCATCACTAAACTACCGGAGTCACAGGGATACGATTCCATCCTCACCATAACGGACCACGACTGCACCAAAGCATCAGTATTTATCCCGTGCAACGAGGAAATATCTGCAGAAGAAACCGCTGCACTGTACGTCACTCATGTGTTCAGGAGATTCGGATTACCAGCGAAAATCATTAGTGATCGCGACCCAAGATTCGCATCAAAGTTCACACGCGAACTGTGTCGAATTCTCGGCATCTATCAGAACATATCCACGGCCTACCACCCGCGAACGGACGGACAATCAGAGCGCACCAATCAGTGGTTGGAACAGTATCTACGGTTCTGGACCAACGAGCGTCAAGATAACTGGGCGCAATTCCTACCAATGGCGGAATTTGCGCACAACAACTGGCCGCACGAGGCAACAAGGAAGTCCCCATTCTCACTCATGATGGGATATGACCCGCGCACTGATTGGATCGATAAGCCATCGCCCATCCCACAGGTACTCACGCGACTTCAACAATTCCAAGAAGCATGGAGAGAAGCCCAGAACTTTATCAAGAAGGCACAATCACTGTGGGTCAAACACTGGAACACGCCCAAGTACCAAGTCGGAGATCAAGTGTGGCTAGAAGGACGACACCTTCGAACCAATCAACCAACTGCCAAGCTAGCGGCGCGACGGCATGGCCCCTTCAAAATCACACGTGTTCTCTCACCGGTCAACTATCAACTGGAACTTCCCATGCAGTGGAGTATTCACCCCGTGTTTCACATCGACTTACTCACGCCTTATCGTGAGACGCCCATGCATGGAGAAAACTTCCAATGCCCACCACCGGATCTTGTAGACGGCGAGGAGGAGTACGAAGTGGAGCGCATTCTAGACTCCAGAAGATTCGGCCGAAGCAAGAAATTGCAATACCTCGTAAAATGGAAGGGGTACTCTGACTCGGAGAACCAGTGGGTCGACGAGAATGACGTATTCACTGACGAAGCCCTAGCGGAGTACAAATGGAGTTCAAATTCCAAAAACATACATATAAGACGAGGACAAACTACGACTCACTCCCCATCTCATCACACTGGATTCCACTCTACAGTCGAAATGTCTTTTCCCGCTTCCACCTCTTCCGCCCCTCTCACTGCCAGACTCGTCGACAGCCTCACCTATGAAGAGCTCCGCCATGCCCTCGACCACGCCCAGTCAATCATCGACGTGGAGGACCCCGACCAACCCGCCATGTACTGGCTCACCAACGGCGTCGGAGAGAGGCTTTCCACAGCCCCCTACACGGAAGCCGAGATTACTCGGCTTCGTGCAGCTCTCGGAGGGAGTGAAAATCCCTCACCTCGACCTCTCCCCGTCAGGGTCGAGCCCCAGGAAGAAGACGCCAGCAACCCTATGATGGCAGGAGTGGATGAAGACGTGGAACTGGAGAGACTCGGTGGGAGCATAGGAGCGGCGACAACTAGCAGTGGCTGCAGCCAAGAGGGCCTGCGTCCTCCACCAACGCTGGCAACACCTCGCGACTCTGAGAGAGCAGTGTATGAGGCAGTCGAAGGAACCCTGAGGGACTGGTACCCAGCTGAGCAGCCCTATCTGATCACCGCGACCGACACTGACGACCCACGCAAAACCCCATATGCGTGCGACACCACGGGTCGCCCCCTGTATCGCGCCGGAGTCGTCGTCGACATGGTGGGCGCACCCCTGCCCGCCGTCCGCCTCCGCTACCTAGGGGGCAACTCTCGCGCCGCCCCACACGGCTACAAGCACAATCGGGGGGACGACTTCGTCCACTACCCCATCACCGATGGCCAGGGCGTAACCCGCCAGGCCACCTACGTCCAGGTCGTCATGGGGCCGGACCCCCTTGTCCTCGGTTTGGTGGACGACAGCGACAAGGTGTATAGCCGTCCGCTCTACGCCGAGCCTCAAGTCCGAGAAGCCGGCAAACCCCACTACGCCCCCGAAGACCTGTACCCCTTAGTCGCAGGGCATAGCAACCAGCATCGGACGGATCGCACGGTGAACGAGCTGAAGGATGTGGGGGTAAAAGCTGAGTTGACTTGATTCCACGCCTACCGACACAAGGCTGAGAGGATGGAGCAGCGGTTGCATGCCCTTGCCCAGGCGCTCGGAGGGGTTCAAGCGGAGCTAGCCCGGTGCAAGTTTAGGTTGGAGATGGCGAACGTGTTGGACTGGATCACGGAGAGGCAGGAAGCCTGGGTAGGAGGGGTAGGCCCCATGCGGCGCCGTGGTCGTCGCGGCTGAAAAGGGGGTGATGTCGCGATCGTGGGAACGGACACTTACTATACGGATATGACCACGTTAGTAAGTCGTAATGTGTCATGGACTAGTAGTATCACTCAGCGGGGAGTCACTATCACATGCCAATAGGGCATGAGTCAACACTAGGATAGCTGTAGTAGGGTTCGAGCTACATACGCTATTCGTTGTACGAATTCGGGAGGAGCTTTAAAGCTACCTCATACATGTATAAATAGTGGCTCGATAAGACCAAGATTTGCCATCTTGGTCTTCTTCAATCACCACTCCACTCTCTTCTCTTTACGTGTGATTTGCTTGTCTCGATCCGAGCAAGTCGCCTTATCGATCGTCGGAATACCTAGTGGCACGACTTGCCCTAGTGTACCTTTGGATCACATGCCACGTTAAGTGCCATGTACCCCATGACCAGGTCACGTGACCTCGAGAAGATATTTTTGCTAAGTCGTGAACACCCTTTCATGTCCAAGTCGGACTAATGCCAGTGGTGGCGTTACAGTTCCCATCCCATGATTAACGAGAATGGCGATTCTTTTGTGGTTGCATTAGGCCAGGCGTTGTGCACGAATTGGGTGACTGGTAGGGCTTCCGCCCAGTTGTCCTGCTGCACATTGCTCCAGTGTCAAAGGTACTGTTCGAGCCACTGGTTCGTTTGTTCTGACTGTCCGTCAGTTTGAGGGTGATAGGCAGACGATACATTGATGGATGCCCAAGACCTTGCAGAGGTTGGTCATAAAGGCAGAGGTGAACTGGGGGTCTTGGTCGGTGATGATCTTTCGGGGTATGCCATAGTGCGGGTATACATGGTGAAGGTAGAGCTGTGCCACTCCCTCTGCTGTAATCGACTTGTTACAGGGGATGAAGATTGCAGCCTTTGAGCAGTCGTGGTCAGTGATTGTGAGTATAGAGTCATATCTGTTAGAGGGGGGAAGTTTGGTGATGAAGTCCATTGCGACGACTTCGAATGGTTCGGCATGTGGGTCTGTAGTGATTGGGAATAGATGTGGTTTTTGATGGTGGGGGTTGACCTTGTTTGCCTGGCACGTCGCACAGCCTTTGACATAGTCTTCTACGTCTTTGCACATGTTGGGCCATGTAATGCCACCACAGGGGCGTTAAGTACGACGTGTACTTCGGCAAGTCAACGGGATTGGAAAGAGCGAACCGGTCAAGGTTCAGTACAGTGATGAACAAGTATCACTTGGTCTCCCAGGGACACAAGGATAATAGTGGAAGCTCAGGCTCAAGCGTAAAGGCGAGCGAAACAGGGGACTCAAGCGCAAAGGCAAGTCAAGCAGGGGTTGTGAGGCAAAGACGTTTGTGGTATTACACAAGAAGTCAAGTCTACCGTACAAGCTAGGTAGCATGTGACTTATATACTAGTACAGGGTGTTTGTCAGAGACAAACACATGGCACAATTATGAGTCAAAGATACGAAAGCTCGAACAAAGGGATAGGTCAAAAAGAGAACAAGGGAATCTCGCGGGACGACGCGTGCATCAGCAATGGTCAGTGGTTCAAACAGAACGTAAGACTGGCCATCCTATCGCCGAGGCGCAAGGTGCAAGATAGAAGCCGGGAAGTGTGATACGTCAGATCGTAACGTAAAAGTACAGTGAATGCGGAAGGTGAGATAAAGAATAGCGACACAACTCTGATAGTAGTTGTACGAGGAAAGAGATCGTAACATTACCCCCCTTTCAGATTCGAAGTCGCCACGACTTCGACTAGTCGCTGGTGTAGTACCAGTCATCCTCAACCGGTACAGTGTCCGGAATGGGTGAAGACGGGCGCGGGCAGGTGTGACGACACAGGAAAAGATGGGGTCCGCGCTCACCACACTCACGACACTGCTCGTACTGGGGGCAGTGTATCTCCTCGTGCCTTGCGTCATACCGTAGGCACTTACTGCACCATCGGGGGCGATCGTCTGGATCGACATAGGTGGGTGACATAGGGGAGATGCGGCGGATGAGGCATACTTTGTATTGATGAGTGCGACTGCCGCACCACTGACATGGCTGCTTTGCCCTCCTTTGAGGGCACTGTGTGATCAAGTGGTCAGTTGACTTGCATTGGAAGCACTTATGAGGCCGCTTACTGCCCTCCCCCTGGAGGCACGGCATCTCGCAAGGCCCCCCAGCGCGTGGAGGGATTGGGACAGGGTCTGGAGAGTGACGGGGGTGCAAATACTTCGCCTGGAGTTCGTCATACTTCTCCGATATCTTTGGTACCACCTGCGCATATTGTAGCCATTTACGCACACTTGTGAGATCCATCTCCATATGGAACCGGTCCCTTATAAGGTCCGTTTCCATCCTTCGAATCTCCGACTCATGCTTGGCAACTGCGTCCTTATGCAGTAGGCATCCTCGGAGGCGTGCCACTTCTGCGTGGAGGCAAACATCGCGCAACTCTGTCAAGACTTCGTCAACACATACAGCTTGCGGGTCATGGGGGTGGAACATGGCAAGCTGCTGATCCGTGATGTGCTGAGGCAGTTGTCCTTCGTAGACCCCTTGTATGTAAACAGACTGTACGTAACACGGGTGTCCCCTACCCATGGTACCAACGACCTCTTGATAGTCTTTGCGGTAATAGATGAAGCGCGCGATGCGCTTCTCATAGCCGGCTTCCCCGATCTTCATTGGGAAGTAGAGGTGGGCAAGATCAGGGTCGTTACGAAGGAAGGGGAGCCCCGGGTCAGTTGGGTCCTCGTCCACTGCTCCGTCATCCAAGAAGGTGTAGGTGGGGTTGGGCTCGACACGGCGGGGCTGCGGTACTGGGGACTGGGCGCCGTCAAGTTCAGGAGGGAATGGGGGGAGTGGTACATTTATAACTGGTGGTGGAGTGCGTGGTTCTGAGAGTATGGGAATGGTGGGTTTGTGTATGGTTATAGGAGTGTTGACGGATGGGGGATTGGATGCAGGATATGGGGCAACTGCTGCCCCTTGGGTGAGGCGTTCAAGAGTTGGGGCAATTAGTGACAAGATGGGGGGATCTGGGCTAGGTATCACAGAGTACGGCATACAACCTTCTGGTTGCGAAGGGACACCCTGGTCCTGTGAGGGTACGGTCAGGTGGTCAAGTATGATCTGAGACGGGGGGTGAGCGGGCATGGTGGAGACGACAGGAGTAGAGGTCATGATGAGTGAGATGAGAGGAGGGGACGTGGAGTGTGGGTTCATGTGGTGTCTCTTTTATATCTTTCGTCCAGCCCCTTCGGCGGTGGGATGATGTCGGTAGAAGTCGGCGATAAGGTCAGGTGCGTGTCGAACGTTCTCGAGTGGTTCCCATGAACTATCGCTCATGGGGAATCCCTTCCACTGTACTAAGAACTGGAGTTTGCGCCCTCGGCCATGGACCCTTGATTCGAGGATTCACTCCACTTTGAATTCTTCTTCTCTGTCGATAAGGTCAGGCGGAGGTCGCGGGAAGTTTTCCCCATGTAGTTCCGTCTCCTTATATGGAGTGAGAAGGTTGGCGTGGAATACGGGGTGAATCTTCCATGACTTTGGAAGTTCTAATTCATATGATATGGCAGACAGGACTTTCTTGATTTGGAACGGTCCATGGCGCTTCAGGGCTAGCTTGGCTGTGGGATAGAATGTTTTAAGGTTCGTCCCTTCTAACCACACTTGCGCTCCTTCTTGGTAGGGGATAAAGCGGGTGTGTCCCCGCTTCATCATAAGTTCTTGGGCATGTTTGATACAGTCCTGCGCATGTTGTCAGAAGTTGCCCATGTCTTCTAATCTCTGGTCAACTGATGGGGAGGTTGTGGGCTTCGCAACCCAGTTAGTGCACAGCTCCCATCCCATGATAAGCGAGAAGGGGGAGTGTTTTGTCATGGCGTTGGGCCATGCATTATGTGCGAACTGCACCACCGGGAGGGCCTCTGCCCAGTTGTCTTGTTGTATATTGCTCCAGTGGCATAGATACTGTTCTAACCACTGATTGGTCCGCTCTGACTGCCCATCTGTTTGGGGGTGATACGCCAACGAGATATTTTGTCTAATTCCGAGGGCTTTGCACAACTGCGTCATGAATGCTGACATGAATCGGGGGTCTCTGTCAGTGATCATTTTTCGGGGTATGCCATAGTGAGGGTAGACGTGGCAAAGGTATAGCCGAGCTATGCCTTCTGCAGTGATCGTTTCGTTACATGGGATGAAGATAGCTGCCTTCGAGGAGTCGTGGTCAGTGATGGTGAGGATTGAATCGTAGCCCTGTGATGGTGGTAACTTCGTAATGAAGTCCATGGTTACGACTTCGAATGGTTCTGCATCTGGGTCTGTTGTGATAGGGTAAAGGTGTGGTTTCTGTTGGTGCGGGTTGATTTTGTTGGCTTGGCATGTGGTGCAGCCCTTGACATATTCTTCGACATCTTTGCGCATGTTAGGCCACCAGTAGTCCCGTTGCAATAGTTCGTAGGTGTTTGTGATTCTGGGGTGTCCCATGGCAGGTGTGTTGTGGAAAAAGGTGATTACCCCCCGTTTAAGATCATTGTCCCCAACAACGACAAGTGCGTCGCCTTTCCACCATAACCCTTCATGTTTTTTGAGGTTGTGCGGTTCCACCCATCGTAAGACTTGTGGCTCGTCGAGATTCTGTGCAATTTGGGTCCAGATGTCCATATCGTGCATTGACATCTCCGTTGCCCGGACGAAGCGATCCTCAGGAAGAACAATAACATCGTTGTTGTCTTCCTCATTGGGTGCATAGTCAGGTCGTCGGGATAGAGCATCTGCGCAACCATTCTTGATTCCTGGTACATGTTTCAATATGAAATCGTACTCTGACAGTTCTAAGAATTCGCGCGCCACTCGTCTGCTAATTTTCCGTGGTTCCTTCCAGTATTGGAGGTTGGCGTGATCGGTATGGATGATGATTTTATGGGGGGAACCGACGAGGTATGTGCACCAGGCGCGGAGGGATTTGACTATTGCAAGCAGTTCCCGGTCGTAGATGTCGTAGTTCCGTTCAGCTGCAGATAATGATTCGGAGTGGAACGCTACCGGATGGAGTTTCTGGTCGTCCCCGAACTGGTTGAGTACTGCACCGATGGCAACGTTGGATGTGTCTACTTCCATTTCAAATGGTTTCGTTAGATCAGGGGAGAGGAGAACTGGTTCCTGGCACACTTGGTCTTTGATACGTTCAAAGGCGCATTGTTGTTCTACTCCCCAATTCCACGGGGTGTCTTTTCTGGTGAGGTCGTGGAGAGGGCATGCGAGGGTCGAGAATCCCTTGATGAACCGGTGATAGAAGTTGCAGAATCCTATGAACGCGCGTACTTCCTTAAGATTCTTCAGGGGTTGCCATTCGCGGATGCCCTGTACTTTTACAGGGTCCATCTGTATCTTCCCATGTCCAATGATGAGCCTGAGATATTCCATTTCCCTTACTTCAAACTTGCATTTCTCTGGTTCGATGTAGAGGTCATTTTCCTTGCAAATCATCAGGACTTGGTGGACTCGTTCACGGTGACGTGTGAGGTCATCGATGGTTGCGATGAGGATGTCGTCCATGTAGACGATCACTTCGTTTGTCAATATGGGTTCTTTGAACGTGGAGTCCATCATGGCTTGGAATGTTGCGGGGGAGTTCGTAAGGCCAAAGTACATCACAAGCGGTTCGAAGGCTCCTTTGTTTGTTTTGAAGGCAGCCTTCCACTTGTCTCCTTCGTCTATGCGGATGTTGTTATATCCCCAGCGAATATCCAGTTTGGTAAAGAGTCTGGCGTCGCAAATCTTGTCGATTAGTTCAGGGATTAAGGGTAGTGGGTAGTGATTACGGATAGTGACTTCATTTAGTCGGCGGTAGTCTTGTACGGGTCTGAGCTTTCCATCTTTCTTTTTTATGAAGAAGAAGGGTGAGACGTATGGGGATTTCGAGGGTCGGATGTATCCTCTTTCTAATTGCTCAGCAAGGAAGACGTCGAGGGCTTTGTCTTCTTCTTGGGTTAGCGGATATACCTTGCAGTCCATGGTTGAGGGTGTGTTTGGTACTAGGTCGATAGCATGATCCCATGGCCGCTTCGGGGGGAAGCGATGGGAGGCTTCTTCGTTGAACACCTTACGGTATCGCTGATATTCCGGCGGGACCATCTCCTCAAATGTGCGCACCTCTCGTTTGGCTGCCTCTCGCTGCGCTAGTTCAGATGCCGTTGTTGTCTTTCGTAACAACACTATACATGGTTCCTGTTCGTCGTCCACGATCTGTTCCCAAGCCTCCTCATCAAGTTGATACATCTCCAACGCCCGTATAGATGCTTCTACGGGCGTGGCTTCGTCTGATGACGCGAGGCTGGATATTACTATGGGTTGGAAGGTCTCGTTTAATGTGGCTTCACCCCATTTTACCAGTGGTTCGAACGCCGAGAACCATGGGTATCCTAGTATGACTTTGTCCCTTCCTAGGTTCGTCACCAGGAAGCGAAGTGTCTTCGTGTCGTTTCCTGTACAGACAGTCAAGTCCGTGTACTGTGTAATGGCTCCATCCTGATTGTGCATCCCATCCACGTTCCAAATACGTATTGGCTGAGTGACGTCACGTGTTCCGATCTGTAGTCGCTTTAGTAGCGATGCACAGATAAAGTTGTCGGTGGCTCCTGAATCTAGGAGTACTTGTCGCTCGGCCGTTGCGTGTGCAGATTTGAACAAAACTGGAATTCGCATGGATCGATATCTGCTATGGTACACGTTTTCATTGAGTGCTCTAGCCCAGGCCGTCGGGTTCAAGCGTCGAGAAAATCCTCTTTCGTGAACAGCTTTTCCACCATGAGGTCCTGTACCTCTTGTGGTTGTGCCTTCATTGCAGCAATTTGCGCTTCAGCCTGTTCTTCTGCTGAGAGCGCGCGGTTTGACTGTATGGCAACTGTAGTGATGGTGGGAGCTGGGGCGGCGCCAGGGGTTGGCTGGGTGGCCGTGGAGGAGTTGGCGATTCGGGCGTTCTTTTGTGGACAATTACGTGAGATATGTCCTGTGGCACGGCATCTGAAACAGTGCCCTTCCTTTTGAAGTTGGGTTCGGTCGGTGTTGGTGAGGGCCACGGAGGCTCGGGCCTGGCCGACATCCATAGAGTTCGGGTCACGATTCTTATTGAGGGCCTGTACCCATTGGTCGCGGTTGTGCCCTCCTTTTTTCTGTCGTGGAGTTCGGTTCTTGCTGAGTTGGTCCTTCAATACCAAGTATTCGGCTTGCTGCAGACGAGCTGCCCTCTTCCAATCTTCCCACGTGATGGGGTGTTGGAAACGAATAGCATTGATGACTAGCTGGTTCGGGAGCCCATCCTGGAATAGCTCCAGTGTCGTAGCTTCATCTGGTCTGTACCCAGCTTTTGTTACTAGATTGTCAAATTGGGTGATGTAAGAGTCGATGTCTTCTCCTTTCATCGCTAACGTTTGTAAGGCTTTACAGGCCTTCGTTTGTTCAGCAGTGTCGGTATATGCCTGCAAGAACCGGGTTTCTACCTCGTTCCAGAGGTTATTTTGAGTTCGTAGGACTCCCGCCGCTATTTGGTCTTCAAGCCATCTCATCTGCTCGTCAACCCAGTCGTCGACGAGTGGTCCTCGGATATAGGAGAGGAAGGCCATGGCCCGTTGTCCTGGTACTGCAAGCAGGTCCACCGTTGGGTTCATCCCACAATATAACTTGAAGGCGCATAAGAACGCCTTGCTCTTCTCTCGGTTCCCGTCGAACTCGGGCGGGGGGTTTCCTCCTAGGCAGCCATTGCCACCCGGGGCTGGTGCGAGTCCTCCGGCTGGTGCTGGTCCACCACCACCACCACCACCGCCACCGCTACCACCGCCACTGGCAGGGGTTCCTCCGGTAGGTGCTCCGCTTCCGCTAGGCACACCTCCCCCACTTGTGAGGGTGGTACTTGTGGATGCTTGTCCTGGCTGGGCCATAGTGTACGATGGAAATGCTGTAGACAGGAGGTTGGTTGTTGGGACTGAAATGCTTGGGGACGGGGTGTCAGAGGGGTCAATGTTAATACCCGCAGACTCAGGAGGTCCTAGGGGTCTGGTGTTCAAGGTAAGGGGTACTGGTCTGATAGTATACCACCTTCCTTCTGTTGGAGAGTATTCGATGAATGCCCAGAGGCATCTGTCTTCGAGGTAATGGATCTGTCGATATGCTCATGTCGAGGGATCAAAGATAAAATACCCTTCGACTCTGTTATGTTCTGCCCAGACCGTGGATCCTTTAACTCTGTCTGATAGTTTGTCGGAGCTAAAACGGTCAATGTATTCGGGCCTAAACTTGGTTCGGCTACGACTGGATGTCACCACTGTGAGAGACTTGACTTAATGTAATGCCACCACAGGGGTGTTAAGTACAACGTGTACTTCGGCAAGTCAACAGGATCGGAAAGAGCAAACCGGTCAAGGTTCAGTATGGTGATGAACAAGTATCACTTGGTCTCCCAGGGACACAAGGATAATAGCGGAAGCTCAGGCTCAAGCGTAAAGGCGAGTGAAACAGGGGACTCAAGCACAAAGGCAAGTCAAGCAGGGGTTGTGAGGCAAAGACGTTTGTGGTATTACACAAGAAGTCAAGTCTACCGTACAAGCTAGGTAGCGTGTGACTTATATACTAGTACAGGGTGTTTGTCAGAGACAAATACATGGCACAATTATGAGTCAAAGATATGAAAGCTCGAACAAAGGGATAGGTCAAAAAGAGAACAAGGGAATCTTGCGGGACGACGCGTGCATCAGCAATGGTCAGCGGTTCAAACAGAATGTAAGACTGGCCATCCTATTGCCGAGGCGCAAGGTGCGAGATAGAAGCCGGGAAGCGCAATACTTCGGATCGTAACATAAAAGTACAGTGAATGTAGAAGGTGAGATAAAGAATAGCGACACAACTCTGATAGTAGTCGTACGAGGAAAGAGATCGTAACAGGCCACCAGTAGTCGCGTCGTAATAATTTGTAGGTGTTCGCGATTCCTGGGTGTCCCATTGCTGGCGTATCGTGGAAAAAGGTGATTACCCCCCGTTTAAGGTCGTTGTTGCCCACGACAACTAGTGCATCATTCTTCCACCATAGCCCCCCCACCTTCTTCAGGTTATGGGGCTCGACCCAACGTAGTACTTTTGTTTCATCTAAGTTCTGCGATATCTGGGTCCAGATGTCCATATCGTGCATGGATATCTCAGTTGCTTGGATGAAGTGTTCTGCAGGGAGGACAATAATATCATTGTTGTCCTCTTCATGTGCTGCGTAGTCCGCTCTTCATGACAGGGCATCTGCGCGGCTGTTCCTAACTCCAGAGATGTGTTTTAGAAGGAAGTCGTACTCTGAGAGTTCGAGGAATTTGCGTGCGACTCGTCTGTTGATCTTTCAGGGTTCTTTCCAGTACTGCAGGTTGGCGTGGTCGGTGTGGATGATGATTTTATGAGGGGAGCCGACGAGATAAGTGCACCACGTCTGCAGGGCTTTGACAACTGCCAGTAGTTCTCTATCGTAGATGTCGTAGTTGCGTTCTGTTTGACTGAAGGACTCAGAGTGAAACGCAATGGGGTGTAACTTTTGGTCCGGGCCAAGCTGGTTTAGCACAGCTCCGATGGCAACGTTCGACGCATCGACCTCTAGTTCAAACGGCTTTGCGAGGTTGGGAAACAATAGTGTGGGTTCGCGTTCGATACCGCGTCTGACGTTATCGAATGCGTCTTGTTCGCGTTGTCCCCAGTGCCATGGAGTGTCTTTGTGGGTTAGGTCGTGCAACGGTTGTGCGAGTGCAGAGAAACCCTGAATGAACCTTCAGTAGAAGTTACAAAACCTGAGGAATGCTCGTACTTCGCGAAGGTTTCTTGGGGCTGGCCATTCTCGGATGCCCCGTACTTTTACAGGGTCCATCCGCAGATTCCCATGGCCGATGATGAGTCCCAAGTATTCGACTTCGAGTACTTCAAACTTGCACTTTTCGGGTTTAATATAGAGGTCGTGCTCTTGGCATAGGTGGAGAACTTCATGTACGACCGCATGGTGTCGAGGGTAGTCGAGTGGTGTGGCTATCAAGATATCGTCCATGTAGACGATTACTTCGTTGGTTAGGGCGAGAGGTCGGAAGGTCCAGTCCATCATTGCCTGGAATGTAGATGGGGAGTTGGTAAGTCTGAAGTACATGACAAGGGGTTCGTATAACCCTTGATTGGTTTTGAATGCGGCTTTCCATTCATCTCCCTCTTGACACATACGTTGTTGTACCCCCATTTAATGTTGAGTTTGGTGTATAGTTGTGCGTCTCATATTCGATCAACGAGTTCTGGGATTAGCGGCAATGGGTAGTGATTGTGGATTGTAAGTTCGTTCAGCCACCTGTAGTCTTGAATGGGGCGTAGTTTGCCATCCTTTTCTTGATGAAGAAGAAGGGTGATGCATAGGGCGATTTGGACGGGCGAATATATCCTTTTGCCAATTGTTCGTTCAGAAACACGGTTAAGGCTTCTTGTTCATTCTGTGCGAGGGGGTAGACTTTGCAGTCCAGCGAAGCGGGGGCATTGGGGAGGAGGTCTATTGCGTGGTCCCAGGGACAAGACGGGGGAAATCGATGGGACGCTTCTTCGTCAAAAATCTTACGATAGCGTCTATACTCTTCTGGGACCATCTCTTCGAATGTGCGCTCCTTCTTTTTCGCGGCCTCTTGTTGTGCTAGTTCAGAGGCCGTGGTGGTCTTTCGCACAAACGCGATCTGGGGCTCTTGCTCGTCATCCATGAGCTGCTCCCACACTTCCTCGTCAAGTTCATACGTCTCCAACGCCCGAATGGAAGCTTCCATGGGCGTGGCTTCATCTGACAAGTGAAGACTCGTTATCACGACCAGCTGATACTCCTCGTTCAGCATCGCATCCCCCCACTTAATTGCGGGTTCAAAAGCTGTGAACCAGGGGTATCCCAGAATCACTTCGTCCCTTCCTAGGTTGGTAACCAGGAAGCGAAGCGTCCTTTCCTTCTTCCCTGTTCGCACTGTGAGATCGGTGTATTGCGTGATTGCCCCATCTTGGTTATGGGTGCCATCCACGTTCCAAATGCGGATAGGGTTCGTGACGTCCCTTGTTCCGATTTGTAGTCTTTTTAGAAGTGAGGAGCATATGAAATTGTCGGTAGCTCCCGAGTCGATAAGGACTTGTCGTTTGGCCATTGCGTGTGCAGATGTAAAGAGGACTGGAATTCGCATAGATCAGTATCTGCTAGTGTACACGTTCAAATTTAATGCTCTAGCCCAGGCCGCTGGGTTCAAGCGTCGAGAAAATCCTCTCGTCCAAATAGTTTGTCAATCATAAGGTCCCATACTTCTTGGGTCTGCACCTTCATCGCTGCAATCTGTAGATCCGCCTGCTCTTCGTTCGATAATATGCGATTAGATTGTATGGCGAGAGAAGCGACGGCAGGAGTTGGTAGACTTGGACTCGGGGAAGTCACGGCTGGTGATTGCGGGGATAAGGGGGTTGGTGCCATGGCAGATGTAGTGGCAGCCACTCACACGCCTTTTTGAGGACAGTTACGCGAGATGTGCCCTTGAGCATGGCATCTAAAACATCGTCCCTCCTTCTGAAGTTGGGCCTTGTCGGTGTCAGCAAGAGCCACAGAGGCTCGGGCGTGTCCAACATCCATGGCATTGGGATCTCGGGTTCCTTTGAGGGCTTGGACCCACTGCTCTCGGCTCTGACCTCCCTTCTTTCGTGGGGGTTTCCCTTTGCCAAGGCGATCC
This sequence comes from Lactarius akahatsu, assembly GCA_021524915.1. Classification (NCBI taxonomy): domain Eukaryota; kingdom Fungi; phylum Basidiomycota; class Agaricomycetes; order Russulales; family Russulaceae; genus Lactarius; species Lactarius akahatsu. The sequence continues at coordinate 559,408 of JAKELL010000003.1, forward strand.
TTAAGAACAAGGTATTCAGCCTGCTGTAATTGAGCAGCCGCTTTCCACTGCTCCCAGTTGACAGGGTGCTGGAAGCGGACAGCGTTAACGACTAACTGATTGGGTAGTCCATCCTGGAAGAGCTCCAGTGTTGTGGCCTCATCGGGATTGTATCCCGCTTTCGTGACGAGGTTTTGGAAGGTCACGATATACATGTTGATGTCCCCCCCTTTCATAACGAGGGTCTGAAGCGCCTTGCACGCGTTGGTCTGTTCTGAGGTGTCGGTGTAGGCTTGTATGAATCGATCTCTGACGGTCATCCACAGGACTTTGTTACCTCGGTCGACTCCCGCTACAACTTGGTCGTCCAACCACTGTGCTTGCTCCGCTACCCAGTCGTTTACTAATGGTCCGCGGATATAGGACAGGAACATCATGGCTTGTGAAGCTGGGACGGCGAGTTGGTCAACGGTGGGGTTCATCCCTTTGTAGAGTTGGAATGCTAGCAGGAAGGCCTTGCTCTCGTCCCTTACTCTGGTGAATTCGGGAGGGGGGTTCCCCCCTAACCATCTGTTCCCTCCGAGGGCTGGCATGGCTCCTCCTGGGGCACCTCCAACGCCACCTCCGCCGCCTCCACCACTGCCACCGCCACCACCGCCACCACCTCCTGACGGTGGTGCTGGTGCGCTCCCTCCTGAGCCTGATGCTCCAGGGGTTCCTCCTCCGCTGCTAGTGAGGGTGGTACTGGCTGATGCCTGTTGTGTCTGGGACATGTTATAGGTTGGGAAGTGAGTTGTCGAGGTTGGTAGGTTTGTCGTGGGTATGGTGACGCTAGGTGATGGGTCATCGTCGATGGTAATACCCGAAGTGGTACGGGTTATCAGGGGTCCGGCTCCGAGTGTCGAGGGTACTATGCTGATGGTGTACCACTGTCCCTTCTTTGGGGAGTAGTCAATGTACGCCCACTGTCGTAGGTCTTCAAGGTAATGGACCTGTTGGTATTTCTGGGTGTTGGGGTGAAAAAGGAAGTACCCTTCCTGTAACGCCACCACAGGGGCGTTAAGTACGACGTGTACTTCGGCAAGTCAACGGGATCGGCAAGAGCGAACCGGTCAGGGTTCAGTACGATGATGAACAAGTATCACTTGGTCTCCCAGGGACACAAGGATAATAGCGGAAGCTCAGGCTCAAGCACAAAGGCGAGCGAAACGGGGGACTCAAGCGCAAGGGCGAGTCAAACAAGGTTCGTGAGGCAAAGACAATTGTGGTATTACACAAGAAGTCAAGTCTACCGTACAAGCTAGGTAGCGTGTGACTTATATACTAGTACAGGATGTTTGTCCGAGACAAACATATGGCGCAACTATGAGTCGATGGTACGAAAGCGTAAACAAAGGGATGAATCAAAGGGAGAACAAGGAGATCCCGCGGGACGACGCGTACCTCAGAAATGGTCAGCGGTTCAAACAGAACGTAAAACTAACCATCCTATCGCCGAGGCGCAAGGTGCGAGATGGAAGCCGAGAAGCGCGAGGCATCGGACCGTAACGTAAAAGTACAGTGAACACATAAGGCGAAATTAGAAGACGAGATGAGAAGTAAAGGCGCAATGATAGTCGTACGAAGGAGGGAATCGTAACATTACCCCCCTTTCAGACTCGAAGTCGCCACGACTTCGACTAGTCACTAGTATAGTACCAATCGTCCTCAACGGGTACAGTATCGGGGATAGGTGAAGACGGGCGCGGGCAAGTGTGGCGACGTAAAAACAAGTGAGGACCACGCTCACCACACTCTTGACACTGCTCGTACTGCGGACAGTGGACCTCCTCATGCCGCACGTCATACCGCAGACACTTGCCGCACCACCGAGGGCGGTCGTCCGGGTCGACATAGGCAGGCGACATAGGCGAGATACGACGGATGAGACACACCTCGTATTGATGGGTGCGGCTGCCACACCACTGACACGGCTGCTTTGCCCGCCGTTGCGGACATTGCGCGATCAAATGGTCGGTCGCCTTACAGTGGAAGCACTTTCGAGGCCGCCTGTTGCCCTCCCCCTGGAGGCGCGGCATCTCGCAGGGCCCTCCGGTGCGCGGCGGAATGGGAATGGGGTCTGGTGAGCGACGAGGGCGCAAATACCTCACCTGGAGCTCGTCGTACTTTTCGGATATTTTGGGTACCGCTCGCGCGTACTGCAGTCGCTTGCGCACGCTCGCGAGGTCCATCTCCATATGGAATCAGTCACGTACGAGGTCCGTCTCCATCTTCCTAATCTCCGACTCCCGCTTGGCGACTGCGTCCCTACGCAGCAAGCACCCTCGAAGGCGCGCCACCTCTGCGCGGAGACGGACGTCGCCCAACTCCGCTAAGGTTTCATCAACACATATGGCGCGCGGGTCGTGGGGGTGGAACATAGCCAGTTGTTGATCTGTGACGTGTTGCGGTAACTGCCCCTCATAGACCCCCTGGACGTAAACCGATTGTACATAACATGGGTGGCCCCTACCCATAGTCCCAATGACTTCCTGGTAGTCTTTGCGGTAGTAAATAAACCGCGCGATGGACTTTGGGTAGCCAGCCTCCCCGATCCTCATCGGGAAGTAGAGATGGCCAAGGTCGGGGTTGTTGCGGAGGAAGGGGAGTCCCGGGTCAGTCGGGTCTTCGTCATCAACCCCTCCGTCGTCCAAGACGGCATAGCTGGGGTCTGACTCGACACGACGGGGCGGATCGTCGGGTGTTAAAATGCTGTTGACTCCAGGGGAGAACGGTGGGAGTGGCGCACGTGGGACTGGAGGGGGAGTTCGCGGTTCTGAGGGTGTGGGATTGGCGGGTTTGTGTATGGTTATGGGAGTGGATACGGAGTACGGAGTGGGTGCGGCCTCCTGGGCGAGGCGTTCAAGAGTCGGGGCGATGAGGTATAGGATAGGGGGATCAGGGCTAGGCACTACAGAGTACGGCGTACAACCTTCGGGTTGCGAAGGGACACCTTGGTCCTGTGAAGGCACGGTCAAGTTATCAAGTATAATCTGAGACGGGGGGCGGATGGGCACAGTGGAGGTGACAGGAGTGGAAGTCATGGTGGTTAAGATGAGAAGAAGGGATGCGATGTGGGGGCTCATAGGACGTTCTTTTATATCTTTCGTCCAGCCCCTTCAGCGGTAGGGTTGTGCCGATAGAAGTCGGCTATAAGGTCAGGTGCGTGGCGCACATTCTCGAGCGGTTCCCACGAGCTGTCGCTCACGGGGAATCCCTTCCACTGTACCAGAAACTGAAGCTTGCGCCCTCGGCCATGGACCCTTGATCCGAGGATTTGCTCCACTTCGAACTCTTCTTCTCCGTCAATGAGGTCAGGTGGAGGTCGCGGGAAGTTTTCCCCATGTAATTCCGTCTCCTTATACGGGGTGAGGAGGTTGGCATGGAATACAGGGTGGATCTTCCATGACTTCGGGATTTCTAACTCATACGATACGGCTGAGAGGGCCTTCTTAATGCGGAACGGCCCGTGACGCTTCGGGGCTAGCTTGGCGGTGGGATAAAATGTTTTAAGGTTCGTCCCCTCTAGCCACACTTGAGCGCCTTCTTGATAGGGGATAAAGCGGGTACGTCCCCGTTTCATCATGAGTTCTTGGGCGTGCTTGATGCAATCTTGTGTGTGCTGTCGGAAGTTGCCCATGTTTTCCAATTGCTGATCAACTGACGGGGAAGTTGTGGGCTTCTTGACCCAGTTGGTGCGCGGTTCCCATCCCATGATGAGCGAGAATGGGGAGTGTTTTGTCGTTGCGTTGGGCCATGCGTTGTGCGCGAATTGTGCCACCGGGAGTGCTTCTGCCCAGTTGTCTTGCTGTACGTTGCTCCAATGGCGTAGGTACTGTTCTAGCCATTGATTAGTCCGCTCCGATTGTCCGTCGGTCTGGGGGTGATACGCTGACGAGATGTTTTGTCTAATCCCCAACGCCTTACACAGCTGCGTCATAAATGCTGACGTAAACCGAGGGTCTCTGTCGGTGATCAGTTTTCGGGGTATGCCGTAGTGGGGGTAGACGTGGCGGAGGTATAGCCGAGCTACGCCTTCTGCGGTGATCGTTTCGTTACAAGGGATGAAGATGGCTGCCTTCGAACAGTCGTGGTCGGTGATTGTGAGGATTGAATCATAGCCCTGTGACGGTGGTAGTTTTGTGATGAAGTCCATGGCTACCACTTCGAAGGGTTCTGCGTCTGGGTCAGTCGTAATGGGATAAAGGTGTGGCTTTTGTCGATGTGGGTTGATTTTGTTGGCTTGACATGTGGCGCAGCCTTTGACGTATTCTTCGACGTCTTTGCGCATGCTGGGCCACCAGTAGTCCCGACGCAGCAATTCGTAAGTGTTCGTAATTCCGGGGTGTCCCATCGCGGGTGTGTCATGGAAAAAGGTGATTACCCCCCGCTTAAGATCGTTGTCCCCGACAACGACAAGTGCGTCGCCTTTCCACCATAATCCGCCAAGTTTTTTGAGATTATGCGGTTCCACCCACCGCAGTACTTGCGATTTGTCAAGGTTTTGGGCTATTTGGGTCCAAATGTCCATGTCATGCATTGACATTTCCGTTGCTCGTGCAAACCGATCCGCTGGGAGGACGATAACATCGTTGTTGTCCTCGTCGGCAGGTGCGTAGTCTGACCTCCGGGATAGGGCGTCCGCGCGGCCGTTTCTGACTCCTGGTACGTGCTTCAGTACGAAATCGTACTCTGATAGTTCCAGGAATTCGCGCGCTACTCGTCGACTGATTTTTCGTGGTTCCTTCCAATATTGGAGATTGGCATGGTCGGTGTGGATAATGATCTTATGGGGGGAGCCGACGAGATACGTGCGCCAGGCGCGGAGCGACTTAACTATCGCGAGTAGTTCTCGGTCGTAGATGTCGTAGTTCCGCTCAGCCGCAGACAGTGATTCGGAGTGGAATGCTACTGGGTGGAGTTTCTGGTCGTCTCCGAGTTGGTTGAGTACTGCACCGATGGCAACGTTGGATGCGTCTACCTCCATCTCAAATGGCTTTGCTAAGTCGGGGGACAGGAGGACTGGTTCTTGACATATCTGGTCCTTGATGCGCTCAAACGCGCACTGCTGATCCGCACCCCAGTTCCATGGGGTGTCCTTCTTCGTGAGGTCATGGAGAGGTCGTGCCAGGGCCGAGAATCCTTTGATGAATCGGCGGTAGAAATTGCAGAAGCCAATAAAGGCACGCATCTCTTTGAGGTTCTTCGGGGGTTGCCATTCGCGGATACCCCGTACTTTTACAGGGTCCATCCGTAGCTTCCCATGTCCAATGATAAGTCCGAGGTACTCCGTTTCCCGCACCTCAAATTCACATTTCTCGGGTTTGATATAAAGGTCGTTCTCTTCACAGATGGTCAGGACTTGGTGGACTCGTGTACGGTGGCGAGTGAGGTCGTCAATGGTTGCAATGAGGATGTCATCCATGTACACGATGACTTCGTTCGTCAATATCGGTCCTTGAAACGTGGAGTCCATCATAGCTTGAAATGTGGCAGGGGAGTTCGTGAGACCAAAGTACATCACGAGTGGCTCAAAAGTTCCTCTATTTGTCTTGAAGGCGGCCTTCCACTCGTCTCCTTCGTCTATCCGAATATTGTTATATCCCCAGCGGATGTCCAGTTTCGTAAAGAGTCGTGCGTCGCGAATTTTGTCGATGAGTTCAGGGATAAGGGGTAGGGGATAGTGGTTACGGATGGTGACCGTTCAGCCGGCGGTAATCTTGTACTGGCCGGAGCTTTCCGTCCTTTTTCTTTATGAAGAAGAAGGGCGAAACGTACGGGGACTTCGATGGTCGGATATATCCTCGTGCTAACTGTTCGGCAAGGAAGACGTCGAGGGCTTTGTCTTCCTCTTGGGTTAATGGATACACCTTACAGTCCATGGTAGTGGGGGCGTTTGGTACCAGATCTATAGCATGATCCCAGGGTCGTTTCGGCGGGAATCGATGAGACGCTTCTTCATCGAATACTTTGCGGTATCGCCGATATTCTGGTGGGACCATTTCTTCAAACGTGCGCTCCCCTCGCTTTGCTGCTTCTTGTTGTGCTAATTCTGAAGCAGTTGTCGTTTTCCGTATCAGCGCCACGCACGGTTCTTGTTCGTTGTCCTCGATCTGTTCCCAAGCCTCCTCATCAAGTTGATACGTCTCCAATGCCCGTATAGATGCTTCTACAGGCATGGCTTCGTCTGATGACGCGAGGCTGGATATTACCACGGGTTGGAAGTCTTCGTTTAGTGTGGCTTCCCCCCACTTGACCAGTGGCTCGAATGCCGAGAACCACGGGTACCCTAGTATGACTTCGTCCCTTCCTAAGTTCGTCACCAGGAAGCGAAGTGTCTTCGTGTCGTTTCCCGTACGGACAGTCAGGTCCGTATACTGCGTAATGGCTCCATCCTGGTTGTGCGTCCCATCCACGTTCCAAATGCGTATCGGTTGGGTGACGTCACGTGTTCCGATCTGCAGCCGCTTCAAAAGTGAGGTGCAGATGAAATTGTCGGTTGCTCCTGAGTCAAGGAGTACTTGTCTTTCGGCCGTTGCGTGTGCAGATTTGAAAAGAACTGGAATTCTCATGGATCGATATCTGCTATGGTACACGTTTACATTGAGTGCTCTAGCCCAGGCCGTCGGGTTCAAGCGTCGAGAAAATCCTCTTTTGCGAACAGCTTCTCCACCATGAGGTCCCGTACCTCCTGTGGTTGAGCCTTCATAGCCGCGATCTGCGCTTCAGCTTGCTCTTCTGCTGAAAGTGCGCGGTTGGATTGTATGGCGACCGTAGTAACGGCGGGAGCAGGTATGGGGGTGGAGGTAGTAGCAGGGATTGACTGAGTGGAGGAATTGGCAATTCTAGCATTCTTCTGCGGGCAGTTGCGTGAAATATGCCCCGTGGCGCGACATCTGAAGCAGCGCCCTTCTTTTTGGAGTTGCGTTCGGTCGGCATCGGTGAGAGCCACAGAGGCTCGAGCCCGGCCGACATCCATGGAGTTCGGGTCTCGGTTCTTGTTGAGGGCTTGGACCCATTGGTCACGGTTGTGCCCTCCTTTCTTTTGTCGTGGGGTTCGGTTCTTGCCGAGTCGGTCCTTCAGCACCAGGTACTCGGCTTGCTGTAGACGGGCTGCCCTCTTCCAGTCTTCCCATGTGATGGGGTGCTGGAAGCGGATGGCGTTGATGACTAATTGATTTGGGAGCCCATCTTGGAACAACTCCAATGTTGTGGCTTCGTCTGGGCCATACCCCGCCTTTGTCACGAGATTGTCAAACTGGGCGATGTAGGAGTCTATGTCTTCGCCCTTCATGGCTAGGCTTTGTAGTGCCTTGCGGGCTTTCGTTTGTTCTGCAGTGTCGGTATATGCCTGCAAGAACCGAGTTTCTACCTCGTTCCAGAGGTTGTTCTGAGTTCGTAGGACTCCCGCTGCTATTTGACCTTCGAGCCACCTCATCTGCTCGTCAACCCAATCGTCGACAAGTGGTCCGCGGATGTAGGAAAGGAAGGCCATGGCTCGTTGTCCAGGTACCGCGAGTAAGTCCACGGTTGGGTTCATTCCGCAATACAGCTTGAAGGCGCGTAAGAACGCCTTACTCTTTTCGCGACTTCCATCGAATTCAGGCGGGGGGTTTCCTCCTAGACGGCCGTTGCCTCCAGGGGCTGGTGCGAGTCCTCCGGCTGGTGCCGGTCCACTGCCACCACCGCCGCCTCCACCGCCACCACTACCGCCACCTCCACCGCCACCTCCACCGCCACTACTGGCGGGGGTTCCTCCGGCGGGTGCTCCACCCCCACTGGGTGCACCTCCTCCACTTGTGAGGGTAGTACTGGCGGATGTTTGTCCTGGCTGAGCCATAGTGTATGACGGGAACGCTGTAGGTGGGAGGTTGGTTGTTGGGATTGAAATGCTCGGGGACAGGGTGTCGGAAGGGTCGATGTTAATGCCCGTAGGTTCAGGAGGTCCTAGGGGTCCGGTGTTTAAGGTAAGGGGGACTGGTCCGATAGTGTACCACCTTCCTTCTGTCAAAGAGTAGTCGATAAATGCCCAGAGGCGTCTGTCTTCAAGGTAATGGATCTGTCGGTATGTTCTTGTTGAAGGGTCAAAGATGAAGTACCCCTCAACCCCGTTATGTTCTGCCCAGACCGCGGATCCTTTAACTCTATCTGAGAGTTCGTCGGAGCTAAGGCGGTCAATGTATTCGGGCCTAAACTTGGTTCGACTGCGACTAGACGTCGCCACTGTGAGAGACTTGACTTAATGTAACGCCACCACAGGGGCGTTAAGTACGACGTGTACTTCGGCAAGTCAACGGGATCGGCAAGAGCGAACCGGTCAGGGTTCAGTACGATGATGAACAAGTATCACTTGGTCTCCCAGGGACACAAGGATAATAGCGGAAGCTCAGGCTCAAGCGCAAAGGCGAGCGAAACGGGGGACTCAAGCGCAAGGGCGAGTCAAACAAGGTTCGTGAGGCAAAGACAATTGTGGTATTACACAAGAAGTCAAGTCTACCGTACAAGCTAGGTAGCGTGTGACTTATATACTAGTACAGGATGTTTGTCCGAGACAAACATATGGCGCAACTATGAGTCGATGGTACGAAAGCGTAAACAAAGGGATGAATCAAAGGGAGAACAAGGAGATCCCGCGGGACGACGCATACCTCAGAAATGGTCAGCGGTTCAAACAGAACGTAAAACTAACCATCCTATCGCCGAGGCGCAAGGTGCGAGATGGAAGCCGAGAAGCGCGAGGCATCGGACCGTAACGTAAAAGTACAGTGAACACATAAGGCGAAATTAGAAGACGAGATGAGAAGTAAAGGCGCAATGATAGTCGTACGAAGGAGGGAATCGTAACACTTCCACTCCTTCGTGTTCTTTCCAGACAACAGCTCCTTTAATTCTGTCGGAAAGCTCGTCGTTGCTGTATTGGTCGATATATTCAGCTTGGAACTGGGATTGGCTGCGACTGTGGGTCGCCATGGTGGGAGATTTGACTTAATGTAACACCACCACAGGGGCGTTAGGCACAACGTGTGCCTCGCTAAGTCAATCGGGATCGGAAAAGCGCGAGTCAGTTAGGACTCAGTTCGGGGATGCACAAGTATCGCTTGGTTTCCCTGGAACCGAGGATAATAGTAGAAGGGCAAGGCTCAAGCGCAAATAGGCGAGCGAAACGTGGACTCAAGCGCACTGGCGAGTCAAAGGTCGTTCGTGAGACAGAGTCGATGTGGTATTACACAAGAAGTCAAATCTACTGTACAAGCTAGGTAGGGCGTGACTTATATACCAGTATGAGGTGTTTGCACGAGGCAAACACATGGTGCAATCCTGACGCGATTTGTACAAACGAAGAAACAAAGGGAAAACTATATGGAGTACAAGGGAATCCCGCGGAGCGGCACGTGCCTCAGAAATAGTCGGCGGATGAAACAAAGTGCAAAACTGGCCATCCTATCGCCAAGGCGCAAGGCACGAGATAGAAGCCGAGACATGCGAGTCATGGGAACGTATCGTAGAAGTACAGTAATTGAGATGAAGAAAAGGAAGTACCGGTGATTTGTGACAAGTCTAGTGCTGATGGCTACCTTTGTTGCCTATACATCTATTTGAACGTCCTTAGCTGAGGGATTGCTGTGAGGCCCCTATCCTTTCTTTTCATCTCTATCCCTCGCTCCTCTACAAGTCATGCTGTCTTGCCAACTTCTTGTTTATCAACTCGCCCTCTTCCTTTGCCTTTGTATCCTTTGGGCAACGCTACTACATCTCACTTGTGAGCTAGTCGCCAATCGTGTGAGTGACTTCCACATACCTCGGTGATCGTTCGGTCGTTTGGTTGGCCTAGCAGGACATGCTAGAAGAACGTCCGGTGGAATGTTACAGGGATCATGTGATGAAGAGTACATCTTTTCTTCACTTCACACACCACATGCTGATAACGTTACAGTATTAGCCCTGCCCCCAAAAAATCCAGAATGGGGCAGCTGTAACAGTTTTGTATATCTACAAGAATTGCATGTAGTAGTACTGAAGTTACTCAAAATGTACAATATTAGCAGCACTCTCCTTGATTCTTTTAGTGTGAGCACAATGAGTACTTCAGTCAATGCACCAAGTGTTTAGAGTGTACAAAAAATATGTGGCTCCTTGACTCAGGAGCATCAGCACATTTCACTAATAAACTTAGTGACTTCATTGATTATAAGCCAACTGCTAAGTCTGATAAGATTCCCATAAAGACTGCAGCTCATACACTCTATGTTGAAGGAACTGGAACTGTCTTGCTAGAGCATTACATTGCAGACAAACTCATGACCATGTGGGTGTATCTGGTCCTATATATTCCTAGAATGAGCACACGTCTTCTATCTATGGGAGTCTTCTTACAGCAAGGGTTGCGCGTTTTGGGGAATTTGCAGCATATTAACTTGCTACGTAAAAATAAAACAATTGTCCAATGTAAACCCCTTCTTCATGGACAATCCCTATATTGGCTAGATGCCTCTATATCCACTCTAACTGAGTCGCTTATTGTGAACCAGTCTGCATTACTCAATGTAGACTATGACCTTATGCATTGTCACCTCGGTCACCCATCTAAAGAGGTTTTGAGATGAGCTAAGGAACACACTAAGGGCTTTTCAGAAGGGATTATAATTCCCACCTCTGATAACATTTGTCCTGGGTGTGTGCAAGGCAAAATGCCTGCTGCCTTACATCCTCTGTCCGATACAAGGGCTAAAGCCTCTATCAATTGAATACATTCTGATTTGAAAAGCTTCCCTTTACTGTCATACCATAAATACAAGTATTTTATTGTCTTCTTTGACAATTCATCTGTAAAAGTGGGACCTGTCAAAAGCTGTCAGAGACCGGTCAGGACCAGTTGCCGACAGCTTTTGACAGGTCCCACTTTTACAGATGTTATACTTCATTTGCATGGATTACTCTTTTACGGGATAAAGCCTCTGCTATTACTGCTTTAAAGCAGTGGCTTGCGCTAATTAAAAATCAATTTAGTGCTACCATAAAAGAATGGATGTCCGATGCCAGTGGTGAATACAAATCAGATGCTTTCCTAAAGCAGCTCAAGGATGCTGGCATTACAGTGCTACAGTCAGTGCCACATACGCCTCAACAAAATGGGCACACTGAATGCTTTATGCACACTATAATGGACAAAGCTCAGGCTATGCACCTTGATGCTTGTTTACCACAAAGTTGGTGGGAATTCACAGTCCTACATGCTGCATGTTGTTATAATAGAACCCCCATAAGTCACCTTCAATGGCAGACTCCTTACAAACTATTACACAATGAAGTCCCTGATATATTGCATCTTAGAGTATTTGGTTGTGGCACATATGTACACATTCCAGAAGCCCACAGGGTGAATAAACTTTCTCCCAAAAGCGAGCTAATGATCTACCTTGGTAGAGGACCTGGAGTGAAGGCTGATGTCTTCATGTGCACACCAAATACCTTGTTCTATTCAGACAAGGCACTCTTTGATGAAGCTCTATGGCCTAGGTGTCTAATGGACAATCCTAGATGTGAGCCCCATGGTGTAACTCAGTTAGATGAAACAGTTCTGCATGAGCTGTCTAAATGTAACGCCACCACTGGCGTCAGTCCGACTTGGACACGAAAGGGCGTTCACGACTTAGCGAAATATCTCTTCGAGGTCATGTGACCTGATCACGGGATACACGGCGCTTAACAAGGCACGTGATCCAAAGGTACACTAGGGCAAGTCGTGCCACTAGGTATTCCGACGATCAATAAGATGACTTGCTCGGGACGAGACAAGCGAAGCACACGTAAAGAGAAGAGAATAGAGTGGTGATTAAAGAAGACCAAGATGGCGTATCTTGGTCTTATCGAGCCACTATTTATACATGTGAGAGGATACTTTAAAGCTCCTCTTGAACCTGAGACGACTAGTAGCAAAAGTAGCTCGAACCCTACTACAGCTACTACTGGGAATGAGTCATAGTATCTAGCATGTGATACTACGACCGCTGACTGATGCGATAAGTCCATGACACATTACTACTTACTAACGTGGTCATAGTTGTAAGTAAGAGTCCGTTCCTCCCGAGCCGCGACATCACCCCCTTTTCAGCCGTGACGACCACAGCGCCGAGACAGTCCGATCCCTCCGATCCAGCCTTCCTGTACCTCCTCCACTCGATTATGGATGTCCGCCATCTCCAGCCTGAACTTGGATCGCGCGACGTCTGCTTGGAGTCCTCCGAGCGCGAGGGAGAGCGCGTGCAGGCGCTGCTCAACCCTTTCAGCTTCCGACTGGAGCAAACGAAACCTGTGCAACTCAGCTTTCAGCCTGACGTCTTTTAACTCGTTGACCGCTGTGTCAAGGCGGTGTTGATTGGCGTGTCCGGCTTTGAGGGCTTGCACTTCCAGCTCGCGATACTGGGGTTTGCCCCACTCTCGCACTTGAGGCTCTGCGTAGAGCGGCTTGGAGTACATCTTGTCACTGTCCAGCGGCAAGTGCGAGCATGAGCGGATCGGCGGTCATAATGACCTGAACATAGGCGGCTTGGGCAGTGACGCCCTGCGGGTCGGTGATAGGGAAGTTGACGAATTTGTCCCCACGGTTGTGAACGTAGCCGTAGGGGGCAAAGCGATTGTTGGAGAGCCAGCGGTTAAGCACGGCGGTGTGATGTGAAACGGGGGGGATGTTACGATTGCGGGAAAAGGACTCTTACTTTCGGATATGACCACGTTAGTAAGTAGTAATGCATCATGGACCTCATCATGAGTCAGTAGTCGTAGTATCACATGTAAACGGTACTATGACTCATTCCTAGGATAGCTGTAGTAGGGTTTGAGCTACTTACGCTACTCGTCGTCTCGGATTGGAGAGGAGCTTTAAAGCATCCTCGTAAATGTATAAATAGTGGCTCGGGAAGACCAAGATATGCCATCTTGGTCTTCTTCAATCACCACTCTCTTCTCATCTCATTCTCGCGTGTTCGCTTGTCTCGTGTTGAGCAAGTCGTCTTATCGATCGTCGGAATACCTAGTGGCACGACTTGCCCTAGTGTACCTTTGGATCACGTGCCCCGTCAAGCGCCGTGTATCCCGTGATCAGGTCATGTGACCTCGACGGAATATTCGCTAAGTTGTGAACGCCCTTTCGCAGTCCAAGTCGGACTAACGCCAGTGGTGGCGTTACATTAAGACCAAGATCTACTCATCGTGGCGTTCACAACTCGAGACCAGTGGAGGAATTTTCAGACCTACTCCCTCGAACGTAGGGGAGACCGCAATGTACCAACACAATTTTTAGGAGCCGCTCGGTGGAGAGAGTATCACGGAGAAACCGGATACTTCGTAGACTTCGCATCAGGGCCAACCCGATATCGCCCAGTTGAGTTCAATTTCGATCAGTTGTGCTGGGTTGAGATTATGTGGAACCTGATAGACAACCGATACGACGCAGTACAACCAGCAGGGAGAAACTATAACTGCAACATCGACTCCAGAAACCTACCCACGCGAGAAGAGTGGGGACGCATCGACGGACAACCAGAACAAGAACCTAGCACATCCGAACCAAGAACCCCCGCCCCGTCTGAAACTAGCGGAGACGACAAAGAAACAGATGGTGAAGACGAATCCGAAGTAGGGGAAATAATACAAACAGCTGAGTCCCTACGCATCAACGAACCTGAAAACATCGAAGTCCATTCCCCAGCAGAAATGGCCACCGTAATGACAACCCAAGTAGACCAGGCTCTCGAGGAAGCCAGAAGAATCACAGAAGAGGCAGAATCCTATCTACGCCCCATCAACCCAACGACAGGACATCGCATGACCGCAGACGATGCGGCCATCTTCAGAGCAGTAGGACCAGACGTCCCTGATCCCCCACCAGGAGCAGGAGGACCCGCACAACCCAGAAGACCCGGAGGAAGCTTCGGCCAAGGACCACCAGGAGGCGGAAGACCCCCATTCGGAGGACAGCAACCTCAATTCGGGGGAGGAGGAGGAGGAGACCCTTTCGGTGGAGGACCACCACCGCCACCACCACCAGCAGCAGGACCGGCACCAGGTGCACCACACGGGACGGATAAACTAGTGGGAGAACCCCCTAACATCTTCGACGGAAATCGAGATGAGTACGAGTCGTTCCTCACGCAGTGGCACATTTACTGGGGGCAAAACTCAGAAGCGCCGATCATGACCAATGTCTATCGGCGATGCCTACTCTTCCTAGGCTTTATCAAAGGACCACGGGTGTCAAATTGGACGCTCGGATTCCTCCAATGGCTCAACAACGAGCTGCACCAAGGGTGAAACAGATACAACCCATTTTTGTGGGACACGCTAACGGCTGGATTCTTGGACCGGTTCTCGAACGTACTCGAGCAGGAGCAGGCACAAGCCACACTGGCCAAAGGATTCAAAATGATCGATGACAATATTGACTCGTACGTCACCAACTTCGAGCAGTTAGCACGTAAGGCTGACTATCGCCTCAATGACCGCCAAACCCTGGACCGATTCATGGCGGGCCTCCTGAGGACCCTATTCACCAAAATCTACGAGTTGGACAATCCACAAACTTTCAACGAATGGAAGGAGGCAGCGTTGCGCAGACAGAAGCAATACATCCACCTACGCGCCCGACTAGGACTCACCACCGCGCCTCGTAACAACCCGCCACCGCGACCACAACAAAACCGCGGATACGCCCCGCAATGGGCACCACCAAGGTTCCCACCACCACGCTACGATCCAAACGCTATGGATACGTCGGCAGATCGAACCCGCGCGCGTCTTGTGGAAGTAGGAGACCCAAACCGCGGGAATCAACGACCACCGTTCCCGCCAAGAGGAGGACCAGGGCAAAACCGAGGAGGCGGACAGCGTCGCGACATGAGGGAAGTCATTTGTTACAACTGTAACAACCAAGGCCACTTCTCACGAGACTGTACACGCCCCAGAAAGCCAAGGCAACAGTTCCAACCCCGCGCGAGCACTAGTCGCAATACGGAAACCAGCTACTACGACCAGGAGCCGGTAACCGCACGTCGTGCAGAGGCCACACCAGAAGAACAGGCTAAGGGATGGATGGAGACGCTGAGGGGAGCTAGTGACAAGGTTAAAGACCTCGTATTCAAGGATCTCTGGACCCAAGAGGGTTTTCAGGACGCCTGAACCCATCGGCCTGGGTGAGGGCAGTCAATTGTAACTCTGTAATCATGACTCGCTACCGTTCGCTTAGAATTCCAGTCTCGATTCGCACCAGTTACTCCATGGCCGACATTAAAGGGCTCGTAGACTCTGGAGCCACCGACAACTTTATAAGACCCGCATTCGCCAAACGAATGGGCCTTGGGCTACAAACCCTTGAGAAACCGAAAAAGATATGGAATATAGATAACACCGAAAACAAAGCTGGGTCTATTACACATTTCATCGACCTGGATGTCCAAACCAACAATGTCTCCAAGGTTATGAGATTCCTAGTAACCGACATAGGCAACGAAGACCTTGTCCTCGGATATCCCTGGCTAGCCACCTATGAACCCACCATCAGCTGGGCACATGCCACCATCCACGAAGGAGCCCTCCCGGTGGTGCTCAGATCCATCAACCCCGCAGAACCCCAAACCACCATCGCAAGTGCAATGACCCAAGAAGAAGCAGAAGACGTAGTTCGAGAGCTCGAGGAGGAGTGCCAGATACGCACCACGGCCACTGAACTCGCCATAGCCGCTAACCAAAACACAGTAGTCGCAGAACTCCCCGAACCATACCAACGGTTTGCGAAGATCTTCAGCGAGGAAGCATCCCACCAGTTCCCTCCCTCGCGACCATGGGATCACGCAATCGATTTCAAACCAGGCACACCCTCCAGCATCGACTGCAAAGTCTACCCAATGTCACAAGACGAAGATGGGCAACTACGCGAATGGCTGGACGAACAACTCAAATTGGGCTACATCCGACCCTCCAAATCACCCTACGCCTCGTCATTCTTCTTCATTAAAAAGAAAGACGGAAAGCTAAGACCAGTACAAGACTATCGACGGATCAACGCCTGCACGGTGCGCAATCAGTACCCACTACCCCTCATGTCAGAACTCATCAACGACCTGGGAAATGGACACATCTTCACCAAACTTGACGTCCGATGGGGATATAACAACATACGCATCAAGGAGGGCGACGAGTATAAAGCAGCATTCAAAACGAAATACGGACTATTCGAACCATTGGTTATGTACTTCGGACTCACGAACTCACCGGCAACTTTCCAAAACATGATGAACGACATTTTGGGTGACACTATTCGTGTCTTCGCAGCCATGGGAACTATCATCCGCGTTTACATGGACGACATCGGCATCACAACACTAGAACATGCAGGCCTTCAAGCACACATCGATGCCATCTGCGCCGTACTCCAAGTTGCATTAGACCACGACCTCTACTTCAAACCATCCAAATGCACCTTCCACCAACCGCGAATGGATTACCTGGGGGTAATTCTTGAAAAGGGGGTGACCCGCATGGACCCGGTAAAAATTGCTGGCATACGAGACTGGCCCACACCCACGAAAGTACGTGACGTACGCTCCTTTCTGGGCTTCTGCAATTTTTACCGCCTCTTCATTCGCGGTTTCGCCACGTATGCGCGAGCTCTCAACAAACTCACATGCAAAGACACGGAATGGATGTGGGGCAAAGATGAGGAGAATGCCTTCCAGAACCTTAAATGCCTAGTCACCAGTGAACCGGTACTCGCACACCCCATGCTCACGGACCAGTTCGAACTTGAGGTAGACACGTCCGGATACGCAGTAGGTGCAGTACTCCTACAAAAGAAACAAGACAGAAAAAGACACCCCCTCGGATACTTTTCGGCCACCCTGAACGAAGCGGAATGCAACTACGACATCTACGACCTAGAACTCCTAGCAATCGTCAAAGCACTGCGACACTGGAGACTGTTCCTGGCAGGATCCCCGCACAAGATCAAGATCTTCTCGGACCACCTTAACCTCACACACTGGAAGACACCGCAAAAGATAAGTCGTCGCGTAGCTCGAGAGGTCCTGGAACTCATGGAATACAACTTTGAGATCCACCACATCAAAGGAACCAACAACGGCCGCGCGGATGCCCTATCACGGAGACCCGACTACGACCGAGGAGAGAGAGACAACGAAGGGGTCGTCGTCCTGCCGGAAAAGGTATTCATGCGAAACATCCCCACGCAATCACCAGAAACCCACGAACAAGACGAAGACACCCTACGCCCTTGGGTAGACCCGCATAAGCTTAAGAAAGTCGACGGAATCTGGTACCACCAAGGAGCATGAGTAGTCACTGGAGGACCAAAGGAAATTCGAACCGTCATTGCCAACCACCACGACCCCCCAGTCTACGGCCACCCGGGAATCAGGCGAACTGCAAGGATCATTGAACGTGACCACTGGTGGCCAAACATGCTGAAGCACGTCACCGAATACGTCCAAGGATGCACAGAATGCCAACGACACAAGGTCAACAACCGCCCCACGAAAGCCCCACTAGTACCTATCACGCCGACGCCCGATGCTAAGCCATTTGAAGTCATTGCTCTCAATTTCATCACTAAACTACCGGAGTCACAGGGATACGATTCCATCCTCACTGTAACCGACCACGACTGCACTAAAGCATCGGTATTCATTCCCTGCAACGAAGAGATATCCACAGAGGAAACTGCCGCATTGTACGTCACTCACGTGTTCAAAAGATTCGGATTACCAGCGAAAATTATCAGCGATCGCGATCCGAGATTCGCATCAAAGTTCACACGCGAATTGTGCCAAATTCTCGGCATCTATCAGAACATATCTACGGCCTACCACCCACGAACAGACGGACAATCAGAGCGCACCAATCAGTGGCTGGAACAATATCTGCGATTCTGGACCAACGAACGTCAAGACAACTGGGCGCAATTCCTACCAATGGCAGAGTTCGCGCATAACAATTGGCCACACGAGGCAACAAGGAAGTCCCCGTTCTCGCTCATGATGGGATACGACCCGCGCGCTGATTGGATCGATAAGCCATCTCCAATCCCACAGGTACTCACGCAACTCCAGCAATTCCGAGAAGCACGGAAAGAGGCCCAAAACCTTATCAAAAAGGCACAATCGCTGTGGATCAAACACCGAAACACGCCCAAGTACCAGGTTGGAGATCAAGTGTGGCTGGAGGGACGACACCTCCGGACCAATCAACCAACCGCCAAGTTAGCGGCACGACGACACGGCCCATTCAAAATCACACGTGTCCTATCACCGGTCAATTACCAACTGGAACTTCCCACGCAGTGGAGTATTCACCCCGTGTTTCACATCAATTTACTCACACCTTATCGCGAGACGCCCATGCATGGGGAAAACTTCCAGCGTCCACCACCGGATCTAGTGGATGGCGAAGAGGAGTATGAAGTGGAGCGCATTCTAGACTCCAGAAAGTTCGGCCAGAGCAAGAAATTGCAATACCTTGTGAAATGGAAGGGGTACTCCGATTCGGAGAACCAGTGGATCGACGAAAGTGACGTATTTGCTGACGAAGCCATAGCAGAGTACAAGCGGGACTTAAATCAAAGAAAGATACATATAAGGCGAGGACGAACCACACCTCAACCCCCATCTCTTCACACTGGACGCTTCACTACAATCCACATGTCTTTTCCCACTTCCTCCTCTGCCTCCCCTCTCACTCCCCGACTCATCGACAACCTCACCCATCAAGAACTCTGCGAGGCCCTTGCTTCCGCCCAGTCGATCATCGACATCGAGGAGCCCGACCAGCCAGCCACCTACTGGCTCCTCAACAGCAACGGGGACCGACTCAACACCGCGCCGTACACCGAAGCCGAAATTGCTCGGCTTCGTGCAGCTGTCGGACTCTTTGCGAGTCCCCCATCTCGACCTCTCCCCATCCGGGTCGAGTACAAGCAGGAAGAGAACGCCGGCGACTCTGAGGTGGCAAGAGTGGATGAGGACAAGGGACTGGAGAACCTCAGCAGGAGCCTGGGAACGACGACAGCTAGCAGTAGCGGTGGCCAAGAGGGCCTGCATCCTCCACTGACGCCGACAATACACCGAGACGCTGAAGGAGCAGTGTACAAAGCAGTGGAAGGACCGCTGAAGGAATGGTACCCAGTTGAGCAACCTTATCTCATCACGGCCACCGATTCTGACGACCCCCGTGAAACACCGTACGCCTGCAACACCACGGGCCGGCCCATCTATCGTGGTGGAGTCGTAGTCGATTCTGAGACCTCCCCTATGCCTGCCGTCCGCCTCCGCTATCTAGGAGGCACCTCATGGTCCGCCCCACATGGTTACAGACACAATCGCGGGGCCGACTTTATCCATTATCCTATCACCGACACGCAAGGAGTAACCCGCCAGGCCACGTACGTCCAAGTAATCGCCAGCCCAGACCCTATCGTGCTGGGCCTCATTGACGACAGTGACAAGGTATACAGTCGCCCACTCTACACCGAGCCTCAAGTTCGAGAAGCAGGCAAGCCCCACTACTCGCCAGAAGACCTATTCGCCCTCGTTGGAGGGCACAGTAACCAACACCGGGTGGACCGAGCGATCAACGAGTTGCAGGATGTCGGACTTAAAGCTGAGTTGGTTCGATTCCGCGCCTACCAACACGAGGCTGAAAGAATGGAGCAACGGCTTCATGCCTTGGCGCAGGCGCTCGGTGGGGTGCAGTCGGAGTTGGCCCGCTGCAAGTTTAGATTGGAAATGGCGAATGTACTAGATCGGATTACGGAGAGGCAGGAGGCTTGGGTAGGAGGGGTAGGCCCCACTCGGCGCCGTGGGCGTCGCAGCTGAAAAGGGGGTGGTGTTACGATCGCGGGAAAAGGACTCTTACTTTCGGATATGACCACGTTAGTAAGTAGTAATGCATCATGGACCTCATCATTAGTCAGTAGTCGTAGTATCACATGTAAACGGTACTATGACTCATTCCTAGGATAGCTGTAGTAGGGTTTGAGCTACTTACGCTACTCGTCGTCTCGGATTGGAGAGGAGCTTTAAAGCATCCTCGTAAATGTATAAATAGTGGCTCGGGAAGACCAAGAAAAGCCATCTTGGTCTTCTTCAATCACCACTCTCTTCTCATCTCATTCTCGCGTGTTCGCTTGTCTCGTGTTGAGCAAGTCGTCTTATCGATCGTCGGAATACCTAGTGGCACGACTTGCCCTAGTGTACCTTTGGATCACGTGCCCCGTCAAGCGCCGTGTATCCCGTGATCAGGTCATGTGACCTCGACGGAATATTCGCTCAGTTGTGAACGCCCTTTCGCAGTCCAAGTCGGACTAACGCCAGTGGTGGCGTTACAGGGGACGTCCACCCGAAGAGAGCCCCGATAGATGGGGCGACCCACAGTGTCGAGAGTGTAGGGCATTTCGCGGGGGTTGTCAGAATCGGTGGTGCTGATAATGAAGGGGTGCTCATCTGGGTACCACTCCTTCAATTCGCGCTCTGGCTGTTCTTGAATTTGGCGCGCATCATCTCGTCGAATAATTTCCTCCTCTTGAGGATCCTCGTTCTCCTTGTTGCTGCCATCGCGAGCTGCTCCATCCTCCACCTCTCCGCGGTTACCTTCCACTCCTCCCATCGCATCATGTTCGGGTTCTTGGTCTTCGACGACCCAGTGCTCCACTCGAACCGGGAGAGGTCCCGGTGAGGAATCCGCACTGTCTCGGAGAGCTGTGCGAAGCCTATCAACTTCGGCCTGCGTATAAGGTGCGATGTTGAGGTGCTGGCCTTTGGCGTCGAGGAGCCAGTAGGTGGTGGGTGCGTTGGGGTCGTCGAGGTCCTCGATGGGTGCGAGGTTGTTGATGGCGGCGGTAAGCTCGGCGTGTGTGAAGGATCCTCCGAGGCCGGAGGCGATAGCAGGAGAGGATGAGAAGCGGGAAGAGGACATTGCGTGTTGTGAGTGGGCTCCAGGGTGGACGAGTGATGGGGACTTATCGTTGCTTGGACTGCTTATATGCGCTCTAGCGAGGGTTGAACTCCGTTCGTACTCCGCTATGGCTTCGTCAGCAAAGACGTCATCCTTATTGACCCACTGGTTCTCCAAGTCGGGGTATCCCTTCCATTTCACGAGATACTGTAATTTCTTGTTCCGGCCGAACCGTCTGGAGTCTAGAATGCGCTCCACTTCGTACTCCTCTTCTCCATCCACTAGATCCGGTGGTGGGCGCTGGAAGTTTTCCCCATGCATGGGCATCTCACGATAGGGTGTGAGTTGTCACGATCCCCCGATCGTACCATCGATAAAAGAATCGTGTCTCAAGAAGTGTTCTATGTTTCCATATCTCGTGCTCTGCTTCGTTGTCTGATGCTTCGGAATGTTCCGGTTTCATTTCTAGGAAGTAGTACTGCGGCTCACATGATCTTACTGCGGGTCATGTGACTCAGGAAAAGTGATTGCGTGTCCCTCAAAGAAAACTAGTAAAAATACCAGAAAAATAAGATTCCTGTACAGTATAAGTAGGACCTGTAGGGTAGCTTGTATTCCCTTGTCCTAGTCTTGTCTTCTGTTGCCTCTACTTCGAATCCAAGTCTGCTCCATTCGATTGTGCTCGGGTTGTGCGCAAGTCGTCTTATCTAATCAGCCACTCTCCCACACAACCCGGTATCGAGCCCGGGCCCTGCGCGTACTCGTTTGCGACTAACTCGGTGTCAGTCCGAGCTCTAGATCGTGAAATGAGTAAATCGATGTGGAACACCGGGTGAATACTCCACTGTGTGGGAAGTTCCAGTTGATAATTGACCAGTGAGAGCACCCGTGTGATCTTGAAGGGGCCATGCCATCGTGCCACTAGTTTAGCCGTTGGTTGATTGGTTCAGAGGTGTCGTCCTTCCAACCATACTTGATCTCCGACCTGATACTTGGGTGTGTTTCGGTGTTTAATCCACAGTGATTGTGCCTTTTTGATAAGGTTTTGGGCCTCTCTTCGTGCTTCTCGGAATTGTTGGAGTCGCGTGAGTACCTGTGGGATTGGGGATGGCTTATCGATCCAATCAGCGCGCGGGTTGTACCCCATCATGAGCGAGAACGGGGACTTCCTTGTTGTCTCGTGTGGCCAATTGTTGTGTGCGAATTCCGCCATGGGTAGGAATTGTGCCCAGTTATCTTGACGCTCGTTGGCCCAGAACCTCAGATATTGTTCTAGCCATTGATTGGTGCGTTCCGATTGTCCATCTGTTCGTGGGTGGTACGCCGTGGAGATATTCTGGTAGATGCCAAGGATTCGGCAGAGTTCTTGTGTGAATTTTGATGCGAATCTCGGGTCGCGGTCACTGATGATTTTTGCCGGTAGTCCGAATCTCCGGAAGATATGGGTGACGTACAGTGCAGCCGTTTCCTCCGCGGATATCTCCTCGTTACAGGAGATGAACACCGATGCTTTGGTGCAGTCGTGGTCGGTTACGGTGAGAATGGAGTCGTATCCCTGTGATTCCGGTAGTTTAGTGATGAAATCGAGAGCAATGACTTCAAATGGCTTAGCGTCGGGCGTCGGCATGATAGGTACTAGCGGGGCTTTCGTGGGGCGGTTGTTAACCTTGTGTCGTTGGCATTCTGCACATCCTTGGACGTATTCGGTAATGTGCTTCAGCATGTTTGGCCACCAGTGATCTCGTTTGATGATCCTTGCGGTTCGCTTGATTCCCGGGTGACCGTAAACTGGAGGGTCGTGATGGTTGGCAATGACAGTGCGGATTTCCGTTGGTCCTCCAGTAACTACTCGCGCGCCTTGATGGTACCAGACCCCGTCGACTTTCTTGAGTTTGTGCGGGTCTATCCACGGGTGTAGAACGTCTTCATTTTGTTTGTGGTTTTCTGGTGTTTGCGTGGTGACGTTGCGTATGAATACTTTCTCCGGTAATACGATGACTCCTTCGTTGTCCCTCTCTCCTCTGTCGTAGTCGGGTCTCCGTGAGAGGGCGTCTGCCCGGCCGTTGTTGGTGCCTTTGATGTGGTGGATCTCGAAATCGTACTCCATCAGTTCCAAGACTTCGCGGGCTACTCGGCGACTTATCTTTTGTGGTGTTTTCCAATGTGTGAGGTTGAGGTGGTCCGAGAAGATCTTGACCTTGTGCGGTGAGCCTGCTAGGAATGGTCTCCAATGTCGTAGTGCCTTGACGATCGCCAGAAGTTCCAAATCATAGATGTCGTAGTTGCGCTCTGCTTCGTTCAGGGTGGCCGAGAAGTATCCGAGTGGGTGTCTCTTTCCATCTTGTTTCTTCTGTAGGAGTACCGCGCCTACTGCGTATCCCGATGCATCTACCTCGAGTTCGAATTGGTCCGTGAGTGTGGGGTGTGCGAGTACCGGTTCGCTGGTGACTAGGCGTTTGAGGGTTTGAAAAGCGGTTTCTTCGTCTTTGCCCCATGTCCATTCTGCGTCTTTGCGTGTGAGTTTGTTAAGAGCTCGTGCGTACGTGGCAAAACCACGAATGAAGAGGCGGTAAAAATTGCAGAAGCCCAGGAAGGAGCGTACGTCGCGTACCTTCGTGGGTGTGGGCCAGTCGCGTATGCCTGCAATTTTTACCGGGTCCATGCGAGTCACCCCCTTTTCAAGAATTACCCCCAGGTAATCCATTTGCGGTTGGTGGAAGGTGCATTTGGACGGTTTGAAATAGAGGTCGTGGTCTAATGCGACTTGGAGTACGGCGCAGACGGCGTCAATGTGTGCTTGAAGGCCTGCGTGTTCGAGTGTTGCGATTCCTATGTCGTCCATGTACACTCGGATGATCGTTCCCATTGCCGCGAAGACTCAGATTGTGTCGCCCAGGATGTTGTTCATCATGTTTTGGAACGTGGCCGGTGAGTTTGTGAGTCCGAAGTACATAACCAGTGGTTCGAATAGTCCGTATTTTGTCTTGAATGCTGCTTTGTACTCGTCGCCCTCCTTGATGCGTACGTTGTTGTATCCCCAGCGGACATCAAGTTTGGTGAATATGTGTCCGTTTCCCAGATCGTTGATGAGTTCTGACATGAGGGGTAATGGGTATTGGTTGTGCACCGTGCAGGCATTGATTCGTCAATAATCTTGCACCGGTCTTAGTTTCCCGTCCTTTTTCTTGATGAAGAAGAATGATGACGCATAGGGCGACTTCGAGGGTCGGATGTAGCCTAGTTTGAGTTGCTCGTCCAGCCACTCGCGCAATTGCCCATCTTCGTCTTGTGACATTGGGTAGACCTTACAATCGATACTGGGGGGTGTGCCGGGCTTGAAGTCGATGGCGTGGTCCCATGGTCGCGAGGGTGGAAAGCGATGGGATGCTTCCTCACTGAAGAGCTTTGCGAAACGTTGGTATGGCTCGGGGAGGTCTGTGACGACCGTATTTTGATTAGCGGCTATAGCGAGTTCCGTGGCTGTGGTACGTATCTGGCATTCCTCCTCGAGTTCTCGGACTACGTTTTCCGCTTCCTCCTGGGTGATTGCACCAGCGATGGTGGTCTGTGGTTCCGCGGGGTTGATGGATCGAAGTACTACTGGGAGTGCTCCTTCGTGGATGGTGGCATGTGCCCAGCTGATGGTTGGCTCGTACGTGGCTAGCCAGGGGTATCCGAGAACGAGATCTTCGTTTCCTATATCGGTGACTAGGAATCTCATGACCTTGGAGACATTGTTGGTCTGTACGTCTAAGTCAATGAAGTGCGTGATGGACCCAGCTTTATTTTCCGTATTGTCGATATTCCAGATCTTTTTGGGTTTCTCAAGGGCTTGTAGCCCAAGGCCCATGCGTTTAGCGAATGCGGGTCTTATGAAGTTGTCAGTGGCTCCTGAATCTACGAGCCCTTTGATGTCAGCCATGGAGTAATTCGTGCGAATCGAGACTGGAATTCGAAGAGAACGGTAGCGAGTCATGATTACAGAATTACAATTGACTGCCCTCACCCAGGCCGATGGGTTCAGGCGTCCTGAAAACCCTCTTGGGTCCAGAGATCTTTGAATACGAGGTCTTTAACCTCGTCGCTTGCTCCCCTCAGTGTCTCCATCCACCCCTTAGCTTGTTCCTCGGGCGTGGCTTCCGCGCGGCGTGCTGTTACCGGCTCTTGGTCGTAGTAGCTGGTTTCCGTGCTGCGGCTTGTGCTTGCACGGGATTGGAATTGTTGCCACGGTTTTCTGGGGCGTGTGCACTCTCGTGAGAAGTGGCCCGGGTTGTTACAGTTGTAGCAGATAACTTCCCTCATGTCACGATGCTGCCCTCCTCCTCGATTCTGTCCTGGTCCTCCCCTGGGTGAGAACGGTGGTCTTGGATTTCCGCGGTTTGGGTCCCCTACTTCTGCAAGGCGCGCGCGGGTTCGGTCTGCCGACGTGTCCATGGCATTTGGGTCGTAGCGTGGTGGCGGGAACCTTGGTGGTGCCCATTGCGGGGCATATCCGCGGTTGGGCTGTGGTTGCGGTGGCAGGTTGTTACGAGGTGCGGTGGTGATCCCTAGTTGAGCGTGCAGGTGAATATATTGCTTTTGTCTGCGCAGTGCTGCTTCCTTCCATTCGTTGAAGGTTTGCGGATCGTCCAGTTCGTAGATTTTGGTGAATAGGGCCCTCGGGAGGCCCGCCGTGAATTGGTCCAAGGTTTGGCGGTCGTTGAGGCGATAGTCAGCTTTTCGCGCTAACTGCTCGAAGTTGGTGACGTACGAATCAATATCGTCACCGATCATTTTGAATCCTTTGGCCAGTGTGGCCTGTGCCTGCTCCTGCTCGAGTATGTTCGAGAACCAGTCCGAGAATCCGGCCGTTAGCGTGTCCCACAAAAATGGGTCGTATCTGTTTCGCCCCTGGTGCAGCTCGTTGTTGAGCCATTGGAGGAATCCGAGCGTCCAATTTGACACCCGCGGTCCTTTGATAAAGCCTAGGAAGAGTAGGCATCGCCGATAGACATTGGTCATGATCGGCGCTTCTGAGTTTTGCCCCCAGTAAATGTGCCACTGCGTGAGGAACGACTTGTACTCATCTCGATTTCCGTCGAAGATGCTAGGGGGTTCTCCCACTAGTTTATCCATCCCGTGTGGTGCACCTGGTGCCGGTCCTGCTGCTGGTGGTGGTGGCGGTGGTGGTCCTCCACCGAAGGGATCTCCTCCTCCTCCTCCAAATTGAGGTTGCCATCCTCCGAATGGAGGTCTTCCGCCTCCTGGTGGTCCTTGGCCGAAGCTTCCTCCAGGTCTTCTGGGTTGTGCGGGTCCTCCTGCCCCTGGTGGGGGGTCAGGGACGTCTGGTCCTACTGCTCTGAAGATGGCCGCGTCGTCTGCGGTCATGCGATGTCCTGTCATTGGGTTGATGGGGCATAGGTAGGATTCCGCCTCCTCCGTGATTCTTCTGGCTTCTTCGCGAGCTTGGTCTTCTTGGGTAAGGGTTGTGGTGGCCATGTCTGCGGGTGGGTGTATGTTGATGTTCTCAGGTTCGTTGATACGTAGGGACTCAGCTGTTTGTATTATTTCCCCTACTTCGGATTCGTCTTCGCCATCTGTTTCTTCATCGTCTCCACTAGTTTCGGACGGGGCGGGGGTTCTTGGTTCGGACATGCTGGGTTCCTGTTCTGGTTGTCCGTCGATGTGTCCCCACTCTTCTCGCGTGGGTAGGTTCCTGGAGTCGATGTCGCAGTTATAGTTCCTCCCTGCGGGTCGTACTGCGTCGTATCGGTTATCTATTGGGTTCCACGTAATCTCAACCCAGTACAAGTGATTGAAATTGAACTCAATGGGGCGATATCGGGTTGGCCCCGATGCGAAGTCTACGAAGTATCCGGTTTCTCCACGATACTCTCTCCACCGAGCGGCTCCTAAGAATTGTGTTGGTACGTTGCGGTCTCCCCTGCGTTCAAGGGAGTAGGTCTGAAAGTTTCTCCACTGGTCTCGAGTTGTGAACGCCACGGTGAGTAGATCTTGGTCTTAATGTAATGCCACCACTGGCGTCAGTCCGACTTGGACACGAAAGGGCGTTCACGACTTAGCGAAATATCTCTTCGAGGTCATGTGACCTGATCACGGGATACACGGCGCTTAACAAGGCACGTGATCCAAAGGTACACTAGGGCAAGTCGTGCCACTAGGTATTCCGACGATCGATAAGACGACTTGCTCGGGACGAGACAAGCGAAGCACGCGTAAAGAGAAGAGAATAGAGTGGTGATTAAAGAAGACCAAGATGGCGTATCTTGGTCTTATCGAGCCACTATTTATACATGTGAGAGGATACTTTAAAGCTCCTCTTGAACCTGAGACGACTAGTAGCAAAAGTAGCTCGAACCCTACTACAGCTACTACTGGGAATGAGTCATAGTATCTAGCATGTGATATTACGACCGCTGACTGATGCGATAAGTCCATGACACATTACTACTTACTAACGCGGTCATAGTCGTAAGTAAGAGTCCGTTCCTCCCGAGCCGCGACACTAAAGACCATACCACTCCTGGTGGTGGTGATGACCTACCACCTGAGCCTCCTATTATCAAAGGGAGAAGCACTCCCCAGCTGGCCACTGGACCCCTCCTAGTACTTATACTAGAGGGATTGGATCACAGCTACCTCCACCTTTTGTTACGATCAAGCGGTGGGCTCACGTCCGCAACGCTACCACTTTGTTGTAAATCCTGAGTCCGGAGGGAATCACCTGACTACGCTTAGTCAGCGATTCAAACGTCGTTACCAGAGGTAAGAACTGGGGCTCTGCAGAGCAGAGGAGAGGAGAGGTGGCTAAAGTCTGTATTGAACAAGACTAGAACGAAGAATACAGGGGGTACTACAGGCTCTTTAAATACAAGTACAGGATATTTGTTTTTCTGGTATTTGTCTATATTTTTACTAGGAAGTGCAGCAGAGAATATTCAGATAGAAAGAGAAGCAGAATGTGAAACATAGAAGCAGAATCAAAGCATTCCAGAACTGAGAAGCAGAACATTCTCAGGGAAACTGATTATCAGAGATAATCAATGGCACGATGATCATGACATATGCCCCTTTCTTGACTTGTTCATCCTCGAACAATCTTTGAACAATTTCATGACCATGGCCTTTGGGAAACTGGGTTTGTGGCCTCTTCATTGTTTTTGTGCTTGGGACCGAGGGCTTGCGTATTGTTCTTGAGTTCCCTGGTGTTGTCGGAGAGTGTGGCTAGGTTGTTGTCAGCACTTTTCAGGGCTTCGCTGGTACCTGTTGGTTGGGGGCTTCTTGGCCATTGTGTGGTTCAAGGAGCGGTGTGCAACGTGTCTTGATTTTGCATTTCAGCACTTGATATGCGTGTTTTTCAGCACAGCCATGGGGTGATGAGACCTTGGTCCTGGTTGTGGGACATCCATGTAGCGTCATGGTTCGCGAGTTTGCCTGTGGCAGGTGGTTCTTGTGCTGTGGCTGCGGATCTTCGTGCAGTTAGGCGACATTGGGGGTGGTGTTTGTGTCGGGTTTGAGGGCTGCGTGGCAACCTTCGCGATGTTAGAATGTGTGGTCGTCAGTGTAGCGTGTGCTGGGTGGTGGCCGTGGTGAGTGCATCGGGGTTGCATGGTTGTTCGATCATGCAATGATTGATTTTGTTCAGAAGTTGGTCATGCAGCCATCTGTGCAGCAAGCATGGGGTGGTGGGTTTGGCGATGTCATCTGGGTTCCCAGGGTGATCGAGGGCATGGTGTTGGTCTAGTCTCATCGAAGAAGCAGTGTTCGGCCTTGAAGCTGAGGTCAAAACCGAGACCTGCGAGGTTTTCACTCCCCTCCTAGGACTGTTGTCTTCCACGACAACCAAGGGAGGCTGGAAAATGGGGCTGGCTAATGGGAGCAGGTAGAAAATGGGCACAAGGGACGGAAAGTCGGTGTGTGGCAGAGGCATGGAGAACGAGCAATGGCCAAGGGTTGCGACCAAGGTCAAAGTTGGTTTCGAGAAGGTGGCGTCGTGCAAGAGAATTGCATGAGAAAGGACTGTGGGCGATTGAAGGTCAAAGCGTGAGGGCAGCCCGGAGTGCAGTGGACCGAGGTGGAATGTGGATGTGATGGCACCGGTGATAGGGACAAGTTCCTGGGGCGGGGCAAGGATACGGGTGAGCAAGAATCGAGAGAACGGTGTGATGAGGATTCAAAAGTGCGCAGGATCGAGAGGTGTCGGAAAGTAGCACAAGACTCTTTTGTTGACCAGAAATGTCGCAGAGGCTGAGTCCAGAAGATCAGGGTCAACCGAGAGGGTGGTGAGAGGGGTTGAGGTGAGCGACTGTGGGGCACGGTGTAAGGGCAAATCGGGGTCCGTGATCGCAGGAGAGATAGCGCAAGGCAATGGGAATGGATGAGACAGGGGGGGAGAGGTAGGGCCGCAAGGTACTAAGAGGTGATCCAGACCTTCTACTGGTGATGGAACAGTAGTGGGCGATCGGTGCAGTAAGGACAGGAATGAGCAGGGCCAAGGCAACTTTTGGTCAACCGGGGTCTGTCCATCGAGTTTGGAAAACAGCAGAGGTTCATCCACAGCAGGAGTGACCAGTGAGCCTTCTGTGCATCCCGTAGTGACAGCGGCAAGGGGTTCAACTGCAGGGACAGGGGTCCGAGGCCGGGAGAGCGGTGGAAGAGAGTTGGAGCTGCAGGGCACAAGGGGATGATTGGGATCATTCACTGGTAGAGGGACGATGACTGGGCAACAGGCGAAACAATACTGTGGAGGCAATGGACGATGGTGGTGAGGCATGAACGGGGTGTGAAGGAGACTCTTGTTGGCAATGCACTCTGCAAGTGCATACAAAGGTGAGGGATTGGTTGCAGTTGCGTTGGTGTCACTCTCGAGAGTACACATGCGGGATGCAGTAGGGAGCACTCTGTCCACAACGGGACTGGTCAGACGGTTCATGTTGTCACGATCCGATCGTGCCATCAACCATCACAGATCTGCTTTACAGTCAGGCAGTTCCAAAGCTCACTTCTCTTCCACTCTTCTAGAATAAATTTGGAAAGTTCTCAGATTTCTCACTTCTCATGTTTCCAGAATCATATGTACCTTCTCATGTTTCATCTCAGAGTTTCCCTGTTTGGTTTCTGGAAAGTAGCACTGCAGAGCATGTGACTTACTGCAAGTCATGTGACTTGGATGGTGCAATGACTGCGGGATCTTAGGAAAATTATAGAAAAATACAGAAAAATAGCCAACTTGTACAGTATAAAAAGAGTCAGTAGGGTAGCTTGTATCCCCTCGTTCTAGTATTGTGATCTGTTCTCAATCCTCTAGTTCCATTCGCTTGCCGTTGTGCAAGGTCTTATCACCGAATTCGCTTGTCGTAGTACGAGGTCTTACATAATCATTTTCCGCTGCGACAACCCGGAATCGTGCCTGGGCTCTGTGACGCTACCATCTACGATCATCTTGTCGTTGAGTGAGCACTGATCATAACACATGTCAAGCAGTGGCTGGGGCAATGGATCCTCAATGGGGAGTTCGTTAACGCAGAGTGTCAATGGGGTGTAGGGTTCGAGAAGGTTGGTTTCGTCATTGTCGTCACAGAGGTTGATGATGTTGGGGAGGGGCGGGTGTTCATTGCTGTAATGCCACCACAGGGGCGTTAAGTACAACGTGTACTTCAGCAAGTCAATCGGGATTGGAAAGAGCGAACCAGTCAGGGTTCAGTTCGGTGATGAACAAGTATCACTTGGTCTCCCAGGGACACAAGGATAATAGCGGAGGTTCAGGCTCAAGCAAAAGGGCGAGCGACACAGGGGACTTGTAACGCCACCACCGGCGTTAGTCCGACTTGGACACGAAAGGACGTTCACGACTTAGCGAATATTTCCTTCGAGGTCACGTGACCTGGTCACGGGATACACGGCGCTTAACGAGGCACGTGATCCAAAGGTGCACTAGGGCAAGTCGCGCCACTAGGTACTCCGATGATCGATAAGACGACTTGCTCGGAACGAGACAAGCGAAGCACACGTAAGAGAAGAGAATGGAGTGGTGATTGAAGAAGACCAAGATGGCGAATCTTGGTCTTATCGAGCCACTATTTATACATGTATGAGGCAGCTTTAAAGCTCCTCCCGAATCCGTGCGACGAATAGCGTATGTAGCTCGAACCCTACTACAGCTATCCTGGTGTTGACTCATGCCCTATTGGCATGTGATAGTGACTCCTCCGCTGACTAACACTACTAGTCCATGACACATTACGACTTACTACCGTGGTCATATCCGTATAGTAAGCGTCCGTTCCCGCGATCGTGACATCACCCCCTTTTCAGCCGCGACGACCACGGCGCCGAGTGGGGCCAACTCCACCAACCCACGCTTCCTGCCTCTCCGTGATTCGATCCAGCACGTTCGCCATCTCCAGCCGGAACTTGCAGCGGGCAAGTTCCGCTTGCACCCCGCCGAGCGCCTGGGCAAGGGCGTGCAGCCGCTGTTCCATCCTTTCAGCCTCGTGTCGATACGCGCGGAATCTGGTCAACTCAGCTTTCACCCCTACGTCCTTCAACTCATTCACCGCGCGATCCGTCCGGTGTTGATTGCTGTGCCCCGCGACTAGGGGGTAGAGGTCCTCGGGGGCGTAGTGGGGCTTGCCCGCCTCCCGGACTTGCGGTTCAGCATAGAGGGGGCGACTGTATACCTTGTCGCTGTCGTCCACCAACCCGAGTACGAGGGGGTCCGGTCCCATGACGACTTGTACGTAAGTGGCCTGGCGAGTTACGCCTTGGCCGTCGGTGATTGGGTAGTGGACGAAGTCGTCCCCCCGATTGTGTTTGTAGCCGTGTGGGGCGGCACGAGAGTTACCCCCTAGGTAGCGAAGGCGGACGGTCGGCAGGGGCGCGCCCTCCGTGTCGACGACGACCCCCGCGCGGTACAAGGGGCGGCCCGTGGTATCGCATGCGTACGGGGTTTCGCGCGGGTCGTCAGTGTCGGTCGCGGTGATGATGTAGGGCTGCTCAGCTGGGTACCAGTCCCTCAAGGTTCCTTCGACTGCCTCGTACACTGCTCTTTCAGAGTCGCGAGGTGTTGCCGGCGTCGGTGGAGGACGCAGGCCCTCTTGGCTGTGGCCACCGCTAGTTGTCGCCGTTCCCACGCTCCCGCCGAGTCCCTCCAGTTCCGCACCTTCATCCACTCCTGCCATCGCAGGGTTGCCGGCGTTTTCTTCTTGGAGCTCGATCCTGACAGGGAGAGGTCGAGGTGAGGGATCTTCACTCCCTCCGAGAGCTGCACGAAGCCGAGTAATCTCGGCCTCCGTGTAGGGGGCTGTAGAAAGCCTCTCTCCGACGCCGTTGGTGAGCCAATACGTGGCGGGTTGGTCGGGGTCTTCCACGTCGATGATTGATTGGGCGTGGTCGAGGGCGTGGCGGAGCTCTTCGTAGGTGAGGCTGTCGACGAGCCTGGCAGTGAGAGGGGTGGTAGAGGCGGGAGAGGAAAAGGACATTTCGAGTGGAGTGCGGAATCCAGTGTGGTAAGATGGGGAGTAAGTCATAGCTTGTCCTCGTCTTATATGTATGCTCCTGGGGTTTGAACTCCGCTTGTACTCCGCTAGGGCCTCGTCAGCGAATACGTCATTTTCGTCGACCCACTGGTTCTCCGAGTCGGGGTATCCCTTCCATTTCACCAGGTACTGCAGTTTCTTGCTCCGGCCGAACCTTCTGGAGTCTAGAATACGCTCCACTTCGTACTCCTCTTCGCCATCTACGAGATCCGGTGGCGGGCGTTGGAAATTTTCCCCATGCATGGGTGTCTCGCGATAGGGCGTGAGTAAATCGATGTGAAACACGGGGTGAATACTCCACTGCGTGGGAAGTTCCAGTTGGTAATTGACCGGTGATAGGATGCGTGTGATTTTGAATGGGCCGTGCCGTCGTGCCGCTAGTTTAGCAGTTGGCTGATTGGTTCGGAGGTGTCGTCCTTCCAGCCACACTTGATCTCCGACCTGGTACCTGGGCGTGTTCCGGTGTTTGACCCACAGTGATTGTGCCTTTTTGATAAGGTCCTGGGCTTCTTTCCGTGCTTCTCGGAATTGTTGGAGTCGCGTGAGTACCTGTGGGATTGGGGATGGTTTCTCGATCCAATCAGCGCGCGGGTCATATCCCATCATGAGCGAGAATGGGGACTTCCTTGTCGCTTCATGGGGCCAATTGTTGTGCGCGAATTCCGCCATGGGTAGGAACTGCGCCCAGTTATCTTGACGCTCGTTTGTCCAGAACCGCAGATACTGTTCCAGCCATTGATTGGTGCGTTCTGATTGTCCGTCCGTCCGTGGGTGATAAGCCGTGGAGATATTCTGGTAGATGCCGAGGATCCGGCATAGTTCCCTCGTGAATTTTGACGCGAATCTTGGGTCGCGGTCGCTGATAATTTTCGCCGGTAATCCGAATCTCCGAAACACGTGGGTGACGTACAATGCTGCTGTTTCCTCCGCGGATATTTCTTCATTACAGGGGATGAACACCGACGCTTTGGTGCAATCGTGGTCGGTTACGGTAAGGATGGAGTCGTATCCCTGTGATTCCGGTAGCTTGGTGATGAAGTCGAGGGCGATAATTTCGAATGGCTTAGCATCGGGTGTCGGTGTGATGGGTACTAGCGGGGCCTTCGTCGGGCAGTTGTTGACTTTGTGGCGTTGGCACTCCGCACAGCCCTGAACGTATTCGGTGACGTGTTTCGACATGTTCGGCCACCAATGGTCGCGTTCGATGATCCTTGCCGTTCGCTTGATTCCTGGGTGACCGTAGACAGGGGGGTTGTGATGGTTAGCGATGATGGTGCGGATCTCTGTGAGTCCTCCGGTGACTACTCGCGCGCCTTGATGGTACCAGATCCCTTCGACTTTCTTGAGTTTGTGCGGGTCTACCCAAGGGCGTAGAACGTCTTCATCTTGTTCGTGGACTTCTGGCGTTTGCGTGGTGACGTTGCGTACGAATACCTTTTCTGGCAAGACGACAACTCCTTCGTTGTCTCGTTCTCCTTTGTCATAGTCGGGTCTCCGTGATAGGGCGTCCGCGCGGCCGTTATTGGTTCCTTTGATATGGTGGATCTCGAAGTCGTATTCCATAAGTTCCAAGACCTCTCGAGCTACACGGCGACTTATCTTCTGGGGTGTTTTCCAGTGCGTGAGGTTGAGGTGGTCCGAGAAGATCTTGACTTTGTGTGGGGATCCTGCCAAGAAGGGTCTCCAGTGTCGTAGAGCTTTGACAATCGCTAGAAGTTCCAGGTCGTAGATGTCGTAGTTGCGCTCCGCTTCGTTCAGGGTGGCCGAGAAGTATCCAAGGGGGTGTCTCTTCCCGTCTTGTTTCTTCTGCAGGAGTACTGCACCTACTGCATATCCAGATGCGTCTACTTCAAGTTCGAACTGATCCGTGAGCGTGGGGTGTGCGAGTACCGGTTCGCTAGTGACTAGGTGTTTGAGGGTTTGGAATGCCGTTTCTTCGTCTTTACCCCATGTCCATTCCGCGTCTTTGCGTGTGAGTTTATTGAGGGCTCGTGCGTACGTGG
Organism: Lactarius akahatsu; assembly: GCA_021524915.1. Classification (NCBI taxonomy): domain Eukaryota; kingdom Fungi; phylum Basidiomycota; class Agaricomycetes; order Russulales; family Russulaceae; genus Lactarius; species Lactarius akahatsu. The sequence goes on from JAKELL010000003.1 coordinate 593,924, forward strand.
CGAAGCCGCGAATGAAAAGGCGGTAAAAATTGCAAAAGCCCAGAAAGGAGCGTACGTCACGTACCTTCGTTGGTGTGGGCCAGTCGCGTATGCCAGCAATTTTTACGGGGTCCATGCGAGTCACCCCCTTTTCAAGAATTACCCCCAGGTAATCCATTCGCGGTTGGTGGAAGGTGCACTTGGACGGTTTGAAGTAGAGGTCGTGGTCTAGTGCGACTTGGAGTACAGCGCAGACGGCGTCGATGTGTGCTTGGAGCCCCACGTGTCCTAGTGTCGCGATTCCGATGTCATCCATATACACCCGGATGATGGTGCCCATGGCTGCGAAGACGCGAATGGTGTCGCCTAGGATGTCATTCATCATGTTCTGGAACGTCGCTGGTGAGTTCGTGAGTCCGAAGTACATGACTAGTGGTTCGAATAGGCCGTATTTCGTCTTGAATGCCGCTTTGTATTCGTCGCCTTCCTTGATGCGTATGTTGTTGTATCCCCATCGGACGTCGAGTTTGGTGAATATATGTCCGTTTCCAAGGTCGTTGATGAGTTCCGACATGAGTGGTAGTGGGTATTGGTTACGCACCGTACAGGCATTGATTCGTCGATAGTCTTGCACCGGTCTTAGTTTTCCGTCTTTCTTTTTGATGAAGAAGAATGACGAGGCGTAAGGTGATTTGGAAGGTCGGATGTAGCCCAGTTTGAGTTGTTCGTCCAGCCACTCGCGTAGTTGTCCGTCTTTGTCTTGCGACATTGGGTATACCTTACAATCGATACTGGGGGGTGTGCCGGGTTTGAAGTCAATCGCGTGGTCCCATGGTCGCGAAGGTGGAAAGCGGTGGGACGCCTCCTCGCTGAAGATCTTTGCGAATCGTTGATATGGCTCGGGGAGTTCTGCGACGGCTGTGTTTTGGTTAGCCGCGATTGCTAGCTCAGTAGCTGTAGTGCGTATCTGGCAATCCTCTTCGAGTTCCTGGACGATGTTCTCTGCTTCATCTTGGGTGATTGCGCCCGCGATGGTGGTTTGCGTTTCTGTTGGATTGATTGATCGAAGTACCACTGGGAGTGCTCCTTCATGGATGGTGGCGTGGGCCCAGCTGATGGTTGGTTCGTACGTGGCCAGCCAGGGGTATCCGAGGACGAGGTCTTCATTTCCTATATCCGTGACGAGGAACCTCATGACCTTTGAAACGCCGTTGGTTTGGACATCTAGATCGATGAAGTGTGTGATGGACCCAGCTTTGTTCTCCGTATTATCAATGTTCCATATTTTCTTAGGTTTTTCAAGGGGTTGAAGCCCGAGGCCCATGCATTTGGCGAACGCGGGTCTTATAAAGTTGTCGGTGGCTCCTGAGTCGACGAGCCCTTTGATATCGGCCATAGAGTAACTTGTACGAATCGAGACTGGAATTCGAAGGGAACGATAGCGAGTCATGATTACAGAGTTACAATTAACTGCCCTCACCCAGGCCGATGGGTTCAGGCGTCCTGAAAACCCTCTTGGGTCCAGAGATCCTTGAATACGAGGTCCTTGACCTCATCACTTGCTCCCCTCAATGTTTCCATCCACCCCTTGGCTTGCTCTTCGGGCGTGGCCTCCGCGCGGCGTACCGTCGCCGGTTCTTGGTCATAGTAGCCGGTTTCCGTGCTGCGACTTGTGCTAGCGCGTGGCTGGTATTGTTGCCACGGTTTCCTGGGGCGGGTGCAATCCCGTGAGAAGTGACCCGGGTTGTTGCAATTATAGCAGATGACTTCCCTCATGTCTCTGCGTTGCCCGCTTCCTCGGTTTTGTCCCGGCCCTCCTCTTGGTGGGAATGGCGGTCGTTGATTTCCGCGGTTTGGATCCCCTACTTCCGCAAGGCGTGCGCGGGTGCGGTCTGCGGACGTGTCCATTGCGTTCGGGTCGTATCGTGGAGGTGGGAATCTTGGTGGTGCCCATTGTGGGGCATATCCGCGATTTTGTTGTGGTCGTGGCGGCGGATTGTTGCGTGGTGTGGTGGTGAGTCCTAGTCGTGCGTGTAGATGGATGTACTGCTTCTGTCTGCGCAGTGCTGCTTCCTTCCATTCGTTGAAGGTTTGCGGATTGTCTAATTCGTAGATTTTGGTGAAGAGGGCTTTCGGGAGGCCCGCCGTGAATCGGTCCAGGGTTTGGCGGTCGTTGAGGCGATAGTCAGCTTTCCGTGCTAACTGCTCGAAGTTGGTGACGTACGAGTCAATGTCATCACCGATCATTTTAAATCCTTTGGCCAACGTGGCTTGTGCTTGCTCTTGTTCGAGCACATTTGAGAATCGGTCGGAGAATCCCGCCGTCAATGTGTCCCATAGGAATGGGTCGTATCTGTTGCGCCCTTGGTGCAACTCGGTGTTGAGCCATTGGAGGAACCCAAGCGTCCAGTTGGATACCCGTGGGCCTTTGATAAAGCCTAGAAACAATAGGCATCGCCGGTAGACGTTGGTCATGATCGGCGCTTCTGAATTCTGTCCCCAGTAGATGTGCCACTGCGTGAGGAAGGATTCGTACTCATCTCGGTTTCCATCAAAGATACTAGGGGGTTCGCCCACTAGTTTGTCCGTCCCGTGTGGTGCTCCTAGCGCGGGTCCCGCTGCTGGTGGTGGCGGCGGTGGTCCTCCACCAAAGGGGTCTCCTCCCCCTCCTCCTCCGAATTGAGGTTGCCGTCCTCCGAATGGGGGTCTTCCGCCTCCTGGTGGTCCTTGGCCGAAGCTCCCTCCTGGTCTCCTGGGTGGTGCGGATCCTCCTGCTCCTGGCGGGGGGTCAGGGACGTCCGGTCCTACTGCTCTGAAGATAGCCGCGTCGTCTGCGGTCATACGATGTCCGGTTGTGGGGTTGATAGGACGTAGGTGGGCTTCGGCTTCTTCGGCGATCCTTCGTGCTTCTTCGATTTCTAGGTTTTCGTGGGTGATCGTAGCTGTGGCCATTTCTACGGGGGGGTGTACGTGGATGTCTTCTGGCTCGTTTATGCGCAAAGACTCAGCTGTTTGTACGATGTCTCCGACTTCTGATTCTTCGTCGTTGTCGGTCTCTTCGTCGTCCCCACTGGTTTCGGATGGTGCGGGGGTTCTTGGTTCAGAGGTGCTAGGTTCCTCTTCTGGTTGTCCGTCTATACGTCCCCACTCTTCGCGTGTGGGCAGGCTTCGTGCGTCGATGTCGCAGTTGTAATTTCTTCCTGTCGGGCGTACTGCGTCGTATCGGTTGTCTACGGGGTTCCAGGTGATTTCAACCCAACAAATATGGTCGAAGTTGAACTCAACAGGGCGGTATCGGGTTGGCCCCGATGCGAAGTCTACGAAGTAGCCTGTTTCTCCTCGATATTCTCTCCACCGAGCGGCTCTTAGAAATTGTACTGGTACGTTGCGGTCTCCTCGTCGCTCGAGGGAGTAGGTTCGAAAGTCTCTCCACTGGTCTCGGGTTGTGAACGCCACGGTGAAAGGATCTTGGTCTTAATGTAATGCCACCACCGGCGTTAGTCCGACTTGGACACGAAAGGACGTTCACGACTTAGCGAATATTTCCTTCGAGGTCACGTGACCTGGTCACGGGATACACGGCGCTTAACGAGGCACGTGATCCAAAGGTGCACTAGGGCAAGTCGCGCCACTAGGTACTCCGATGATCGATAAGACGACTTGCTCGGAACGAGACAAGCGAAGCACACGTAAGAGAAGAGAATGGAGTGGTGATTGAAGAAGACCAAGATGGCGAATCTTGGTCTTATCGAGCCACTATTTATACATGTATGAGGCAGCTTTAAAGCTCCTCCCGAATCCGTGCGACGAATAGCGTATGTAGCTCGAACCCTACTACAGCTATCCTGGTGTTGACTCATGCCCTATTGGCATGTGATAGTGACTCCTCCGCTGACTAACACTACTAGTCCATGACACATTACGACTTACTACCGTGGTCATATCCGTATAGTAAGCGTCCGTTCCCGCGATCGTGACAGACTCAAGCGCAAAGGCAAGTCAAAGGGATTCATGAGGCAAAGACATTGTGGTATTGCACAAGAAGTCAAGTCTACCATACAAGCTAGGTAGCGTGGGACTTATATACTAGTACAGGATGTTTGCAGGAGACAAACATATGGTGCAATTATGAGTCAAGAGCACAAAAGCATGAGCAAGAGGGTGAGTCAGGAGGAATACAAGAAGATCCCATGGGACGATGCGTGCCTTAGAAATGGTCAGCAGGTCAAACAGGGCATAAAACTGGCCATCCTATCGTCGAGGCACAGGTGCGAGATAGAAGCCGAGAAGCGTGACACATTGGATCGTACCATAAAAGTATAGTGAACACAGAAGGTGAGATAAGAGGGAAAAACAAGCAGAAAGGCAATCCCGTTCGTAATTGTACAGCAAGACAGTGAAATCGTAACATAACCCCCCTGTCAGATTCGAAGTTGCCATGACTTCGACTAGTCGCTGGTGTAGTACCAATCATCCTCAACCAGTACAGTGTCTGGAATGGGTGAGGGGGGACGTGGGCAAGTATGATGACATAGGAAAAGATGGGGCCCACGCTCACCACAGTCACGACACTGCTCGTACTGGGGGCAGTGAATCTCCTCATGCCGCGCGTCGTACCGCAGGCATTTACTGCACCACCGAGGGTGGTCATCCAGGTCAACATAGGTGGGCAACATGGGTGGATGTGACGAATGAGACACACCTCATATTGATGAGTATGACTGCCGCACCACTGGCACAGCTGTTTGGTCCGTCACTGGGGGCACTGCGCGACTAAGTGGTCTGTCGACTTGCACTGGAAACATTTGTGAGGTCGCTTGCCGCTCTCCCCCTGAAGACGCGGCATCTCGCAAGGTCCTCCAGCGCATGGGGAATCGGAGTAGGGTCTGGGGAAGGTCAGGGGCATAGGTACTTCATCTGAAGTTCATCATACTTCTCGGATATCTTCGGTACTGCTCAGGCGTACTGCAATCGCTTGCGTACACTTGCGAGGTCCATATCCATATGGAACTGGTCGCGCACAAGGTCCGTCTCCATCTGTTGAATCTCCAATTCGGCTTGGCGATCGCATCCCTTCGCAGTAGGCACCCCTGAAGGCACGCCGCTTCTGCGTGGAGGCGGACATCGCGTAATTCCATCAGAACCTCGTCAATGCACATGGCTCGTGGGTCGTGGGGATGGAACATGGCAAGCTGCTGGTCCGTGATGTGCTGGGGCAGTTGTCCTTCATAGATCCCTTGCACATAGACGGACTGTGCGTAACAGGGGTGTCCTCTCCCCATAGTTCCGATGACCTCTTGGTAGTCCTTATGGTAGTAAATGAAGCGTGCAATGCGCTTCGGATATCTGGCTTCTCCGATTTTCATCGGGAAGTACAGATGAGCTAGGTAGGGGTCGTTGCAGAGGAAGGGGAGCCCCGGGTCAGCAGGGTCTTCACCGGTGGCTCCATTGTCGAGGAAGGCATATGTGGGGTCGGGCTTGACGATGCGGGGCTGTGCTGTGGGTGAATGGACATGGTCGATTCCAGGGGAGAATGGGGGAAGTGGTATGTTTATGACTGGGGGTGGCGTTCATGGTTCTGAGAAAGTAGGGATAATGGGCTCATGTATGGTTACGGGGGTGTCAATGACTAGGGGAGTGGTTGCTGCCTCTTGGGCGAGGTGTTCAAGAGTCTGGCCAAGCAGTGACAAGATGGGGGGATCTGGGCTAGGGATTACTGAGTATGGCGTACAACCCTTTGGCCATGAGGGGACACCCTGATCCTGCGATGGTATGGTTAGCTGATCAAGTATGATTTGAGACGGGGGGTGGTTGGGCACAGTAGAGACAACAGGAGTGGAGGTCATGGTAGGTGAGATGAGGGAGTGGAGTGCACAATATGAGTTCATGGGTCACCTTCTTATATCTTTCGTCCAGCCCCTTTGGCGGTAGGATTATGCCAATAGAAGTTGGCGATAAGGTCAGGTGTGTGTCAGACATTTTCAAGTGGTTCCCATGAACTATTGCTTACAGGGAATCCCTTCCACTGGACTAGGAATTGGAGCTTACGCCCTCAGCCATGGACTCTTGATCCGAGGATTTGCTCCACCTCGAACTCTTCTTCTCCGTCGATAAGGTCAGGTGGGGGTTGTGTAAAGTTCTTCCTGTGCAGTTCCGTCTCCTTGTATGGAGTGAGGAGGTTAGTGTGGAACACAGGGTGAATCTTCCATGACTTCGGAAGTTCTAACTTGTAGGATACTGCTGAGAGGGCCTTCTTGATGTGGAATGGTCCATGGCGTTTTGGGGCGAGTTTGGCTGTGGGGTAAAATGTTTTAAGGTTCGTCCCTTCCAGCCATACTTGTGCTCCTTCTTGGTAGGGGATAAAGCAGGTGCGCCCTCGCTTCATCATAAGTTCTTGGGCGTGTTTGATGCAGTCTTGTGCATGTTGTCGGAAATTGCTCATGTCTTCTAATCGCTGATCGACGGATGGGGATGTCATGGGTTTCGAAACCCAATTAGTATGTGGTTCCCATCCCATGATGAGTGAGAAGGGAGAGTGCTTTGTTGTGGCGTTGGGCCATGCATTGTGTGCGAATTGTGCCACCGGGAGGGCCTCTGCCCAATTGTCCTGTTGCACGTTACTCTAGTGGCGTAGGTACTGTTCTAGCCATTGGTTAGTCTGCTCTGACTGTCCGTCTGTTTGGGGATGATATGCTGATGAGATGTTTTGCCTGATTCCGAGGGCTTGGCACAGCTGCATCATGAATGCTGATGTGAATCGAGGGTCTCTGTCGGTGATCATCTTTTGGGGTATGCTGTAGTGGGGGTAGACATGGTGAAGGTACAGTTTGTCACGAACCTAGAAACTCGGGTCGTGACTCAGGTGTCTAAGACCGGCCTCCACTGGCCTGGGCTTACATAATCACCTTCCTAAAGGGGAAATCCGAAATCGGAGTTTGAATTTCGTACTCCGACAGTCACGTGATGTGTCACATGATCTCCCTCCATTTATCAAGTCACCTGATGACTGAGAGTCATACCATTCCTTGGATTTATCCGATTGGACTGCAGAGCAGTCAAATCATCATGACTAACTCGACTGTGGTGCAGTCGTACCACTCTGGTGATTATTCTGATTGGACTGCGGAGCAGTCATGTCATATGGTGCAATCAACTGTGGAGCAGTCGTACGATGCTATCCTGGTTTTCTCATTGGACACTATATTTAGATGTTACTGGAATGTTCTATTCCACAGTATTCCACAGCACCTGTGGGCAGACCCTAAGCCTGCCCTAAACTTATGCACAGACCATCCCTCTGGGTATATAAGCTAGCGCAATAGAACGGACAGTCCCTCAGACTGTCCACTTGTGACATCCTCCCTTTGCCTCTTCCCACCTCTAGAGCACTAGTGCCCCTTCAGCTGTCAAGCATGACTTGTCACTAAGCGCCACTTTCCCTGAGCCATCGCGCCAGTTCTGACGGTTGAGCCAAAGTGTTCCATCACAGTAGTACCTGTGCCCCACTCCGAGTTCTCCACCACCCCTGGTCTTCTGCACCCCGTCGTGATTCCCTGTCGAGTGACAGTGAGTCATCACACTTGGACAGTCTAACCCAATTAGACCTGACTCCGGGTGTTCCCAGTGTCTGACTATGACTACGACTTCTCGCAGTTTGGTCAGTGGGACGGAGATTCTGGGTTGTATTTTGAGGAAAACGACCACCAAGACCCTCGCCCCCCTCGTCGTCACTCTTCCCTCCGCTCCACCATTACTCCCCCTCAGCCCCCTCATCTCCCATCGCCCTTCACTCCCCTCGACTCCCCCTTCGGCCTTCTACAAGAGCTTGTACAAGGCTCCTCGACCGATGTACAGTACAAGTACGTCCCCACCGATGTCCGTGGGACCCCCTCCCCCCAGTTAAGGCTTCCATCGCCTGCCCCCCCCCGCCCTGCGACTCCTCCCGAAGACGAGGAGTTTGATATCCGGATGCAAGTAGCTGTCCAATCCGTCCCCTTCCGCACCCCGACACCAGAGTTGGTGTACCCCGACCCCCCTTCTGAGCCTGCCCTGTCACCGCGCCCTGAGAGCGCTCCCCCTCGCATCCTGTCTCCTCCCCCTCGCATCCCGACCCCCGACTCCCCCATCGACTACGAACACGTAGCCGAGCAAGCCCCTCCCTTCGTCAAGCGAGAGAATATTGCTCCTGCTGTTCCCCTTTTCCATCCCCCCTCCTGCCTCAATAATACAGGGGACCACCCCCACCAGTACATCGCCATCTATACTCTGGAAGGCGAGTCTTGGCGTCCCGCTTTGGAAGGACTTCGTGAGCACCTCTGTCGTATTCCCCTCGTGTCTGCTCTTGTCAGAGCCCCCCACGTCTTTCCTTCTGTTTCTCCTTTCCGTATCCCGCCCCCGCACATTTATTCTCTTCGCCCACGCCTCATTGACCCTGAACTCCACCCCAACTTCCCCGCCCTCTACGTCTGCTCGAAGGCGATCTTCGACCTCCCCTCCGTCGACCTCCCCCTTGGAAGCGTGAGATACGACTTCTGTGAAGGACTCCGGGTGGCGTTTGAACCCCTCCCCAATATAATCAGAGCTGGTTATATTGATTCCTTGGTAATGTTGGAGATTCAGGACTTTCTGGACAGACGTATTGTTACTACTTATGGACACTTGCGTTTTTCTTTTAACGGACAGATTTTTGCCCATTACCAGGGCTACTTCTTTGAGGACATTGTTCACTCAAACCCCCTTCTTCTTTCTCATTGTCTTACTCCTCGCGTTCTGGCCGACCCTTTCTCTTTTGTCCCGGCTATTCCAGACTCGCAACCACTATAAAGTACTAGTGGTATAGATTTGTTGCCTTGATCCCTGAATCGAGTGATTCAACTCAACGCGACAAGTAAGTTTCTTGTTTATTTTCTTGCGATAGGACTGTAAACCGAGTGGTTTAAGTGCCTCCAAATCCTCTTCGCATTCCCACTGACGAAGAACGAGTCCGACAAGCTCATGCGAACTTCGACACCCACAGAGACCGACAAGTCCGTCGGTATTATCCCTCAACTTCTTACTACGAACTTTCCGAGTCATCCCGCATTGACTGCTGGATGGACCCTCCCTTGGTGCTCAAGAACCTAGTCAATCTCTTCGAGTTTGGAGAGACTTGGGATCATGACACCTACAACGACTTTGTAGACGACCTCTCAGCCGTTGTCGATGCCTGCAACGACCAACTCCTGTTCTGGCACCTCTCCAACATCGTCACCGATCAACTCCTCCTTTGGACAAAGAGCAACTATCTTTGGTTCCATTACATCCCTCCCCGACGCGACTATCTTATCCGACAACTCCAGTGGGGAAATTCGATCCGGTTTATCGATCGATTCTGCCTCTCCTACGAAGAAATACAAATTAACTTCTGCAAAGTCCAAGTAGTGGACAGAGAAGGCCCTGCCCACTTGGTTATTACTGAAGGAACCGAGCTTACGTATTCCTGGAGTAGAGGTACCTGGGAAACTACCCTGACAAACCCGGACCAAAGCCTGGTCAACCCCCGCGTCTTCCAAGACCCTCCCACGGACCCCAACGACCCCGAGCTTGTAGAGCTCCTAGTAGGACGTGTTCAAGAACCCCTCAGCCTACTAGCGCGATTATCTCTCCCTGCAAGTAGCCCAGTAACCGATGAAACCAACAACGCGCAGCTGACCAGTGATGATTGGGGAAACACCACCAATCACAGTCCCTGTTGGTGCACTCAAGAAGTGTGCGTTTGCGGTTACAGACCTGACACCCCCCCGACCCCCGAAGGCATAGTACTTTGGGCCCCTGCTATCAATTACCTACCCTATAGTGATAGGAGTAGAACCCTTTAATTTGTAGAGTTACAAATTAAATTCCGAGCGTTTTTTACAAGTGTAAAAAATTGGCACCCTGGAACCCATAACGAATTGGGCTATCACCCTGGCTTCATCCCTGCGACCACCCCATCAACGTTTCCAAGCAAGAAATTCCCACATTTCTTCCCACGAAAACTCCCCAGTAATCCCAAGAAGACCTATGGGATCCTGACGCCCCCTTCGCGAAACTATTCCAATAGTTCCTGACCCAACTATCCCGAGAACCAACCAGAGCAGACCGGAAGAACCCATCTATCCGAGCATTTACCTGGCCGAACGAGGCAACCCGACTCTCCCAAGTAACCCAGTTGCAAGGCAACATTCAACAAGTAGCGACGAGGCTCAATTCTTAGAAACCCAACCCCGAGAGCTTCACTGCCATCTTCCAGAAGCCATCTTTGTCTCTGAGCAGCTACCTACCAGAACCCCCCGAGAGCTTGACATCTTCAAGCATCACTGTCGTCTCCAATACGATCAGTACCCACAGCAGACGCTAGTCCTTGCGTCTCCCCTGACCTGAGCACAGGACATTACCTCAAGCCCGTTGAACTTCCAGAACTTCTTGTGGAGAAGTAAAACTACCCTGACCCACTTTGGTATCTATGAAGAGTACCATTGGATTTGTCGGCAGCAAAGAACGAATCAACCCGATCGAGCGATCCTCCGCCCCGTGTACCAAATCTTTTATCCCTGGAACGAGACAAGTTGGAATGTCTCGTTACTCCATCGACACCCCGGTGAATGAGTGAGAGAAGAGACCTCACCTCTGACGAAAGAGATCGTATCCCTGTATACTTCCTGGACCCCTATTTTTCCCTCGTTGACGATCTCATCCACGCTACCTTCAACGATCAACCCATCACTAGTCCGGACGGCCATTTCCTGTGGGTACACGTCAATACCCAGAAGCATCTTATGGTCCAAGACTTTGAGCAAGTCTTTCCCCATATCCGAAAGGTTCGAAAGCTAGATTGGGCTATCCTTTGCAGATCCTTCAAGAAGAAGAGAGTATCCTGGTCCTTTACCCACTCTCGTTGGGTATACGGAAACAACCGAGCAGTTCGGTTTTCAGACTCTGAAGAGCAATCAGAGAGTGAGCGTTCGCTAACCCCCTTGAGTCCCTCCAACGCCCTGGATTCCGATAGTGAACAAGAAGAAGTTTCACGAATCCTTGACAACACTGCTAAAAGACTTACCGGTCTCGTATCCCGAGTAGCTTCACAACCTTCCTCCCCTCGCGTCTCCCCTGGTCCACTCCCAAGTGCACCCGGTCCCAGTCGACTTCATCGAATAGCGACTACTTCGATAAGTTCCCCCCCGAGACTACCGTCCCCACCTCTAACACATAGAGCAACGGTTCCCCCGCGATCCCGATTGCCTTCACCCCGAGTACCCCGTCTCCCAGGAATCCCTTCACAACCCCCTTCGAGATCCCTGTCGCATTCCCCTCCGAGACCCCCTGTGATAAATCCCATGGCTGCAAATCTGGCAAAAATCCTTGGTGCAGCACCTGAACCCTTTGATGGAAGACCCAACAAAGCGGAGGTGTTCTGGAATAATTTAGAGAATTATTTCCATCTCAATGGATCGATCTTTGACACTGACGACAAGAAGATCTCTGCAGCCCTGACTTACTTCAAAGCAGGCACTTCTGCAGGCGAGTGGGCCCAGGATAGGCAACGAAAAGCCTTGAACCCAACTGCAGGTGCAGTTGTTACCTTTGGAACGTGGGCTACATTCAAATCCAACTTTGACAAGCACTTTATCCCTGCGCACACGGCTTTGGAAGCCACCAACCTGATGTATACCCTAAAGATGGGTACCCGACTGTTCAATGAGTGGTACCAGGATTGGTCCACTCACACCAAGAGAAGCAGCGCGAATGAACAAACCCAGATGCATGCCTTTAGAAAGGCAATTCCCCAGGCCCTACACATGAAGCTTATGGGCATCTCTCCCCTCCCGACAACACTCGAAGATCTGGTAGACAAGGCCAGAGAGTTTGACTGCGTATATAAGTTATATGCCGATTCCATCCCGAGAAATTCCCCTTCGCGCAACAGTGGAAAAACCACTTTCGGACGAGCTGTCCTGACCGAAGACGATAGCGTTAACGTCAACGCTTCTTCATCCCGACCCAAGAAATCCCAAGGCACTCTGACCAAAGAAGAATGAAACCGGTGTTTCCAAAACAAACTGTGCCTATACTGTGGTAGCCCAGGCCACATCCTTCGAGAATGCAAGCTAAAGATGCAAAGCATGAGGGCCAGAGGTGGCTGCCCTCCCAACAATACAAGTAGAGCACGAGGCGTTTTTGTTGACGAGGACCAGGATCAAGAGGAAGCACCTTCTGATCACCCGGCTCTGGTTGGAGCCATGTATTGAGAGATACTCCCGTACTCCCCAGACGCGCATCCGCGGTCGACACCTATTAACGAGGATTTTTAGGTCCTTCCTCTGTAGCACTGTCAGATGGAAGAATGATAGCCAGCTGCGCTGTGAGCGGCATTTCCTTACTAGAGACGCTCAGCGGTTGCTACGATTTCCTCCTCTGTACGATCGCCACTATGCCTTTGCTTTCTTATCTTGCCTTCTGATTGCGTCCCCTGTGTTCGCTGTACGATTACGTTACGAGCCGACGCCTCGCGCTTCTTAGCTTCTATCTCGCACCCTGCGCCTCGGCGATAGGATGGCCAGTTTTGCGCTCTGTTGGAACCGCTGACCATTTCTGAGGCACGCGTTGTCCCGCGGGACCTCCTTGTTCTCTTTTCGATTCATCCCTTTGTTTACTCTTTTGTACCATTGACTCATAGTTGCGCCATATGTTTGTCTCGGACAAACATCCTGTACTAGTATATAAGTCGCACGCTACCTAGCTTGTACGGTAGACTTGACTTCTTGTGTAATACCACAACTGTCTTTGCCTCACGATCCCTGTTTGACTCGCCTTTGCGCTTGAGTCCCTTGTTTCGCTCGCCTTTGCGCTTGAGCCTGAGCTTCCGCTATTATCCTTGTGTCCCTGGGAGACCAAGTGATACTTGTTCACCACCGAACTGAACCTTGACCGGTTCGCTCTTGCCGATCCCGTTGACTTGCCGAAGTACACATCGTACTTAACGCCCCTGTGGTGGCGTTACATTAAGTCAAGTCTCTCACAGTGGCGACGTCTAGTCGCAGCCGAACCAAGTTTAGGCCCGAGTATATTGACCGCCTTAGTTCCGACGAATTATCGGACAGAGTAAAAGGATCCGCGGTCTGGGCAGAACATAACGGGGTTGAAGGATACTTCATCTTTGATCCCTCGACACGAACCTATCGACAGATCCACTACCTTGAGGATAGACGCCTCTGGGCATTCATCGACTACTCCTTAACAGAAGGAAGGTGGTATACTATCGGACCAGTACCCCTTACCTTGAACACCGGACCCCTAGGACCTCCTGAACCTACGGGTATTAGCATTGACCCTTCCGACACCCCATCCCCGAGCGTTTCAGTTCCAACAACCAACCTCCCATCTACAGCATTCCCATCGTACGCCATGGCTCAGCCAGGACAAGCATCCGCCAGCACTACCCTCACAAGTGGGGGAGGTGCACCCAGCGGAAGCGGGGCACCCGCCGGAGGAACCCCCGCCAGTAGTGGCGGTGGAGGTGGCGGTGGAGGTGGCGGTGGAGGCGGCGGTGGTGGTGGCAGTGGACCGGCACCAGCTGGAGGACTCGCACCAGCCCCTGGAGGCAGTGGCCGTCTAGGAGGAAACCCCCCACCTGAATTCGATGGAAGTCGCGAAAAGAGTAAGGCGTTCTTACGCGCCTTCAAGCTGTATTGCGGAATGAACCCAACCGTGGACCTACTCGCGGTACCCGGACAACGAGCCATGGCCTTCCTTTCCTACATCCGCGGACCACTTGTCGACGATTGGGTTGACGAGCAGATGAAGTGGCTCGAAGGTCAAATCGCAGCGGGAGTCCTACGAACCCAGAACAACCTCTGGAACGAGGTAGAAACTCGGTTCTTGCAGGCATATACCGACACTGCAGAACAAACGAAAGCCCGCAAGGCACTACAAAGCCTAGCCATGAAGGGCGAAGACATAGACTCCTACATCGCCCAGTTTGACAATCTCGTGACAAAGGCGGGGTATGGCCCAGACGAAGCCACAACATTGGAGTTGTTCCAAGATGGGCTCCCAAATCAGTTGGTCATCAACGCCATCCGTTTCCAGCACCCCATCACATGGGAAGACTGGAAGAGGGCAGCCCGTCTACAACAAGCCGAGTACCTGGTGCTGAAGGACCGACTCGGCAAGAACCGAACCCCACGACAAAAGAAAGGAGGGCACAACCGTGACCAATGGGTCCAAGCCCTCAGCAAGAACCGAGACCCGAACTCCATGGATGTCGGCCGGGCTCGAGCCTCTGTGGCTCTCACTGATGCCGACCGAACGCAACTTCAAAAGGAAGGGCGCTGCTTTAGATGTCGCGCCACAGGGCATATTTCACGCAACTGCCCGCAGAAGAATACTAGAATCGCCAACTCCTCCACTCAATCGACCCCCGCTGTCACCTCCGCCCCCATGCCCACTCCCGCCGTCACTACAGTCGCCGTACATTCTAACCGCGTGCTTTCGGCAGAAGAGCAAGCCGAGGCACAGATCGCGGCTATGAAGGCGCAACCTCTCGAGGTGCGGGACCTCATGGTGGAGAAGCTATTCGCAAAAGAGGATTTTCTCGACGCTTGAACCCGACGGCCTGGGCTAGAGCACTCAATATAAACGTGTACCATAGCAGATATCGATCTATGAGAATTCCAGTTCTTTTCAAATCTGCACACGCGACGGCCGAAAGACAAGTACTCCTTGACTCAGGAGCAACCGACAATTTTATCTGTGCCTCACTATTGAAGCGGCTGCAGATTGGAACACGTGACGTCACCCAACCAATACGTATTTGGAACGTGGATGGGACGCACAACCAGGATGGAGCCATCACACAATACACAGACCTAACTGTCCGCACAGGGAACGACACAAAAACACTTCGCTTCCTAGTCACGAATCTAGGAAGGGACGAAGTTATACTAGGATACCCATGGTTCTCGGCGTTCGAACCGCTGGTCAAGTGGGGCGAAGCCACGCTAAACGAAGACTTCCAGCCTGTGGTTATATCCAGCCTCGCGTCATCAGACGAAGCCATGCCTGTAGAAGCATCTATACGGGCATTGGAGACGTACCAACTTGATGAGGAGGCTTGGGAACAGCTCGAAGATGACGAGAGGGAACCGTGTATGGCGTTGGTGCGGAAGACGACGACCGCCTCGGAATTAGCTCAGCAAGAGGTGGCAAAACGGGGAGAACGTACCTTCGAAGAGATGGTACCGCCGGAATATCGATGATATCGCAAGGTGTTCGATGAGGAAGCATCCCATCGATTCCCGCCAAAACGACCCTGGGACCACGCCATAGACTTAGTGCCAAACGCCCCCACGGCCATGGACTGCAAGGTATACCCGTTGACCCAGGAAGAGGACAAAGCTCTTGGCGTTTTCCTCGCCGAACAATTAGAGCGGGGGTACATCCGACCATCGAAATCCCCTTATGTGTCACCATTCTTCTTCATAAAGAAAAAGGACGGGAAACTCCGACCAGTACAAGATTACCGCCGGTTGAACGAAGTCACCATCCGCAACCACTACCCACTACCCCTTATCCCTGAACTCATCGACAAAATTCGCGACACACGACTCTTTACGAAACTGGACATCCGCTGGGGATATAACAACATCCGGATCGACGAAGGAGACAAGTGGAAAGCCGCCTTCAAAACGAATAAAGGGACTTTTGAACCACTCGTAATGTACTTCGGTCTCACGAATTCCCCTGCCACATTTCAAGCCATGATGGACTCCACGTTTCAAGAACCAATATTAACAAATGAGGTCATCGTGTACATGGACGACATTCTCATTGCAACTATCGACGACCTCGCTCGCCACCGCGCACGGGTACACCAAGTCCTGACCATTTGTGAAGAGAACGACCTCTATATCAAACCCGAGAAATGCGAATTTGAGGTGCGGGAAACGGAATACCTCGGACTTATCATTGGACACGGGAAACTACGGATGGACCCCGTAAAAGTACGGGGTATCCGCGAATGGCAATCCCCGAAGAACCTCAAGGAGATGCGTGCCTTTATCGGCTTCTGTAATTTTTACCGCCGATTCATCAAAGGATTCTCAGCCCTTGCACGACCCCTCCACGACCTTACGAAGAAGGACACTCCATGGACTTGGGGTGCGGATCAGCAGTGCGCATTTGAGTGCATCAAAGACCAGATATGCCAGGAACCAGTCCTCCTGTCCCCCGACTTAGCAAAGCCATTCGAAATGGAGGTAGACGCATCCAACGTCGCCATTGGGGCGGTACTCAACCAACTCGGAGATGACCAGAAATTTCACCCAGTCGCATTTCACTCCGAATCACTGTCCGCGGCTGAGCGGAATTACGACATCTATGACCGAGAACTACTCGCGATAGTTAAGTCGCTCCGCGCCTGGCGCACGTATCTCGTCGGTTCCCCCCATAAGATCATTATCTACACCGACCACGCCAACCTCCAATATTGGAAGGAGCCACGAAAGATCAGTCGCCGAGTAGCGCGCGAATTCCTGGAACTATCGGAGTACGACTTCGTACTGAAGCACGTATCAGGAGTCAGAAATGGCCGCGCGGACGCCCTATCCCGAAGGTCAGATTACGCACCTGCCGACAAAGACAACAACGATGTTATCGTCCTCCCAGCGGATCGGTTCGCACGGGCAACGGAAATGTCAATGCACGACATGGACATTTGGACCCAGATCGCCCAAAACCTCGACGAGTCGCAAGTGCTGCGATGGGTGGAGCCACATAACCTCAAAAAACTTGGAGGACTATGGTGGAAAGGCGACACCCTTGTCGTTGTCGGGGACAACGATCTTAAGAGGGGGGTAATCACCTTTTTCCACGACACACCCGCGATGGGACACCCCGGAATCACGAACACTTACGAATTATTGCAACGAGACTATTGGTGGCCCAGTATGCGCAAAGACGTCGAAGAATACGTCAAGGGTTGCGCCACGTGTCAAGCCAACAAAATCAACCCACACCGACAGAAGCCACACCTGTACCCCATCACAACAGACCCAGACGCGGAACCCTTCGAAGTGGTAGCCATGGACTTTATTACGAAGCTGCCACCGTCACAGGGTTACGACTCGATCCTCACTATCACTGACCACGACTGCTCGAAGGCAGCCATTTTCATCCCCTGTAACGAAACGATCACCGCAGAAGGCGTAGCTCGGCTATACCTCCGCCATGTCTACCCCCATTACGGCATACCCCGGAAGATGATCACCGACAGAGATCCGCGATTCACATCAGCATTCATGACACAGCTGTGTAAAGCCCTAGGAATCAGGCAAAACATCTCGTCGGCATATCACCCCCAGACCGATGGGCAGTCGGAGCGGACTAATCAGTGGCTAGAACAGTACCTACGCCACTGGAGCAACGTACAACAAGACAATTGGGCAGAAGCACTCCCAGTGGCACAATTCGCGCACAACGCATGGCCCAATGCCACGACAAAGCACTCCCCATTCTCGCTTATCATGGGATGGGAACCGCGCACCAACTGGGTTAAGAAGCCCACGACTTCCCCATCCGTTGACCAACGATTAGAAGATATGGGCAACCTTCGACAACACGCACAAGATTGCATCAAACACGCCCAAGAACTCATGACGAAGCGGGGACGTACCCGCTTCATCCCTTATCAAGAAGGCGCTCAAGTGTGGCTAGAGGGGACGAACCTTAAAACGTTTTATCCCACAGCCAAGCTAGCTCCAAAACGCCACGGGCCGTTCCGTATTAAGAAGGCCCTCTCAACTGTATCGTACGAGTTGGAACTTCCAAAGTCATGGAAAATCCACCCCGTGTTTCACGCCAACCTCCTCACCCCATATAAGGAGACGGAACTACATGGGGAGAACTTCCCGCGACCTCCGCCTGACCTTATCGACGGAGAAGAAGAATTTGAAGTGGAGCAAATCCTCGGATCAAGGGTCCATGGCCGAGGGCGCAAACTCCAGTTCCTAGTACAGTGGAAAGGATTCCCCGTAAGCGACAGCTCATGGGAACCACTCGAGAACGTTCAACACGCGCCTGACCTTATCGCCGACTTCTATCGGCACAATCCTACCGCCGAAGGGGCTGGACGAAAGATATAAGAAGGCACCTCAGAAACCCCCACTCCGCATTCCTCTCTCATCTTGTTCACCATGACTTCCACTCCAGTCGTCTCCACCGTGCCCATTCGTCCCCCGTCCCAGATTATCCTTGACAATTTAACTGTACCGTCACAGGACCAAGGTGTCCCTTCGCAACCAGAAGGTTGCACGCTGTACTCTGTAGTGCCTAGTCCAGACCCCCCCATCTTGTACTTGATTGCCCCGACTCTCGAGCGCCTCGCTCGAGAAACAGCACCCACCCCGTACTCTGTATCCACTCCTGTAACCACACATGAACCCGCCAACCCCACACCTGCAGAACCACGAACTCCCCCACCAGTACCAAAAACGCCACTCCCACCATTCTCCCCTGGAGTCAACAGTATCCTGTCACCCGCCGATCCACCCCGCCGTGTCGAGCCAGACCCTACCTACGCGACCTTAGACGACGGGGGGGTCGATGACGAAGACCCGACCGACCCGGGACTTCCATTCCTCCGTAACAGTCCTGACCTCGGCCATCTTTACTTCCCGATGAGGATCGGGGAGGCTGGCTACCCGAAATCCATCGCGCGGTTTATTTACTACCGCAAGGACTACCAGGAAGTCGTCGGGACTATGGGGAGGGACCATCCGTGCTACGTGCAGACGGTCTACGTCCAAGGGATCTATGAAGGACAGTTGCCGCAACACGTCACAGATCAACAGCTGGCTATGTTCCACCCCCACGACCCACGCGCCATATGCGTTGATGAGACTTTGGCCGAGTTGGGCGACGTCCGCCTCCGCGCAGAGGTAGCACGCCTTCGGGGGTGTCTGTTGCGTAAGGACGCAGTCGCCAAGCGAGAGTCGGAGATTAGGAAGATGGAGACGGACCTCGTGCGCGATCGGTTCCACATGGAGATGGACCTCGCGAGCGTGCGCAAGCGGTTGCAGTACGCGCGGGCCGTACCAAAGATATCCGAGAAGTACGACGAGCTGCAGATGAGGTATATGCGTTCTCGACGCTCTCCAGACCCCGTTCCCATCCCGCCGCGCGCCGGAGGACCTTGCGAGATGCCGCGCCTTCAGGGCGAAGGCAGTAAGCGGCCCCGCAAGTGTTTCCATTGCAAAGCGACCGACCACTTGATCGTGCAATGTCCCCAGAGGAGGTCAAGGCAACCATGTCAGTGGTGCGGTAGCCGGACCCACCAATATGAGGTGTGCCTTATTCGTCGTATCTCACCCATGTCACCCGCCTATGTCGACCCGGACGACCGCCCTCGGTGGTGCGGCAAGTGTCTGCGGTATGACGCGCGCCATGAGGAGGTCCACTGCCCGCAGTACGAGCAGTGTCGAGAGTGCGGTGAGCGCGGCCCTCATTTATTCTTACGTCGTCACACCTGCCCGCGTCCATCCTCACCTACCCCCGATACTGTACCCGTTGAGGACGATTGGTACTATACCAGTGACTAGTCGAAGCCGTGGCGACTTTGAGTCTGAGAGGGGGGTAATGCTACGATTTCCTCCTCTGTACGATCGCCACTATGCCTTTGCTTTCTTATCTTGCCTTCTGATTGCGTCCCCTGTGTTCGCTGTACGATTACGTTACGAGCCGACGCCTCGCGCTTCTTAGCTTCTATCTCGCACCCTGCGCCTCGGCGATAGGATGGCCAGTTTTGCGCTCTGTTGGAACCGCTGACCATTTCTGAGGCACGCGTTGTCCCGCGGGACCTCCTTGTTCTCTTTTCGATTCATCCCTTTGTTTACTCTTTTGTACCATTGACTCATAGTTGCGCCATATGTTTGTCTCGGACAAACATCCTGTACTAGTATATAAGTCGCACGCTACCTAGCTTGTACGGTAGACTTGACTTCTTGTGTAATACCACAACTGTCTTTGCCTCACGATCCCTGTTTGACTCGCCTTTGCGCTTGAGTCCCTTGTTTCGCTCGCCTTTGCGCTTGAGCCTGAGCTTCCGCTATTATCCTTGTGTCCCTGGGAGACCAAGTGATACTTGTTCACCACCGAACTGAACCTTGACCGGTTCGCTCTTGCCGATCCCGTTGACTTGCCGAAGTACACGTCGTACTTAACGCCCCTGTGGTGGCGTTACAGCGGTGAGCCTGTACCAGTCGAGACGATATGGAATAGGAGAGCTCCTTCTATCGTACTCAGGGTGACACTAGTAGGAAAGCAATCTGGCAGAGAAATCAGTGCCCGCGCCCTGTTGGACAGCAGCACTGGAGGGCATCATTGTGGATGATGGGTTTGTGCGTGCAAATGGCTTGACCCTTTGAGATCTAGTTAAACCGATGCCAGTGAGAAATGTGGATGGTTCGCCCAACAAGATGGGCTTAGTCAAGCATACCACGATCCAGAAGTTACAGATCAGAACAGCAGAGAATGCCTATCATGACGAGGTCATCGAATTCTATGTCACCACCCTAGGGGAGCACGATATAATCCTAGGAACGGATTGGCTCCGAGCACATAATCCTGAGATCGACTGGTCAAGACCCCAGCTCGCCTTTACGCGGTGCCCAAGTAGTTTCACCTTATCTACGAAGACCGTGGTCATTTCTTCCTGAATACCCCAAACCTGCGACACAACGATCAACATTCTAAAGTTAGAACCCAAGCTGGCTAAAGATGCCCCTCCTTCCCGAGTTCCTGCGAGTGCAGATGTTCCATCCCGAGTCCCCTCCCGAGTTCCTGCGAGTGCAGAAGTCCCATCCCAAGTCCCTTCCCGAGTTCCTGCGAGTGCAGATGTCCCATCCTGAGATCCTTCCCGAGTTCCTGCGAGTGCAGATATCCCATCCCGAGTCCCTTTCCGAGTTCCTGCGAATGCAGATGTTCCACCCCGAGTCCCTTCCCGAGTTCCTGCAAGTGCAGATGTCCCATCCCGAGATCCTTCCTGAGTTCCTGCAAGTGCAGATGTTCAATCCTGAGACCCCTTCCGAAACAACATCCTAGCGCTAGGACCTGAACAAGCGGATGCCACTTTAATCCCGACTGCTGACACAGCAGAACCTGCAGAATGAGCGTTCTTTCAAGAGGCTATTGAGCCATTCCTGTGGAGTCACAGTTTCCCCAAGTACGACCACTTGGCCATCCGAGCGAAGTTCACCACAAGTACCAAGTTAGCAGCAAAGACTGCCCCTAAACCTTCCACGGACCACATTCTGAGTCACTTCCAGCGTTACACCCGAGTCTTCAGTGAGGAAGCGTCCCACCGCTTGCCTGCGCACCAACCCTGGGATCATGCGATTGATCTAAAGCCAGGAGCGAGTTTAAAGAACTGCTCCATCTACCGCCTGACGCCTAAAGAGGCTGATGCACTCAAGGAGTACATCTCTGAACATCTGCGGAAAGGATACATCCGCCCTTCCAAGTCCCCCATGGCCTGCCCCTTCTTTTTTGTCAACAAGAAGGATGGAAAGCTCCGCCCGGATCAAGATTACTGGGCTCTGAACGACATCACCATCAAGAACACGGCGCCTCTTCCCCTGATTCCCAAGCTGATTGACAAACTTCACAGCGCGCGTTATTTTACCAAGTTGGACATCCGGTGGGGTTACAATAACATCCGGATTTGCGAGGGTGATGAATATAAGGCCGCTTTCAAGACTTCCCACGGCCTCTTCGAACCGACCGTAATGCCTTTCGGTCTCTACAACGCACCTGCAACCTTCCAAGCATTCATGAATCAGCTCTTTGGACCCCTGATCGATGGTGGACATGTTGTGGTCTACCTCGATGACATCCTCATCTTCACGGAAGATCTCAATTCCCTGACTGCGTTGACCCATGACGTGCTCCAGCGTTTGGAGCAGCATGACCTCTACCTGAAACCTGAGAAATGCGTATTTGCTCAGACCTCTGTCGAATACCTTGGAATCGTCATTTCCAACGGTCAAGTTTCCATGGACCCAGCCAAGGTGGCTGGTATTACCAAGTGGCCCATCCTGCGTACAGTCAAGCAAGTCCAAGCGTTTTTGGGCTTCTGCAACTTCTATCGACGTTTCATCAAAGACTATTCCACCATTACCCACCCACTCTTTGACCTGACCAAGAAAGATGTGCTCTTTTCTTGGGATACCGCGGCGGAAAGCGCTTTCCGCACCCTGATCAAAGCCTTCACACAGGCCCCTGTTTTAGCCCTCCCCAACCATTCCAAGCCATTCCGACTCATCACTGACGCCAGTGACTTTGCGACTGGGGCTATTCTGGAGCAACCCGATGCCCTGGAATGTTGGCATCCCGTTGCCTTTCTGTCAAAATCTCTCCTTCCTGCGGAGCGCAACTATGAGATTTGTGACAAGGAACTCCTTGCAATCATCCATGCTTTCCACGCATTCCGACACTACCTCAAGGGACGTAGTGATACCACAGAGGTGTGGACTGACCACAACAACCTGGCTTACTTTATGAAGAAGCAAAAACTTTCCCGTCGACAGGCCTGGTGGGCACTGTTTCTGTCCCAGTTCCAGTTCATCATCATCTACAAACCAGGCACTCAGAACAAGTCTGATGCACTGTCCAGGCATCCAGATCATAAAAAGGGGATGGCGGATGAAGATGAAAAGCGAGTGCTCCTGGATACGAAATATTTCCAAGTCAACGCTGTGCAAAGAACAGCGATCACGGTGTTAGGAGACACCTCCCTGTGACAACGCATCCGAAACACACAGACATACAACAGAGAAGTCAGTATGGCATTGGAAACCCTCTTGAAGAGCGGCCCCCGTTCACTCACCAAGGCCTTGGAAGAGTGGAACTTAGAAGATGGAGTCATCTTATTCCGAGGACAGGTCTACGTTCCCAAGAACGATGATCTATGAAGAGATATCATTAAACAATATCACGACCACATCGCCGTAGGACATCCAGGAAGATGGAAAACCTATGAGCTGATATCCCGAGACTTCTGGTGGCCTGGAATGTCCAGTTTTGTCAAGAGTTACATAGATGGATGTGCTATCTGTCAAGCGACAAAAATCAAGCCCAGAACCCAAGTACCCCTGCAACCCAATCCGATTCCTACAGAGGTGTGGGAAATCATCACCATGGACTTCATCACCGACCTCCCCGTGTCCCTCAGTTATGACACATTATTTGTGGTCATAGATCGCCTCAGTAAAGCGACGGTCATCGCTCCCTGTAACAAGACTATCACGGCTGATGAAACTGCCAAGCTATACCTGGAACAAGTCTGGCGAAGAACCAGACTTCCCCAACAAGTAATTTCAGACAGAGGACCCCAATTCACATCTAAAGTGATGCAGGAAGTTTGGAGCAAACTTGGAGTCAAGTCCACCATGTCAACTGCATTCCATCCACAGACAGATGGAGAAACCGAGCGAGTCAATCAAGAGCTCGAGCAATACCTTCACATTTTCTGCAATTTCCAAGCAGATAATTGGGCAGAGTTGATCCCATTCATGGAATTCATGCACAATGTTCGGCAACATAGTGCTACCAAGAAATCACCCTTCGAAGTGTGGTATGGGTTCAAACCCGAGTTCATTCCCCCCATCCACTTCACAACCAACATCCCTGCAGCCGAACACTGGCTGAAATCCCTGAACCAAATCCGATCCGAGGTCACCGCAGCACTAAAAGTAGCGGTGGAAATCATGAGAAATTCCAAGTCACAAGCCCCATCCCAAGAATTCAAGTCTGGAGACTTAGTCTGGTTGGAAGGAACCAACATCCACACCATACACCCAAAGCCCAAGCTTGCCCCAAGACGCCATGGTCCCTTTAAAGTCCTATCCGCTTGGGGAGTTAACTGTAAACTCCAACTCCCAAAGACATGGCGCATCCATCCAGTCTTCCACAATTCCCTGATCTCTCCGTATCACGAGAATGATATCCACAGACCCAACTTCACCCGACCCCCTCCCGAAATCGTCCAAGGGGAAGACGAGCATTACGAAGTTGAAGCGGTCTTGCAATCCAAAGTATCACCTAACAAGAAAGGGATACTTTACCTGATCAAGTGGAAAGGATACCCTGATTCTGAAAATTCCTGGCTCCCCTCATCCCGCATGATGCACTCCCAAGAACTGGTCCAAAAGTTCCACAAGGACCACCCCCGAGCCCCTCGTCCAAAGCCAACCAGTGCTGTCGGTGCAGCACGACGATAAAAAGGGGATACTGTCACAAACCTAGAAACTTGGGTCATGACTCAGGCGTCTAAGACTGGCCTGCACCGGCCTGGGCTTACATAATCACCTTCCTAAAGGGGAAATCCGAAATCGGAGTTTGAATTTCGTACTCCGACAGTCACATGATGTGTCACATGATCTCCCTCCATTTATCAAGTCACCTGATGACTGAGAGTTGTACCATTCCTTGGATTTATCTGATTGGACTGCAGAGCAGTCAAATCATCATGACTAACTCGACTGCGGTGCAGTCGTACCACTCTGGCAATTATTCTGATTGGACTGCGGAGCAGTCACGTCATATGGCACAATCAACTGCAGAGCAGTCATACGATGCTATCCTGGTTTTCTCATTGGACACTATATTTAGATGTTACTGGAATGTTCCATTCCGCAGTATTCCGCAGCACCCATGGGCAGACCCTAAGCCTGCCCTAAACTTACGCACAGACCATCCCTCTGGGTATATAAGCTAGCGCAATAGAACAGACAGTCCCTCAGACTGTCCACTTGTGACATCCTCCCTTTGCCTCTTCCCACCTCTAGAGCACTAGTGCCCCTTCAGCTGTCAAGCACGACTTGTCACTAAGCGCCACTTTCCCTGAGCCATTGCGCCAGTTCTGACGGTTGAGCCAAAGCGTTCCATCACAGTAGTACCTGTGCCCCGCTCCGAGTTCTCCACCACCCCTGGTCTTCTGCACCCCGTCGTGATTCCCTGTCAAGTGACAGTGAGTCATCACACAGTTGGGCTACGCCTTCTGCGGTGATTGTTTCATTGCATGGGATGAAGATGGCTGCTTTAGAGCAGTTGTGGTTGGTGATGGTGAGGATGGAATTGTATCCCTGCAACGGTGGTAGTTTCATAATAAAATCCATGGCTACGACTTCAAATGGCTCTGCATCTGGGTCTGTTGTGATAGGGTAGAGGTGTGGTTTTTGTCGATGTGGGTTAATTTTGTTGGCTTGGCATGTGGCACAACCCTTGACATATTCTTTGACGTCTTTGCGCATGTTGGGCCACCAGTAGTCTCGTTGCAGCAGTTTGTAAGTATTTGTGATTCCGGGGTGTCCCATCACGGGTGTGTCGTGGAAAAAGGTGATTACCCCCCACTTAAGATCGTTGTCCCCGACAACGACAAGTGCATCGCCCTTCCACCATAACCCTCTGTGCTTCTTGAGGTTGTGTGGTTCTACCCATCACAATACTTGTGACTCATCAAGGTTTTGGGCGATTTGGGTCCAAATGTCCATGTTGTGCATTGACATTTCCATTGCTCGGGCAAAGTGATCCTCGGGGAGGACAATGACATTGTTGTTATCTTTGTCATTAGGTGCATAATCTGGGCGTCGCGATAGGGCGTCTGCGCGACCGTTCTTGATTCCTGATACATGTTTCAGTATGAAGTCGTATTCTGACAGTTCCAGGAATTCGTGCGCCACCCGTCGGCTGATTTTTCGTGGTTCCTTCCAGTACTGGAGGTTGGCATGGTCAGTGTGAATGACGATTTTGTGGGGGGAGCCAATGAGGTATGTGCACCAGGCGCGGAGGGATTTGACTATCACAAGTAACTCTCGGTCGTAAATGTCATAATTCCGTTCTGCTTGGGATAGTGATTCGGAGTGGAACGCTACTGGGTGGAATCTCTGATCATCTCCGAGTTGGTTGAGCACTGTGCCAATGGCAACATTAGACACATCTACTTCCATTTCAAATGGTTTTGTCAAGTCGGGGGATAGGAGAACTGGTTCTTGACATATCTGGTCCTTGATACGCTCAAACGCGCACTGCTGTTCCATCCCCCAGTTCCATGGGGTGTCCTTTTTGGTGAGGTCGTGGAGGGGTCATGCGAGAGTTGAGAATCCTTTGATGAATTGGCAGTAGAAGTTACAAAATCCAATAAAGGCACATATTTCTTTAAGGTTCTTCAGGGGTTGCCATTCGCAGGTGCCTTGTACTTTTACAGGGTCCATCTGTAGCTTCCCGTGCCCAATGATAAGTCCAAGGTACTCCATTTCTCTTACTTCAAACTCGCACTTCTCCAGTTTGATATAGAGGTCGTTCTCTTCACAGATGGTCAGGACTTGGTGGACTCGTTTGCAGTGACAGGCAAGGTCATCGATGGTTGCAATGAGGATGTCGTCCATATACACGATTACTTCATTCGTTAGTATTGGTCCTTGGAATGTGGAGTCCATCATGGCCTGGAATGTCACGGGAGAATTCGTGAGGCGAAAGTACATCACGAGTGGTTCAAAAGCCCCTTTATTCGTTTTGAAGGTGGCTTTCCACTCGTCTCCTTCATCAATACAGATGTTATTATATCCCCAACGGATATCCAACTTGGTGAAGAGTCATGCATTGTCACGGGCATGGAAACGGACACTTACTATACGGATATGACCACGTTAGTAAGTCGTAATGTGTCATGGACTAGTAGCATCAGTCAGCGGAGAGGCACTATCACATGCCGATTGTAATGCCACCACTGGTGTTAGTCCGACTTGGACTACGAAAGGACGTTCACGACTTAGTGAATATTCCTTCGAGGTCACGTGACCTGGTCACGGGATACACGGCGCTTAACAAGGCACGTGATCCAAAGGTACACTAGGGCAAGTCGTGCCACTAGGTATTCCGATAATCGATAAGACGACTTGCTCGAGACGAGACAAGTGAAACACGCGTAAAGAGAAGAGAATAGGGTGGTGATTGAAGAAGACCAAGATGGCGTGTCTTGGTCTTATCGAGCCACTATTTATACATGCTATGAGGGTGCTTTAAAGCTCCTCTCGAATCCGTATGACGAATAGCTAAAGTAGCTCGAACCCTACTACAGCTATCCTAGTGTTGACTCATGCCTCGTAGACATGTGATTATGCTACTCGGCTTACTGATCTCCTGTCCATGACACATTACTACTTACTAACGCGGTCATAATTGTATAGTAAGAGTCCGTTCACCCGAGTCGTGACACCACCCCCTTTTCAGCTGCGACGCCCACGGCGCCGAGTGGGACCAATCCCGCCGAGCCATGCTTCCTGCCGCTCTGTAATCCTGTCCAATACGTTTGCCATCTCGAGGCGGAACTTGCATCGGGCCAGCTCCGCCTGTACCCCCCCGAGTGCCTGCGCCAGGGCGTGAAGCCTCTGCTCCATCCGTTCAGCTTCCTGTCGATAGGCATGGAAACGGGTTACCTCTGCCTTGAGCCCTACGTCCCTCAACTCGTTCAATGCCCAGTCCATCCTGTGCTGATTGCTGTGCCCTCCGACGAGGGGGTAGAGGTCTTCCGGCGCGTAGTGGGGTTTGCCTGCCTCGCGCACCTGCGGCTCAGCATACAAAGGTCGACTGTATACCTTGTCGCTGTCGTCGACGAGACCGAGCACCAGGGGGTCTGGGCCGGCGATCACTTGGACGAAGGTCGCCTGGCGGGTTACTCCCTGCGCGTCGGTGATGGGGTAATGGACAAAGTCGTCCCCCCGATTGTGTTTGTAGCCGTGGGGTGCGGCGCGGGCGTTACCCCCCAGGTAGTGGAGGTGTACGGCGGGCAAGGTTCGGTTCTCTGTGTCGACGATGACTCCACCTCGATAAAGTGGTCGCCCCGTGGAGTCGCAGGTGTAAGGGGTTTCACGGGGGTCGTCAGAGTCGGTGGCCATGATCAGGTAAGGCTGCTCAACTGGGTACCACTCCTTTAACGATCCTTCCACTGCCTCGTACACTGCTCTCTCAGTGTCTCGGTATGCTGTCGTCGTCGGTGTAGGAGGCAGGCCCTCTTGGCTGCGGCTACTGCTAGCTGGCGCCTCTCCCATGCTCCTGCTGAGTTCTTCCAGTCCCGCGTCTTCATCCACTCCTGCCACTTGAGGGTCGCGGGCGTCTTCTTCTTGTTTGAACTCGACCCGTACGGGGAGAGGTCGAGATGGGGGACTCGCAAAGAGTCCGACAGCTGTACGAAGCCGAGTAATTTCGGCCTCGGTGTAGGGTGCCGTGTTGAGGCGATCCCCGTGGTGGTTGAGCAGCCAAAAGGTTGCTGGCTGGTCGGGCTCGTCGATGTCGGTGATGGATTGTGCGTTGGCGAGAGCCTCCCGGAGTTCTTCGTGGGTGAGGCTGTCGACGAGACGGGCAGCGAGAGGGGTGGAAGAGGAGGAAGTGGGAAGAGACATTTCGATTGTAGTGATGGAGCCAGTGTGAGGAGATGGGGAGTAAGTCGTGGTTTGTCCTCGTCTTATATGTATCTTCCTTTGGTTCAAGCCCCGCTCATACTCCGCTATGGCTTCGTCAGCGAATACGTCATTCTTGTCGACCCACTGGTTCTCCGAATCGGGGTATCCCCTCCATTTCACAAGGTATTGCAATTTCTTGCTCCGGCCAAACTTCCTAGAGTCTAGAATGCGCTCCACTTTGTACTCCTCTTCTCCATCCACTAGATCCGGTGGCGGGCGCTGGAAGTTTTCTCCATGCATGGGCGTCTCGCGATAAGGCATGAGTAGATCGATGTGAAACACGGGGTGAATGCTCCACTGCGTGGGAAGCTCCAGCTGATAATTGACCGGTGAGAGAATACGTGTGATCTTGAAGGGGCCATGCCGTCGCGCTGCTAGCTTGGCAGTTGGTTGATTGGTCCGAAGGTGTTGCCCCTCTAGCCATACTTGGTCTCCGACTTGGTACTTGGGCGTGTTTCGGTGTTTGACCCACAGTGATTGTGCCCTCTTGATGAGGTTCTGGGCTTCTTTCCGTGCTTCTCGGAATTGTTGGAGTCGCGTGAGTACCTGTGGGATTGGGGATGGCTTATCGATCCAATCAGCGCGCGGGTCGTATCCCATCATGAGTGAGAATGGGGACTTCCTTGTTGCCTCATGTGGCCAATTGTTGTGCGCGAATTCCGCCATGGGTAGGAATTGCGCCCAGTTATCTTGACACTCGTTGGTCCAGAACCGCAGGTACTGTTCCAGCCACTGATTGGTGCGCTCTGATTGTCCGTCCGTTCGTGGGTGGTAAGCCGTGGAGATATTTTGATAGATGCCGAGGATTCGGCATAGCTCGCGTGTGAACTTTGATGCGAACCTCGGGTCGCGGTCACTGATGATCTTTGCCGGTAATCCGAATCTCCGAAACACGTGGGTGACGTACAACGCTGCCGTTTCCTCTGCGGATATTTCTTTGTTACAGGGAATGAATACCGATGCTTTAGTGCAGTCGTGGTCAGTTATGGTGAGGATGGAGTCATATCCCTGTGATTCCGGTAGTTTAGTGATGAAGTCGAGGGCAATAATTTCAAATGGCTTAGCGTCAGGTGTCGGTGTGATGGGCACCAGCGGGGCTCTCGTTGGGCGGTTGTTGACTTTGTGGCGTTGGCATTCCGCACAGCCCTGAATGTATTCGGTGACGTGTTTCAACATGTTCGGCCACCAGTGGTCGCGTTCGATGATCCTTGCAGTTCGCTTGATTCCCGGATGACTGTAGACAGGGGGGTTATGATGGTTAGCAATGATGGTGCGGATCTCTGTGAGTCCTCCGGTGACTACTCGCGCGCCTTGATGGTACCAGATCCCGTCGACTTTCTTGAGTTTGTGCGGGTCTACCCAAGGGCGTAGGATGTCTTCATCTTGTTCGTGGACTTCTGGCGTTTGCGTGGTGACATTGCGTACGAATACCTTTTCCGGTAAGACGACAACTCCTTTGTTGTCTCGTTCTCCTCTGTCGTAGTCGGGTCTCCGTGATAGGGTGTCCATGCGGCCGTTGTTGGTTCCTTTGATATGGTGGATCTCGAAGTCGTATTCCATGAGTTCCAGGACTTCTCAAGCTACACGACGACTTATCTTTTGCGGTGTTTTCCAGTGTGTAAGATTGAGGTGGTCCGAGAAGATCTTGATTTTGTGCGGGGACCCTGCCAAGAACGGTCTCCAATGTCGCAGTGCTTTGACAATTGCTAGGAGTTCTAAATCGTAGATGTCGTAGTTGCATTCTGCTTCGTTCAAGGTGGCCGAAAAGTATCCGAGGGGATGTCTTTTCCCGTCTTGTTTCTTCTGCAGGAGTACTGCACCTACTGCATATCCGGATGCGTCTACCTCGAGTTCGAATTGGTCCGTGAGCATGGGGTGTGCGAGTACCGGTTCACTGGTGACTAGGCGTTTGAGGGTTTGGAAGGCGTTTTCCTCGTCTTTGCCCCATGTCCATTCCACGTCTTTGCGTGTGAGTTTGTTGAGAGCTCGTGCGTACGTGGCGAAACCGCGAATGAAGAGGCGGTAAAAATTGCAGAAGCCAAGGAACGAGCGTACGTCGCGTACCTTCGTGGGTGTGGGCCAGTCACGTATGCCCGCGATTTTTACCGGGTCCATGCGAGTCACCCCCTTTTCAAGAATTACCCCCAGGTAATCCATTCGCGGTTGGTGGAAGGTGCATTTGGACGGTTTGAAATAGAGGTCGTGATCTAGTGCGACTTGGAGTACTGCGCAAACGGCGTCAATGTGTGCTTGAAGGCCAACATGTCCCAGTGTTGCGATGCCGATGTCGTCCATGTAGACGCGGATGATGGTTCCCATGGCTGTGAAGACGCGGATGGTGTCGCCGAGGATGTCGTTCATCATGTTCTGGAATGTCGCTGGTGAGTTCGTGAGGCCAAAGTACATAACAAGGGGTTCGAATAGTCCATATTTCGTTTTGAACGCCGCTTTGTACTCGTCACCTTCCTTGATACATATGTTGTTGTACCCCCAGCGGACGTCGAGTTTGGTGAATATATGTCCATTCCCAAGGTCGTTAATTAGTTCTGACATGAGAGGCAGTGGGTATTGGTTACGTATCGTGCAGGCGTTGATTCTTCGGTAATCTTGTACTGGCCTTAGCTTTCCGTCTTTCTTCTTTATGAAGAAGAATGATGAGGCGTAAGGTGATTTGGAAGGTCGGATATAGCCCAGTTTGAGTTGTTCATCCAGCCACTCGCGTAGTTGTCCATCTTCGTCTTGCGACATTGGGTAGACTTTACAGTCGATGCTGGGGGGTGTACCGGGCTTGAAGTCGATGGCATGATCCCATGGTCGCAAAGGTGGAAAGCGATGGGACGCTTCTTCGCTAAAGATTTTTGCGAAGCGTTGGTATGGCTCGGGGAGGTCTGCGACGACCGTGTTTTGGTTAGCGGCTATGGCAAGTTCCGTGGCGGTGGTACGTATCTGGCATTCCTCTTCGAGTTCCCGGACTACATCTTCCACTTCTTCTTGGGTGATAGCACCGGCAATGGTGGTTTGTGGTTCTGCTGGGTTGATTGATCGAAGTACCACCAGGAGTGCTCCTTCGTGAATGGTGGCATGTGCCCAGCTAATGGTTGGTTCGTACATGGCCAGCCAGGGGTATCCGAGTACAAGGTCTTCGTTCCCTATGTCGGTGACTAGGAACCTCATAACCTTGGAGACACTGTTGGTTTGGACATCTAAATCGATGAAATGTGTGATGGACCCAGCTTTGTTTTCTGTATTATCGATGTTCCATATCTTTTTAGGTTTTTCAAGGGCATGTAGCCCGAGACCCATGCGTTTAGCGAACGCAGGTCTTATGAAGTTGTCGGTGGCTCCTGAGTCAACGAGCCCTTTGATATCGGCCATGGAGTAACTTGTGCGAATCGATACTGGAATTCGGAGCGAACGGTAGCGAGTCATGATTACAGAGTTACAATTAACTGCCCTCACCCAGGCCGATGGGTTCAGGCGTCCTGAAAACCCTCTTGGGTCCAGAGGTCTTTGAATATGAGGTCTTTAACCTCGTCACTAGCTCCCCTCAACGTTTCCATCCATCCCTTAGCTTGTTCCTCGGGTGTGGTCTCTGTACGGCGTGCTGTTACAGGTTCTTGGTCATAGTAGTTGGTCTCTGTGCTTCGGCTTGTGCTTGCACGGGGTTGGAACTGCTGCCTTGGCTTTCTGGGGCGTGTACAGTCTCGTGAGAAGTGGCCTGGGTTGTTACAGTTGTAACAGATCACTTCCCTCATATCCCGACGCGGCCCACTCCCTCGGTTTTGTCCCATTCCTCCTCTTGGTGGGAACGGTGATCGTTGGCTTCCGTGGTTTGGGTCCCCTACCTCTGCGAGGCGTGCACGGGTACGATCCGCCGACGTGTCCATGGCGTTTGGGTCATAGCGTGGTGGCGGGAACCTGGGTGGCACCCATTGTGGGGTGTATCTGCAGTTTGGCTGTGGTCGCGGTGGTGGGTTGTTGCGGGGCATGGTGGTGAGTCCCAGGCGTGCGCGTAGATGGATGTATTGTTTCTGTCTGCGCAATGCTGCTTCCTTCCATTCGTTGAAGGTTTGCGGATCGTCCAACTCATAGATTTTGGTGAATAGGGCCCTTGGGAGGCCTGCCGTGAATCGGTCCAAGGTTTGGCGGTTGTTGAGGTGGTAGTCAGCCTTTCTTGCTAACTGTTCGAAGTTTGTAACGTACGAGTCGATGTCGTCGCCGACCATTTTAAATCCCTTGGCCAACGTGGCCTGTGCTTGCTCTTGCTCTAGTACGTTCGAGAATCGATCCGAGAACCCTGCCGTTAGGGTGTCCCATAGAAAGGGGTCGTATCGGTTGCGTCCTTGGTGCAGTTCATTGTTAAGCCACTGGAGGAATCCGAGCGTCCAATTTGACACTCGCGGGCCTTTGATAAAGCCTAGGAAGAGTAGGCATCGCCGATAGACATTGGTCATGATTGGCGCTTCTGAGTTCTGTCCCCAGTAGATGTGCCACTGCGTGAGGAATGATTCATACTCATCTCGATTTCCGTCAAAAATGCTAGGGGGTTCTCCCACTAGTTTGTCCGTTCCGTGTGCCGGTCCTGCTGTTGGTGGTGGGGGCGGCGGTGGTCCTCCACCGAAGGGGTCTCCTCCTCCTCCTCCTCCGAATTGAGGTTGCCATCCTCTGAATGGAGGTCTTCCACCTCCTGGTGGTCCTTGGCCGAAGCTTCCTCCTGGCCTTCTGGGTTGTGCGGGTCCTCCTGCTCCTGGTGGGGGGTCAGGGATGTCTGGTCCTACTGCCCTGAAGATGGCCGCATCGTCTGCGGTCATGCGGTGTCCTGTTGTCAGGTTGATGGGTCGTAGGTAGGATTCTGCCTCCTTGGTGATTCTTCTGGCTTCTTCGAGAGCCTGTTCTTCTTGGGTGACGGTTGCGGTGGCCATGTCTGCGGGTGGATGTATTTCGATGTTTTCAGGTTCATTGATGCGTAGGGACTCAGCTGTTTGTATTATTTCCCCTACTTCGGATTCGTCTTCGCCGTCTGTTTCTTCGTCATCTCCACTGGTTTCGGATGGGGCGGGGGTTCTTGGTTTGGATGTGCTAGGTTCTTGTTCTGGTTGTCCGTCGATGCGTCCCCACTCTTCTCGCGTGGGTAGGTTCCTGGAGTCAATATTGCAGTTATAGTTCCTTCCTGTGGGTCGTACTGTGTCGTATCGGTTATCTATTGGGTTCCACGTAATCTCAACCCAGCACAGATGATCGAAGTTGAACTCAACGGGGCGATATCGGGTTGGCCCTGATGCGAAGTCTACGAAGTATCCGGTCTCTCCGCGATACTCTCTCCACCGAGCGGCTCCTAAGAATTGTGTTGGTACGTTGCGGTCTCCCCTGCATTCAAGGGAGTAGGTCTGAAAGTTTCTCCACTGGTCTCGAGTTGTGAATGCCACGGTGAGTAGATCTTGGTCTTAATGTAACGCCACCACTGGCATTAGTCCGACTTGGACTACGAAAGGACGTTCACGACTTAGCGAATATTCCTTCGAGGTCACGTGACCTGATCACGGGATACACGGCGCTTAATGAGGCACGTGATCCAAAGGTACACTAGGGCAAGTCGTGCCACTAGGTATTCCGATAATCGATAAGACGACTTGCTCGAGACGAGACAAGCGAAACACGCGTAAAGAGAAGAGAATAGAGTGGTGATTGAAGAAGACCAAGATGGTGTGTCTTGGTCTTATCGAGCCACTATTTATACATGCTATGAGGGTGCTTTAAAGCTCCTCTCGAATCCGTATGACGAATAGCTAAAGTAGCTCGAACCCTACTACAGCTATCCTAGTGTTGACTCATGCCTCGTAGACATGTGATTGTGCTACTCGGCTTACTGATCTCCTGTCCATGACACATTACTACTTACTAACGCGGTCATAATCGTATAGTAAGAGTCCGTTCACCCGAGTCGTGACACCGATAGGGCATGAGTCAACACTAGGATAGCTGTAGTAGGGTTCGAGCTGCTTTAGCTATTTGTCGTACGGATTGGAGAGGAGCTTTAAAGCTGCCTCGTATATGTATAAATAGTGGCTCGAGAAGACCAAGATATGCCATCTTGGTCTTCTTCAATCACCACTCTCTTCTCATCTCATTCTCGCGTGTTCGCTTGTCTCGTGTTGAGCAAGTCGTCTTATCGATCGTCGGAATACCTAGTGGCACGACTTGCCCTAGTGCACCTTTGGATCACGTGCCCCGTTAAGCACCGTGTATCCCGTGATCAGGTCACGTGACCTCGAAGAGATATTTTGCTAAGTCGTGAACGCCCTTTCGTGTCCAAGTCGGACTAACGCCAGTGGTGGCGTTACATTAAGACCAAGATCCTTTCACCGTGGCGTTCACAACCCGAGACCAGTGGAGAAATTTTCAAACCTATTCCCTCGAACGACGAGGAGACCGTAACGTACCAACACAGTTCTTGGGAGCGGCTCGGTGGAGAGAGTATCGCGGAGAAACCGGATACTTCGTCGACTTTGCATCGGGGCCAACCCGATATCGCCCTGTTGAGTTCAACTTTGATCACCTGTGCTGGGTTGAGATTATGTGGAACCCCATAGACAACCGCTACGACGCAGTACGCCCTGCAGGAAGGAACTACAACTGCGACATCGACTCAAGAAACCTACCCACACGAACAGAGTGGGGACGCATCGACGGACAACCCGAAGAAGAGCCAAGTTGTAACGATTCCACCCTCGCCGGCACGTGATTCGCCACGCGATGTATCCCCGACCGCCGACATCCCCGTTGTGGAGTCCGCGTGTACGCCCACAGACCCTTGGTGGGACTGGCAACGAGAGGCCCTCCCTTACGACGACGCAAGGATCGAGGCTGCAGTAGCGCAGCTGGAAGACTATGTGTATTCGAGACGCGCGGTGAGCGATCGTTCCCCCTCCCCGCACGAGAACCGCTACCAGGAGCCTTGGGAATAGGTCCTGAAAGATGGCCGTCACGTGACCCTGGCATGTGACCTGCCTTAGAATCGTCCAGAAGAGTCCGGATGAGCTTGCGCCCGGACTGGATGTGGAGTTTGGCTTGTGATTATACGGATCTAGACTGGTATGACATCATATTCCCGTGGACTTACATGTGGGGCACCTCTAGGCCCTTATCTTTGACTCGTGTTCCGGACACGCGACCCTTATCTCTGACTCGTGCCATGCGCCTTATTGCCATTGGCTACTCGTATTAGGGTTCGCGGCTGTGTATTAGGATTCGGTACTTCAGACTGAGCTTGAAAGCTCCTCTGGAGTAGTATAAGTAGAGTCGGCTACGCGTCTTAGAACGGTAGCTTTGATATCTTGTGTAAATACCTTCCTCTCGTGGGTTGTGATATACCTGATTCCTCTCTGAACCTTGGTGTGACCTCGGAGATCCGTCCCTCCACCGTCGATCCTCTCGCCCCTTCGCTACAAGTTGTGTCGCGGACCGACTTCGTCTTTCACGATTTCTCCTCTTTATCACTACATCGTCGCCTTTTCCCTTGTGGGACACGCCTTGCGGATCGCCCTAGCCGTTGCCTACGGGATCCTGAAGACCTTCGCCGCGTATAAGGCTCAGCAAACCGACAAATAAACCCAAGTCGGGTCGTACGTCCGGAAGGAACGTAACACAAGTACATCCGAACCAAGGACCCCCGCACCATCTGAGACTAGCGGAGATGACGAAGAGACAGACGGTGAAGACGAATCCGAAGTAGGGGAAATAATACAGACAGCTGAGTCCCTACGTATCAACGAACCTGAGAACATCGAAGTACACCCTCCCGCAGACATGGCCACCGCAACCATCACCCAAGAAGACCAGGCTCTCGAAGAAGCCAGAAGAATCACGGAGGAAGCAGAATCCTACCTACGCCCCATCAACCCGACAACAGGACATCGCATGACCGCAGACGACGCGGCCATCTTCAGAGCAGTAGGACCAGATGTCCCCAACCCCCCGCCAGGGGCAGGAGGACCCGCACAGCCCAGAAGACCGGGAGGAAGCTTCGGCCAAGGGCCACCAGGAGGCGGAAGACCTCCATTTGGAGGACAGCAACCTCAATTCGGAGGAGGAGGAGGAGGAGACCCCTTCGGCGGAGGACCACCACCACCACCACCGCCAGCAGCAGGACTAGCACCAGGCGCACCACACGGGACGGATAAACTAGTGGGAGAACCCCCTAGCATTTTTGACGGAAACCGAGATGAGTACGAGTTGTTTCTCACGCAGTGGCACATCTACTGGGGACAGAATTCAGAAGCGCCGATCATGACCAACGTCTACCAGCGATGCCTACTGTTCTTAGGCTTCATCAAAGGCCCACGAGTATCCAATTGGACGCTCGGATTCCTCCAGTGGCTCAACAATGAGCTGCACCAAGGACGCAACCGATACGACCCATTCCTCTGGGACACGCTAACGGCCGGATTTTCCGATTGCTTCTCAAATGTATTGGAACAAGAACAAGCGCAGGCCACACTAGCCAAGGGATTCAAGATGATCGGTGATGACATTGACTCGTACGTCACCAACTTCGAGCAGCTAGCGCGGAAAGCTGACTACTGCCTCAACGACCGCCAAACACTGGACCGATTCACGGCGGGCCTACCGAGAGCATTATTTACCAAAATCTACGAGCTAGACGACCCGCAGACATTCAACGAGTGGAAGGAAGCCGCCCTCTGTCGGCAGAAACAATACATTCACCTACGCGCTCGCCTCGGACTCAACACCACACCCCGCAGCACCCCGCCGCCGCGACCACAACAGAACCGAGGGTACGCCCCACAATGGACACCCCCGAGATTCCCACCTCCGCCCTACGACCCGAACGCAATGGATACGTCCGCAGATTGTACCCGTGCACACCTCGCAGAAGTAGGCGATCCAAACCGCGGGAATCAACGACCACCTTTCCTACCCAGAGGAGGACCAGGACAAAACCGAGGAAGCGGGCAACGCTGGGACATGAGGGAAGTGATTTGCTATAACTGCAATAACCCAGGCCACTTCTCACAAGAGTGCACACGTCCCAGAAAGCCGCGGCAACAATTCCAACCCCGTGCAAGCACAAGTTGCAGTACGGAAACCAGCCACTACGACCAAGAGCCGGTAACAGCACGCCGCGCGGAGGCCACACCCAAGGAACAGGCAAAGGGATGGATGGAAATGCTGAGGGGAGCAAGCGACGAGGTTAAAGACCTCGTATTCAAGGATCTCTGGACCCAAGAGGGTTTTCAGGACACCTGAACCCATCGGCCTGGGTGAGGGCGGTTAATTGTAACTCTGTAATCATGACTCGCTGTCGTTCTCTTCGAATTCCAGTCTCGATTTGTACAAGTTACTCCATGGCCGACATTAAGGGGCTCGTCGACTCAGGAGCCACTGACAATTTCATAAAACCCGCGTTCGCTAAACGCATGGGCCTCGGACTGCAAGCCCTTGAGAAACCAAAGAAAATTTGGAACATTGATAATACGGAAAACAAAGCTGGGTCCATCACACACTTCATCGATCTAGATGTACAGACCAATGGCGTCTCTAAGGTCATGAGGTTCCTAGTCACCGACATAGGAAACGAAGATCTCGTGCTTGGATACCCCTGGTTAGCCACATACGAACCAACCATCAGCTGGGCACACGCCACCATTCACGAAGGGGCACTACCAGTGGTACTCTGGTCAATTAACCCTGCAGAACCACAAACCACCATTGCAGGCGCAATTACCCAAGATGAGGTGGAAAACATCGTCCAGGAACTTGAAGAAGACTGCCAGATACGCACCACAGCCACCGATCTAGCAATCGCCACTAACCAGAATACAGTCGTCGCAGACCTCCCCGAACCATATCAATGGTTTGCAAAGATCTTCAGTGAGGAGGCATCCCACCGCTTTCCACCTTCATGACCATGGGATCATGCCATCGACTTCAAACCCGGCACACCCCCTAGCATCGACTGCAAAGTCTACCCGATGTCACAGGATGAAGACGGACAGCTACGTGAATGGTTAGACGAACAACTTAAACTCGGCTACATCCGACCCTCGAAGTCACCATACGCATCATTGTTCTTCTTCATCAAGAAGAAAGACGGAAAGCTAAGACCGGTGCAAGATTACCAACGGATCAACGCCTGTACGGTGCGCAACCAATACCC
Organism: Lactarius akahatsu; assembly: GCA_021524915.1. Classification (NCBI taxonomy): domain Eukaryota; kingdom Fungi; phylum Basidiomycota; class Agaricomycetes; order Russulales; family Russulaceae; genus Lactarius; species Lactarius akahatsu. Next base: position 632,609 of record JAKELL010000003.1, read on the forward strand.
CTTACCACTCATGTCCGAGCTCATCAACGATCTCGGAAACGGGCACATATTCACCAAACTCGACATCCGATGGGGGTATAACAACATACGCATCAAGGAGGGCAATGAGTACAAAGCGGCCTTCAAGACGAAATATGGACTATTCGAACCATTGGTCATGTACTTCGGACTCACAAACTCACCGGCAACATTCCAGAACATGATGAACGACATCCTGGGCGACACCATCCGCGTCTTCGCAGCCATGGGAACTATCATTCGCGTCTACATGGACGACATTGGCATTGCAACATTGGAGCATGTAGGCCTCCAAGCACACATCGACGCCATTTGCGCCGTACTCCAAGTCGCACTAGACCACGACCTGTACTTCAAACCGTCAAAATGCACCTTCCATCAACCGCGAATGGATTACCTGGGGGTAATTCTTGAAAAGGGGGTGACTCGCATGGACCCAGTAAAAATCGCTGGCATACGCGACTGGCCCACACCTACGAAGGTATGAGATGTACGCTCCTTCTTGGGCTTCTGCAATTTTTACCGCCTCTTCATTCGCGGTTTCGCAACGTACGCACAAGCTCTCAACAAACTTACATGCAAAGACGCGGAGTGGACATGGGGCAAGGACGAAGAAAAGGCATTCCAAACCCTCAAGCGCCTAGTCACCAGCAAACCGGTACTCACACACCCCACACTCACGGACCAATTCGAACTCGAAGTAGACGCATCGGGATACGCAGTAGGTGCAGTACTTCTGCAAAAGAAACAAGACAGAAAAAGACACCCACTCGGATACTTTTTGGCAACCTTGAACGAGGCGGAACGCAACTATGACATTTATGACCTGGAACTCCTAGCAATCGTCAAGGCACTACGACACTGGAGACCATTCCTTGCAGGCTCACCGCACAAAGTCAAAATCTTCTCGGACCACCTCAACCTCACGCACTGGAAGACACCCCAGAAGATAAGTCGCCATGTAGCTTGAGAAGTCTTGGAACTGATGGAATACGACTTCGAGATCCACCACATCAAAGGCACCAACAATGGCCGAGCAGATGCCCTCTCACGAAGACCCGACTACGACAAAGGAGAGAGGGACAATGAAGGAGTCGTCGTCTTACCGGAGAAAGTATTCGTATGCAACATCACCACACAAGCACCAGAAAACCACGAACAAAACGAAGACGTTCTACGCCTGTGGATAGACCCGCACAAACTCAAGAAAATCGACGGAGTCTGGTACCATCAAGGCGCGCAAGTAGTCACCGGGGGACCGACGGAAATCCGCACTGTCATCGCCAACCATCACAACCCTCCAGTTTATGGGCACCCGGGAATCAAGCGAACCGCAAGGATCATCGAACGTGACCACTGGTGGCCAAACATGCTGAAGCACGTCACCGAATACGTCCAGGGGTGCGCAGAATGCCAACGACACAAGGTTAACAACCGCCCCATGAAAGCCCCACTAGTACCTATCACGCCAACGCCCGACGCTAAGCCATTTGAAGTCATTGCTCTCGATTTCATCACTAAACTACCGGAGTCACAGGGATACGATTCTATCCTCACCGTAACTGATCACGACTGCACTAAAGCATTGGTATTCATTCCCTGCAACGAAGAGATATCCGCAGAGGAGACTGCCGCATTGTATGTCACTCACGTGTTCAGAAGATTCAGATTACCAGCGAAAATTATCAGTGATCGCAACCCGAGATTCACATCAAAATTCACACGCGAACTGTGCCGAATCCTCGGAATCTATCAGAACATCTCCACGGCATACCATCCCCAGACAGACGGACAATCCGAGCGCACCAACCAGTGGCTAGAGCAGTACCTGCGATTCTGGACCAACGAGCGTCAAGATAACTGGGCGCGATTCCTACCCATGGCGGAATTCGCGCACAACAATTGGCCACACGAGGCAACAAGGAAGTCCCCATTCTCGCTCATGATGGGATATGACCCACGCGCTGATTGGATCGATAAGCCATCCCCAATTCCCCAGGTACTCACGCGACTCCAACAATTCCGAGAAGCACGGAAAGAAGCCCAGGACCTTATCAAGAAGGCACAATCACTGTGGATCAAACACCGGAACACGCCCAAGTACCAAGTCGGAGATCAAGTGTGGTTGGAGGGACGACACCTCCAGACCAATCAACCAACAGCCAAACTAGCGGCACGATGGCATGGCCCCTTCAAGATCACGCGGGTACTCTCACCGGTCAACTATCAATTGGAACTTCCCACACAGTGGAGTATTCACCCTGTATTCCACATTGACTTACTCACGCCTTATCGCGAGACACCCATGCATGGGGAAAATTTCCAACGCCCGCCACCGGATCTAGTGGATGGTGAAGAGGAGTACGAAGTGGAGCGCATTCTAGACTCCAGAAGATTCGGCCGGAGCAAGAAACTACAGTACCTTGTGAAATGGAAAGGGTACCCCGACTCGGAGAACCAGTGGGTCAATAAAAATGACGTATTCGCTGATGAAGCCCTAGCGGAGTACGAACGGGGTCTAAATCAAAGGAAGATACGTATAAGACGAGGATACACCACGACCCACTCCCCATCTCATCACACTGGATTCCACACTACAATCGAAATGTCTTTTCCCGCTTCCACCTCGACCGCCCCTCTCACTGCCAGGCTTGTCGACAGCCTCACCTATGAAGAGCTCCGCCACGCCCTCGACCACGCCCAGTTGATCATCGACGTGGAGGACCCCGACCAACCCGCCATGTACTGGCTCACCAACGGCGTTGGAGAGAGGCTTTCCACAGCCCCCTACATGGAAGCCGAGATTACTCGGCTTTGTGCAGCTCTCGGAGGGAGTGAAAATCCCTCACCTCGACCTCTCCCCATCAGGGTCGAATTCCAAGAAGAAGACGCCAGCAACCCTACGATGGCAGGAGTGGATGAAGGCGCGGAACTGGAGAGACTCAGCAGGGGCATGGGAGCGGCAACAACTAGCGGTGGCCGCAGCCAAGAGGGCCTGCATCCTCCACCGACGCTGGCAACACCTTGCAACTCTGAAAGAGCAGTGTACGAGGCAGTCGAAGGAGCTCTGAGGGACTGGTACCCAGCTGAGCAACCCTATCTCATCACCGCGACTGACACTGACGACCCGCGCAAAACCCCATATGTGTGTGACACCACAGGTCGCCCCCTGTACCGCGCCGGAGTCGTCGTCGACACGGAAGGCGCGCCCCTGCCCGCTGTCCGCCTCCGCTACCTAGGAGGCAACTCTCGCGCCGCCCCACACGGCTACAAACACAATCGGGGGGACGACTTTGTCCATTACCCCATCACCGACAGTCAGGGCGTAACCCGCCAGGCCACCTACGTCCAGGTCGTCATGGGACCGGACCCCCTTGTCCTCGGATTGGTGGACGACAGCGACAAGGTGTATAGCCGCCCGCTCTACGCCAAGCCTCAAGTCCGAGAAGCCGGCAAGCCCCATTACGCACCCGAAGACCTGTACCCCTTGGTTGCAGGGCACAGTAATCAACATCGGACGGACCGCGCGGTGAACGAGTTGAAGGATGTAGGGGTAAAAGCTGAGTTGACTCGATTCCGCGCCTACCGACACGAGGCTGAGAGGATGGAGCAGCGGTTGCATGCCCTCGCCCAGGCACTCGGGGGGGTACAGGCGGAGCTAGCCCGGTGCAAGTTCAGATTGGAGATGGCAAATGTGTTGGACCGGATCACGGAGCGGCAGGAAGCTTGGGTAGGAGGAGTAGGCCCCACTCGGCACCGTGGTCGTCGCGGCTGAAAAGGGGGTGATGTCACGGGCGTGGAAACGGACACTTACTATACGGATATGACCACGTTAGTAAGTCGTAATGTGTCATGGACTAGTAGCATCAGTCAGCAGAGAGGCACTATCACATGCCGATAGGGCATGAGTCAACACTAGGATTGCTGTAGTAGGGTTCGAGCTGCTTTAGCTATTTGTCGTACGGATTGGAGAGGAGCTTTAAAGCTGCCTCGTATATGTATAAATAGTGGCTCGAGAAGACCAAGATATGCCATCTTGGTCTTCTTCAATCACCACTCTCTTCTCATCTCATTCTCGCGTGTTCGCTTGTCTTGTGTTGAGCAAGTCGTCTTATCGATCGTCGGAATACCTAGTGGCACGACTTGCCCTAGTGCACCTTTGGATCACGTGCCCCGTTAAGCGCCGTGTATCCCGTGATCAGGTCACGTGACCTCGAAGAGATATTTTGCTAAGTCGTGAACGCCCTTTCGTGTCCAAGTCGGACTAACACCAGTGGTGGCGTTACATGCATTGCGAGTTTTGTCAATGAGTTCAGGAATAAGGGGTAATGGATAATGGTTACGAATAGTGACTTCATTTAGTCGGCGGTAATCTTGTACTGGTCGGAGCTTTCCATCCTTTTTTTTTATGAAGAAGAACGGCAAGACATATGGGGACTTTGATGGTCGAATATACCCCCTTTCTAGTTGTTCGGCGAGGAAGATGTCAAGGGCTTTGTCTTCCTCCTGGGTTAGCAGGTACACTTTGCAGTCCATCGTCGGAGGTGCGCTTGGTATTAGGTTGATAGCATGGTCCCATGGTCATTTTGGTTGGAAACAATGGGATGCTTCCTCATCAAACACCTTGTGGTATTGTCGGTACTCCGGCAGGACCATCTCTTCAAACGTGCGTACTTCTCACTTGGCTGCCTCCCGCTGTGCTAGTTCTGATGCTGTTGTCGTTTTCCATAGTAACACCATACATGGCTCTTGTTCATTGTCCATGATCTGTTCCCATGCCTCCTCATTGAGTTGGTATGTCTCCAACGCCCGTATAGAGGCTTCTATGGGCGTGGCTTCGTCCGATGACACAAGGCTGGATATTACCACAGGTTGGAATGTTTCGTCTAGTGTTGCTTTGCCCCACTTCACTAGTGGTTTGAATGCCGAAAACCATGGATAGCCTAGTATAACTTCGTCCCTTCCCAAGTTCATCACTAAGAAGTGAAGTGTCTTGGTGTCATTTCCTGTCCGGACATTTAGATCTGTGTACTGCGTGATAGCCCCATCTTGGTTGTGAGTTCCGTCTACATTCCAGATGTGTATTGGTTGGGTGACATCATGTGTTCCAATCTGCAGCCGTTTCAGTAGTGAGGTGCAGATGAAGTTGTCGGTTGCTCCCGAATCTAAAAGTACTTGTCATTCGGCCATTGTGTGTGCAGATTTGAAAAGAACTGGAATTCACATGGATTGATATCTGCTATGATACATGTTTACATTGAGTGCTCTAGCCCAGGCTGTCGGGTTCAAGCATCGAGAAAATCCTCTTTCGTGAACAACTTTTCCACCATGAGGTCCCATACCTCTTGTGGTTGCACCTTCATTGCAGCGATTTGTGCTTCAGCTTGTTCTTCTGTTGAGAGTGCACGATTAGATTGTATGGCGACCGTAGTTGTAACGATTCCACCTTCGCCGGCACGTGATTCGCCACGTGATGTATCCCCGACCGCCGACATCCCCGTCGTGGAGTCCGCGTGTACGCCTACAGACCCTTGGTGGGACTGGCAACGAGAGGCCCTCCCTTACGACAACGCAAGAATCGAAGCTGCAGTAGCGCAGCTAGAAGATTATGTGTATTCACGACGCGCGGTGAGCGATCGATCCCCCTCCCCACACGAGAACCGCTACCAGGAACCTTGGGAATAGGTCCTGAAAGATGGCCGTCACGTGACCCTGGCACGTGGCCTGCCTTAGAATCGTCCAGAAGAGTCCGGATGAGCTTGCGCCCGGACTAGAAGTGGGGTTTTGCTTGTGATTATGCGGATCTAGACTGGTATGACGTCACATTCCCGTGGACTTGCATGTGGGGCGCCTCTAGGCCCTTATCTCTGACTCGTGTTCCGGACACGCGACCTTTATCTCTGACTCGTGCCATGCGCCTTATTGCCATTGGCTACTCGTATTAGGGTTCGCGGCTGTGTATTAGGATTCGGTACTTCAGACTGAGCTTGAAAGCTCCTCTGGAGTAGTATAAGTAGAGTCGGCTACGCGTCTTAGAACGGTAGCTTTGATATCTTGTGTAATACCTTCCCTTCCTCTCGCGGGTTGTAATACACCTGATTCCTCTCTGAACCTCGGTGTGACCTCGGAGATCCGTCCCTCCACCGTCGATCCTTCCGCCCCTTCGCTATAAGTCGTGTCGCGGACCGACTTCGTCTTTCACGATTTCTCCCCTTTACCACTATATCGTCGCCTTCTCCCTCGTGGGACACGCCTTGCGGATCGCCCTAGCCGTTGCCTACGGGATCCTGAAGACCTTCGCCGCGTATAAGGCTCAGCAAACCGACAAGTAAACCCAAGTCGGGTCGTACGTCCGGAAGGAACGTAACAGTAGTGATGGCGGGAGCTGATGTAGTCAAAGGGGCGGCTACGGGGGTTGATCAGGTGGTGGAGGAATTAGCAATTCAGGCACCTTTCTGTGGGCAATTACACAAAATATGCCCTGTAGCGCGACATCTGAAACAGCATCCTTCCTTTTGGAGTTGGATTCAGTCAGCATTGGTAAGAGCTACAGAAGCTTGGGCACATCCAACATCCATGGCATTCAGGTCACAATTTTTGTTAAGGGCTTGTACCCACTGGTCGCGACTTTGCCCTCCCTTCTTTTGCCACGGGGTTCGGTTTTTGCCGAGTCAGTCCTTCAATACCAGGTATTTGGCCTGCTGCAGGCGAGCAGCCCATTTCCAGTCTTCCCACGTGATGGGGTGTTGGAAGTGGATGGCATTGATGACTAGCTGGTTCGGAAGTCCATCTTGGAATAACTCCAATGTTGTGGCTTCATCTGGTCCATACCTGGCTTTCATTATGAGATTGTCAAATTGGGCAATATAAGAGTTGATGTCTTCTCCTTTCATTGCCAAACTTTGCAAGGCTTTGCGGGCTTTGGTTTGCTCTGCGGTGTCAGTATACGCCTGCAGGAATCGAGTTTCTACCTCATTCCAGAGGTTGTTCTGAGTTCGGAGGACTCCTGCAGCTATCTGACCCTCGAGCCATTTCATTTGCTCATTGACCCAATTGTCGACAAGCAGTCCTCAGATGTAAGAAAGGAATGCCATGGCTCGCTGCCCTGGCACAGCAAGCAAGTCCACGGTTGGGTTCATCCCACAATATAGTTTGAAGGCACGTAAGAATGCCTTGCTCTTTTCCCTGTTTCCATCAAATTCTGGCAGAGGATTTCCTCCCAGGCGACTGTTGCCTCCTGGGGCTGGCACGGGTGCTCCTGCCAGTGCGGGTCCTCCTCCACCGCCTCCACCACCGCTGCCACCACCTCCACCACTGCTGCCACCACCGCCACTGCCACCGCTACTGCCACTGCTGGTGGGGCCTCCTCCGCTTGTGAGGGTGGTGCTTGCGGATGTTTGTCCTTGTTGGGCCATCGTATAGGTTGGAAATGCTGAGGCAGGAAAACTGGTCATTGGTACTGGAACACTTGGAGATGGGGTGTCGGGAGGATTAATAGTAATGCCCACAGGGTCGGGAGTTCCCAGGGGTCCGGTGTTCAGGGTGAGGGGTACTGGTCCTGTAGTGTACCACCTTCCTTCTGTTGGGGAGTACTCAATAAATGCCCAAAGGCGTCTGTCTTCAAGATAGTGGATCTGTCGGTATGATCGTGTCGAGGGGTCGAAGATGAAGTATCCTTCGACTCCGCTGTGTTCTGCCCAGACCACAGTTCCTTTAACTCTGTCTGATAGGTTGTCGGAGCTAAGGCGGTCAATGTATTCGGGCCTAAACTTGGTTTGGCTACGACTGGATGTCGCCACTGTGAGAGACTTGACTTAATGTAATGCCACCACAGGGGCATTAAGTACGACATGTACTTCAGCAAGTCAATTGGGATCAGAAAGAGTGAACTGGTCAGGGTTCAGTTCGGTGATGAACAAGTATCACTTGGTCTCCCAGGGACACAAGGATAATAGCGGAGGTTCAGGCTCAAGCAAAAGGGCGAGCGACACAGGGGACTCAAGCGCAAAGACGAGTCAAAGGGATTTGTGAGGCAAAGACGTTGTAGTATTGCACAAGAAGTCAAGTCTACCATACAAGCTAGGTAGCGTGGGACTTATATACTAGTACAGGATGTTTGTAGGAGACAAACATATGGCACAATTATGAGTCAAGAGCACGAAAGCATGAGCAAGAGGGTGAGTCAGGAGGAATACAAGAAGATCCCACGGGATGACACATGCCTTAGAAATGGTCAGCGGGTCAAACAGGGCATAAAACTGGCCATCCTATTGTTGAGGCACAGGGTGCGAGATAGAAGCCGAGAAGCGCAACACATCGGATCATACCATAAAAGTATAGTGAACACAGAAGGTGAGATAAGAGGGAAAAACAAGCAGAAAGGCAATCCCGTTCGTAATCGTACAGCAAGACAGTGAAATCGTAACAGATCTCCTTGTCAAGCATGCCATTGAGAAATGCAGACTTAACATCCATCTGATGGATGTGCCAGTCCTCCAGCGCGGCCAATGCCAGAAGCAATCTCAGCAACTCAAATTGTGCGATGGGAGAGAAGGTTTCATCAAAATCTATGCTAGGGATCTGCGTAAATCCCTTAGCCACCAAGCAAGTTCTGTAGCAGCCATCTGCTTTGAGCTTGAAGACCCATTTGGATTTTACTGCCTTACGATTAGGCAGGAGATCCACTAACTCCCATGTGCCGTTATGGGCAAGTGTGTCCATTTCATACTGACATGCCTTAGTCCACTCATCTGTGTCTGCAGACCACATGGCTTTTGCATAGGATGCAGGGTCTCTGCTGACATATGCCACAGCTAGCAGCTCTGCATACCCCAGTTGCCTGCCACATAGTGCCACATTGTCCCCACTGTAATAGTGAGGGTTGGGCACAGGCACGTGGCTAGAGTGCCTTGGTGCATTGTGTCACAAACCTAGAAACTTGGGTTGTGACTCAGGTGTCTAAGACCAGTCCACACCGGCCTGGGCTTACATAATCACCATCCTAAAGGGGAAATCCGAAATCGGAGTTTGAATTTCGTACTCCGATGATCACATGATGTGTCACCTGATCTCCCACCGTTTATCAAGTCACCTGACAATTGAGAGTCGTACCATTCCTTGGATTTATCTGATTGGACTGCAGAGCAGTCAAATCATCATGACCAACTCAACTGCGGCTCAGTTGCACCACTCCTACAATTATTCTGATTTGACTGTGGAGCAGTCATACAATACCATCCTGGTTTTCTCATTGGACACTATATTTAGATGTTACTGGAATGTTCCATTCCGCAGTATTCCACAGCACCCATGGGCAGACCTTAAGCCTGCCCTAAACTACACACAGACCACCCTTGTGGGTATATAAGCTAGTGCAATAGAACAGACAGTCCCTCAGACTGTCCACTTGTGACATCCTCCCTTTGCCTCTTCCTGCCTCTCGAGCACTAGTGCCCCTTCAGCTGCCAAGCACGACTTGTCACTAAGTGCCACTTTCCCTGAGCCATCGCACCAGTTCTGATGGTTGAGCCAAAGCGTTCCATCACAGTAGTCCCTGTGCCCCACTCCATGTTCTCCACCACCCCCAGTCTTCTGAACCCGTCATGCCTCCCTGTCAAGTGACAGTGAGTCATCACACTTGGACAGTCTAACCCAATTAGACCTGACCCCAGGTGTTCCCAGTGTCTGACTATGACTACAACTTCTCGCAGTTTGGTCAGTGGGACAGAGATTCTGGGTCGTATTTTGAGGAAAACGATCACCAATACCCTCGCCCCCCTCATTGTCACTCTTCCCTTTGCTCCACCATTACTCCCTGCCCCCTATCACCTCCCGTCATTGACACCACTCCCCCCCTTCACCTTCCATCGCCCCTCACTCCCCTCATGTCCCCCTTTGGCCTTATACAAGAGTTTGTACAAGGCTCCTTGACCGATGTACAGTACAAGTACATCCTCACTGACATCTGTGGGACCCCCATCCCTCATTCCAGGCTTCCATCGCCCATCACTCACCCTGTCACCCCCTGCCCTGCGACTCCTCTCGAGTATGAGGAGTTTGATATATGGATGCAAGTAGCAGTCCATTCTGCCCCCCTCCACATCCAGACACCAGAGTTGGTGTACCCTGACCCCCCTTCCAAGCCTGCCCCATTGCCACGTCCCAAAAGCACCCCCCCTCGTGTCCCATCTCCTCCCCCTTGTGTCCCAACTCCCGACTCCCCCATCGACTACGAACAAGTAGCTGAGCAAGCCCCCCCCTCCGTTGAGCAGGAGAACATCGCCCCTGCTGTCCCCCTCTTCCACCCTCCCTTGTGCATTAACAGCTCGGAGGACCACCCTCACCAATACATCACCGCCTACACCCCTGAAGGCGAGTCTTGGCGCCCTGCTTCGGAAAGTCTTCATGAACACTTCCATCATATCCCCCTTGCGTCTGCTCTTGTCAGAGCCCCCCACATCTTTCCTTCTGTCTCCCCCTTCCATATCCCACCCCCACACATCTACTCCCTCTGCCCACATCTCATCGACCCTGAGGTTCACCCCAACTTCCCCACCCTCTATGTCTGTTCAGAGGCGATCTTCGACCTCCCCTCCATCGACCTCCCCCTTGGAAGCATAAGATACAACTTCCATGAAGGACTCCGGGTGGTGTTCGAACCACTTCCCAATATAATCAGAGCTGTTTATATTGACTCCCTGGTAATGTTGGAGATTCAGGACTTTTTGGACAGATGATTGCCACTTATGGACATCTTCATTTTACTTTTAATGGACAGGTTTTCACCCATTATCAGGGCTACTTCTTTGAGGACATTATTCGCTCCAACCCTCTTCTTTTGTCTCATTGCCTTACTCCTCACGTCCCAGCCAACCCTTTCTCTTTTGTCCTGGCTATTCCTGACTCTCAACCACTATAAAGTACAATTGACCAGTGACGATTGGGGAAGCACCACCAATCACGGTCCTTGCTGGTGCACTCAAGAAGTGTGCATCTGTGGCTACAGACCAGAAACTCCCCATACCCCAGAAGGCGTAGTACTTTGGGCCCCTAGTGTTAACTACCTACCCTTCAGTGATAGGAGTAGAACACTTTAATTTGTAGAGTTACAAATTAAATTCCGAGCATTTTTACAAGTGTAAAAATTGACACCCTGGAACCCATAACGAATTGGGCTATCATCAACCTGGCTTCATCCCATTTGCGACCACCCCATCATCATTTCCAAGCAAGAAATTCCCACATTTCTTCCCACGAGAACTCTCCAGTACCCAAGAAGACCTACAGGATCCCGACGCCCCCTTCATGAAACTCTTCCAATAGTTCCTGACCCAATCATCCTGAGAAGCAACCAAAGTAGACTGGAATGTCGCAAAATTCCGGAACGCATTATAAACCGGTCCGGTTTATAATGACAATTTAAGATAATTACAAAGCATGGCGGGATCATGTAATGTCCTTAGAATAAGATTACAAGATCTGTTGGGAGTTATAAGTTATTATGAGAAAGTCACGCGACTGCAATCAATTATAAGATATTCATATGATTACAACATCCATTATAAGAAATTCACGATACATTACAGGATACATTACGAGAAAGGCCACGCGATTGCCCTAGCGATTACAATAGGCACAAAGTCCATTGGTCATGTGATTCAACTTGTTGGATAGTTGGGCGGACTAGCAAATTCGTCCTTCTCTCTCCTTTCCATTACTGGTTCAGTTCAGACACTGCACTTTGAATTTGAACGTTCAACGTTCAAATTCCAACCTCCTTGACCCCCACTTTTTACCACCTCTCCCACCTCCTCGTTTCCACATCACGGCAAATGGCAAGTATGAAGACGCACTGGCAAGTAAAGACCCAGACACACAGGCCACCCTGCCGCTGCCAAAGTTGGGTAGTGTCTCTTTTTTTCTCTTCGTCTTCATTGCTAACCCAACCCTCCCTTTGCGCGCACACACAGGCAACCCCACTCACCTGCCCCCATCTCGAGACACGCAAGCCATGCCTTCGCACCCTGCGAGGCCCATCTCCCTCCCGGTGTCACCACCTCAACACGCGACTCAGGGGCCGCCACCTCAACACTGCCACCACCACCTTCACGCCGCCATTTCGACACCCTCCCCCAACTGTCCCAACACACGTGCCGCCGCCCCCTGTCGCCGCTGCCTCAACCACTACCGCCACCTCAACCGCCACGACTGCTACCAACCACCACCCATGCCGTCTCAGATCCTGCTCTTACTACCACCTTTGCTCACTTGGATGTTACCACTGTACCGCCGCATTCGATCGCTATCCTGGAATGCTGTGTAGTTGTAGTTCTTGTATAATTGGTGGGAAAAAATAAAATGTACCACATAAAAATATAAAGAGAATATAAGACGAATATAAGCGCTGTAAATCGATCTTGTAAGGCGCATTATAATTGTATCGTGAATTATAACTTGAATTATAAAGCTAATTATAAAGTCTCTGATAAAGTTTGTACTAGGTTGTAATCGTTATAAGATCGTGGCGGCATTTTATCTCATTTTATTATTATAATCCATTATAAACCCCTTCCGAAATTTTGCGACAAAGAACCCATCTACCCAAGCATCTACCCAGCCAGACAAAGCAATCCAATTCTCCCAAGTAATCCAGTTGCGAGGCAACATTTGACAAGTAGCAATGAGGCTCAATTCCTAGAAACCCAACCCCGAGATCTTCACTGCCATCTTCCTGAAGCCATCTTTGTTTCTGAGCAGCTACCTACAAGAACCCCCCAAGAGCTTGACGTCTTCAAGCATCACTGTCATCTCCAATATGATCAGTACCCACAGCAGACGCTAGTCCTTGCATCACCCCTTACCCGAGCATGGGACATTACCTCAAGCCTGTTGAATTTCCAGAACTTCTTGTGGAGAAGTAAAATGACCCTGACCCATTTCAGTATTTATGAAGAATACCAGTGGATTCGCCGCCAGCAAAGGACGAATCAACCTGATCGAGCGATCCTCCGCCCCGTGTACCAAGTCTTCTACCTGTGGAACAAAACCGGGTGGAACACTTCCTTGTTACACCAACATCCCCAGTGAATGAGTGAGAGAAGAGACCTCACCTCTGATGAATGAGATCGAATTCCTGTGTACTTCCTGGACCCCTACTTTTCCCTAGTCAACAATCTCATCTATGCCACCTTCAATGATCAGCCCATCACAAGTTTCAACAGTCACTTCCCATGGGTACATGTCACTACCCAGAAGCATCTTACAGTCCAAGACTTTGAGCAAGTCTTTCCCCACATCCGAAAGGTTCGAAAGCTAGATTGGGCTATCCTTTGCGGATCCTTCAAGAAGAAGAGAGTATCCTGGTCCTTTACCCACTCCCATTGGGTATATGGAAATAACTGATCAGTTCGGTTTTCTGACTCTGAAGAGCAATCAGAGAGCAAGCGTTTGCTAACCCCCTTGAGCCCTTCCAATGCCCTGGATTCCAATAGTGAACAAGAAGAAATTTCATGAATCCTTGACAACACCGCTAAAAGACTTACTGGTCTTGTATCTCGAGTGGCTTCCCAGCCTTCTTCCCCTCGTGTATCCCCTGGTTCACTTCCAAGTGCACCTGGTCCCAGCAGACTTCATCAAATAGTGACTACTTCAATAAACTCCCCTCCAAGTACTTCCCCTCCAAGATTACCATCCCCGCCTCTCACGCATAGAGCAATGGTTCCCCCGCAATCCCGATCGCCCCCGGCCCAAGTACCTCATCTCCCAAGAATCCCTTCGTGTTCCCCCCTGAGACCCCCTTCACATTCCCCTTCGAGAACCCCAGTGATAATTCCCATGGCTGCACCTCTGGCAAAGATTCTTGGTGCAGCACCTGAACCCTTTGATGGAAGACCCAACAAAGCAGAAGTGTTCTGGAATAATTTGGAAAATTATTTCCACCTCAATGCGTTGATTTTTGATACCAATGACAAGAAAATATCTGCAGCCCTGACTTACTTCAAAATGGGCACTTCTGCAGGCGAGTGGGCCCAGGATAGGCAACACAAGGCCTTGAACCCAGCTGTGGGTGCAGCTGTTTCCTTTGGAATGTGGGCTATGTTCAAATCCAACTTTGACAAACATTTTATCCCAGCACATACGGCTTTGGAAGCCACCAACCTGATGTATACCCTAAAGATGGGTACCCAACCATTCAATGAGTGGTACCAGGACTGGTTGTCACGATCACCAGATCGTGCCATCTATCTAGAAGTCCTGCATATTCCTGCTTCTCATGTTTCAAGATTCTTCTGTGTTCTCATGTTTCAGAAGTTTCCATCTCTGTTCTGGAAAAACCTTACTTACAGTCATGTGACTCAATGGTGCCATTATGGTGACCAACAAGCTGCGCATGCAGAAAAACAGTAGAAAATAAAGAAAATAGGAAACTCCAACTGTATAAAAACCTGTAGGATAGCACTGTAGTTCTGTGTTCTAGTCTTGTGTCTTGTCCTCAATTCACTGCTATTGCCATTCGCTTGCCATTGGCAAGGTCTTATCTCTGACATTCACTTGTCGTTGACAAGGTCTTACATAATTGACCCTCTGTGACAACCCGGAATCGTGCCTGGGCTCTGTGCCACTCCCAAATATGATCATCTCAACGTTGGGTGAGCCCTGATCATAACACTGGTCCACTTACACCAAGCATAGTGTAACGCCACCACAGGGGTGTTAAGTACGACGTGTACTTTGGCAAGTCAACGGGATCAGCAAGAGCGAACCGGTCAGGGTTCAGTACGGTGGTGAACAAGTATCACTTGGTCTCCCAGGGACACAAGGATAATAGCGGAAGTCCAGGCTCAAGCGCAAAGGCGAGCGAAACAGGAGACTCAAGCGCAAGGGCGAGTCAAACAGAGTTCGTGAGGCAAAGACAATTGTGGTATTGCACAAGAAGTCAAGTCTACCGTACAAGTTAGGTAGCGTGCGACTTATATACTAGTACAGGGTGTTTGTCAGAGACAAACACATGGCTGTCATGGACGCGTACATTATTTTTCCTATTTTTCTGTATTTTTACAGATCTATCTGAGGAAGATATGAAGGGCCAAAGTACGAGACATCGTTAGTCACATGTTGCCACCATGTGCACCTTTAAGCACGTGACCCTGGGATAATTGCACCCTTAACGGGACAACCTAACCCGGTCACATTTCCCTTTACGTATGAACTCATACGATTGGTAGATAAGGAAGGAACCTTCTAGATAGTCCTAGACCACGCTTACTAGATTACGCTTACACGCTGTATTAGGATTTACTCAGCAAGATAAGGCATCGCGTCAGCGCTATGACAAGTGCATCAGTCAGCACAATAGATAGCGCTATTATTAGACACGACGCGTCAGCCCCTGAGTCATGGAGTCTTACTATATACTTAGTAATAGTGTTTAGACTCAGTCCAAGCTCAGCCTCAGTAGCATATATAAACTCTCCTGTAGCATCCTGAGTGGAACCAACTTGTCCTCTTGGTTCTCCACTCAGGTGCGTATCCTCTTGTACTCCTTACTCCTTACCAATCTAACTTGTCCTCTTGGTTCTCCACTCAGCATGCCACTGCGTGATCACCGACTGCCTGTCCTTGTATAAAGGACCTGAGCTCCAGTCCCCTCCGCATTGACTGCACACTTTAGCGTGTGATTTATCTCCGCGTTCGAGTTGAGTGTGCTCACCTGACGGTTCACTTTACCTCACACTTGGACTCAACGTAGCGAGGTGTCATACCGCTACATTAGGACAAGTTCCTTATCACTCTCTTGAGCTTCACGCTCACCAGTTTTATCATTATCCCTCTAGGTGGTTGACGACCATCAGTCCCTTGTATTACCCACCTCACTCTTTGCCTGGGGACCTCCGCACGCAGAATCTGTGCATTCGTGGTACAACTCTAGTGTCCGTAAAATCAGCATAGATTGTGCTTGCCTTTATTGGGTCTATCTGGTCATCAGTAGACGCCTCTGGGTACTGGCTGCAGAACTGGTCACCACGCCAGATAAGCTGCAGTTAGACGTTGAGCCAGCCAGGCCTCGCCTGCGACAGCTGTACGCGTAGTAACCAGAAAAGTTTGAGAGCGCTTCGGCGTGAGAGGCAGCCAACAGGTCGAGAAGACTGAGGCAGACAGCCTTGTGGCTCTATACATATCCCTACACCATTCTTGAGTTCTCTGTTATCGCCGCAGCCTCGCGCAGTGTGAAACACCACTGTGTATCGGTCTCGCCTGATCAGAGTTCTCCTATCATCCTCGAGTTAGCGTTTCGCGCTCGTTGTATCCTGTCGTCTAAATCCACTTTCACACATTATCAAACTGCCTCGCATATTCGCGAACATCCGCACTCGTCTTCGTCGTCTCTTTAGGAGGAGACAGGCATCTATCACACCACCCCAAACTACAGCCTCTGCTTCGGCATCGCTGCACGTGCACCCGGACACCCAGTCTGAAGAAGACCGGATCCCCTCCCCAGTGTACGCATCACCTTCACCTACAGCATCAGTAAACTCTTTCCACTCCGCCCACTCCTCCTCCCAAGCCACACTCGCCCAATCAGGCGAAAGTTTCATTGACGAAGACGGTGTCAACATCCGTTACCAGGGGTTCCAACTAGAACTACCCCCTCGTAACCTCGCCGAGCAATACGTGCAGGCAATCTACCACGACCCAGAGTACCGATACGGCCTGTTAGAACTCTACGGCTTAGAGATCCCCGTCCTCGGTACCAATTTCACAGTCCCGCAGCTGATAGCAATCGCTGCAAACCTCATTCCTCGTCTCGAGTCACCTCCTCACCCCCTCATCTCCCACGTAAGGGAAGAAGAAGAAGAACGTGGCTCCCAAGAAAGGGAAACAGACAGCTCGTCTAGCACAAGCTCAGTATCCCAGCGGAGCTCGCTCGAAATTCGCCCTCCCTCCACCCACTAAAGCGGAGAAGGAGTACATATCTCGCATCCAAGACTGGGACGAGATCTCACCAGACGAACAACTCCTCCTCCTAGAAGAATTTCGCCGGGCACAGGAGAAGTCAGAACGAGAAAAGAGACAGAAGGAACTAGACAGAATGTCACAACCCAGCAGAAGCACCCTCCCCGCCGCCGTACCACCGTCACCACTCCCCCCTCCCACCGTCCAGGACTGCCTGGACCTCATTAACCACCTCGGCATCGCCGTTGGTAACCTAGCGCAACAAGTCACAGCCCTGACAGCGCAGGTGGCCTCGGCAACCGCCACTCGCCCAGGAAATGGAAAAAACAAGGAAATAGTGGCCCGCCCCAAAGCTTGGGATGGGAAAGGCTCCTCTTCGGATGCCCGTCATTTCCTTGCCGCATTCCACAACTGGGCAGGATCACTAGGGGACGCCATGAACACATGGCACACAGTGGATAGCAAATGGTACGCAGACGAACATAGGTGGATTGCTGCCGCCCTCAATCTGATGGAAGGGGACGCTAAAACCTGGGCACTCCCATACTTAGAGTCTGCCAACAAGGGAACCATTCCCTTCGGAGGCAACTGGTCGGACTTCGTCAAAGAGTTCAACCGCAGGTTCAGCCCCCTGGATGTCCAAGACATAGCTCGAGAAGAGCTAAAGAAAACTAAACAAGGAAAGAAGACGGTTGCCGAATATGCATCCATATTCGAGCAGTATTCTGGACAAACCGGGTGGTCCATCATCGACCTCCGCACCCGCTTCTACGATGGTCTCACCGACGAGATCAAGGACCTCCTTGCCATCACCGACAAGCCCCACACCACATACGACGAGTTGAAGCAAAGCACGCAAGTCATAGATCAGCGACTGCGCCAACGCAACAACGAGAAGAAAGGGAAATCTTCATCGTCATCACAATACCCAACCTCCAATCCGGACGCTATGCAAGTTGACGCCACGCGCCAACAAGGCAGCAAGCCGAAGGAGGAAATCTTTAAAACTCGGGGCGAGTACCAAGTATGGATGAGAGGACGATGCTATGGGTGCGGCTCGAAGGAGCACACAAAGAAGGATGGAAACCACGAGCGCGACGTCTGCAACTGGTGCCAAAGAGCAGGGCACCAAGCAAACGTCTGCCAGAACAAGAAAATGGGGAAACCGGCTAAAGCGAAAGCTGCAGCAACAACGGAATCCCCTAGTCCACCATCAGCATCCAATACTGCGGCTGCAGCCGCCACAAGTACCTCCTCCGCCAAGACGTCCCAGGCAGACGTAGCGAAACTGATGGAGATGATAGAAAAGCAGCAAGAACAGCTGGATGCGTTCAAAGCGGCTTTTTAGATCAGGGGCCGCGTGTAGCTGCGACCGGCCCCTCTACAGTAGATGACTCGGCTTCATGTAGTTGTAATATATGCTTACGCTCTCGCCTCGTTTCGGACTCACCTTCTGTAATTCATACAATTCATGCCTGTAAGATAGATAGTAGTGTTAGTTCAGTCTCTTGTTTTCCTGATTCTATTACATCTACATCTGCCTCGGAGATGAACAATAGTAGTGTTTCGTTTGCCCCACTTTCCTCAGAAGCAATGCCGCACGTGATGATTTCTGATGCAGCACTGTCTTCCACTATTATTCCCGAAACAAAAGATAAAAAATCACACTTTCATATTTCTGTGTATTTAAAAGGACGTCATCGTACTGTAAAAGTAGCAGCAATGGTAGACTCTGGGGCAACTTCGTTGTTCCTGGACAAAAAGTACGCTGACCGCCACAAGATGTTGCAGGTTCCTCTTGCAAGTCCCATCACTCTATACAACATAGACGGGACTCTCAATGAAGCTGGTAGTATCACCCACAAAGTCAGACTCACTCTGAAAGTCGGCCCTAGTGAAGAAAGTCATGACTTCTTAGTCACTTCACTCGGCCCAGAGAACGTCATCTTGGGACTACCATGGCTAAGGCAGAGGAACCCGCAAATAGATTGGCAGGAAGGCACCATGCGCCTCAACTCAACCGCTGAAACAGCGCCACCAGAGTTGGAGGTAGAGGTGACACGCATTATGGCAAACCGGATGGAACGCCGCTGTCTCCTTGCGGAGAAAGTGCTCGACACGGTCCAAGACGAAGTTTTCTGTCTGGCAGGCTTCACATACTCTCAGCAGATCGCCGAGAAAGCCACCGCCTCCAAACCTAAGAAAACCTTCGAAGAAATGGTACCAGAGCATTATAGAGACTTCGCGAAAGTTTTCTCCGAGGAAGAATCCCAGAGGCTCCCTGAGCATCAACCGTGGGATCACGCTATAGACCTCGAACCAGATGCCATTAAGCACTGGAGGGTCAAAACGTATCCGATGTCCCCAAGCGAGCAAGTGGAACTCGACAAATTCCTGCAAGAGCACATCTCAAAAGGATACCTGGTCCCATCTAAGTCACCGATGGCCTCACCAGTGTTCTTCATTAAGAAAAAGGACGGAAAACTCCGTCTAGTGCAGGATTACCGTCGTCTTAATAAAATCACTATTAAGAATCGTTACCCACTACCGCTCGCCGCTGACATCATAAACCGGTTGAAAGGAGCAAAGGTCTTCACTAAATTCGACGTAAGATGGGGCTATCACAACATCCAGATTAAACCCGGAGATGAATGGAAAGGAGCTATTATCACCAACCGCGGACTATATGAGCCAAAGGTCATGTACTTCGGTATGACCAATAGTCCAGCTACTTTCCAAGCCCTCATGAACGCCGTCTTTGCCGATCTAATCGCAGCAGGAGAGGTCGCAGTATACATGGATGACATCCTCATCTATAGTAACTCCCTGGAGCACCATCGCAAAATCGTACGCGAAGTGCTCAGGAGACTGCAAGAGCACGACCTCTATCTCAAACCCGAGAAATGCGACTTTGAAAGGCAAGAAATGGAGTACCTTGGGATGATAATCCGTCCCGGAGAAGTGCAGATGGACCCTGGCAAGGTCGCTGCAGTAAGGGAGTGGCCTACACCCACAATGCTCAGAGAGGTTAGAGCGTTTATTGGGTTCGCCAACTTCTATCGTCGATTCATCAAGGACTTCGCGGCTATCGCCCGACCCTTGCATGACCTCACGAAGAAGGACACTCCATGGCAATGGCATTCCGAACAGCAGAAGGCATTCGACCTCTTGAAGGAAAGCTTCGTACAAGAACCCATTCTCAAAGTGTACGACCCACAGCTTCCAACAAGAGTCGAAACCGATGCTTCAGGATTTGCTACTGGCGGTATACTTACCCAAAAGTATCCTGACGGTCTCTGGCACCCAGTTGCGTATCGCTCACAGTCTATGAGCAAAGAAGAGCGCAACTATGAAATCTACGATAGAGAAATGCTTGGCTTAATCCGCGCCCTAGAGGACTGGAGACATTTCCTCGAAGGCATCTCCTTTGAAGTAATTACCGACCATAAAAACATGGAATGGTGGGCAAGCATGAAGGACTTAAACCGTCGACAGGCCCGATGGGCCCTGTATTTAAGTCGCTTTGCCTTCAAAATTACTTACAAAAAGGGAGACTCCATGCAAGCCGATGCATTAAGTAGATTCTCAAGAGACCATATCAGAGACAATGAGGATAACCGCCAGGTTCAGGTCTTACAACCTAAGCATTTCCTCAATGCCGCCCAAGCACACTTCCGCCCAGAAGTGGACTCCCTAGGAAATCGCATAAGACTCGCATCCATTCGAGAAGCAGAAGTCATAGAGGGTCTTAAAAGTCTACAAAAGACCGCCCCGAAAGCTCTCATGGATGGAGTAGCGATGTGGGAGGAAGATGACGGCCTAGTTTACCATAAGGGGAAACTGTACGTTCCCAATGACCGAACTCTAAGACGAGATGTGGTTAAGTCATGCCACGACTCCATCACCACCGGTCACCCTGGTAAGAACGGCACCATCGAGCTAGTCAGTCGCTACTATTGGTGGCCACGCATGGCAGGCTTCATTAGCTCATACGTAGAAGGATGCGATCGATGCCAACGTTATCGCAAGGATCTACACCCCAAAGCCCTAATTCAGCCGCAGGAAGTTCCTGAAGGACCATGGCAGATAGTCGGGATCGATCTAATCGGTCCACTGCCCATGTCATGTGGAAAGGATATGATCCTTAACATAGTGGATCACTATACAAAACAGATCCATCTATTTCCAGTGACGTCCCAAATCACGGCCGACGGGGTAGCATCCATCTACTTCGAGCAAGTCTTTCCCTTGCACGGGATCCCCAAGAAAGTCATCAGTGACAGGGGCCCCCAGTTTGCTGCAAGGAGCATGCGGGCACTATATAAGCGACTTGGGATAGATGCAGGTCTTACCACCGCCTATCACCCTCAAGCTAATGGACAGGTAGAGCGCAAAAATCAAGAAGTAGAAGTCTACTTGCGCCTGTTCATCAGTAAGAGGCAGGATGATTGGGCAGACCTGCTCCCTACAGCGGAATTTGTAGTCAACAGTAGACTCAACTCAGCCACGGGACACACTCCCTTCGAGCTACTGTACGGATATACACCGGACTTCACCATTCCCGCTGGTAGGCCCACCGGTATCCCAACGCTCGATAAGCGTCTCCAACACTTAGTTTCCACGAGAAAGGATGCAGAGGCAGCTCTACGCCTAAGTAAAAGGCGAATGCAGACAGACGTTGAACAAGGACATAAACCACACGTCTTCAACGTCGGGGATAAAGTCTGGCTGCAAGCTAAGCAAATAAAAATACACCAGCAGTCGTCCAAACTGGGCCCTAAACAGCTAGGCCCATTTGAAGTCACCGAAGTCAGAAGTGATGTCGACTACAAGCTTGCACTCCCCCCTGCATTACGGATCCATGATGTATTTCATGTAGACCGCCTCTCTCCTTATAAGGGAAACAAAGTTAACGGGCTTATGCCACCTCCACCTGAACCTATCACAGTCGAAGGGGAAGAAGAGTACGAAGTCGACCATATAAGAGACTCCAAGCTCTTTGGTCGTACTCTTAAGTACCTAGTTCGCTGGAAAGGCTACGGTGAAGGCGAGGACACATGGGAGCCAGCCAAAAATCTAGCACACGCCCCGGATAAAGTCACGGAGTTCCACTCCTCAAATCCGGGTGCACCTAGAAAAATAGCAGCTCTTATCTACGCGTCCCTGCCTTGGCAAGCATCTCGTATGTACACAGAGGCCAACGCGGACGTCGACCCTTAAGAAGGGGGGTGATGTCATGGACGCGTACATTATTTTTCCTATTTTTCTGTATTTTTACAGATCTATCTGAGGAAGATATGAAGGGCCAAAGTACGAGACATCGTTAGTCACATGTTGCCACCATGTGCACCTTTAAGCACGTGACCCTGGGATAATTGCACCCTTAACGGGACAACCTAACCTGGTCATATTTCCCTTTACGTACGAACTCATACGATTGGTAGATAAGGAAGGAACCTTCTAGATAGTCCTAGACCACGCTTACTAGATTACGCTTACACGCTGTATTAGGATTTACTCAGCAAGATAAGGCATCGCGTCAGCGCTATGACAAGTGCATCAGTCAGCACAATAGATAGCGCTATTATTAGACACGACGCGTCAGCCCCTGAGTCATGGAGTCTTACTATATACTTAGTAATAGTGTTTAGACTCAGTCCAAGCTCAGCCTCAGTAGCATATATAAACTCTCCTGTAGCATCCTGAGTGGAACCAACTTGTCCTCTTGGTTCTCCACTCAGGTGCGTATCCTCTTGTACTCCTTACTCCTTACCAATCTAACTTGTCCTCTTGGTTCTCCACTCAGCGTGCCACTGCGTGATCACCGACTGCCTGTCCTTGTATAAAGGACCTGAGCTCCAGTCCCCTCTGCATTGACTGCACGCTTTAGCGCGTGATTTATCTCCGCGTTCGAGTTGAGTGTGCTCACCTGACGGTTCACTTTACCTCACACTTGGACTCAACGTAGCGAGGTGTCATACCGCTACAATGGCGCGATCGTGAGTCAATGATACGAAAGTGTAAACAAAGGGACGAGTCAAAAGGAGAACAAGGAGATCCCGCAGGACGACGCGTGCCTCAGAAATGGTCAGCGGTTCAAACAGAGCGCAAAACTGGCCATCCTATCGCCGAGGCGCAAAGTGCGAGATAGAAGCTGGAAGGCGCGAGACATCGGATCGTAACATAAAAGTACAGTGAATGCAGAAGACGAGATAAAGAGATAAGGAACGCAGGCGCAACACAGATAGTAGTCGTACAAGCAGAGAAATCATAGCATTACCCCCCCTTCAGACTCGAAGTCGCCACGACTTCGACTAGTCACTGGTATAGTACCAATCATCCTCGACTGGCACGGTGTCGGGGATGGGCGAAGACAGGCGCAGACAAGTGTGGCGACGTAAGAAGAGATGAGGTCCACGCTCACCACATTCTCGACACTGCTCGTACTGAGGGCAGTGTACCTCTTCGTGCCGTGCATCGTACCGCAGGCACTTCCCACACCAACGTGGGCGATCATCCGGGTCGACATAGGCAGGTGACATGGGAGAGATGCGACGGATGAGGCATACCTCATACTGGTGAGTTCGACTGCCACACCACTGACACGGCTGCTTTGCCCTCCTTTGAGGGCATTGCGCGATCAGGTGGTCAGTGGACTTACACTGGAAACACTTACGAGGCTGCTTGCTACTCTCCCCCTGGAGGCGCGGCATCTCGCAAGGCCCTCCGGCACGCGGAGGAATCGGAAGAGAGTCTGGGGAGTGACGGGGGCATAAGTACTTCATCTGAAGTTCGTCGTACTTTTCCGATATTTTTGGTATCGCACGCGCATACTGCAACCGCTTGCGCACGCTCGTAAGGTCCATCTCCATATGGAACCGGTCGCGCACGAGGTCTGTTTCCATTTTCCGAATCTCCGACTCCCGTTTGGCGACTGCATCTCTACGCAGTAAGCATCCCCGAAGGTGCGCCACCTCTGCACGGAGGCGGACGTCGCGCAACTCTTCGAGGGTTTCATCGACACACATGGCACGCGGGTCATGGGGATGGAACATCGCCAGCTGTTGATCTGTGACGTGCTGCGGCAACTGCCCCTCGTAGACCCCCTGGACGTAGACCGACTGCACATAGCAAGGGTGCCCTCTGCCCATGGTCCCGACAACTTCTTGGTAATCCTTGCAATAATAAATGAAGCGTGCGATTGACTTGGGGTAGCCGGCCTCCCCGATTTGCATTGGGAAGTAGAGATGGGCGATGTTGGGGCTGTTGCGGAGGAAGGGGAGTCCTGGGTCAGTTGGGTCTTCTTCGTCAACTCCCCCGTCATCTAAGGCGGCGTAGATAGGGTCTGGCTCGACTCGACGGAGCTGGTCTGCGGGTGATTGAATGGTGTCGCTTCCGGGGGGAAATGATGGAGGTGGTGCGTTTGGGACTGGGAGAGGGGTTCGTGGTTCTGAGGGTGTGGGGACGGCGGGTTCATGTATGGTCACAGGGGTGGATACAGAGTATGGGGTGGCTGCTGCTTCTTGAGCGAGGCGTTCGAGAGTTGGGGCAATTAGGTACAGGATGGGGGGATCTGGACTAGGCACTACAGAATACGGTGTGCAACCTTCTGGTTGTGAAGGGACACCTTGGTCCTGCGAAGGTACGGTCAGGTGGTCAAGTATGGTCTGGGATGGGGGGCGGACAGGCACGGTCGAGACGATAGGAGTAGAGGTCATGGTGAACAAGATGAGAGGAAGGGATGTGAGGTATGGGTTCATGAGTTGCCTCCTTATATCTTTCGTCCAGCCCCTTCGGCGGTAGGATTATGTCGGTAGAAGTCGGCGATAAGGTCAGGTGCGTGCCGGACGTTTTCGAGTGGTTCCCATGAGCTGTCACTCACGGGAAATCCCTTCCATTGTACTAAGAACTGGAGCTTGCGCCCTCGGCCATGGACCCTTGATCCGAGGATTTGCTCCACTTCGAATTCTTCTTCTCCATTGATAAGGTCAGGTGGAGGTCGCGGGAAGTTTTCCCCGTGTAGTTCCGTCTCCTTATATGGGGTGAGGAGGTTGGCATGAAACACGGGGTGGATCTTCCATGACTTCGGGAGTTCTAATTCGTATGATACCGCGGAGAGGGCCTTCTTGATGCGGAATGGCCCGTGGCGTTTTGGGGCTAGCTTGGCTGTAGGGTAGAATGTTTTAAGGTTTGTTCCTTCTAGCCATACTTGTGCGCCCTCTTGATATGGGATGAAACAGGTGCGCCCCCGCTTCATCATGAGTTCTTGGGCATGTTTGATGCAGTCTTGCGCATGCTGTCGGAAGTTGCCCATATCTTCTAATCGCTGGTCGACAGACGGCGAAGTCGTGGGCTTCTTGACCCAGTTGGTGCACGGCTCCCATCCCATGATAAGCGAGAAGGGAGAGTGCTTGGTCGTAGCATTGGGCCAAGCATTGTGTGCGAATTGCGCTACCGGAAGTGCCTCTGCCCAGTTATCTTGTTGTACGTTACTCCAGTGGCGTAGGTATTGCTCCAACCACTGATTGGTTCGCTCCGACTGCCCATCCGTTTGAGGGTGATACGCCGACGAGATGTTTTGTCTAATTCCAAGGGCCTTGCACAATTGCGTCATAAATGCCGACGTGAATCGGGGATCCCTGTCGGTGATCAGTTTCCGGGGTATGACATAATGGGGGTAGACGTGGCGGAGGTATAGCCGAGCTACGCCTTCTGCGGTGATTGTTTCGTTACAGGGAATAAAGATGGCTGCCTTCGAGCAGTCGTGGTCGGTGATGGTGAGGATTGAATCATAACCCTGTGATGGTGGTAACTTCGTGATGAAGTCCATAGCTACCACTTCGAAGGGTTCTGCATCTGGGTCTGTTGTAATGGGGTAGAGGTGTGGTTTCTGCCGATGCGGGTTGATTTTGTTGGCTTGGCACGTGGCGCAACCCTTGACGTATTCTTCGACGTCTTTGCGCATGCTGGGCCACCAGTAGTCCCGTCGTAACAGTTCGTACGTGTTTGTGATTCCGGGGTGTCCCATCGCGGGTGTGTCGTGGAAAAAGGTGATTACCCCCTGCTTAAGATCGTTGTCCCCGACAACGACAAGTGCGTCGCCTTTCCACCACAGCCCTCCAAGCTTTTTGAGGTTGTGCGGCTCCACCCATCGTAGTACTTGCGATTCATCGAGGTTTTGGGCGATCTGGGTCCAAATGTCCATGTCGTGCATTGACATTTCCGTGGCCCGTGCGAACCGATCCGCAGGGAGGACAATAACATTGTTGTTGTCCTCGTCATTGGGTGCATAATCTGGTCTTCGAGATAGAGCATCTGCACGGCCATTCCTGACTCCTGGCACGTGTTTCAATATGAAATCATATTCTGATAACTCCAGGAATTCGCGCGCTACTCGTCGGCTAATCTTCCGTGGTTCTTTCCAGTATTGAAGGTTGGCGTGATCGGTGTGAATGACAACTTTATGGGGGGAACCGACGAGGTATGTACGCCAGGCGCGGAGTGATTTGACTATTGCGAGCAGTTCTCGATCGTAGATATCATAGTTCTGCTCCGCTGAGGATAGTGATTTGGAGTGGAATGCTACTGGGTGAAATTTTTGGTCGTCCCTGAGTTGGTTGAGTACGGTGCTGATGGCAACGTTCGATGCGTCCACTTCCATCTCGAATGGTTTTGTTAGGTCAGGAGACAGGAGAACTGGTTCTTGGCATATCTGGTCCTTGATGCACTCGAATGCGCGCTGTTGGTCCGCCCGCCAATTCCACGGAATGTCCTTTTTTGTGAGGTCGTGGAGGGGCCGGGCGAGGGCCAAGAACCCTTTGATGAATCGGCGGTAGAAGTTGCAGAATCCAATAAAGGCGCGCATCTCTTTGAGGTTCTTCGGGGGTTGCCATTCGCGGATGCCTCGTACTTTTACGGGGTCCATCCGCAGCTTCCCATGTCCGATGATGAGTCCGAGGTACTCTGTTTCCCTCACTTCGAATTCGCATTTCTCGGGCTTAATGTAGAGGTCATTTTCTTCGCAGATAGTCAGGACTTGGTGGACTCGTGTGCGGTGACGGGCGAGATCGTCAATGGTTGCGATAAGGATGTCGTCCATGTACGCGATGACCTCATTCGTCAATATTGGTCCTTGGAACGTAGAGTCCATCATGGCTTGGAACGTTGCAGGGGAATTCGTAAGACCGAAGTACATCACGAGTGGTTCGAAAGCTCCTTTATTTGTCTTAAAGGCAGCTTTCCACTCGTCTCCCTCGTCAATTCGAATGTTGTTATATCCCCAACGGATGTCCAACTTCGTGAAGAGCCGTGCGTTGCGAATTTTGTCAATGAGTTCAGGGATGAGGGGTAATGGGTAGTGGTTGCGAATGGTAACTTCGTTTAATCGGCGGTAATCTTGTACCGGTCGGAGCTTCCCGTCCTTTTTCTTTATAAAGAAGAATGGCGAAACATATGGGGATTTCGATGGTCAGATGTACCCTCGCGCTAGTTGTTCAGCGAGGAAAACGTCGAGAGCCTTGTCCTCTTCTTGGGTTAACGGATATACTTTGCAGTCCATTGTTGTGGGGGCGTTTGGTACCAGATCTATGGCATGGTCCCAGGGTCGCTTTGGCGGGAATCGATGGGACGCTTCCTCATCGAACACCTTACGATAACGCCGATACTCCGGTGGTACCATCTCTTCGAACGTACGCTCCCCCCGTTTTGCTGCTTCTTGTTGAGCTAATTCTGAAGCAGTCGTCGTTTTTCGTATTAATGCCACACATGGCTCCTGTTCATCGTCTTCGATCTGCTCCCAGGCCTCCTCATCGAGTTGATACATCTCCAACGCCTGTATAGATGCTTCTACGGGCGTGGCTTCGTCCGATGACACGAGGCTGGATATTACCACGGGTTGGAAGTCTTCGTTTAGCGTGGCTTCACCCCATTTTACCAGTGGCTCAAATGCCGAGAACCATGGGTATCCTAGTATAACTTCATCCCTTCCTAGGTTCGTCACCAGGAAGCGAAGTGTCTTCGTGTCGTTCCCTGTACGGATAGTCAAATCCGTATATTGTGTGATGGCTCCATCCTGGTTGTGCGTTCCATCCACGTTCCAGATGCGTATTGGTTGAGTGACATCACGTGTTCTGATCTGCAGCCGCTTCAATAGTGAGGCGCAGATAAAGTTATCGGTTGCTCCTGAATCGAGGAGTACTTGTCTTTCGGCCGTCGCGTGTGCAGATTTGAAAAGAACTGGGATTCTCATAGATCGATATCTGCTATGGTACACGTTTACATTGAGTGCTCTAGCCCAGGCCGTCGGGTTCAAGCGTCGAGAAAATCCTCCTTTGCGAATAGTTTCTCTACCATGAGGTCCCGCACCTCTTGTGGTTGTGCCTTCATGGCCGCGATCTGTGCTTCAGCTTGCTCTTCTGCCGAGAGCGCACGGTTAGACTGTATGGCAACCGTAGTAACGGCGGGAGCGGGCACAGGGGCAGAGGTAATAGCGGGGGTTGACTGAGTAGAGGAGCTGGCGATCCTAGCATTCTTCTGCGGGCAGTTATGTGAAATATGCCCTGTGGCGCGACATCTAAAGCAGCACCCTTCCTTTTGGAGTTGCATTCGGTCGACATCGGTGAGAGCCACAGAGGCTCGAGCCCGGCCGACATCCATGGAGTTCGGGTCTCGATTCTTGTTGAGGGCCTGTACCCATTGGTCACGGTTGTGCCCTCCTTTCTTTTGTCGCGGGGTTCGGTTCTTACCGAGTCGGTCCTTCAGTATCAGGTATTTGGCTTGTTGCAGGCGTGCTGCCCTCTTCCAGTCTTCCCACGTGATGGGGTGCTGGAAGCGAATAGCATTGATGACCAATTGATTTGGGAGTCCATCTTGGAATAACTCCAACGTCGTGGCTTCATCCAGGCCATATCCGGCCTTTATTACGAGATTATCAAATTGGGCGATGTAGGAGTCAATGTCCTCTCCCTTCATAGTCAGGCTTTGTAACGCCTTGTGGGCCTTTGTCTGTTCCGCAGTGTCGGTATATGCCTGCAAGAACCGGGTCTCTACCTCGTTCCAGAGGTTGTTCTGGGTTCGTAGGACTCCTGCTGCTATTTGGCCTTCGAGCCACTTCATCTGCTCGTCAACCCAATTGTCGACGAGTGGTCCGCAGATGTAGGAAAGGAAGGCCATGGCTCGTTGCCCGGGTATCGTGAGCAAGTCCACAGTTGGGTTCATTCCGCAATACAACTTGAAGGCGCGCAAGAATGCCTTACTTTTTTCGCGATTTCCATCGAATTCAGGCGGGGGGTTCCCTCCTAGACGGCCATTGCCTCCAGGGGCTGGTGCGGGTCCTCCGGCTGGTGCCGGTCCGCCGCCACCGCTACCGCCGCCTCCACCGCCACCGCCGCCTCCACCGCCACCACTAGCGGGGATTCCTCCGGTGGGTGCTCCGCTTCCACTGGATGCACCTCCACTTGTGAGGGTAGTACTGGCAGATGCTTGTCCTGGCTGGGCCATAGTATATGATGGGAACGCTGTAGATGGGAGGTTGGTTGTTGGGATTGAAACGCTTGGGGACGGGGTGTCGGAAGGGTCGATGTTAATACCCGTAGGTTCGGGAGGTCCTAGGGGTCCGGTGTTCAAGGTAAGGGGCACTGGTCCAATAGTATACCACCTTCTTTCTGTTAGGGAGTAGTCGATAAATGCCCAGAGGCGTCTGTCTTCAAGGTAGTGGATTTGTCGATATGTTCGTGTCGAGGGGTCGAAAATGAAATACCCTTCGACTCCGTTGTGTTCTGCCCAGACCGCGGATCCTTTAACTCTATCTGAGAGTTCGTCAGAGCTAAGGCGGTCAATGTATTTGGGCCTAAACTTGGTTCGGCTGCGACTGGATGTCGCCACTGTGAGAGACTTGACTTAATGTAACGCCACCACAGGGGTGTTAAGTACGACGTGTACTTTGGCAAGTCAACGGGATCAGCAAGAGCGAACCGGTCAGGGTTCAGTACGGTGGTGAACAAGTATCACTTGGTCTCCCAGGGACACAAGGATAATAGTGGAAGTCCAGGCTCAAGCACAAAGGCGAGCAAAACAGGAGACTCAAGCGCAAGGGCGAGTCAAACAGAGTTCGTGAGGCAAAGACAATTGTGGTATTGCACAAGAAGTCAAGTCTACCGTACAAGCTAGGTAGCATGCGACTTATATACTAGTACAGGGTGTTTGTCAGAGACAAACACATGGCGCGATCGTGAGTCAATGATACGAAAGTGTAAACAAAGGGACGAGTCAAAAGGAGAACAAGGAGATCCCGCGGGACGACGCGTGCCTCAGAAATGGTCAGCGGTTCAAACAGAGCGCAAAACCGGCCATCCTATCGCCGAGGCGCAAAGTGTGAGATAGAAGCTGGAAGGCGCGAGACATCGGATCGTAACATAAAAGTACAGTGAATGCAGAAGACAAGATAAAGAGATAAGGAACGCAGGCGCAACACAGATAGTAGTCGTACAAGCAGAGAAATCATAGCAAGGGGTGTCTGGGGGAGCACTTACGGGTGAAACCGTAACATTACCCTCTCTTCTGGAACAACACCCACGTTGTATCAGGATGTTGTCGGTGGTGAGCATGGCAGGGTGGTAGGAGATGTCCCACTTGAGGATTTTGCCAGCTATGTTGTTAGTGGCGCAGTCGAGTTTTTGAACGGTGAAACTGTCATTATGCTCTAAAGCTTGTTGTAAGGCACATTCTGTCTTCTGCAGCCTGTGCTCCAGCGAGTCGAGGGTTTCTTTGGGCCATTGGTCTTCAATAGCTTTCTTGACCATGGCACTCAGCTTGTCGTTGCGCTTGACTAGCGCGTAGTCTTGATTTTTAAGGGCGGTGGCTCTTCGAATGCTCAGCCCTTCCCATAATGTGATAAGGCCTTCTTCTGTGACCTTGACGGGAGATGGATGTTGAATAGGCTTAAAGCCAATGTCAGAGATAGGAGACGGCAAAGGAGTAGCAGCACATCTCTTTGGTGAGGGTTCCAGCACGATCGTAGTTGGCGTGTGTCTTGTTGTCGGGGCATAGGTGGCCATATTGCTTCCGTGCACAGTCTTGACTGTATGCGACCTTCCACGGTTATCAGCCTGCAGTGAAACAGCGTGCGGCACCGGGTTCATCCTTCGGTTATCAGCTCGCGGCAGGTCAGCGTGCAGCACCGAGGAGTCATTGTTGTTGTAGTCATCCATCCATGTGCGGTATCGTTGTCGAGGCGAGTCCTGGTTCGGGCAGTTCCTCCGAGTATGTCCAGTTTGCCAACAATGGTGACACTTAGTGTTACGATCAGAGCTTGCAACGTCAAGCTGATCGTAGCAGGTGAGCGTCACTGGCCCGGATGACGTTCCGGGTTGTTGCTTAAGTAAGACCTCGCGCTATGGCGAGCGAATTCAGTAGTAAGACCTTGCGCACAGGCAAGCAAATGGAGCTAGAGAGTGGATTGCGAGACAAGACACAAGACTAGAATGAGGGGATACAGGCTACCCTACTGTTCTCTTTATACTGTACAGAGTCGCTATTTTTCTGATTTTCTAGGTATTTTATCGAGACGCGCGGCCTATGGCACCATCTAAGGTCACCTGACCCGCAGCAGGTCATGTGCTCCGCAGTGTCACTTTTCCAAACAGAAACTGGAAACTTCCGAAACACGAAACTTTAGAATTCAAGTCGAAGAATGAGAACATAAACGAGAAGCAGCATCAGAAACGAGAAGGAGAATCACGAGAACAGAAGGATGTCTTCATCGATGGCACGATCAGGGTGATCACGACATACGCCCCTTTCTAGACTGATTCGTCTCGAATCAGGTTTTGTTATCCATGTTGATGGGATGGTATTTCCTTCGGAAACTGTGGACTGCACCTATTTCTCCGAGGGGGAAGGGTGAAGGGGAATATGTGGCCTCTTTAGCTCCCGGTCGGTAGCAAAAGGCCAGATGTTTGCGAATTGCGTCGTAACTTGGTGGGTCCGGGGTTAGTGATCTCCGGGCCGGTACTCCGGGGTCCACTTTGACGCTCATTTTCTCGTTCTTCGGCGCCTTGCATTTTGGTGCCTTTGGACGCGGTTTTGTAATCGAAGTATCTTGGGAGTGGTTTTGATCGGTAGGCCAGTTGCGGGCGAAGTCATTTCTTCAGGCGTTCGTCGTCTGCGTCGCTACCCGAGCTTCGTTTCTTCTGGTTGTAGAGGTGTAGGGGGTGGTTTTGCGGCACGATCGCTTTCTTCCGCGGTTCTTTGTCTTCGACTTCTGGTAGTTTCCTGGGCTGTGGCGTAGTGGGCTGGACCATGTCGGGGTCTCTAGGTTGTTCGAGAGCCCCGCGCGGAAAGAGAGGTTGGTAGTGCGAACCTGGAACCGATGAAAACGAGGAAATCGAGGGTTTTACCCCCTCAAAAAGACGTGTGTCGTCCTCGACACGAACGGTTTGGACATGTGGCGGCTGAGGTGGGGTCCAGACGTCATCGGGACCCTCGTCAGCGTCAAACCAGATGTTGTCGTCAACGTTGATGGGCGCGGGGACAGGCGGCATGGGTGGGAGATAGGAGCTGAACATTCCTGGGAGAGGGGGGAATTCTTCGTCGAGAGCGAGAGAGTCGAGAAAACGGGAGGTGAGAGGTTCGAGAGAGGGCGAGGCGGAGTCGGAGCGAGGGTAGGAGTGCGGCGACAGAGGAGGTGATGAGCAGAGTTCCGAGAGACAACCGTCGGAAGAGAGGGCGGGAGAGGCAGCTCTGAGAGTATTGAATGACTGGGGGCCCGGAGAGGCGAGAGCGAGGGCATTTATTTGTGCTCCAGGGGTGTCCGGAAGGTCGGTGTAGGCGAGGGTGTCAAGGATGTGCATGCGTTCGTCTGGGCTGAGGGCTAAGACGATTCGGAGCACGTCTTGGGTACTAGATCGGATGTCAGGAGGCGACACACTAACTTCATTGATTGTCTGTGGCTTGCGGTGTTTCGGGCAATCTTTTGTCAGGTGCCCGGTCTGCTGACAGTAGAAGCATCTGCCTTCTCGTTGGCAGCGGGCATATTCTTCGTCGGTTAGGGTAGTCGGGAACATCCGTCACATTGCAGTGATGGCGTCTATCTCCATTGGAACAACATCTTGCGAGGTGGAAGCAGGCGTGGGTGTGGTGACGGAGGTAGTGGGCAGGAAGGGATCTGAACAGCGGGAGGTCTTGATACCACGAGCTTGTAGACAGCTGGCCAAGGTGCAGGCGCGTTGAGCTTCCACACGAGTGGCGTCTTGCCATTCAGTCATGGTTTCTGGAAGGGTGGTGCGCAGGATGCATGCACGCAGCAGAGATTCGGAGAGTCCTCTGCGGAAGAATTCGACTGTTCCACTTGCGTCTCGATGCCATTCCGCAGCATTTGCGAGGTATTCGAATTGCGCAATATATGTATCAACGTCGTCCCCTTTCATGTGAAGCGTAGTTAGTTTTTGGTATGCATTTTGCTTGCTCAACGTGTCTGTCCACGCCGTTTTGAAGGATGCCTCAAACAGCGTCCATAGTTGTTCGTCGTTTTCTGGAATGGGATTTACTCGACAGGTCGTCAGTTCGTCGAGTTTCTGCTCTTCGAGGTCCACCCAGTCGTTGACCGCTGGCCCGCGTATCAGTCCGAGTGCGCATATGACACGCGAGTATGGATGTTGCATGATGGCGTGGTCTTTGTTGAGTTTTCTGTATAGTCGGAATTCTCGTAAGAATTGCTTGCTGTCCGTACGATTACCTGTAAAGAGATTTGGGGTTGTGCCCTTGAGGGTGCCAGTGAGCGGAACAGTGGCCATAACAGGGGCAGGGACGGGGAGAATTGTCGGAGCAGCGAGAGGGACTGTAGTTGCGATCGACGCGAGGAGGGGAGGATCAATGTGGACAGGTGTAAGTCGTTCAAAGGCTTCTGTGAGTTCGTCGACGGGGTCCGGGAGGGGGAGATCAAGTCGAACATCCTCTTCGATTGCTTCGATCGGTTCTTCTATAGGGACGGGTGCGACGGGCGGGGGGAGTCTTTCCGGGTTCTCTTTGTCATCCGAGTTCCACCAGCCGAGACCAATAGGGTTTTCGCGTTCGACCCTGAGGGCATCCCTAGTGCGGTATATGTGTTGTCCAAGATGGGGGTCGAAATGTCTTTCCAACAAGTACCAGTGATTGTTGATGAACTCAAAGAGGTGTACTCAGTTATTGAATACGCAACGGTATCCTCCGCGGGGATCAGTCAGAGAGGTGTTCCAGTAGGCAGCGCCTAGTACGTGAGGGGGGAGATCGTCCGAGAGTCTTCGAAAGACTTCGACCCAATCGTCGTTGTCAGGAATAGTTACTTGTAGACTAGCCACGACTGTCAGTTATGTCTTCAAGGTACAGTTATACTCTCGCAGTGGTGTGCGCAGAGGTTCAGTGAATCCTGATCACTTGTGGCGACTTTACAGGGCAGAGTGTCAGTATTACTCTCGTGACTACGCACGCAGAGGTCAGGTAGAATGGTTCTAGTCTTATGTTACAATCAGAGCTTGCAACGTCAAGCTGATCGTAGCAGGTGAGCGTCACTGGCCTGGACGACGTTCCGGGTTGTCGCTTAAGTAAGACCTCGCGCTATGGCGAGCGAATTCAGTAGTAAGACCTTGCGCACAGGCAAGCGAATGGAGCTAGAGAGTGGATTGCAAGACAAGACACAAGACTAGAACGAGGGGATACAGGCTACCCTACTGTTCTCTTTATACTGTACAGAGTCGCTATTTTTCTGATTTTCTAGGTATTTTATCGAGACGCGCGGCCTATGGCACCATCTAAGGTCACCTGACCCGCAGCAGGTCATGTGCTCCGCAGTGTCACTTTTCCAAACAGAAACTGGAAACTTCCGAAACATGAAACTTTAGAATTCAAGTCGAAGAATGAGAACATAAACGAGAAGCAGCATCAGAAACGAGAAGGAGAATCACGAGAACAGAAGGATGTCTTCATCGATGGCACGATCAGGGTGATCGTGACACTTAGCTCATGTTTGCGCTTTAATGCGCCCAGCGGTTAGGTCCATGGCATTGGGGTTGCCCTGATAGGCAAACCATCCGGTGTTCTCGGCAGCCTGCGCTTCTTGCACAGCATCGGTTTCAGCACTCCCCCAGGAGGCAGGTGTCGGATCGGGTAGAGACGCGACGGGCTCGGGCTCGAAAGTATTCGGTCCGTCCCATGCTGCAGCCGGCATCGTAAACGTAATGTGACTGCTCCATGCTTGTTCTTGCAGGGCGTCCATAACTTGGCCGGTATACTCCGGATAGTTGTCCAGGAGTCGGTGGATGTCGTTCTCGAGGTTTTCGAGGTCTTGCATTGTCAGCACGCCCTTCTTGGCAGCACGCTTCCTCATTTTCTTTGTATTGCGCTTCGGGGTCTTTGCTTTGACAGCCAGCGTCCTGCGTGGCGGCGGCACCCTCTCTTCTAGGTACGACACATCATAGTAGTAGTCGTCCACGAGATTGTCTTGGCTATAGTAGTCGGGGTCTTCAACATATTCTTCAGCCTCGTCAGGCTCTTCCTCAGATGGTTGGTTATCCATACACAGAGAGGGCAAAGGAGACACTTCCCCATCTAGATGTCCCTTACAACGGTTGCCAATGGGAAAATCGAAGCCCGGGTCGCGTTCATCTTCTGAATCCTCTTCTGGATCGGGTACATCCTCATCGTATTCTTCTCTCACGTCGGCACACAGCACAAATTCATCCATGAATCTCCCGATGATATCTTCGAGGAGCATGTCGTCATCGTCCTCCATACCTTCCTCGCGCCATTGCTCGATCTTATAGATCATATCGCGGGCCCAGCGATCAACTGGCAGTTGGACCAAAGATAGGAAGATTGTCGTATACTGGTATTGTGAGAATTGGGGACTTAGCTGAGAATGCCATTCGTCCCACGCCTTCACAAATGCATCTGCTTCCGAAGCATTGCCATCAAATAACACTGGCAGAGCAGTGCGGTCTTCGGAGCGACCGTAGTCAATCTCCGGCTCGAAATACTCACCTTCAGCCACTTGCTTGGAGTTGGCATCTCCCATGTCTTCATCGTCAGCAGCCACTTCTTCAGGGTTGGCATCCCCATCTTCGTCGGCAGCCTCTGTTTGGGAGTAGGCATCTCCTTGGTCGGCATCCTCAGCAAGGACTTCTTCAGCACGACCCGTTGCAGCTAAGCACAGCTCTTCTTCGGACTCCATTTCTGACTGTTGGTCATACTCCTTGGCAAAGTCAGCACGAGCGAGATCGGAGGGGAGGAAAAGACGTCTCTTGGGTTCCTCATCAGCACGACGGAATTCTTCCTCATTGGCAGGACCATATCTGTAGTTGTTTAACAACTCTTCGTCCCCATACTCGGACGGATGTTGCTCTTGATGGCGGGCACTAATGGCGTACCACAGAGCCTGTCATTCTTCGGACTCCTGTTCTTCAGCACAGCTCTCATAGCCAGCACAGAGGTCCACATCGTTGTTCACGAAGTTCTCCAAAATTGCGTATCGTGACATGTCGGTGACGGAAGGGTAGAAGAAGCTTGACTTAATGTAACGTTCCACCAGACATTCTTCTTGCATGTCCTGCAAGGCCAACCAAACGACTGAATGATCACTGAGGTATGTTGAAGTCACTCACACGATTGGCTACTAGCTCGCAGACGAGACGTAATAGCGTTGCCCAAAGGGTGCAAAGGCAAAGGATAAGGGTGAGTTGATAAACAAGAAGTCGGCAAGACAGCACGACTTATAGAGGAGAGGGATAAGAGATGAAAAGAGAGGATAGGGGCCTCACAGCAATCCCTCAGCTAAGGATGTTCAAATAGATGTATAGGCACCAAAGGTAGCTATCAGCACTAGACTCCGGCAAGACAGCGCAGAGTAGGCACTACAATGGGTGGTATAATCCAAGAAGTCAAGCTTAGGTCTTCAGCGACCATAAGCCCCAGTCTATATACTACTCCAAGGAGGTTTGAACCCCAGCTTGGAACTCCGAAACCCTAATATCCGGATCCTAGGAATGAGTCATAACGAGTCAGAGATAACAATCCACCAATGGCAGTAAGGCGCAATGGTATGAGTCAGAGATAATCATCTGCAGCTGTATGAGCGCTGCTTCCAGCCAATCAGAATACAAATGTGTATAGTATCCATCAGAATCAAGGCACAATCGATCAGGCATGTACGAGTCATACAAACACAAGGCAATTGAGACCGGTCCAGGCACAAGCTCATCTGGACCCTTCTGGTGCGAGTCTAGCCAGGTCACGTGCCAGGGTCACGTGATGGGCGGTTGTCATAGGAGATCACGTGATCTAGTCCCAGTAGTTTTGAGCGTATCCATGGTAAGGCGGGAGGTCATGTGACTCAGCTTTGGTGTCTTGGACATATGTAGCCCCAAATCCCATAACTACACGGTCTGGGTCAGCACTTCCAGCACGTGTTCTTCTCACAGCAGTGTTCCAGGGTCGTACAGGGGTGTCCAGGGGAGCAGTTACGGGCGAAACCGTAGCAGTGTTCGTCTCTAATGACGATCTCCTCTGGATTGCTGTTGATTGATGGTGATGGTGCAGGTGTTTTGGGTGTTGGGGATTGGAGTGGTTCTTCTTCTTCTCCATCGATGATGCCCCACTGATCTCTGGTAACGACTTCTGACTGTCGGATGTCAATGTTTAGGCTGGAGCTTGCTGGTCTGGTAACTTGGTATTTGCCATGGAGTTCATCCCAGCGGATTTCTACCCAACAGTAGTTGTCAAAGTTGAATTCTATGGGGATTAGTCAAGTGTTGTTTTGTCAGTCAGTGTAGTAGGTGACATAGCCTGGGTCTTCTGCATCGTCTTTCCAAAACGCAGAGTTCAAGTACCTCTTTGCAACATTGTGATCTCCTCTCCTGTCAATGTAGTAGGGTCGGAATGGGACCCAGAGGTCTTTGGTCGAAGGATTGGCCACAATGGGATCTTGGTCTTAATGCAACATCTACCACGGACTTTTGCCTGACTTAGGCCTCATTACAAGTGGCGATCCTTTGAAGGAAGAAGTTTCTGTTAACCTCGGAACACGGATAGAAAGCGGGGTGAGGGAGAATACGTCCATCTAGCCCAAAGTATGCGTGTAGGTCTTCTAACTGGGGAATACCTTGTGGGACTTCTGGGATATACTGGGCTTGCTCCCAGGATGTATGATCCAAGACGTAGAAGTGGGTGTAAGGCTGGGCAACACACTCGTTATGGTAAAGGTGAATCTTGTATGCTGCCATTCCGATGGGATAGTCCACTGCCCACGAAGGGGAACTCAGGATAAGTCACGGGGATCCCTTGGTCTAAGGGGATATGCCAGACAACTCACTCAAGAGGGAGAGGACCTCTTAGCAAAGATGAGTAGAAGGTGGTGGTATTAGAAGAAGACCAAGATTGTAATGTCTACCACAGACGTCTGCCTGACTTAGGCCTCGTTGCATGTGGCAATCCTTTGCAGGAAGAAGTTCTGGTTAACACTGGTCTGCAGATAGAAAGCGGGATGGGGGAGGATACGTCCATCTAATCCGAAGTACATGTGAAGGTCTTCTAATTGGGGTATTCCTGGTGGGACTTCTGGAGCGTAGCGTGCAAACTCCCAGGACTCGTGGTCGATGACATAGAAGGTTGTGTATGGCTTGGACATGCGCACATTGCGATAGAGTTGGATCTGATAGGCGGCAGTGCCCTGCGGGTATTCCACTGCCCATGCAAGGGATCAGGGACAAGTCACGGGGATCCCTGGTCTAAGGGGATATGCCAGACGACTCACTTAAGAGGGGGAGAGCCTCTTAGTATAGACGAGTAGAAGGTGGTAGTATTGAAGAAGACCAAGATGCGGTTCTTGGTCTTCGCACTGCTCTACTTATACAGATACGCGTGGGCTTTGAAGCACTGCTTAAATGTAACTAGCCAATCGCGTAAGTAGAGCAAACCCTAGTACGACTATCCTAGTTATGAGTCACTACAAGTCATTCCGAGATCCAAGCTGATTATCATACAATCACATGTGCTGGAGCTTACCCGGCTGACTGATCCTACAAGTCCATGATGATATACTGCTGACGGCAATGTCATAGTCAACGCGTCAGTGTCCACTTCCTGGCCTGAGGCGCCGATGAGTCCGGAACATAACATCACCCCCTTTTTATGGTCGAAGCCCCAGCTCGACCCCGCTGGGCCGCCTCCCTTTGCGCGGCAACCCGTTGTCCCACCTCCAAACCCGGGCGGTACGAGTCCCGCTCTGCCTCGATGCGGGTGATAGCATTGGCTCACTCCATCCTGAGCACGCACTCCCGTCTTACCTGTGCGATCTTGTTGAGCTCCTCCATGACTCGGGCTAGCTCCACCTCCTTGGCCTCGACTCCTGCCTGTGCACAATGATAACGGTGTACCTCCACCGTCAGTGTGAGGTCCTTGATGTTGACGAGAGCCCAGTCTACTGACTCCCGCAGTTTTACGATCCTAGAGGTGGGCTCTCGACCTCGGTGTCGATACCACTTAGTTGTACGGAAACTCCTGGGTCACGCTGAGGTCAGCGCACTGGTGCAGCTGAAAACACGGAGGCTCTACTGTCAGCGACAGTTGCAGCAGTAAGACAGATACAGAGGCTCTACTGTCTGGGACAGTTGCAGCAGTAAGACAAGAGACAGTCTATCCTCTTGCAAGCAAGGGATAAGGAGCAGAAGGTGGCAATAGCACTTGTATGAAACAAGACTAGAGCGAAGAATACAGGTGGACTACAGGCTCCTTAAATACAAGTACGAGATATTCTTTTTTTACTAGTATTTTTCTATGTTTTTCTTTAGAAGAGCAGCAGAGAACAGTCAAATGGAAGGAGAAGCAGAAAGTGAAACTCAGAACAGTCAGACAGAAAGAGAAGCAGAAGCAGGGTGTGAAACATGGAAACAGGACCCGATCTTTCCAGAAGCAGAACATTCTCAGAGAGACTGATCATCAGAGATAATCGATGTCATGGCGATCGTGACACGCAGTGTGCTGCGCTGATCCAGGAAGATCAGGTCGTCATCGCAGTAATGGGTGTCTGAGGGGTAGTTGTAGTTGGGGGCGGCATGTACGGGCTTCCTGTATTGTTGGTCGCTGCCCCATCAATAGGCGAGGACGAACGGGTCCACCATAAGAATGAGCTGCATATAGCAAGCTGGGTGCAGGCGGTCCTGAGCATCGTGGATCTGGAACGGGATATAATGGACTCCCCTGTTGTGTTGGAATCTGATGGGTGGAGGAGTCTCCACTTCGTGTCAGGAAATTGGACTGTGTTCTTCTGCACAATACCTGCGGATCGGGGGTTGAGAAGCTTGCAGCATACATATGGGCTCTCCATCAGTGTAGCATAGCAGTGGGGTTTCGTTGTGCGTGGTGGTGAGGTGGTTGCCATACATGAGGTGTTCATGTAGAGGGCAATGCTCCTCTGATAAGTATTGGTCAAAGTCCCGGTCCTCTTGAACCACAGCCTTGTCCTGGTTGGGTTGTTGGGTCGTTGGCATGTTGGGCGGCGAAGGATCTCTTGAACCAACTCTTGTAGTGGTTGGCGAAGGAATGAGGGATGGTAAGGGGGTAGGCGGACGACTTCCTCCGTCATGAATGGACTGGGGAAGCGACAAGGGTGTTGGTGGCACGTTCTGGACGATGAGAGTGGGCTGGATTGAGATGGGGAGTAGGTCGTCGAGGACATAGTGCACTTGGACTGGGGATTGGGACATGAGTAGATGGAAGGGCTGATGAAGGAGATGGGGTCGTCTCTTGGATTTGCCCTGTGCTCATATGTGTTTCTCTGGCGGGGTTTGAACGTTTGAATTCCTGAATTGCATCGTCGGCGAACATGTCATCTTTGGAGACCCATTGGTTGTCCAAGTCGGGATACCCACACCACTTGACCAGATATTGCAGTTTCTTGGTTCTGCTGAATCGCCGAGAGTCTAGAATCTTCTCGACTTCATATTCCTCTTCGCCATCAATCAAGTCTGGCAGTGGGTGCTGATAGTTGGGGCCATGCATGGGAGTTTCTTTGTATGGAGTTAGAAGGTCTGTATGGAATACTGGGTGAATGCTCCACTGCGTGGGAAGTTCTAGGCGGTAATTAACTGCAGACATCACCTGGACGATCTGGAATGGTCCATGTCTTCTGGGTGCAAGTTTTGCCATTGGCTGGTTGGTATGTAGGTGGCGTCCTTCAAGCCACATGAGGTCTCCTATCTGGTATTTTGGGGTGTCTTTGTGTTTGATCCACCCCTGCTGCACTTTGATCATCAGTTCTTGGGCACGCGTTCTAGCCTCTTTGAATTGCTGCACTCTCAGCACTACTGTTACGGATCGAGCGGAACGGACTCTTACTATACGAATATGACCGCGTTAGTAAGTAGTAGTGTGTCATGGACTCAACGCATCAGTCAGCCGTAGTATCACATGTAAACGATACTATGACTCATTCCTAGTAGTAGCTGTAATAGGGTTCGAGCTATTTACGCTACTAGTCGTCTACGGATTCGGGAGGAGCTTTAAAGCTACCTCATATATGTATAAATAGTGGCTCGATAAGACCAAGACTCGCCATCTTGGTCTTCTTCAATCACCACTTCTTTCTCATCTCCTTCACGCGTGCTTCGCTTGTCTCGTTCCGAGCAAGTCGTCTTATCGATCGACGGACTACCTAGTGGCACGACTTGCCCTAGTGTACCTTTGGATCACGTGCCCAGTTAAGCGCCGTGTATCCCGTGACCAGGTCACGTGACCTCAAAGGAATATTTCGCTAAGTCGTGAACGTCCTTTCGTGTCCAAGTCGGACTAACGCCAGTGGTGGCGTTACATTAAGACCAAGATCTACTCACCGTGGCGTTCACAACTCGAGACCAGTGGAGAAACTTTCAGACCTACTCCCTTGAACGCAGGGGAGACCGCAACGTACCAACACAATTCTTAGGAGCTGCTCGGTGGAGAGAATACCGAGGAGAGACAGGCTACTTCGTAGACTTCGCATCGGGGCCAACCCGATATCGCCCTGTTGAGTTCAACTTCGACCACTTGTGCTGGGTTGAGATCACGTGGAACCCCATAGATAACCGATACGACGCAGTACGCCCCGCAGGAAGGAACTACAACTGCGACATCGACTCAAGAAATCTACCTACGCGAACAGAGTGGGGACGCATCGACGGACAACCCGAGGAAGAGCCAAGCACCTCCGAACCAAGAACCCCCGCACCATCTGAAACCAGTGGAGACGACGAGGAAACCGACAACGAAGAAGAGTCAGAAGTCGGAGACATAATACAGACAGCTGAGTCCCTACGCATCAACGAACCTGAGAATATCGAAATCCACCCACCCGCAGAAATGGCCACAAATACAATTACACAAGAAGAACTAGCTCTCGAAGAGGCCAGACGAATCACCGAAGAAGCCGAGGCCCACCTACGCCCTATCAACCCCACAACAGGACATCGCATGACCGCAGACGACGCAGCCATATTCAGAGCGGTAGGCCCAGACATTCCCGACCCCCCGCCAGGGGCAGGAGAACCCCCACGACCCAGAAGACCCGGAGGACCTTTCGGTCAAGGACCACCCGGAGGCGGAAGACCCCCCCACGGAGGAAGACAACCACAGTTCGGAGGAGGAGGGGGCGGAGATCCATTCGGTGGAGGACCACCACCACCACCACCAGCAGCGGCAGGACCAGTACCAGGAGCACCACACGGAACAGACAAACTAGTGGGAGAACCCCCTAGCATTTTTGATGGAAACCGAGATGAGTACGAGTCATTCCTCACGCAGTGGCACATCTACTGGGGACAAAATTCAGAAGCACCAATAATGACCAACGTCTACCGACGATGCCTACTGTTCCTAGGCTTTATCAAAGGTCCACGAGTATCCAATTGGACGCTCGGATTCCTCCAATGGCTCAACAATGAGCTACATCAGGGACGCAACCGGTACGATCCTTTCTTGTGGGACACCTTAACGGCGGGGTTTTCGGATCGGTTCTCGAACGTACTCGAGCAAGAACAGGCGCAGGCCACACTGGCCAAAGGTTTCAAAATGATCGGTGACGACATTGACTCGTACGTCACCAACTTCGAACAGCTAGCAAGAAAAGCTGACTACCGCCTCAACGACCGCCAAACGCTCGACCGATTCACGGCGGGCCTCCCGAGGGCCCTATTTACCAAAATTTACGAGCTGGATGATCCGCAGACCTTCAACGAATGGAAGGAAGCGGCGCTACGCAGGCAAAAACAATACATTCATCTGCGTGCGCGCCTAGGGCTCACCACCACACCCCGTAACAACCTGCCACCACGACCACAGCAAAATCGTGGATACGCCCTGCAATGGGCACCACCGAGGTTCCCGCCACCACGATACGATCCAAACGCTATGGATACGTCGGCAGACCGAACCCGCGCACGACTCGCGGAAGTAGGAGACCCGAATCGCGGAAATCAGCGACCACCATTCCCACCGAGAGGAGGGCCAGGGCAGAACAGAGGCGGCGGGCAGCGTCGCGATATGAGGGAAGTCATTTGTTACAACTGTAACAATCCAGGCCACTTCTCACGAGAATGTACGCGCCCCAGAAAACCAAGGCAACAATTCCAGCCCCGTGCAAGCACAAGTCGCAGCACGGAAACCGGCTACTACGACCAGGAACCGGTGGCAGCACGCCGCGTGGAAGCCACGCCCGAAGAACAGGCTAAGGGATGGATGGAAACACTAAGGGGAGCTAGCGACGAGGTTAAGGACCTCGTATTCAAAGACCTCTGGACCCAAGAGGGTTTTCAGGACGCCTGAACCCATCGGCCTGGGTGAGGGCAGTCAATTGTAATTCCGTAATCATGACTCGCTACCGTTCGTTAAGAATTCCAGTCTCGATTCGCACAAATTACTCTATGGCCGACATCAAAGGGCTCGTCGACTCAGGAGCCACCGACAATTTCATAAGACCCGCGTTCGCTAAACGCATGGGCCTCGGGCTACAAGCCCTTGAGAAACCTAAAAAGATATGGAACATCGATAACACGGAAAATAAAGCTGGGTCTATCACACACTTCATTGACCTAGACGTCCAGACCAACGGTGTTTCGAAGGTTATGAGGTTCCTTGTCACCGACATAGGAAACGAAGACCTCGTTCTCGGATACCCTTGGCTCGCCACATACGAGCCGACCATCAGCTGGGCACACGCCACCATTCACGAAGGGGCACTCCCGGTAGTACTTCGGTCAATCAACCCTGCAGAACCACAGACCACTATCGCCGGAGCGATCACCCAAGACGAAGCAGAAAACATCGTCCAAGAACTCGAAGAAGACTGCCAGATACGTTCCACGGCAACAGACCTAGCAATCGCCGCTAACCAGAACGCTGTCGTCGCAGACCTCCCCGAGCCATATCAAAGATTCGCAAAAATCTTCAGCGAAGAGGCATCCCACCGTTTTCCACCTTCACGACCATGGGATCACGCAATCGACTTCAAACCAGGTACACCCCCTAGTATCGACTGCAAAGTCTACCCAATGTCACAGGACGAAGACGGACAACTACGCGAATGGCTGGACGAACAACTCAAGTTAGGCTATATTCGACCCTCAAAGTCACCTTACGCATCATCGTTCTTCTTCATCAAGAAGAAAGACGGAAAACTAAGGCCGGTACAAGACTACCGACGAATCAATGCATGTACGGTGCGCAACCAATACCCCCTACCACTCATGTCGGAACTCATCAACGACCTCGGAAACGGACACATATTCACCAAACTCGACGTCCGATGGGGGTACAACAACATACGCATCAAAGAAGGTGACGAGTACAAGGCAGCTTTCAAGACAAAATACGGCCTATTCGAACCCCTCGTCATGTACTTTGGGCTTACCAACTCCCCGGCGACATTTCAGAACATGATGAATGACATCCTGGGCGATACCATCCGAGTCTTCGCGGCCATGGGCACTATCATC
Source organism: Lactarius akahatsu (assembly GCA_021524915.1). NCBI lineage: Eukaryota > Fungi > Basidiomycota > Agaricomycetes > Russulales > Russulaceae > Lactarius > Lactarius akahatsu. Next base: position 677,569 of record JAKELL010000003.1, read on the forward strand.
CGGGTATACATGGACGACATCGGAATCGCAACGTTGGAACACGTTGGACTCCAGGCACACATCGACGCCGTTTGTGCGGTACTCCAAGTAGCACTAGACCACGACCTTTACTTCAAACCGTCGAAATGCACCTTCCACCAACCGCGAATGGATTACCTGGGGGTAATTCTTGAAAAGGGGGTGACTCGCATGGACCCCGTAAAAATTGCTGGCATACGCGACTGGCCCACACCTACGAAGGTACGCGACGTACGCTCCTTCCTGGGCTTCTGCAATTTTTACCGCCTCTTCATTCGCGGTTTCGCCACGTACGCACGAGCCCTCAACAAACTCACACGCAAAGACGCGGAATGGACATGGGGCAAAGACGAGGAGAACGCCTTCCAAACCCTCAAACGCCTAGTCACCAGCGAACCAGTACTTGCACACCCCACACTCACGGACCAATTCGAGCTTGAAGTAGACGCATCTGGGTACGCAGTAGGTGCAGTGCTCCTGCAGAAGAAACAAGACGGAAAAAGACACCCCCTTGGGTACTTTTCGGCCACCCTGAACGAGGCGGAACGCAACTACGACATCTACGACTTGGAACTTCTGGCAATTGTCAAGGCACTACGACACTGGAGACCATTCCTCGCCGGTTCGCCACACAAGATCAAGATCTTCTCGGACCACCTCAATCTCACGCACTGGAAAACACCCCAGAAGATAAGTCGCCGTGTAGCTCGAGAGGTCTTGGAACTCATGGAATACGACTTCGAGATCCATCACATCAAGGGAACCAACAATGGCCGCGCAGATGCCCTATCACGAAGACCCGACTACGACCGAGGAGAAAGAGACAACGAAGGAGTAGTCGTCCTGCCGGAAAAGGTATTCGTACGCAATGTTATCACGCAAACACCAGAAGCCCATGAACAAGATGAAGATACCCTACGCCCTTGGGTAGATCCGCACAAACTCAAGAAAGTCGACGGAATCTGGTACCATCAGGGCGCGCGAGTAGTCACCGGAGGACTCACAGAGATCCGCACCATCATCGCCAACCATCACAACCCCCCCGTCTATGGTCATCCGGGGATCAAACGAACCGCAAGGATCATCGAACGCGACCACTGGTGGCCGAATGTAACGCCACCACAGGGGCGTTAAGTACGACGTGTACTTCGGCAAGTCAACGGGATCGGCAAGAGCGAACCGGTCAGGGTTCAGTACGATGATGAACAAGTATCACTTGGTCTCCCAGGGACACAAGGATAATAGCGGAAGCTCAGGCTCAAGCGCAAAGGCGAGCGAAACGGGGGACTCAAGCGCAAAGGCGAGTCAAACAAGGTTCGTGAGGCAAAGACAATTGTGGTATTACACAAGAAGTCAAGTCTACCGTACAAGCTAGGTAGCGTGTGACTTATATACTAGTACAGGATGTTTGTCCGAGACAAACATATGGCGCAACTATGAGTCGATGATACGAAAGCGTAAACAAAGGGATGAATCAAAGGGAGAACAAGGAGATTCCGCGGGACGACGCGTACCTCAGAAATGGTCAGCGGTTCAAACAGAACGTAAAACTAACCATCCTATCGCCGAGGCGCAAGGTGCGAAATGGAAGCCGAGAAGCGCAAGGCATCGGACCGTAACGTAAAAGTACAGTGAACACGTAAGGCGAAATTAGAAGACGAGATGAGAAGTAAAGGCGCAATGCTAGTCGTACGAAGGAGGGAATCGTAACATTACCCCCCTTTCAGACTCGAAGTCGCCACGACTTCGACTAGTCACTAGTATAGTACCAATCGTCCTCAACGGGTACAGTATCGGGGATAGGTGAAGATGGGCGCGGGCAAGTGTGGCGACGTAAAAACAAGTGAGGACCACGCTCACCACACTCTCGACACTGCTCGTACTGCGGACAGTGGACCTCCTCATGCCGCGCGTCATACCGCAGACACTTGCTGCACCACCGAGGGCGGTCGTCCGGGTCGACGTAGGCAGGCGACATAGGCGAGATACGACGGATGAGACACACCTCGTATTGATGGGTGCGGCTGCCACACCACTGACACGGCTGCTTTGCCCGCCGTTGCGGACATTGCGCGATCAAATGGTCGGTCGCCTTACAGTGGAAGCACTTTCGAGGCCGCCTGTTGCCCTCGCCCTGGAGGCGCGGCATCTCGCAGGGCCCTCCGGCGCGCGGCGGAATGGGAATGGGGTCTGGTGAGCGACGAGGGCGCAAATGCCTCACCTGGAGCTCGTCGTACTTCTCGGATATTTTGGGTACCGCTCGCGCGTACTGCAGTCGCTTGCGCACGCTCGCGAGGTCCATCTCCATATGGAATCGGTCACGTACGAGGTCCGTCTCCATCTTCCTAATCTCCGACTCCCGCTTGGCGACTGCGTCCCTACGCAGCAAGCACCCCCGAAGGCGCGCCACCTCTGCGCGAAGACGGACGTCGCCCAACTCCGCTAAGGTTTCATCAACACATATGGCGCGTGGGTCGTGGGGGTGGAACATAGCCAGTTGTTGATCTGTGACGTGTTGCGGCAACTGCTCCTCATAGACCCCCTGGACGTAAACCGATTGTACATAACATGGGTGGCCCCTACCCATAGTCCCAATGACCTCCTGGTAGTCTTTGCGGTAGTAAATAAACCGCGCGATAGACTTTGGGTAGCCAGCCTCCCCGATCCTCATCGGGAAGTAGAGATGGCCAAGGTCGGGGTTGTTACGGAGGAAGGGGAGTCCCGGGTCAGTCGGGTCTTCGTCATCAACCCCTCCGTCGTCCAAGACGGCATAGCTGGGGTCTGACTCGACACGACGGGGCGGATCGTCGGGTGATAAAATGCTGTTGACTCCAGGGGAGAACGGTGGGAGTGGCGCACGTGGGACTGGAGGGGGAGTTCGCGGTTCTGAGGGTGTGGGATTGGCGGGTTCGTGTATGGTTATGGGAGTGGATACGGAGTACGGAGTGGGTGCGGCCTCCTGGGCGAGGCGTTCAAGAGTCGGGGCGATGAGGTATAGGATAGGGGGATCAGGGCTAGGCACTACAGAGTACGGCGTACAACCTTCGGGTTGCGAAGGGACACCTTGGTCCTGCGAAGGTACGGTCAAGTTATCAAGTATAATCTGGGACGGGGGGCGGATGGGCACAGTGGAGGTGACAGGAGTGGAAGTCATGGTGGTTAAGACGAGAAGAAGGGATGCGATGTGGGGGCTCATAGGACGTTCTTTTATATCTTTCGTCCAGCCCCTTCGGCGGTAGGGTTGTGCCGATAGAAGTCGGCTATAAGGTCAGGTGCGTGGCGCACATTCTCGAGCGGTTCCCACGAGCTGTCGCTCACGGGGAATCCCTTCCACTGTACCAGGAACTGAAGCTTGCGCCCTCGGCCATGGACCCTTGATCCGAGGATTTGCTCCACTTCGAACTCTTCTTCTCCGTCAATGAGGTCAGGTGGAGGTCGCGGGAAGTTTTCCCCATGTAGTTCCGTCTCCTTATACGGGGTGAGGAGGTTGGCATGGAATACAGGGTGGATCTTCCATGACTTCGGGATTTCTAACTCATACGATACGGCTGAGAGGGCCTTCTTAATGCGGAACGGCCCGTGACGCTTCGGGGCTAGCTTGGCGGTGGGATAAAATGTTTTAAGGTTCGTCCCCTCTAGCCACACTTGAGCGCCTTCTTGATAGGGGATAAAGCGGGTACGTCCCCGTTTCATCATGAGTTCTTGGGCGTGCTTGATGCAATCTTGTGCGTGCTGTCGGAAGTTGCCCATGTTTTCCAATCGCTGATCAACTGACGGGGAAGTTGTGGGCTTCTTGACCCAGTTGGTGCGCGGTTCCCATCCCATGATGAGCGAGAATGGGGAGTGTTTTGTCGTTGCGTTGGGCCATGCGTTGTGCGCGAATTGCGCCACCGGGAGTGCTTCTGCCCAGTTGTCTTGCTGTACGTTGCTCCAATGGCGTAGGTACTGTTCTAGCCATTGATTAGTCCGCTCCGATTGTCCGTCGGTCTGGGGGTGATACGCTGACGAGATGTTTTGTCTAATCCCCAACGCCTTACACAGCTGCGTCATAAATGCTGACGTAAACCGAGGGTCTCTGTCGGTGATCAGTTTTCGGGGTATGCCGTAGTGGGGGTAGACGTGGCGGAGGTATAGCCGAGCTACGCCCTCTGCGGTGATCGTTTCGTTACAAGGGATGAAGATGGCTGCCTTCGAACAGTCGTGGTTGGTGATTGTGAGGATTGAATCATAGCCCTGTGACGGTGGTAGTTTTGTGATGAAGTCCATGGCTACCACTTCGAAGGGTTCTGCGTCTGGGTCGGTCGTAATGGGATAAAGGTGTGGCTTTTGTCGATGTGGGTTGATTTTGTTGGCTTGACATGTGGCGCAGCCTTTGACGTACTCTTCGACGTCTTTGCGCATGCTGGGCCACCAGTAGTCCCGACGCAGCAATTCGTAAGTGTTCGTAATTCCGGGGTGTCCCATCGCGGGTGTGTCATGGAAAAAGGTGATTACCCCCCGCTTAAGATCGTTGTCCCCGACAACGACAAGTGCGTCGCCTTTCCACCATAATCCGCCAAGTTTTTTGAGATTATGCGGTTCCACCCACCGCAGTACTTGCGATTCGTCAAGGTTTTGGGCTATTTGGGTCCAAATGTCCATGTCATGCATTGACATTTCCGTTGCTCGTGCAAACCGATCCGCTGGGAGGACGATAACATCGTTGTTGTCCTCGTCGGCAGGTGCGTAGTCTGACCTCCGGGATAGGGCGTCCGCGCGGCCGTTTCTGACTCCTGGTACGTGCTTCAGTACGAAATCGTACTCTGATAGTTCCAGGAATTCGCGCGCTACTCGTCGACTGATTTTTCGTGGTTCTTTCCAATATTGGAGATTGGCATGGTCGGTGTGGATAATGATCTTATGGGGGGAGCCGACGAGATACGTGCGCCAGGCGCAGAGCGACTTAACTATCGCGAGTAGTTCTCGGTCATAGATGTCGTAGTTCCGCTCAGCCGCGGACAGTGATTCGGAGTGGAATGCTACTGGGTGGAGTTTCTGGTCGTCCCCGAGTTGGTTGAGTACTGCACCGATGGCAACGTTGGATGCGTCTACCTCCATCTCAAATGGCTTTGCTAAGTCGGGGGACAGGAGGACTGGTTCTTGACATATCTGGTCCTTGATGCGCTCAAACGCGCACTGCTGATCCGCACCCCAGTTCCATGGGGTGTCCTTCTTCGTGAGGTCATGGAGAGGTCGTGCCAGGGCCGAGAATCCTTTGATGAATCGGCGGTAGAAATTGCAGAAGCCAATAAAGGCACGCATCTCTTTGAGGTTCTTCGGGGGTTGCCATTCGCGGATACCCCGTACTTTTACAGGGTCCATCCGTAGCTTCCCATGTCCAATGATAAGTCCGAGGTACTCCGTTTCCCGCACCTCAAATTCACATTTCTCGGGTTTGATATAAAGGTCGTTCGCTTCACAGATGGTCAGGACTTGGTGGACTCGTGTACGGTGGCGAGTGAGGTCGTCAATGGTTGCAATGAGGATGTCATCCATGTACACGATGACTTCGTTCGTCAATATCGGTCCTTGAAACGTGGAGTCCATCATAGCTTGAAATGTGGCAGGGGAGTTCGTGAGACCAAAGTACATCACGAGTGGCTCAAAAGTTCCTCTATTTGTCTTGAAGGCGGCCTTCCACTCGTCTCCTTCGTCTATCCGAATATTGTTATATCCCCAGCGGATGTCCAGTTTCGTAAAGAGTCGTGCGTCGCGAATTTTGTCGATGAGTTCAGGGATAAGGGGTAGGGGGTAGTGGTTACAGATGGTGACTTCGTTCAGCCGGCGGTAATCTTGTACTGGCCGGAGCTTTCCGTCCTTTTTCTTTATGAAGAAGAAGGGCGAAACGTACGGGGACTTCGATGGTCGGATATATCCTCGTGCTAACTGTTCGGCAAGGAAGACGTCGAGGGCTTTGTCTTCCTCTTGGGTTAATGGATACACCTTACAGTCCATGGTAGTGGGGGCGTTTGGTACCAGATCTATAGCATGATCCCAGGGTCGTTTCGGCGGGAATCGATGAGACGCTTCTTCATCGAATACTTTGCGGTATCGCCGATATTCTGGTGGGACCATTTCTTCAAACGTGCGCTCCCCTCGCTTTGCTGCTTCTTGTTGTGCTAATTCTGAAGCAGTTGTCGTTTTCCGTATCAGCGCCACGCACGGTTCTTGTTCGTTGTCCTCAATCTGTTCCCAAGCCTCCTCATCAAGTTGATACGTCTCCAATGCCCGTATAGATGCTTCTACAGGCATGGCTTCGTCTGATGACGCGAGGCTGGATATTACCACGGGTTGGAAGTCTTCGTTTAGTGTGGCTTCCCCCCACTTGACCAGTGGCTCGAATGCCGAGAACCACGGGTACCCTAGTATGACTTCGTCCCTTCCTAAGTTCGTCACCAGGAAGCGAAGTGTCTTCGTGTCGTTTCCCGTACGGACCGTCAGGTCCGTATACTGCGTAATGGCTCCATCCTGGTTGTGCGTCCCATCCACGTTCCAAATGCGTATCGGTTGGGTGACGTCACGTGTTCCGATCTGCAGCCGCTTCAAAAGTGAGGTGCAGATAAAATTGTCGGTTGCTCCTGAGTCAAGGAGTACTTGTCTTTCGGCCGTTGCGTGTGCAGATTTGAAAAGAACTGGAATTCTCATGGATCGATATCTGCTATGGTACACGTTTACATTGAGTGCTTTAGCCCAGGCCGTCGGGTTCAAGCGTCGAGAAAATCCTCTTTTGCGAACAGCTTCTCCACCATGAGGTCCCGTACCTCCTGTGGTTGAGCCTTCATAGCCGCGATCTGCGCTTCAGCTTGCTCTTCTGCTGAAAGTGCGCGGTTGGATTGTATGGCGACCGTAGTAACGGCGGGAGCAGGTATGGGGGTGGAGGTAGTAGCGGGGATTGACTGAGAGGAGGAATTGGCAATTCTAGCATTCTTCTGCGGGCAGTTGCGTGAAATATGCCCCGTGGCGCGACATCTGAAGCAGCGCCCTTCTTTTTGGAGTTGCGTTCGGTCGGCATCGGTAAGAGCCACAGAGGCTCGGGCCCGGCCGACATCCATGGAGTTCGGGTCTCGGTTCTTGTTGAGGGCTTGGACCCATTGGTCACGGTTGTGTCCTCCTTTCTTTTGTCGTGGGGTTCGGTTTTTGCCGAGTCGGTCCTTTAGCACCAGGTACTCGGCTTGCTGTAGACGGGCTGCTCTCTTCCAGTCTTCCCATGTGATGGGGTGTTGGAAGCGGATGGCGTTGATGACTAATTGATTTGGGAGCCCATCTTGGAACAACTCCAATGTTGTGGCTTCGTCTGGGCCATACCCCGCCTTAGTCACGAGATTGTCAAACTGGGCGATGTAGGAGTCTATGTCTTCGCCCTTCATGGCTAGGCTTTGTAGTGCCTTGCGGGCTTTCGTTTGTTCTGCAGTGTCGGTATATGCCTGCAAGAACCGAGTTTCTACCTCGTTCCAGAGGTTGTTCTGAGTTCGTAGGACTCCCGCTGCTATTTGACCTTCGAGCCACCTCATCTGCTCGTCAACCCAATCGTCGACAAGTGGTCCGCGGATGTAGGAAAGGAAGGCCATGGCTCGTTGTCCAGGTACCGCGAGTAAGTCCACGGTTGGGTTCATTCCGCAATACAGCTTGAAGGCGCGTAAGAACGCCTTACTCTTTTCGCGACTTCCATCGAATTCAGGCGGGGGGTTTCCTCCTAGACGGCCGTTGCCCCCAGGGGCTGGTGCGAGTCCTCCGGCTGGTGCCGGTCCACTGCCACCACCACCGCCGCCTCCACCGCCACCACTACCGCCACCTCCACCGCCACCTCCTCCGCCACTACTGGCGGGGGTTCCTCCGGCGGGTGCTCCACCCCCACTGGGTGCACCTCCTCCACTTGTGAGGGTAGTACTGGCGGATGCTTGTCCTGGCTGAGCCATAGTGTATGACGGGAACGCCGTAGGTGGGAGGTTGGTTGTTGGGATCGAAATGCTCGGGGACGGGGTGTCGGAAGGGTCGATGTTAATGCCCGTAGGTTCAGGAGGTCCTAGGGGTCCGGTGTTTAAGGTAAGGGGGACTGGTCCGATAGTGTACCACCTTCCTTCTGTCAAAGAGTAGTCGATAAATGCCCAGAGGCGTCTGTCTTCAAGGTAATGGATCTGTCGGTATGTTCTTGTTGAAGGGTCAAAGATGAAGTACCCCTCAACTCCGTTATGTTCTGCCCAGACCGCGGATCCTTTAACTCTATCTGAGAGTTCGTCGGAGCTAAGGCGGTCAATGTATTCGGGCCTAAACTTGGTTCGACTGCGACTAGACGTCGCCACTGTGAGAGACTTGACTTAATGTAACGCCACCACAGGGGCGTTAAGTACGACGTGTACTTCGGCAAGTCAACGGGATCGGCAAGAGCGAACCGGTCAGGGTTCAGTACGATGATGAACAAGTATCACTTGGTCTCCCAGGGACACAAGGATAATAGCGGAAGCTCAGGCTCAAGCGCAAAGGCGAGCGAAACGGGGGACTCAAGCGCAAAGGCGAGTCAAACAAGGTTCGTGAGGCAAAGACAATTGTGGTATTACACAAGAAGTCAAGTCTACCGTACAAGCTAGGTAGCGTGTGACTTATATACTAGTACAGGATGTTTGTCCGAGACAAACATATGGCGCAACTATGAGTCGATGATACGAAAGCGTAAACAAAGGGATGAATCAAAGGGAGAACAAGGAGATTCCGTGGGACGACGCGTACCTCAGAAATGGTCAGCGGTTCAAACAGAACGTAAAACTAACCATCCTATCGCCGAGGCGCAAGGTGCGAAATGGAAGCCGAGAAGCGCGAGGCATCGGACCGTAACGTAAAAGTACAGTGAACACGTAAGGCGAAATTAGAAGACGAGATGAGAAGTAAAGGCGCAATGCTAGTCGTACGAAGGAGGGAATCGTAACACCGAACATGTTGAAACACGTCACCGAATACGTCCAAGGATGCGCGGAGTGCCAACGCCACAAAGTCAACAATCGCCCGACAAGAGCTCCACTAGTACCCATCACGCCGACACCCGATGCTAAGCCATTCGAAGTCATCGCGCTTGATTTCATCACTAAACTCCCGGAATCACAGGGATACGATTCAATCCTCACAGTAACCGACCACGACTGCACCAAAGCATCAGTGTTCATTCCCTGCAATGAGGAGATATCCGCGGAAGAAACAGCAGCATTGTACGTCACCCACGTGTTTCGGAGATTCGGATTACCGGCGAAGATTATCAGCGACCGCGACCCGAGGTTCGCATCAAAATTCACACGAGAGCTATGCCGGATCCTCGGCATCTACCAGAACATCTCCACGGCATACCACCCACGAACGGACGGACAATCAGAGCGCACCAATCAATGGCTGGAACAGTACCTAAGGTTCTGGACCAACGAGCGTCAAGATAACTGGGCGCGATTCCTACCAATGGCAGAATTCGCACACAACAACTGGCCACATGAAGCAACAAGGAAGTCCCCGTTTTCGCTCATGATGGGATACGACCTGCGTGCTGATTGGATCGATAAGCCATCCCCAATCCCACAGGTACTCACGCGACTCCAACAATTCCGAGAAGCACGGAGAGAAGCCCAGGACCTTATCAGGAAGGCACAATCACTGTGGATCAAGCACCGGAACACGCCCAAATACCGAGTCGGAGATCAGGTGTGGCTAGAGGGACGACACTTGCGGACCAATCAACCAACTGCCAAACTAGCGGCACGGCGGCATGGCCCATTCAAGATCACACGTGTCCTGTCACCGGTCAATTATCAATTGGAACTTCCCACGCAGTGGAGTATTCACCCCGTGTTCCACATCGATTTACTCACGCCTTATTGCGAGACGCCCATGCATGGAGAAAATTTCCAACGCCCACCACCGGATCTCATAGACGGCGAGGAGGAGTATGAGGTGGAGCGCATTCTAGACTCCAGAAGATTCGGCCGGAGCAAGAAATTGCAATATCTCGTGAAATGGAAAGGGTATCCCGACTCGGAAAACCAGTGGGTCGACAAAGATGACGTATTCGCTGACGAAGCCATAGCGGAGTACGAGCGGAATCTAAACCCAGGGAGAATACATATAAGGCGAGGACAAACCGCACTCCAACCCCCATCTCTTCACCCTGGAAGCCTCACTACAATCCACATGTCTTTTCCCACTTCCTCCTCTGCCTCCCCTCTCACTCCCCGACTCATCGACAACCTCACCCACCAAGAACTCCGCGAAGCCCTCGCCACAGCCCAGTCCATCATCGACATCGAGGAGCCCGACCAGCCAGCCACCTACTGGCTCCTCAACAGCAACGGAGACAGGCTCAACACCGCGCCGTACACCGAGGCCGAGATTACTCGGCTTCGTGCAGCTGTCGGACTCTTTGCGAGTCCCCCACCTCGACCTCTCCCCGTCCGGGTCGAACTCAAACAGGAAGAAAACGCCGGCGACTCTGAGGTGGCAAGAGTGGATGAAAACGCGGGACTGGAGACCCTCAGCGGGAGCGTGGGAACGACGGCAGCTAGCGGTAGCAGCGGCCAAGAGGGCCTGCGTTCTCCATCGACGCCGACAATTCATCGAGACGCTGAAAGGGCAGTGTACGACGCAGTGGAAGGGTCGTTAAAGGAGTGGTACCCAGTTGAGCAGCCCTACCTTATTACGGCCACCGATTCTGACGACCCCCGTGAAACGCCGTACGCCTGCGACACTACGGGCCGACCCATCTACCGCGGCGGGGTCGTGGTCGACTCCGAAACCTCCCCTCTGCCCGCCGTCCGCCTCCGCTACCTAGGAGGCACCTCACGATCCGCCCCTCACGGTTACAAACACAACCGCGGGGCCGACTTCATTCACTATCCCATCACCGACGCGCAAGGGGTAACCCGCCAGGCCACGTACGTTCAGGTCATCGCCGGCCCGGACCCCATCGTATTGGGGCTCGTCGACGACAGCGACAAAGTATACAGTCGCCCGCTCTATGCCGAGCCTCAAGTTCGAGAAGCCGGTAAGCCCCACTACTCCCCAGAAGACCTATTCGCCCTCGTCGGAGGGCACAGTAACCAACACCGGGTGGACCGCGCGATCAACGAGCTACAAGATGTCGGACTTAAAGCCGAGTTGGTCCAATTTCGCGCCTACCGACACGAGGCCGAGAGGATGGAGCAGCGGCTCCACGCCTTGGCGCAGGCACTCGGGGGAGTACAGTCGGAGTTGGCCCGCTGTAAGTTCAGACTGGAGATGGCTAACGTATTGGACCGGATCACGGAGAGACAGGAGGCATGGGTAGGAGGGATAGGCCCCACTCGGCGCCGTGGGCGTCGCAGCTGAAGAGGGGGTGGTGTTACGGATCGAGCGGAACGGACTCTTACTATACGAATATGACCGCGTTAGTAAGTAGTAGTGTGTCATGGACTCAACGCATCAGTCAGCCGTAGTATCACATGTAAACGATACTATGACTCATTCCTAGTAGTAGCTGTAATAGGGTTCGAGCTATTTACGCTACTAGTCGTCTACGGATTCGGGAGGAGCTTTAAAGCTACCTCATATATGTATAAATAGTGGCTCGATAAGACCAAGACTCGCCATCTTGGTCTTCTTCAATCACCACTTCTTTCTCATCTCCTTCACGCGTGCTTCGCTTGTCTCGTTCCGAGCAAGTCGTCTTATCGATCGACGGACTACCTAGTGGCACGACTTGCCCTAGTGTACCTTTGGATCACGTGCCCAGTTAAGCGCCGTGTATCCCGTGACCAGGTCACGTGACCTCAAAGGAATATTTCGCTAAGTCGTGAACGTCCTTTCGTGTCCAAGTCGGACTAACGCCAGTGGTGGCGTTACAACTACCTGTGGGATAGGAGAGGGTCGATCGGTCCAATCAGTGCATGGGTTATATCCCATGAGGACGTTAAAGGGAGACTCCCTTGTTGACTCGTTTGGCCAGTTGTTATGCATGAATTCTGCCATTGGCAGGTAGTATGTCCAATCTTCCTGCTGCTCGTTGACCCAGAACCTTAGGTATTGTTCTAGCCATTGGTTCGTTCGTTCTGATTGGCCATCAGTTCTGGGGTGGTATGCTGTGGAAATATTCTGTTCTATTCCGAGGATTTGGCATAGTTTGCGGGTGAATTTTGACGTGAATCTGGGGTCTTGATCGCTAATGATGCACGCCGGTAGTCCGAATCAGGGAAAGACATGTGTCACGTACAGGGCTGCAGTTCCTTCTGCACTTATCTCTTCTAGGCGCGGGATAAAGACTGCCGCCTTGGAGCAGTCATGGTCGGTTATGGTTAGTATGGAGTCGCATCTGTTCAACAGGGGCAGTTTCATGATGAAATCCAGAGCTATGACTTCAAATGGGGTTGCTTCTGGTTTAGGGAATATGGGTTGTAAAGGGGCATGTGTTGGCCGGTTATTGACCTTGATGCATTGACAGTCGGCACATCCTTTGACGTAGTCCTATGCTTCTTGCCGAAGGTGTTGTGATCATCAAGATCGTGCCATCGATAAAGTAATTCTCTTCTTGTCTTCTATTTTCTCATGTTTCGACAGTTCTCTATGTTTCCTTCTACTTCTCGTGTTTCGGAGATTCCCATTCTGTTTAGAAAAGAGGCACTGCGGAGCAGGTGACCTACTGCGGTCATGTGACTTAGGATGGTGCAATAAGCTGTGGTTCTTAGGAAAACTCGTACAAAATAACAGAAAAACACTATAGAATGTACAGTATAAAAGAGCCTGTAGGGTAGCCTGTAGCCCCTCGTTCTAGTATTGTGCTTTGTCTTGCAACCCATTCCTAGTTCCATTTGCCTGCCATTGGCAGGGTCTTACCATCGAATTCGCTTGCCTTCGGGCAAGGTCTTACATAATCGTCCTCCCACGACAACTCGGTGCCAGCCTGAGCTCTGTGACACCCTCGATAACGACCAACCCGGTGCCAGCCCGGGCTCTGATTGTTACAGAAGGCCTGGCCACCAGTAATACCTTTCGATTAGTTTGATGGTCTGGTTGATCCCAGGATGCCCGTAGGTTAGTGTGTCGTGGTGGGCCTGTATAATACGCCTCCATTCATGAGCGTTGCCCGTAACCACTCTTTGCCCTTCTTTGTACCACATCCCTCCGATGTGCTTGAGTTTGTGTGGATCTACCCATGTCTTGATCATGTTGTTGTCCTGGGTGTACACCGGGTACGTCGGCTGCATTTCATCAGTTGTAATCGTAGGGCTCATCCGCATCAGGTTGTCTGTGGTGTCGATTGTTGCTGCCCTCACGAAAACGTGGTCGGGGAGTACTGTGACCTGTTCGTTGTCGTGCTCTCCTTGGTCGTAATCGGGACGCCTGGACAGGGTGTCCGCTCGTCCGTTGGCAGTTCCCTTTATGTGGTGAATCTCTATGTTGTATTCAGAGAGTTCCAGTACTTCCCTTGTGACCCATCTGCTAATCTTCTGTGGGGACCTCCAGTACTGCAGGTTCATGTGGTCAGAAAACACTTTGATTTTGTGTGGGGATCCGGCAAGGTATGGTCTCCAGCTTTGTAGTGCCTTGATGATGGCTAACAATTCTAAGTCGTAGATGTTGTAGTTTCGTTCGGCTGCACTGAGAGTGTTTGAATAGTAGGCGATGAGGTGCCGTTTATTATCTTTGTCTCTCTGGAGTAGCACCGCTCCTATTGCGTAGCCCAAAGTGTCGACCTCTAGTTCAAAGGGTTTGTCCAATTCTGGGTGTTTGAGTACCAGTTCTTCTGTGACTAGAGTCTTGAGTTTGTCAAATGCCTGCTGTTGCTCTGTTCCCCATTTCCATTCCATGTCCTTTCTTGTGAGTTTGTTGAGTGGTCAGGCGTGTGCGGCAAAATTTCGGATGAAAGCACAGTAGAAGTTGCAAAAACCTAGGAATGATCACACCTGTTTGACATTTTTGGGGGTTGGCCATTCGCGAATGCTGGAAATTTTGATGGGGTCCATGCGAATCACCCCCTTTTTAATGATTACCCCCAGGTAATCGAGGGTGTCGGAGTGGAAGGTGCATTTTTCCAGTTTGAGGTATAGATCGTGTTGTTCCAGCAAATCTAGAATGTCATGGACTGCTTCTGTGTGTGCTTCCCTGGTTGTTGCCGTTGCTACGCCTATGTCGTCCATATATACCCTAATGATAGTCCCCTTCTTTTTGTGATATTCGATGAGCAGGGCAAAGATCCAATTCATCATGGCCTGGAACGTTGCTGGGGCATTTGTCATACCAAAATACATCACCAGAGGTTCGAAGAATCCTCGTTTGGTTTTGAATACCGCCTTATGTTTGTCACCGGGTTTGATTTGGATATTTGTGTAGCCCCATTGGACATTGAATTTGGAAAATATCCACCCACTGCTGAGGTCTGCGATGAGTTGGGGTATTAAGGGGAGTGGGTATAGATTGCATATAGTCCACTTGTTGAGCTCTCTGTAGTCCTGTACCAGGTGTAGTTTTCCGTCCTTCTTTTTGACGAAGAAGAATGGGGCTGCATACTGAGATTTAGAGGGTCTAATATACCCTTTTGCCAATTGTTCATCTAAGAATTCGTCCAATGCCTTGTCTTCTGCCTGGTTTAGAAGGTATACCTTGCAATTGATATGGTCTGGTGCGTCGGGTTTGAAGTCTATGGCGTGGTCCCATGGTCTGGAGGGAGGAAATCTGTGGGATTCTTCCTCGCTGAATACCTTTGCATGTCTTTGGTACTCTGCGGGTAGTTCCTTCTTCTCTTGATCTTGTTGTGCCGAGATTGCTAATTCCATTGCTGTGGTTCGTAGGTGTATTGGGTCCATTTCATCCTCTAGTTCTTGAAGGACCTGTTGTTTGTACTGGTCCCAGACGTTTTCAACTATCTGTTGTATTTCCACTTGTTGTTCATTGCATTTAGGTGGTTTGTTCGGGTTGGTGGTGTGGATAATGATTGGGTACTGCTTGGTGTCCATGGTTGCAGTGGCCCATTGTATTCTGGGTTGAAAGGTGGCGAGCCATGGATACCCCAGGATGAGGTCTTCCCCTCCAACGTTGGTGACTAGGAACTGGTTGGTTTTTGTCTTTCCATCAGTTTGAATGTTTAAGTCGATATAGTGGGTGATTTTCCCCCCTTTGTTATGTGTTCCATCAATATTCCAAATGTTGCGGGGGTTTGCTAGTTCCTTGGTTCCTAGATTCATTCTTCTGATGAAATCTGGGTGTATGAAGTTGTGGGTGGCTCCGGAGTCCACCAATGCTTTCTTTTTGGCCATGAAGTAACTTGTGCGGATCGAACCTGGGACATGCATAGATCGATAGTGCATGATAAACGACAAGTTACAATTTGAAGCCCTCACCCAGGCCGTTGGGTTCAGGCATTTTGAAAATCCTGCCTCCCCACCATGCTCTTAACCAGCTCCTCCACCTGCTCCTGTGGTAGAGCTGCTACGCGCACCATTATATCTTGTACCGAGTCTGTGACCGCGCGATTTGCCTGTACTGGTTCATCTAGGTCGATGAGGGGTTCTTCTGCAACACTCTGTGGAGTGGTAGGGACTTCTTCGATGTAGGCTCCCCTGCCTCTGGCCCTGCATGGTTGGTTGCAGTCACGTGAGAAGTGCCCCTTCTGGTTGCAGTTATAACAGGTGACATCCCTTAGGTTCATGATTCCGCACCCTCCTCCTTGCCACTGCATAAATCCACCCCTTGGTGGGAACGGGGGTCATCCACGCTCATAGTCACATACATCTTCAGGGTGGTTTCTGTTGACGTCGCCTATTTCTGCGACTCTAGCTTTGATTCTCCCTGGGGTGGTGTCCATCGTGTCTGGGTGGTTACGGTATTGCTGCCATCCTTGTTGTTGGGTTCCTTGGCACTGTGGAGGCTGGAATTGGAGTGGTTGGTTTGGGCGAATGTGAGGCATGGTTTGGGGTTGTCTTCCGAAGCCAGTTTCTCTGGCTTTTATGTGTAGATAGCATTTCTGCTGTTCGATGAGCGCGCTCTTCCATTGGGAATAGGTACGCGGGTTGTGGAACTGGTAGGCGTTCTGGTATAACTTCATTGGAACGCCTCTGGTAAATTTATCGAGCACCAAAGGCTCATCGAGTCGATAGTCAGCCTGTCGGACCAGCTTTTTGAATTTAGTGACGTAGCTGTCAATGTCCTCATTCATCATTCTGAACCCTTTGTCCAGCTCCACTCGTGCACGATCTTTCTCCAAGTTGTCGCGGAACTGGCTTTTGAATGCAAGTTCTACTCCGGCCCAGAGCCAGGGATCGTTCTTGTTTGCCTGGGCATCAAGCCATTTGCCGGTCTCTGTTGCCCATTCATCGACGAGAGGTCCCTGGATATAGGTCAGGAACATCATAGCTTTGATGTATGGAACCTTGAGGCTTCTATTCATGGCATTGACTCCTGTGAAATGGTTCCATTGTGCGAGGAATGCTTCTGCCTCATTGCGGTTTCCTTTGAAGATTTGGGGTTCCTTCCCTAAGAATTTGTCGGTGTCAGGCATAGTGAACCCGGGTACTGCGGCTTGTTCCTCGTCGTGTGGATTGTCGTCAGGGTCGCCTCCTGGGGGTGCTCCTCCCCCACCTCCTGGGGGTCCATCTCCTAGCGGTTGGTATCCTGATTTGCCCGATAGGGCAGTTCTGATTGTGGTCATCGTAGTGGTTGTGGACATATTGGTGGGAATTGACTCAGTGATCTGTTGTAGTTGCGTTTCCTCATGTTTGTCTCTAATGACGATCTCCTCTGGATTGCTTTGGATTGATGGTGATGGTGCGGGTGTCTTTGGCATCGGGGATTGGAGTGGTTCTTCTTCTTCTCCGTCGATTACACCCCACTGGTCTCTGGTAACGATTTCGGATTGTTTGATGTTGAGGCATAAACTGGAGCTTGCTGGTCGAGTGGCTTGATATTTGCTATGGAATTTGTCCCAGCGGATTTCCACCCAGCAGTGGTTGTCGAAGTTGAATTCTACTGGAATCAGTCAAGTGTTGTTTTGTTGGTCAATGTAGTAGGTGACATAGCCTGGGTCCTCTGCATCGTTTTTCCAAAATGCAGAGTTGAGATATCTCTTGGGGATGTTGTGGTCTCCTCATCTGTCAATGTAGTAGGGTCAATACGGGACCCAAAGGTCTTTCGTCGAAGGATTGGCCATGGTGGGATCTTGGTCTTAATGTAACATCTACCACGGACGTCTGCCTGACTTAGGCCTCGTTGCGTGTGGTGATCCTTTGCAGGAAGAAGTTCTGGTTAACACTGGTCTGCAGATAGAAAGTGGGATGGGGGAGGATACGTCCGTCTAATCCGAAGTACATGTGAAGGTCTTCTAATTGGGGTATTCCTGGTGGGACTTCTGGAGCATAGCATGCAAACTCCCAGGACTCGTGGTCGATGACGTAGAAGGTTGTGTATGGCTTGGACACGCGCTCATTGCGATAGAGTTGGATCTGATAGGCGGTGGTGCCCTGCGGGTATTCCACTGCCCATGCAAGGGATCAGGGACAAGTCACGGGGATCCCTGGTCTAAGGGGATATGCCGGATGACTCACTTAAGAGGGGGAGAGCCTCTTAGTATAGACGAGTAGAAGGTGGTAGTATTGAAGAAGACCAAGATGCAGTTCTTGGTCTTCGCACTGCTCTACTTATACAGATATGCGCAGGCTTTGAAGCGCCACTTAAATGTAACTAGCCAATCGCGTAAGTAGAGCAAACCCTAGTACGACTATCCTAGTTATGAGTCACTACAAGTCATTCCAAGATCCGAGCCAATTATCATACAATCACATGTGCCAGAGCTTACCCGGCTGACTGATCCTACAAGTCCATGACAATATACTGCTGACGGCGATGTCATAGTCGACGCGTCAGTGTCCACTTCCCGGCCCGAGGCGCCTGTTACGTTTTGGACTCATCGGCGCCTCGGGCCGGGAAGTGGACACTGACATGTTGACTATGATATCGCTGTCAGTAGGATATTGTCATGGACTTAGTGATCAGTCAGCTGGGTAAGCTCCGGCGCATGTGATTGTACGATAACGGCTCAGATCTCAGGATGACTCGGAGTGACTCATAACTAGGATAGTTGTACTAGGGTTCGCTCTACTTACACCATTGGCTAGTTACGTTCAAGTGGCGCTTTAAAGCCCGCACATATCTGTATAAGTAGAGTAGTGCGAAGACCAAGAACCGCATCTTGGTCTTCTTCGAATACCACTACCATCTATCGTCTATACTAAGAGGCGTCCCCTCTTAAGTGAGTCGTCTGGCATATCCCCTTAGACCAGGGATCCCCGTGACTTGTCCCTGATCCCTTTGTGGGCAGTGGAGTATCCACAAGGCACCGCCGCTTATCAAATTCAACTCTACCGCAACAAACGAGTGTCCAAGCCATACACAACCTTCTTCGTCATCGACCACATGTCTTGGGAGTTCGCACGATATGCCCCTGAGATACCTCCAGGAGTTCCTCAACTCGAAGACCTTCATGCATACTTTGGACTAGACGGACGTATCCTCCCTCACCCAGCTTTCTATCTGCAGGCGTCAGTTAACCAGAACTTCTTCTTACAAAGGATCGCCACTCGCAACGAGGCCTAAGTCAGGCAAACGTCCGTGGTAGACGTTACATTAAGACCAAGATCCCATCATGGCCAATCCTTCAACGAAAGACCTTTGGGTCCCGTACAGACCCTACTACATCGACAGACGAGGAGACTGCAACATCCCCAAAAGATACCTAAACTCTGCATTTTGGAAAGACGACGCAGAGGACCCAGGCTACGTCACCTACTATTTTGACCGACAAAGCAAATCTCGACTTATCCCGGTAGAATTCAACTTCAACAACCACTGTTGGGTAGAAATCTGTTGGGACGAACTCCACAACAAGTACCAAGCAACATGACCAGCAAGTTCCACTCTAAACCTCGACATCAAACAATCTGAGGTTGTCACCAGAGACCAGTGGGGCACGATCGACGGAGAAGAAGAAGAACCACTCCGATCCCCAACACCAAAAATACCGGCCCCATCACCATCCATCAAAAGCGATCCTGAAGAGATTGTCATCAGAGACGACCACGAAGAGAAGGAGTTACAACAGATCGCCGAGTTAATCCCTACCGACATGTCTGCAACCGCTACAATGACCGCAATTAGAACCGCCTTATCAGGCAACAAGGCAGGGTATTAGCCCTTAGCAGGCGACCCTCCCGGAGGAGGAGGAGAAGGTGGAGCACCACCAGGAGGCAATCCCGACGATAACCCACATGACAATGAGGGACAACTCGCGGCACCCGCATTCACTATGCCCAACACTGACAAATTCTTGGGAAAGGAACCCCAAATCTTCAAAGGAAACCGTGACGAGGCAGAAGCATTCCTCGCACAATGGAACTGCTTTGCAGGAGTCAATGCTGTGAACAGAAGCCTCAAGGTTCTGTATATCAAGGCCATGATGTTCCTGACCTATATTCAGGGACCACTCGTCGACGAATGGGCAACGGAAACTGGCAAATGGCTCGATGCCCAAGCCAACAAGAATGACCCATGGCTCTGGGCCGGGGTAGAACTCGCATTCAAAGGCCAATTCCGTGACAACTTGGAAAAGGATCGTGTGAGAGTCGAACTTGATAAAGGGTTCAAGATGATGAATGAGGATATTGACAGCTACGTCACTAAATTTGAAAAGCTGGTCCGACAGGCTGATTACCGACTCGATGAGCCTCTAGTGCTCGACAAATTTACCAGAGGCGTTCCGATGAAACTATACCAGAACACCTATCAGTTCCACAACCCACGCACCTATTCCCAGTGGAAGAGTGCACTCATCGAACAGCAAAAACGCTATCTGCACATCAAAGCAAGAGAAACTGGCTTTGGAAGGCAACCCCAAACAATGCCCTGTACACACCCAAATCAACCACTCCAATTCCAACCCCCACAACGTCAAGGAGGCCAACAACAAGGATGGCAGCACTACCGTAACCACCCAGACGCTATGGATACCACCCTGGGAAGAATCAGAGCCAGAGTCGCAGAAATAGGTGACGTCAATAGGAACCATCCCGAGGGCGTATGCGACTACGAGCATGGATGCCCCCCGTTCCCACCAAGGGGCAGGTTTATACAACGTCGGGGAGGGGGACGAGAAATTATGAACCTCAGGGATGTAATCTGCTTTAACTGTAACCAGAAGGGGCACTTCTCACAGGATTGCAACCAACCACGTAGGGCCAGAGGCAGAGGAGCTTATATCGAAGAAATCCCCACCACTCCCCAGAGCATCGCAGAAGAACCTCTCATTGACCTGGACGAACCAGTGCAAGCAAACCGTGCAGTTGCAGACCCAGTACAAGAAATAATGGCACACATGGTGACCTTGCCACAGGAGCAGGCAGAGGAGTTGGTTAAAAATATGGTGGGGAGGCAGGATTTTCAAAGCGCCTGAACCCAACGGCCTGGGTGAGGGCTTCAAATTGTAACTCGTTGTTATTATGCACTATCAATCTATGCACGTTCCAGTTTCGATCCACACGAGTTACTTTATGGCCGAAAAGAAAGCACTGGTGGACTCCGGAGCCACCCACAACTTCATACACCTGGACTTCATTAGAAGAATGAATCTGGGAACCAAGGAACTAGAAAACCCCCGCAACATCTGGAATATTGACAGAACACATAACAAAGGGGGGAAAATCACTCATTACATCGACCTAAACATTCAGACTGATGGAAAGCTAAAAACCATCCAGTTTCTGGTCACCAATGTCGGAGGAGAAGACCTCATCCTAGGGTACCCATGGCTCACCACCTTCCAACCTAGAATACAGTGGGCCACCGCCACAATGGACACCAAGCAATACCTGATTATCATTCGAACCACCAACCCGAACAAACCACCTAAACCCGACAAACAGTGGGCAGAAATATGAAGGATAGTTGAAAACATCCGGGACCAATACAAACAACAGGCCCTTCAAGAATTGGAAGAAGAAGAAATGGGCCCAATACACTTATGGACTACAGCAACAGAATTAGCGATTTCGGCACAACAAGATCAAGAGAAGAAGGAATTACCCGCAGAGTACCAAAGACATTCAAAGGTATTCAGTGAGGAAGAATCCCACAGATTCCCGCCCTCTAGACCATGGGACCATGCCATAGATTTCAAACCCGATGCACTGGACCACATCAACTGTAAGGTATATCTGTTGAACCAGGCAGAAGACAAGGCATTGGACAAATTCTTGGACAAACAATTGGCAAAAGGGTACATCAGACCCTCCAAATCTCAGTACACAGCCCCATTCTTCTTTGTCAAAAAGAAGGACAGAAAACTATGCCCGGTACAGGACTACAGAGAACTCAACAGATGGACCATACACAACCAGTACCCACTCCCGCTAATACCTCAGTTCATTGCAGACCTCAGCGGGGGATGGATCTTCTCCAAATTTGACGTCCAATGGGGATACACAAACATAAGGATCAAGCCCGGTGATGAACATAAAGCAGTGTTCAAAACCAAACGAGGATTCTTCGAACCCCTGGTAATGTATTTCGGCATGACAAATGCACCGGCAATGTTCCAAGCTAGGATGAACTGGATATTCGCCCCGCTTATTGAGTATCACGAAAAGAAGGGAACCATCATCCACGTGTACATGGACGACATAGGCGTGGCAACAGCAACAACACAGGAGGCACACACAGAAGCAGTACACGACATCCTAGATCTGCTAGAAGAACACGATCTCTACCTCAAACTGGAAAAATGCACCTTCCACTCCGACACCCTCGATTACCTGGGGGTAATCATTAAAAAGGGGGTGATTCGCATGGACCCAGTCAAAATTTCCGTAATTTGCGAATGGCCGACCCCCAAAAATGTCAAACAGGTGCGATCATTCCTAGGTTTCTGCAACTTCTATCACGCTTTCATCTGAAATTTTGCCACACATGCCCGACCCCTCAACAAACTCACAAGGAAGGACACGGAATGGACATGGGGAACGGAACAACAACAGGCGTTCAACAAACTCAAGACTCTAGTCACAGAAGAACCGGTACTAAAACATCCAGAATTAGACAAACCCTTCGAACTGGAAGTCGACGCCTCAGGATATGCGGTAGGAGCAGTACTACTCCAGCGGGACGAAGACAACAAACGGCACCCCATCGCCTACTACTCTAGCACCCTCAATGCAGCTGAAAGGAATTACAACATCTATGACTTGGAACTATTAGCAATCATCAAAGCATTACAGAACTGGAGACCGTACCTCGCAGGATCCCCACACAAAATCAAAGTATTCTCCGACCACATGAACCTGCAATATTGGAGATCCCCACAAAAGATCAGTAGACGAGTCGCAAGGGAAGTACTGGAACTCTCTGAGTATGACATAGAAATTCACCACATCAAGGGAACCGCCAATGGACGAGTGGATGCCCTATCCAGACGACCCGACTACGACCAGGGAGAGCATGACAATGAACAAGTCACAGTACTCCCAGACCACATATTCATAAGGGCCGCAATGATCAACACCATGGACAACCCAACGCGAATGAGCCCTACAATTACAACTGATGAAATGCAGTCAACGTACCCGGTATACACCCAGGACAACAACATGATCAAGACATGGGTGGACCCGCATAAACTCAAGCACATCGAGGGAACGTGGTACAAGGATGGACAGAGAGTGGTTACAGGTGACACACACGAAAGGAGGCATATTATACAAGCCCACCATGACACCCTAACCCATGGACACCCTGGAATCAACCGAACCATCAAGCTGATCGAGAGATATTACTGGTGGCCAGGACTCCGGCAGGAAGCACAAGATTATGTCAAGGGATGTGCCGACTGTCAACAAATCAAGGTCAACAATCGACCAATGCGTGCCCCTCTACAGCCCATATTCCCAAAACTGGAGGCCACCCCATTCGAAGTCATAGCTCTAGATTTCATCACGAAATTGCCACTGTCAAACAGATGCGATTCCATACTAACCATAACCAACCATGACTGCTCCAAGGCGGCCGTCTTTATCCCATGCCTCGAGGAGATAAGCGCAGAAGGAACTGTGGCCCTGTACGTGACACATGTTTTCCCCAGATTCGGACTGCCAGCGCGCATCATCAGTGATTGAGACCCCAGATTTGTGTCCAAGTTTACCCGAGAACTGTGCCGAATCCTCGGAATTGAACAGAACATCTCCACCGCCTATCACCCCAGAACCGATGGCCAATCAGAACGAACAAACCAATGGCTAGAACAGTACCTAAGATTCTGGGTTAACGAACGACAAGATGACTGGACACACTACCTACCAATGGCCGAATTCACGCATAATAACTGGCCAAACAAGTCTACCAGGGAGTCCCCCTTTAACGTCCTTATGGGGTATAACCCGCGTGCTGATTGGATTGATCGCCCTTCCCCTATCCCACAGGTAGCGCTGAGAGCGCAGCAATTCAAAGAGGCTAGAATGCGCACCCAAGAATTGATGATCAAAGCGCAGCAGGGGTGGATCAAACACAAGGACACCCCAAAATACCAAATAGGGGATCTTGTATGGCTTGAGGGACACCACCTCCGTACCAACCAGCCAACGGCAAAACTTGCGCCCAGAAGACATGGGCCATTCCAGATCGTCCAGGTGATGTCCCCAGTCAATTACCACCTAGAACTTCCCATGCAGTGGAGTATTCACCCAGTGTTCCATATGGACCTTCTGACGCCATACTGTGAAACTCCCACACATGGCCCCAACTATCAGCACCCACCACTGGATCTAATCGATGGCGAAGAGGAGTACGAGGTCGAGAAAATTCTAGACTCTCGGTGATTCAGCAGAACCAAAAAACTGCAGTATTTGGTCAAATGGCGCGGCTACCCGGACTTGGACAACCAGTGGGTCTCCAAGGATGATGTATTCGCCGATGATGCAATTCAGGAGTTCAAACGTTCAAACCCCGCTCAAGAAACGCATATAAGCGCAGGGCTAATCCAAGAGACGTCCCCATCCCTCTCACTCACTCCCTCATCTACTCATGTCCCCATCTCCAGTCCAAGTACACTATGTCCTCGATGACCTACTCCCCATCACAATCCAACCCACTCTCATCATCCAGGACGCGCCACCGACACCCCTGTCAATTTCCCAGTCCCTTCACCATGGAGGAAGTCGTCCGACTACCCCCATACCATCCCTCCTTCCTTTGCCAACCACTACAAGAGTTGGTTCAAGAGAGCCTTCGCCGCCCAACGTGTCAGTGGCCAACCAACCCAGTCACGACGAGACTGCGGTTCAAGAGGATCGAGACTTTGACAAGTACATGTCAGAGGAGCATTGCGCTCTACACCAACACCTCACGTACAGGAACCACCTCATGACCACACACAACGAAACCCCGCCGCTATGCACCACAGACAGGGAACTCATTCTCATGCCAAAAGTTTCTCGACCCAAGGTCCGCATCTACCGTGTGGAAGAACACAGCCCAGTTTCCCAATGCCAAGTGGAGACTCCTCCACCCCTCGGGTTCCACCACAACAGGGGAGTACACTACATTCCATTCCAGATCCGCGATGCTCAAGACCAGCTGCACCCAGCTCGGTATACGCAGCTTGTCACGCCACCAGCGGGGCGACGTGCGACTCTGGGTTTACCAGCAGACAGCATAACGAAAGGACAAGGTCTAGGGTCGTAGTCGCAGGCGTTGACTAAGGAGACTTGGATCGGTCAAAGGCTAACGCTCGAAGAGGCGCAGCGAGAACGGTGATGCACAAGATAAGCGGAAAGACTTAGAAGCACAGAGCAAGGTTCCCAAGGTACTAGCTGGTATTGCTAAGTAACTCAAGTCTGGGGACTTGAGTACGAAACGCTACAGGTATATATACATGCAGGTACATAAGGTTCGTACCCAGCTAAGTCCGCTCTACCGAGGGTTCGGTGGTCCGTGCGCAGCCGTGGAACCTACTAGAAGGTCACATGAGGCATTGCGCCATCTGTCGTCATCGGTCTAGGTCGATCCAGGCCCAAGTCACGTGATCGGTGACATCACAGGCCCAGGTTCTTCCGCAACCGGTCCCTAGCACTTGGGGATCCAGCCCCGCCGCTATCCGGGCCCCTCGGAGTCTCTGCCGGTATCTGCAGTCTCTCCGGGCCGTCATGCGCGCGGGCCGCACCTTCAGTGGTCGGGGTTCGTAACATTACCTCCCCTTCAGCTCTCGAATCACCCGATTCGACCGAGCGCCGACGGCCCAACTTCCTGTCCACGCGTGCCTTGAGAATCCCCGTCAGGGTCTCCTGCATCGCGCGCGCCGGGGCCTTCCCGCCGTTGCTGTAGTCGCTGAGCTGATCCTTGGTGAAGAAAGGCCTCAGCCAGTCGAGAGGAGGGAGTTCTGCGTTTTCTAACATGGCTCGATTCGCGGGCTCCATGATCGCTTCGCCGCGAAAGCCTGTGGTCGGGTGCGCAACAAGCGCGCCTTTCCCGTCGCCAGAGGAAGAGGGGACAGGATCAGAGGGGGCGGATTTGTTTTTCCTCGAACGCCGAGTCGAGGGGGTTTTTATAGCAGCTCGCCCTGCTGCGTCGCACGTTTTCATCACGTGCCCCTTCTTGTTACAGTTGAAGCACCTTCCACGCTTCATCTGTATCACCCGTGCGAATGTGATCGGGCCGGTCCACATACTATCCGGCATCACCGGATTAGTAAACGTGTTAGGACCCGGCCACGCCGAGGTCTGCGCGGGTGCCGCTGGTGGAGGCGGGGCCGCGGTCGGGGTGGGAGTGGGAATAGGTGCCGAGAGGTGTTTAAGCGAGCGATAAGTACCCTCGGGCCCGAAGAATGGCAAGCCGTCAATGTCCCGTGGCTCGTCGTCGGGTTCTCGCCGCCGAAGCGGATCTGCAGCCGCCGGCCGAGAGGCCTTTGGCTTCGTGCCCCCTGCTCGCGGGGATCTGATGCGGGATGTAGCACCGGGTGACTTCCTCTTCCGAGCAAATGCATGCTCGAAGTCCTTCAGAAATGCGGCCCAGAGCTTCGCCTGCTCCGAGTCGGTATTCTGGGTATTCCAGACTTTGCTGAGACGCGTAGTCCAGTTCTTCTTCCACTTATCAACCTTATCCCCTTGGCAGTACGTGAGGAAATAGGCGATTCATGGTAAGGTCCTCGACACAGTAGGGTGCCCGTCGTTGGCAAGCCAGAAGGCGGTGAAGTCGGAGAGAAACAGACCGCCAGGACTGTTGCCGTCATAAACGCGGGGAAGCTTTCCGTGAAGAGGATCCCAGACCGTGAGGACCGGGGTCGTCGTTGCCTTAGGTTTACCGTGTGCCGGATCGGAGACTTGAGTTAATGTCACGCCACCAGCGGGGCGACGTGCGACTCTGGGTTTACCAGCAGACGGCATAACGAAAGGACAAGGTCTAGGGTCGTAGTCGCAGGCGTTGACTAAGGAGACTTGGATCGGTCAAAGGCTAACGCTCGAAGAGGCGCAGCGAGAACGGTGATGCACAAGATAAGCGGAAAGACTTAGAAGCACAGAGCAAGGTTCCCAAGGTACTAGCTGGTATTGCTAAGTAACTCAAGTCTGGGGACTTGAGTACGAAACGCTACAGGTATATATACATGCAGGTACATAAGGTTCGTACCCAGCTAAGTCCGCTCTACCGAGGGTTCGGTGGTCCGTGCGCAGCCGTGGAACCTACTAGAAGGTCACATGAGGCATTGCGCCATCTGTCGTCATCGGTCTAGGTCGATCCAGGCCCAAGTCACGTGATCGGTGACATCACAGGCCCAGGTTCTTCCGCAACCGGTCCCTAGCACTTGGGGATCCAGCCCCGCCGCTATCCGGGCCCCTCGGAGTCTCTGCCGGTATCTGCAGTCTCTCCGGGCCATCATGCGCGCGGGCCGCACCTTCAGTGGTCGGGGTTCGTAACACAGCTCATCCTTATGGCGGACCCTTTCATCCTCACCTACAGGAGAGGCAGCGACCAGCAGTACGGCAAGCTGGTGCACACCACCCCTGACTACAAACGCCCTCACGACATCGACTACTGCGACGACGACTTGATCTTTTTAGATCAATGCAGCATCATGAGGGAGTTGGTCGACTGCGCCTTGACAGGCATCAAGGACCTAACCTTAACAGCGGAGGTCCATCATTACCACTGTGCCCAAGCGGGGGTGGAAGCCAAGGAGGCGGAGTTGGCCAGGCTCACAGAGGAGTTAGATCAGGTCGCTTGGGTGCAACGGGAGTGCATGCTCCGCTTGCAGCATGCCAATGCGCTTACCCGCATTGAGGAGGAGTGAGACTCATACCGACCGGGCTTGGAAGCAGGGCAGCAGGTCGCGGCACAGAGGGAGGTAGCCCAGCAGAATCGAGCTGGGGCTTCGACCATAAAAAGGGGGTGATGTTACGTTTCAGACTCATCGGCGCCTCGGGCCGGGAAGTGGACACTGACGTGTCGACTATGACATCGCCGTCAGCAGGATATTGTCATGGACTTAGTGATCAGTCAGCCAGGTAAGCTCTGGCGCATGTGATTGTACGATAACGGCTCGGATCTCAGGATGACTCAGAGTGACTCATAACTAGGATAGTTGTACTAGGGTTCGCTCTACTTATGCCATTGGCTAGTTACGTTCAAGCAGCGCTTTAAAGCCCGCACATATCTGTATAAGTAGAGTAGTGCGAAGACCAAGAACTGCATCTTGGTCTTCTTCGAATACCACTACCATCTATCGTCTATACTAAGAGGCGTCCCCTCTTAAGTGAGTCGTCCGGCATATCCCCTTAGACCAGGGATCCCCGTGACTTGTCCCTGATCCCTTTGTGGGCAGTGGAGTATCCACAAGGCACTGCCGCTTATCAAATTCAACTCTACCGCAACAAACAAGTGTCCAAGCCATACACAACCTTCTTCGTCATCGACCACACGTCTTGGGAGTTCGCGCGATATGCCCCCAAGATACCTCCAGGAGTTCCTCAACTCGAAGACCTTCACGCATACTTTGGACTAGATGGACGTATCCTCCCTCACCCAGCTTTCTATCCGCAGGCATCAGTTAACCAGAACTTCTTACAAAGGATCGCCACTCGCAACGAGGCCTAAGTCAGGCAAACGTCCGTGGTAGACGTTACATGCCGATGAGTCCAGAATGTAACAAAGATGCAGTTCTTGGTCTTCATGCTCCTCTACTTATACAGATACGCACAGGCTTTAAAGCGCTGCTTTAACAGTCACTAGCCAATAGCGTAAGTAGAGCAAACCCTAATACAGCTATCCTAGTATGAGTCACCGAGTCATAATCCGATTTGCTATCGTACACAATCACATGCTTGGACCTTATCCAGCTGACTGATCCTACAAGTCCATGACAATATCCTGCTGACAAGGGTGTCATAGCTGTTTGTCAGTGTTCACTTCCTGGCCCAAGGTGCCAATCAATCCGAAATGTAACACGAGATGAACGAGAGTGCCACGTCGAGGCGCAGCCCGAAGGTGGAAATGAGTGGATGGTCAAGATTCTTCCATATGAGATGGTCCAGGTCTTGAATGAATTGAGCTGCATGCGTCAAGTCTCTGGTAAAAAGGGTCGGGAGAGGTCCGTTCAGGGAGCGTAGCATAGACTGGGGCCACATGTCAGAAAGGTAGTCACAAAGGAGTTGTCAAACGTTGTTGTTCCTTGTTGAAGGTTCTGTGGTTTTGGGGTGAGAGTGCGGCTCTCCGAGTAGTTGAGATTGAGAGTTCTATTCTCCAATCTGTGAGTTCATGGGGTCGAGTCACTTATGGGTCTGTCTGCCTGTTCATTTGTGGGGCCGTAAGCTCAGGAGTCAGTCAGTGTGTTCAGAGTTGAGGTCAGATGGATGTCCCTAGGCACGGGACCTAGTTCAGTAATTTGCTGACCCAATCACTCTGGCGATTTTACGGGGTCCAGCATCAGTGTACTCTCGCAGTTACATGCAGAGGGTCAGTATACTCTCGCTGTTATGCACAGAGGGTTGGGGTTCATCAGATGTACTCTCACTGTTACGCGCAGAGGGTCGATGTTCAGTTTCCTTGGCCTGGTCACTTCTTCGGCTCTTTGGTGCCAATGACAGTAGTACTCTCACAATCATGTGCAGAGGTCGGGTAGAATGGTTCTAGTCTTATGTTACAATCAGGGCTCGCCCAACATTGAGATGATCATATTCGGGAGCATCACAGAGCCCAGGCACAATTCCAGGTTGTTGCAGAGAGTCAATTAAGTAAGACCCTGCCAATGGCAAGCGAATGTCGGAGGTAAGACCTTTGTAACGCCACCACTGGCATTAGTCCGACTTGGACTGCGAAAGGGCATTCACGACTTAGCGAATATTTCTTCGAGGTCACGTGACCTGGTCACGGGATACACGGCGCTTACAGGCACGTGATCCTAATGTACACTAGGGCAAGTCGCGCCACTAGGTATTCCAACGATCGATAAGACGACTTGCTCGAAGTGAGACAAGTGAAGCACTCGAAAGATGACAGAGAAGAGGTGGTTATTGAAGAAGACCAAGATGGCGTGTCTTGGTCTTATCGAGCCCCTATTTATACATGTGAGAGGGCACTTTAAAGCTCCTCTTGAACTTGAAACAACTAGTAGCAAAAGTAGCTCGAACCCTACTACAGCTACTACTGGGAATGAGTCATAGTATCTAGCATGTGATACTACGACCGCTGACTGATGCGATGAGTCCATGACACATTACTACTTACTAACGCGGTCATAGTTGTAAGTAAGAGTCCATTCCTTCCAAGCCGCGACATCACCCCCTTTTCAGCCGCGACGACCACGGCGCCGAGTGGGGCCAATCCCTCCCATCCAAGCCTCCTGTCTCTCCATAACCCGATCCAGTACGTTAGCCATCTCGAGGTGGAACTTACATGTCACGCCACCAGCGGGGCGACGTGCGACTCTGGGTTTACCAGCAGACAGGCATAACGAAAGAGCAAGGTCAAGGGGTCGTAGTCGCAGGCGTTGACTAAGGAGACTTGGATCGGTCAAAGGCTAACGCTCGAAGAGGCGCAGCGAGAACGGTGGTGCACAAGGTAAGCGGAAAGACTTAGAAGCGCAGAGCAGAGTTCCCAAGGTACTAGCTGGTATTGCTAAGTAACTCAAGTCTGGGGACTTGAGTACGAAACGCTACTGGTATATATACATGCAGGTACTTAAGGTTCGTACCCAGCTAAGTCCGCTCTACCGAGGGTTCGGTGGTCCGTGCGCAGCCATGGAACCTACTAGAAGGTCACATGAGGCATTGCGCCATCTGTCGTCATCGGTCTAGGTCGGTCCAGGCCCAAGTCACGTGATCGGTGACGTCACAGGCCCAGGTTCTTCCGCAACCGGTCCCTAGCACGTGGAGATCTGGCCTCGCCGCTATCCGGGCCCCTTGGAGTCTCTGCCGGTATCTGCAGTCTCTCCGGGCCGTCATGCGCGCGGGCCGCACCTTCGGTGGTCGGGGTTCGTAACATTACAGCGGGCGAGTTCCGCCTGGACCCCTCCAAGTGCCTGCGCTAAGGCGTGGAGCCTCTGCTCCATCCGCTCGGCCTCCTGTCGGTAAGCACGGAAGCGGGTTACCTCTGCTTTGAGCCCTACGTCCTTCAGCTCGTTCAACGCCCGGTCCATCCGATGCTGGTTGCTATGCCCACCGACGAGGGGGTAGAGGTCCTCCGGGGCGTAGTGAGGCTTGCCCGCCTCGCGCACTTGTGGCTCCGCGTACAAGGGTCGGCTGTAGACCTTGTCGCTGTCGTCGACGAGGCCTAGTACCAAGGGGTCGGGGCCGGCGATCACTTGGACGAAAGTCGCCTGGCGCGTCACCCCCTGTGCGTCGGTGATGGGGTAGTGAACGAAATCGTCCCCCCGATTGTGTTTATAGCTGTGAGGCGTGGTGCGGGCGTTGCCCCCCAGGTAGCGGAGACGGGCGGCGGGCAGGGTGCGGTCCTCCGTGTCGACGATGACCCCGCCCGGATAGAGTGGTCGGCCCGTGGAATCGCATGTGTAGGGGGTCTCCCGGGGGTCGTCAGAGTCGGTCGCTGTGACAAGGTAGGGTTGCTCAGCTGGATACCAGTCCCTTAGCGTTCCTTCCACTGCTTCGTACACTGCTCTCTCAGTGTCTTGGTATGTTGTCGGTGTCGGTGGAGGAGGCAGGCCCTCTTGGCTGCGGCTACTGCTAGCTGGCACCTCTCCCATGCTCCTGCTGAGTTCTTCCAATCCCGCGTCTTCATCCACTCCTGCCACTTGAGGGTCGCGGGCGTCTTCTTCTTGCTTGAACTCGACCCGTACGGGGAGAGGTCGAGATGGGGGACTTGCAAAGAGTCCGACAGCTGTACGAAGCCGAGTAATTTCGGCCTCAGTGTAGGGCGCCGTGTTGAGGTGATCCCCGCGGTGGTTGAGCAGCCAGTAGGTTGCTGGCTGGTCGGGCTCGTCGATGTCGGTGATGGATTGTGCGTTGGCGAGAGCCTCCCGGAGTTCTTCGTGGGTGAGGCTGTCGACGAGACGGGCAGCGAGAGGGGTGGAAGAGGAGGGAGTGGGAAGAGACATTTCGATTGTAGTGATGGAGCCAGTGTGAGGAGATGGGGAGTAAGTCGTGGTTTGTCCTCGTCTTATATGTATCTTCCTTTGGTTTAAGCCCCGCTCGTACTCCGCTATGGCTTCGTCAGCGAATACGTCATTCTTGTCAACCCACTGGTTCTCCGAATCGGGGTATCCCCTCCATTTCACAAGGTATTGCAATTTCTTGCTCTGGCCGAACTTCCTAGAGTCTAGAATGCGCTCCACTTCGTACTCTTCTTCTCCATCCACTAGATCCGGTGGCGGGTGCTAGAAGTTTTCTCCATGCATGGGCGTCTCACGATAAGGCGTGAGTAGATCGATGTGAAACACGGGGTGAATACTCCACTGCGTGGGAAGCTCCAGCTGATAATTGACCGGTGAGAGAATACGTGTGATCTTGAAGGGGCCATGCCGTTGCGCCGCTAGCTTGGCAGTTGGTTGATTGGTCTGAAGGTGTCGCCCCTCTAGCCATACTTGGTCTCCGACTTGATACTTGGGCGTGTTTCGGTGTTTGACCCACAGTGATTGTGCCCTCTTGATGAGGTCCTGGGCTTCTTTCCGTGCTTCTCAGAATTGTTGGAGTCGCGTGAGTACCTGTGGGATTGGGGATGGCTTATCGATCCAATCAGCGCGCGGGTCGTATCCCATCATGAGTGAGAATGGGGACTTCCTTGTTGCCTCATGTGGCCAATTGTTGTGCGCGAATTCCGCCATGGGTAGGAATTGCGCCCAGTTATCTTGACGCTCGTTGGTCCAGAACCGCAGGTACTGTTCCAGCCACTGATTGGTGCGCTCTGATTGTCCGTCCGTTCGTGGGTGGTAAGCCGTGGAGATATTTTGATAGATGCCGAGGATTCGGCATAGCTCGCGTGTGAACTTTGATGCGAACCTCGGGTCGCGGTCACTGATGATCTTTGCCGGTAATCCGAATCTCCGAAACACGTGGGTAACGTACAATGCTGCCGTTTCCTCTGCGGATATTTCTTCGTTACAGGGAATGAATACCGACGCTTTAGTGCAGTCATGGTCAGTTACGGTGAGGATGGAGTCATATCCCTGTGATTCCGGTAGTTTAGTGATGAAGTCGAGGGCAATAATTTCAAATGGCTTAGCGTCGAGTGTCGGTGTGATGGGCACCAACGGGGCTCTCGTCGGGCGGTTGTTGACTTTGTGGCGTTGGCATTCCGCACAGCCCTGAACGTATTCGGTGACGTGTTTCAACATATTCGGCCACCAGTGGTCGCGTTCGATGATCCTTGCAGTTCGCTTGATTCCCGGATGACTGTAGACAGGGGGGTTATGATGGTTAGCAATGATGGTGCGGATCTCCGTGAGTCCTCCGGTGACTACTTGCGCGCCTTGATGGTACCAGATCCCGTCGACTTTCTTGAGTTTGTGCGGGTCTACCCAAGGGCGTAGGACGTCTTCATCTTGTTCGTGGACTTCTGGCGTTTGTGTGGTGACATTGCGTATGAATACCTTTTCCGGTAAGACGACAACTCCTTCGTTGTCTCATTCTCCTCTGTCGTAGTCGGGTCTCCGTGATAGGGCGTCCACGCGGCCGTTGTTGGTTCCTTTGATGTGGTGGATCTCGAAGTCGTATTCCATGAGTTCCAGGACTTCTTGAGCTACACGACGACTTATCTTTTGCGGTGTTTTCCAGTGCGTAAGATTGAGGTGGTCTGAGAAGATCTTGATTTTGTGCGGGGACCCTGCCAAGAACGGTCTCCAATGTCGCAGTGCTTTGACAATTGCTAGGAGTTCTAAATCATAGATGTCGTAGTTGCGCTCTGCTTCGTTTAAGGTGGCCGAGAAGTATCTGAGGGGGTGTCTTTTCCTGTCTTGTTTCTTCTGCAGTAGTACTGCGCCTACCGCGTATCCCAATGCGTCGACTTCTAGTTCGAACTGGTCCGTTAATGTGGGGTGCGCGAGTACCGGTTCGCTGGTGACTAGACGTTTGAGGGTTTGGAAGGCGGTTTCTTCATCTTTGCCCCACATCCATTCTGCGTCTTTGCGTGTGAGCTTGTTGAGGGCTCGTGCGTACGTGGCAAAACCGCGAATGAAGAGGTGGTAAAAATTGCAGAAGCCCAAAAAGGAGCGCACGTCTCGTACCTTCGTTGGTGTGGGCCAGTCGCGTATGCCGGCGATTTTTACCGGGTCCATGCGAGTCACCCCCTTTTCAAGAATTACCCCCAGGTAATCCATTCGCGGTTGGTGGAAGGTGCACTTGGACGGTTTGAAGTAGAGATCGTGGTCCAACGCAACTTGAAGTACTGCGCAGATGGCGTCGATGTGTGCTTGAAGGCCGACGTGTTCGAGTGTTGCGATGCCTATGTCGTCCATGTACACACGAATGATGGTACCCATTGCCACGAAGATCCGGATTGTGTCGCCTAGGATGTCGTTCATCATGTTTTGGAATGTGGCCGGTGAGTTTGTGAGTCCGAAGTACATAACTAACGGTTCGAAGAGTCCATATTTTGTCTTAAAGGCTGCCTTGTATTCGTCGCCTTCTTTGATGCGTATGTTGTTGTACCCCCATCGGACATCGAGTTTGGTGAATATGTGTCCATTCCCAAGGTCGTTGATGAGTTCCGACATGAGTGGTAGGGGGTATTGGTTGCGCACCGTGCATGCATTGATCTGTCGATAGTCTTGCACCGGCCTTAGCTTTCCGTCTTTCTTCTTGATGAAGAAGAATGATGATGCATAAGGCGATTTTGAGGGTCGGATATAGCCTAACTTAAGTTGTTCGTCCAGCCATTCGCATAGTTGTCCGTCTTCGTCCTGTGACATTGGGTAGACTTTGCAGTCGATGCTGGGGGGTGTTCCTGGTTTGAAGTCGATCGCGTGATCCCATGGTTGTGAGGGTGGAAAACGGTGGGATGCTTCCTCGCTGAAGATTTTTGCGAAATGTTGGTACGGTTCGGGGAGTTCTGCGACCACCGTGTTTTGATTGGCGGCTATGGCGAGTTCTGTGGCCGTGGTACAGATTTGGCACTCCTCCTCGAGTTCTCGGACTACGTCCTCTGCTTCTTCTTGGGTGATTGCGCCTGCGATGGTGGTCTGGGATTCTGTGGGGTTGATCGATCGGAGTACTACCGGAAGTGCTCCTTCGTGGATAGTGGCATGTGCCCAGCTGATGGTTGGTTCATATGTTGCTAGCCAGGGGTATCCGAGAACTAGGTCCTCATTTCCTATGTCGGTGACGAGGAACCTCATGACCTTAGAGACACCGTTGGTTTGAACATCTAAATCGATGAAATGCGTGATGGACCCAGCTTTATTTTCTGTATTATCAATGTTCCATATTTTTTTTTGTTTCTCAAGGGCTTGTAGCCCGAGGCCCATGCGTTTAGCGAACGCGGGTCTTATGAAGTTGTCGGTGGCTCCTGAGTCAACGAGCCCTTTGATGTCGGCCATGGAGTAACTTGTTCGGATCGAGACTGGAATTCGTAGAGAACGATAGCGAGTCATGATTACAGAGTTACAATTAACTGCCCTCACCCAGGCCGATGGGTTTAGGCATCCTGAAAACCCTCTTGGGTCCATAGGTCCTTGAATACGAGGTCTTTAACCTCGTCACTTGCTCCCCTCAGCGTTTCCATCCACCCCTTGGCCTGTTCCTCGGGCGTGGCTTCTGCGCGACGTGCCATTGCCGGTTCTTGGTCGTAGTAGCTGGTTTCCGTGCTGCGGCTTGTGCTTGCACGGGGTTGGAATTGTTGTCGTGGTTTCCTGGGGCGCGTGCATTCTCGTGAGAAGTGGCCCGGGTTGTTACAATTGTAGCAAATCACTTCCCTCATGTCACGGCATTGCCCGCTTCCTCGGTTTTGGCCTGATCCCCCCCTCGGTGGGAAGGGCGGTCGCTGGTTTCCGCGGTTCGGGTCCCCTACTTCTGCGAGGCATGCGCAGGTGCGATCTGCAGATGTATCCATCGTGTTGGGATCGTAGCGCGGCGGTGGGAATCTGGGTGGTGCCCACTGCGGAGCATATCCGCGATTTTGCTGGGGTCGTGGCAGCGGATTATTATGGGGTGTGGTAGTGAGTCCCAAGCGAGCGCGTAGGTGGATGTATTGTTTCTGCCGACGGAGGGTGGCTTCCTTCCACTCGTTGAATGTCTGCGGGTCGTCTAGCTTGTAGATTTTGGTGAATAGGGCCCTCGGGAGGCCCGCCGTGAATCGGTCCAAGGTTTGGTGGTTGTTGAGGCGGTAATCAGCCTTCCGTGCTAGCTGTTCGAAGTTGGTGACGTACGAATCAATGTCGTCTCCAACCATTTTAAACCCTTTGGCCAGTGTGGCCTGCGCTTGTTCTTGCTCTAGTACATTTGAGAAACGGTCCGAAAATCCAGCCGTTAGTGTGTCCCACAGGAATGGGTCGTATCTGTTGCGCCCCTGGTGCAGCTCGTTGTTGAGCCACTGGAGGAATCCGAGGGTCCAATTTGACACTCTTGGTCCTTTGATAAAGCCTAGAAACAGGAGGCATCGCCGATAGACGTTGGTCATGATCGGCGCCTCCGAGTTCTGCCCCCAGTAGATGTGCCATTGGGTGAGGAATGATTCGTACTCATCTCTGTTTCCATCGAATATGGTCGGGGTCTCTCCTACTAGTTTATCCGATCCTTGTGGTGTGCCTGGCGCCGGTCCTACTGCTGGTGGTGGTGGAGGGGGTGGTCCTCCTCCGAATGGGTCTCCTCCTCCTCCTCCTCCAAATTGGGGTTGTCATCCTCCGAATGGTGGTCTTCTGCCTCCTGGCAGTCCTTGGCCGAAGCTTCCTCCGGGTCTTCTTGGTTGTGCGGGTCCACCTGCTCCTGGTGGGGGGTCAGGGACGTCTGGTCCTACTGCCCTGAAAATTGCCGCATCGTCTGCGGTCATGCGGTGTCCGGTTGTGGGATTGATGGGGTGTAGGTGAGCTTCAGCTTCTTCGGCAATTCTTCGTGCTTCTTCGATTTCCAGGTTTTCATGGGTGATCGTGGTTGTGGCCATCTATACAGGGGGGTGTACTTGGATGTCCTCTGGTTCGTTTATGCGTAGGGACTCAGCTGTTTGTATGATGTCTCCGACTTCTGACTCCTCTTCTGTCACGATCCACCGATCGTGCCATCAGCAAAAATGAACTCAGAAAGACTCTCACTACCTCTTAGTCCATCAGATGTCTCCACGTTTCATGTCTCAGTTCTTTGATTCTCCTTCTGCTGGAAAAGTTCTCAGTGTTTC
Organism: Lactarius akahatsu; assembly: GCA_021524915.1. Lineage (NCBI taxonomy): Eukaryota > Fungi > Basidiomycota > Agaricomycetes > Russulales > Russulaceae > Lactarius > Lactarius akahatsu. The sequence continues at coordinate 714,424 of JAKELL010000003.1, forward strand.
AGGTTCTGACTGCGGTTCCTGCCAGCTCATAAAAACTAGAGAAAAACAAACAAAAATAAGATTTCCCTGTACTAGTATTTAAGAAGCTTGTAATACTCTCTGTATGCCTCGTACTGGTCTTGTGTCTTGTCCTTCAATACAGCTCGTCTACCACTGCCAGCTACTGCTCAGCTATACAGAGCAGTTCTCCTCTTGGAAGCTCAAGAGTCTGACCCCGGCTTGAAAGACAGTCGACCCCCGAGGGTATAGAGCCCCTCACCCCAAGTCCCGCAGGAAACCGAAGGATTCCCGCAGTCCCCCCGAGTATCCCGAGCACCCAGTGTTGACGATCCGGGTGATCGTCACATCTTCGTTGTCGGTTTCTTCGTCGTCCCCGCTGGTTTCGGATGGTGCGGGGGTTCTTGGTTTGGATGTGCTTGGTTCTTCTTCAGGTTGTCCGTCGATACGTCCCCACTCTGTTCGCGTAGGTAGGTTCCTTGAGTCGATGTCGCAGTTGTAATTTCTTCCTGTGGGGCGTACTGCGTCGTAACGGTTGTCTATGGGGTTCCACGTAATCTCAACCCAGCACAAGTGGTCGAAATTGAACTCAACGGGGCGATATCGGGTTGGTCCCGACGCGAAGTCTACGAAGTATCTGGTCTCTCCGCGATACTCTCTCCACCGAGCGGCTCCTAGAAATTGTGTTGGGACGTTGCGATCCCCTCTACGATCGAGGGAGTATGTCTGAAAGTTTCTCCACTGGTCTCTTGTTGTGAACGCCACGATGAGTAGATCTTGGTCTTAATGTAACGCCACCACTGGCATTAGTCCGACTTGGACTGCGAAAGGGCATTCACGACTTAGCGAATATTTCTTCGAGGTCACGTGACCTGGTCACGGGATACACGGCGCTTACAGGCACGTGATCCTAATGTACACTAGGGCAAGTCGCGCCACTAGGTATTCCAACGATCGATAAGACGACTTGCTCGAAGTGAGACAAGCAAAGCACTCGAAAGATGACAGAGAAGAGGTGGTTATTGAAGAAGACCAAGATGGCGTGTCTTGGTCTTATCGAGCCCCTATTTATACATGTGAGAGGGCGCTTTAAAGCTCCTCTTGAACTTGAAACAACTAGTAGCAAAAGTAGCTCGAACCCTACTACAGCTACTACTGGGAATGAGTCATAGTATCTAGCATGTGATACTACGACCGCTGACTGATGCGATGAGTCCATGACACATTACTACTTACTAACGCGGTCATAGTTGTAAGTAAGAGTCCGTTCCTTCCGAGCCGCGACAACCTTGCAGCTAGCAAGCAAATGGAACTAGGAGTGGATTGAGAACAAGACACAAGACTAGAACACCAAAATACAGTCTACACTACAGCTCTTTTATACTAATAGCCCTCCCTTTTTCTGTGATTTTCTATGAGTTTCTTCTCTAAAGCGCAGTCTGCTGTTGACATATGACACCATCCAAGTCATGTGACTGTAAGTAATACTTTTCCAGAATAGAAATGGGAATTTCCAAAAACAAGAAATGGAAGAATCTTGAAACATAAGAAGTAGAAGTGAGAATATGAGAACCGCAGAATTTGATGGCATGATCTGGTGATCATGACAACTGTCTCCAATCCCATATGGCGACAAAGGAACAGCCCATGACCGCCTGCTACGGGTGAACTCGCGCACCACGATGCAACACAGACATCCTGCGACCCGGCCATATCAAATGCTCTGACAGGGCACAGTGGAGAAGAAGCACAACATATGCCACAGCCCACCCCCCTAACCACATTAAGACCTGAGAACCTGACCCAACCAGTTGAAACCAAGCATGAGAGGACGCGCACCAGCAGATGAAGAGGTAGGACTCGACAACCAGCACCATGCGAGCCAGACACCCCACAACAGACAGCTGCTGAACCCACCACCCCACACTCACTGCACAGACGACCATGCATCCAGTTTTCAAGCACAGTTGATCATGACACCCCTCAAAAATCCATCAACACCATCACTCAACCAATCGAAGATGTAAGGGCTGCGCTACGAAGACGCGTTGAGATGTGGCACAGCCAAATCACGCATGATGCCTCTCCCCATCTGACACATCCAGACCCCATACACATACTGCACATGGCAACTGCACGCCTTGACCTCGAAACTGACCCAGGAAATTACAGTTACGACTGCAAAGATGCTTGCAGAGAAGACTAAAGCAATTCGAGGACGAATCGATCAAGAAGGGGGTGTATGTCACAATCACCCAATCATGCCATCAAATTCAGGAATGGCTTCTAAAGTTTCCCATACTTCTCTCATTTCTGAATTCTCGTGTTCTCGTGTTTCAGGATCCTTCTCACCTTCTGATGTTTTCGGAGATTTCTGTTGATCATGTGACTCAGGACTAGTGTTCACATGCCATTTCTGCACCGATTGATACCAAAACAAATGCCCCTGGATCACACCTTCAATATCTACAAGCCAGATACAAAAAGGCATGAGAAAATTGTAGGTCAACCCGCTGTGAACACTACTCAGGACAACCACTGACTGCGCATTACAAGAAAAACCCTAGAAAGTACAGAAAAATAGCAGAGTCCAAGTAGTATAAAAGACCCATAGTACAGCTTGTTGTTTCAGTGTTCTAGTCTTGTGTTTTGTCTCCAAATCTACTGCTATAACCATTTGCTTGCTCGAGGCAAGTCGTCTTACATAACCAAACCCTGAATCCATCCTGGTATCAAGCCTGGGCTCTGCACGAATCACCAAACACAATCACCTTGACATTGGGCAAGCCTATGATCATGACATGACCTGTGCTGTGCAGGCACTTGTCAATTTCATTTACCTTAGTCAGTATCCCATGCACACCACTCAAACTCTCAATGCCATGGACAGCGCACTGTCCCAATTTCATGAGAACAAAGATGTATTTATTGAACTTGGAGTTCAGGAACACTTCAACATTCCCAAGCTCCATAGTCTCCTCCACTACACCAGATCCATCACACTTTTTGGCACAGCCGACAATTATAACACCGAAAATTTAGAACGACTTCATATCAACTTGACCAAGAATGCGTACCGCACGACAAATTTCAAAGATGAGTACAAACAAATGACCACTTGGCTGGAGCGCCAAGAGGCAATGCACCAGCACGTGGTGTTTATCAAATTGTGCAATTCTGGACACTCTGCATTATCAACTCCTTTGACATACTATCCCTGCCTTAATTTGAAGTTACACCCTTTTTTGACGATCCACCCATCCGAAAAGGGCATAACTTTTGGAGCTCTTTTCAACAGATATGGAGCCATCGACTTTCAAGACGCCCTTGCTGACTTTATTGTGCAACATAACTATCCAGAGTTATCTGCCAGCATGGCTCAGAGGTGTGCCAACAACACTTTGATCCCATTCTGAAAGGTCTCCATATTTCATAGGGTTAAATTCACCAATCGGGATGACACCATCCAGAAGACTGTCGATGTCTTGCACATCCGACCAGAGGCACGCAACCACCATGGTGACACTATTCCTGGACGGTTTGACACCATGTTGGTGAAGGATGGAAGTAGGTTCCATGTAGCCCAAATTTGTGTTGTGTTCCAGCTTCCAAGGTCAGCGCTATCCTCGATCTTTCTTAGTTCGTGCCCAGCTCCTCCAATGGATCTTGCCTATGTAGAGTGGTTTTCACCACTCTCTACGCCCAACGAAACCCATGGAATGTACCGGATATCAAGAAGTTATTGAAACAACCGTCGTTTAGCTAGTATCATACCTCTAGCAGAGGTCTGTAGGAGCATCCAACTATTCCCAGCTTTCGGACAGGTCGCACCCCTGCAGTGGCAGGGCCCAACTTGTAATGCCACCACTGGCGTTAGTCCGACTTGGACTGCGAAAGGGCGTTCATGACTTAGCGAATATCCCTTCGAGGTCACGTGACCTGTTTATGAGATACACGGCGCTTCTCGGGCACGCGATCTCCAACATACACTAGGGCAAGTCAGGCCACTAGGCAACTCCGATTATCGATGAAGACAACTTGCTCGGGTCGAGGCAAGCGAAGTACGCAAAGGAAGACGAGTAGAAGTGGTGAATTAAAGAAGACCAAGATGGCGTATCTTGGTCCTCTCGAGCCACTATTTATACACATACGAGGATGCTTTAAAGCTCTTCTCGAATTCGTAGACGACTAGTAGCGTAAATAGCTCGAACCCTACTACAGCTACTACTAGGAATAAGTCATAGTATCCCTGCATGTGATACTATGGCTGACTGATGCGTTGAGTCCATGACACACTACTACTTACTAACGCGGTCATATTCGTATAGTAAGAGTCTGTTCCGCTTGATCCGTGACAAATAGGTCGCGGGCTGGTTGGGTTTGTTGATGTCGGTGATGGACTGCGCATTGGCGAGCGCCGTCCGGAGCTCTTTGTGGGTGAGGCTGTCGACGAGGCGGGCAGCGAGAGGGGTGGAAGGGGAGGAAGTGGGAAGAGACATGTCGTTTTGAGTGAGGAGTCCAGGTTGAGAGGATGGGGAGTGAGTTGTGGTTCGTCCTCGTCTTATATGTGTTTTCCTCGCATTTGAGCTCCGCTCGTACTCCGCTAGTGCCTCATCAGCGAATACATCATCTTTATCGACCCACTGGTTCTCCGAGTTGGGGTACCCCTTCCATTTCACGAGGTATTGCAGCTTCTTGCCCCGACCGAATCTCCTGGAGTCTAGAATGCGCTCCACTTCGTACTCCTCTTCTCCATCCACTAGATCCGGTGGTGGGCGCTGGAAGTTTTCTCCGTGCATGGGCATCTCGCGATAAGGCGTGAGTAAATCGATGTGGAATACAGGATGAATACTCCACTGCGTGGGAAGTTCCAATTGATAGTTGACTGGTGATAGGACGCGTGTGATTTTGAAGGGGCCGTGCCGTCGTGCCGCTAGCTTGGCAGTTGGCTGATTGGTTCGAAGGTGTCGTCCTTCTAGCCACACCTGATCTCCAGTCTGGTATTTGGGCATGTTCCGATGCTTGATCCACAGCGATTGTGCCTTTTTGATGAGGTTTTGGGCTTCTTTCCATGCTTCTCGGAATTGTTGAAGTCGTGTGAGTACCTGCGGAATAGGCGACGGCTTATCGATCCAATCGGCGCGCGGGTCGTATCCCATCATGAGTGAGAATGGAGACTTCCTTGTTGCCTCATGTGGCCAGTTGTTGTGCGCGAATTCTGCCATTGGCAGGAACTGCGCCCAGTTATCTTGACGCTCGTTGGTCCAGAATCGCAGATACTGTTCCAGCCACTGATTGGTGCGTTCTGACTGTCCGTCCGTTCGTGGGTGATAGGCCGTGGATATGTTCTGATAGATGCCTAGGATTCGGCACAGTTTGCGTGTGAACTTTGATGCGAATCTTGGGTCGCGATCGCTGATGATTTTCGCCAGTAACCCAAATCTCCTGAACACGTGAGTGATGTACAGTGCGGTGGTTTCCTCTGCAGATATCTCCTCGTTGCAGGGGATGAATACTGATGCTTTGGTGCAGTCGTAGTCCATTACAGTGAGGATCAAGTCGTATCCCTGTGACTCCGGTAGTTTAGTGATGAAGTTAAGGGCGATAACTTCAAATGGCTTAGTGTTGGGTGTCGGTGTAATGGGTGTTAGCGGGGCTCTCGTGGGGCAGTTGTTGACCTTGTGTTGTTGGCATTCCGCACAGCCTTGGACGTATTCCGTTATGTGCTTCAGCATGCTTGGCCACCAGTGACTTCGTTCAATGATCCTTGTCGTTCACTTGATTCCTGGGTGGCTGTAGACAGGGGGGTCATGGTGATTGGCGATGATGGTGCGGATTTCCTTTGATCCGCCAGTGATTACTCGTGCGCCTTGGTGGTACCAGACCCCATTGACTTTCCTGAGCTTGTGTGGGTCTACCCAGGGTCGTAAGGTGTCTTCATCTTGTTCGTGGGCTTCCGGTACTTGCGTGGTAACATTGCGTACGAACACCTTTTCAGGTAAGACGACGACTCCTTCGTTGTCCCTCTCTCCTCGGTCGTAGTCGGGTCTTCGTTCGTGATAGCGCGTCTGCTCGGCCGTTGTTGGTTCCTTTGATGTGGTGGATTTCGAAATCATATTCCATAAGTTCCAGGACTTCTCGAGCCACGCGGCGACTTATCTTTTGGGGTGTTTTCCAGTGCGTGAGATTAAGGTGGTCAGAGAAGATTTTGACCTTGTGTGGTGAGCCTGCGAGGAATGGTCTCCAATGTTGTAGTGCCTTAATGATCGCTAGAAGTTCCAAGTCGTAAATGTCGTAGTTGCGCTCCACTTCGTTCAAGGTGGCTGAGAAGTATCCAAGTGGGTGTCTCTTTCCGTCCTGCTTCTTTTGCAGAAGTACCATGCCTACTGCGTATCCTGATGCGTCCACTTCGAGTTCGAATTGGTCCGTTAGTGTGGGGTGCGCGAGTACGGGTTCGCTGGTAACCAGGCGTTTGAGGGTCTGAAATGCCGTCTCTTCATCTTTGCCCCATGTCCATTCCGCGTCCTTGCGTGTAAGTTTGTTAAGGGCTCGTGCCTGCATGGCGAACCACGAATGAAGAGGCAGTAAAAATTGCAGAAACCGAGGAAGGAGCGTACGTCGCGTACCTTCGTGGGTGTGGGCCAGTCTCGTATGCCAGCGATTTTTACCGGGTCCATGCGAGTTATCCCCTTTTCAAGGATTACCCCCAGGTAATCCATTCGTGGTTGGTGGAAGGTGCACTTGGACGGTTTGAAGTAGAGGTCGTGATCCATTGCGACTTGAAGTACTGTGCATACTGCGTCAATATGTGCTTGGAGGCCAACGTGTCCCAGTGTCGCGATGCCAATGTCGTCCATGTAGATGCGTATGATGGTACCCATGGCTGCGAAGACGTGGATGGTGTCGCCGAGGATGTCGTTCATCATGTTCTGGAATGTCGCTAGTGAATTTGTGAGTCCGAAATACATAACGAGCGGTTCAAATAGTCTGTATTTTGTCTTGAACGCCGCTTTGTACTTGTCACCTTCCTTGATACGTACATTGTTGTATCCCCAGCGGATGTCGAGTTTGGTGAAGATGTGTCCATTTCCAAGGTCGTTGATCAGTTCCGACATGAGGGGTAGCGGGTATTGGTTACGTATTGTGCAGGCATTGATTTTCTGGTAATCTTGTACTGGCCTCAACTTTCCGTCTTTCTTCTTGATGAAGAAGAATGATGATGCGTAGGGTGACTTTGATGGGCGGATGTATCCTAGCTTGAGTTGTTCGTCTAACCATTTGCGTAGTTGCCCGTCTTCGTCCTGTGACATTGGGTAGATCTTGCAGTTGATGCTAGGGGGTGTGCCAGGTTTGAAGTCGATTGCGTGGTCCCATGGTCGTGACGGCGGGAATCGGTGGGATGCCTCTTCGCTGAAGATCTTCACAAACCACTGGTATGGCTCGGGGAGGTCTGCAATGACCATGTTTTGGTTAGCGGCTATGGCGAGTTCAGTGGCTGTGGTACGTATCTGGCACTCTTCTTCAAGTTCCTGGACTATGTTCTTGGCTTCGTCTTGGGTCATCGCACCGGCAATAGTGGTTTGCTGCTCCATGGGGTTGATGGATCGCAGCACCACCGGGAGGGCTCCTTCGTGGATGGTGGCGTGCACCCAGCTGATGGTTGGTTCGTACGTTGCCAACCAGGGGTATCCGAGGACGAGGTCTTCATTTCCTATGTCAGTGACCAGAAATCTCATGACCTTGGAAACGTTGTTGGTCTGTACGTCTAGGTTGATAAAATGTGTGATAGACCCAGCTTTATTCTCTGTGTTATCTATGTTCCATATTTTTTTTGGTCTCTCGAGTGCTTGTAACCCGAGGCCCATCCGTTTGGCGAATGCGGGTCTTATGAAGTTGTCGGTGGCTCCAGAGTCTACGAGCCCCTTGATGTCGGCCATTGAGTAATTTGTACAAATCGATACTGGAATTTGGAGCGAACGGTAGCGAGTCATGATTACAGAATTACAATTGACTGCCCTCACCCAGGCCGATGGGTTCAGGCATCCTGAAAACCCTCTTGGGTCCAGAGATCCTTGAATACGAGGTCTTTAACCTCGTCGCTAGCTCCCCTCAACGTTTCCATCCATCCTTTTGCCTGTTCCTCGGGTGTGGCTTCCGCACGACGTACTGTTGCCGGTTCTTGGTAGTCGTCGGTTTCAATACTGTGACTGGTGCTTGCACGCATCTGAAACTGCTGCCGTGGTTTTCTGGGGCATGTGCAGTCCTGTGAGAAGTGACCTGGGTTGTTACAATTGTAACAGATCACTTCCCTCATGTCGCGGCGTTGCCCACTCCCTCTATTCTGCCCTGGTCCTCCTCTAGGTGGGAACAGCAGCCGCTGGTTTCCACGATTCGGGTCCCCTACTTCTGCAAGGCGTGCGCGAGTTCGGTCTGCTGATGTATCCATCACGTTTGGATCGTAACGTGGAGGTGGGAACCTTGGAGGTGTCCACTGTGGGGCGTACCTGTGATTCTGCTGTGGTCGCGGCGGCGGGGTGTTGCGGGGTGTGGCGTTGAGTCCCAGTCGTGCGCGCAGGTGTATATACTGCTTTTGCCAGCGTAACACCACCTCCTTCCACTCGTTGAAGGTTTGCGGATCATCCAATTCGTAGATTTTGGTGAACAAGGCTCTCGGGAGGCCCGCCGTGAATCGATCAAGCGTTTGGCGGTCGTTGAGGTGGTAATCAGCCTTCCGCGCTAGCTGCTCAAAGTTGGTGACGTACGAATCAATGTCGTCACCGATCATTTTAAATCCTTTGGCCAAGGTGGCTTGCACCTGTTCTTGCTCGAGTACGTTTGAGAATCGGTTGGAGAATCCCGCCGTTAGCGTGTCCCACAGGAATGGGTCATATCTGTTGCACCCCTGATGTAGCTTGTTGTTGAGCCATTAAAGGAATCCAAGTGTCCAGTTTGACACTCATGATCCTTTGATGAAGCCTAGGAAGAGTAGGCATCGCCGATAGACATTGGTCATGATCGGCGCCTCTGAGTTTTGTCCCCAGTAAATGTGCCACTGCGTGAGGAATGACTCGTACTCATCTCAATTTCCGTCGAAGATGCTGGGGGGTTCTCCCACTAATTTGTCTGCTCCATGTGGTGCGCCTGGTGCTGGTCCCGCTGCTGGCGGTGGTGGGGGGGGTGGTCCTCCTCCGAAGGGGTCTCCTCCTCCTCCTCCTCCTCCGAACTGGGGTTGCCATCCTTCGAATGGTGGTCTTCTGCCTCCCGGCGGTCCTTGGCCAAAGTTTCCTCTGGGCCTTCTTGGTTGTGCGGGTCCTCCTGCTCCTGGTGGGGGATCGGGGATGTCTGGTCCTACGGCTCTGAAAATAGCCGCGTCGTCTGCGGTCATACGGTGTCCGGTTGTGGGGTTGATAGGGCGTAGGTGGGCCTCAGCTTCTTCGGCAACCCTTCGTGCTTCTTCAACTTCTAGGTTTTCGTAGGTGATCGTGGCTGTGGCCATTTCTACAGGGGGGTGTACTTGGATGTTTTCCGGCTCGTTTATGCGTAGAGACTCAGCTGTTTGTATGATCTCTCCGACTTCTGATTCTTCGTTGTTGTTGGTTTCTTCATCGTCTCCACTGGTTTCAGATGGCACGGGGGTTCTTGGTTCAGAGGTGCTAGGTTCCTCTTCTGGTTGTCCATCTATGCGCCCCCACTCTTCCTGTGTGGGTAGGTTTCGTGTGTCAATATTGCAGTTGTAGTTTCTTCCTGCCGGTCATACTGTGTCGTATCGTGTAACGCCACCACAGGGGCGTTAAGTACGACGTGTACTTCGGCAAGTCAACGGGATCGGCAAGAGCGAACCGGTTAAGGTTCAGTTCGGTGGTGAACAAGTATCACTTGGTCTCCCAGGGACACAAGGATAATAGCGGAAGCTCAGGCTCAAGCGCAAAGGCGAGCGAAACAAGGGACTCAAGCGCAAAGGCGAGTCAAACGGGGGTCGTGAGGCAAAGACAGTTGTGGTATTACACAAGAAGTCAAGTCTACCGTACAAGCTAGGTAGCGTGTGACTTATATACTAGTACAGGATGTTTGTCCAAGACAAACATATGGTGCAACTATGAGTCGATGGTACGAAAGCGTAAACAAAGGGATGAATCAAAAGGAGAACAAGGAGATCCCGCGGCGCAAGGTGCGAGATGGAAACTAAGAAGCGCGAGGGATCGGACCGTAACGTAAAAGTACAGTGAGCACATAAGGCGAAATTAGAAGACGAGATGAGAAATGAAGGCGCAATGACGGTCGTACAGAGGAGGGAATCGTAACATTACCCCCCTTTCAGACTCGAAGTCGCCACGACTTCGACTAGTCACTAGTATAGTACCAATCGTCCTCAACGGGTACAGTATCGGGGATAGGTGAAGACGGGCGCGGGCAAGTGTGACGACATAAAAACAAGTGAGGACCACGCTCACCACACTCTCGACACTGCTCGTACTGCGGGCAGTGGACCTCCTCATGCCGCGCGTCATACCGCAGACACTTGCCGCACCACCGAGGGCGGTCGTCCGGGTCGACATAGGCGGGCGACATAGGCGAGATACGGCGGATGAGACACACCTCGTATTGGTGGGTGCGGCTGCCACACCACTGACACGGCTGCTTTGCCCGCCGCTGCGGGCATTGCGCGATCAAATGGTCGGTCGCTTTGCAATGGAAACACTTGCGGGGTCGCTTGCTGCCTTCGCCCTGAAGGCGCGGCATCTCGCAAGGTCCCCCGGCGCGCGGCGGGATGGGAACGGGGTCTGGAGAGCGTCGAGAGCGCACATACCTCATCTGCAGCTCGTCGTACTTCTCGGATATCTTTGGTACGGCCCGCGCGTACTGCAACCGCTTGCGCACGCTCGCGAGGTCCATCTCCATGTGAAACCGATCGCGCACGAGGTCCGTCTCCATCTTCCTAATCTCCGACTCCCGCTTGGCGACTGCGTCCTTACGCAGCAGACACCCTCGAAGGCGTGCTACCTCTGCGCGAAGGCGGACGTCGCCCAACTCGGCCAAAGTCTCATCAACACATATGGCGCGTGGGTCGTGGGGGTGGAACATAGCCAGCTGTTGGTCTGTGATGTGTTGCGGCAACTGTCCCTCATAAATCCCTTGGACGTAGACCGTCTGCACGTAGCATGGATGGTCCCTCCCCATAGTCCCGACGACTTCCTGGTAGTCCTTGCGGTAGTAAATAAACCGCGCGATGGATTTCGGGTAGCCAGCCTCCCCGATCCTCATCGGGAAGTAAAGATGGCCGAGGTCAGGACTGTTACGGAGGAAGGGAAGTCCCGGGTCGGTCGGGTCTTCGTCATCAACCCCCCCGTCGTCTAAGGTCGCGTAGGTAGGGTCTGGTTCGACACGGCGGGGTGGATCAGTGGGTGATAGGATACTGTTGACTCCAGGGGAGAATGGTGGGAGTGGCGTTTTTGGTACTGGTGGAGGAGTTCGCGGTTCTACGAGCGTGGGGTTGGCGGGTTCATGTGTGGTTACGGGGGTGGATACAGAGTACGGGGTGGGTGCTGTTTCTCGAGCGAGGCGCTCGAGAGTCGGGGCAATCAAGTACAAGATGGGGGGGTCTGGACTAGGCACTACAGAGTACGGCGTGCAACCTTCTGGTTGCGAAGGGACACCTTGGTCGGTGGAGACAACGGGAGTGGAAGTCATGGTGAACAAGATGAGAGGGGAATGCGGAGTGGGGGTTTCTGAGGAGCCTTCTTATATCTTTCGTCCAGCCCCTTCGGCGGTAGGATTGCGCCGATAGAAGTCGGCGATAAGGTCAGGCGCGTGTCGAACGTTCTCGAGTGGTTCCCACGAGCTATCGCTCACTGGGAATCCCTTCCACTGTACCAGGAACTGAAGCTTGCGCCCTCGGCCATGGGTCCTTGACCCGAGGATCTGCTCCACTTCGAACTCTTCTTCTCCGTCAATGAGGTCAGGCGGAGGTCGTGGGAAGTTTTCCCCATGTAGTTCCGTCTCCTTATATGGGGTGAGGAGGTTGGCGTGGAACACGGGGTGGATCTTCCACGACTTCGGAATTTCTAACTCATACGATACGGCTGATAGGGCCTTCTTAATGCGGAACGGCCCGTGACGCTTCGGGGCTAGCTTGGCTGTGGGATAAAATGTTTTAAGGTTCGTCCCTTCTAGCCACACTTGAGCGCCTTCTTGATAGGGGATAAAGCGGGTACGCCCTCGTTTCATCATGAGTTCTTGGGCGTGCTTGATGCAATCTTGCGCATGTTGTCGGAAGTTGCCCATGTCTTCTAGTCGTTGATCAACGGTCGGGGAAGTTGTAGGCTTCTTGACCCAGTTGGTGCGCGGCTCCCATCCCATGATGAGCGAGAATGGGGAGTGTTTTGTCGTCGCGTTGGGCCATGCGTTGTGCGCGAACTGTGCTACTGGGAGTGCTTCCGCCCAGTTGTCTTGTTGTATGTTGCTCCAGTGGCGTAGATACTGTTCTAGCCATTGATTAGTCCGCTCCGACTGTCCATCGGTCTGGGGGTGATATGCCGACGAGATGTTCTGCCTAATTCCTAGGACTTTACACAACTGTGTCATGAATGCTGACGTGAATCGCGGGTCTCTGTCGGTAATTAGTTTTCGGGGTATGCCGTAGTGGGGATAGACGTGGCGGAGGTATAGCCGAGCTACGCCTTCTGCGGTGATCGTCTCGTTACAGGGGATGAAGATGGCTGCCTTCGAGCAGTCGTGGTCGGTAATAGTGAGGATCGAATCATAACCTTGTGATGGTGGTAACTTCGTGATGAAGTCCATGGCTACCACTTCGAAGGGCTCTGCGTCTGGGTCTGTCGTGATGGGGTAGAGATGTGGTTTCTGCCGATGTGGGTTGATTTTGTTGGCTTGGCAAGTGGCGCAACCCTTGACGTATTCTTCGACGTCTTTGCGCATGCTGGGCCACCAGTAGTCCCGTCGTAACAGTTCGTAAGTGTTTGTGATTCCAGGGTGTCCCATCGCGGGTGTGTCATGGAAAAAGGTGATTACCCCCCGCTTAAGATCGTTGTCCCCGACAACGACAAGTGCGTCGCCCTTCCACCATAGCCCTCCAAGTTTTTTGAGGTTATGTGGCTCTACCCACCGCAGTACTTGCGACTCGTCGAGATTTTGGGCGATCTGGGTCCAAATGTCCATGTCGTGCATTGACATTTCCGTTGCTCGTGCGAACCGATCTGCAGGGAGGACGATAACGTCGTTGTTGTCCTCATTGTTGGGTGCGTAATCTGATCTTCGAGATAGGGCGTCTGCGCGGCCATTTCTGACTCCTGGCACGTGTTTCAATATGAAATCGTATTCTGATAGTTCCAGGAATTCGCACGCTACTCGTCGGCTGATTTTTCGTGGTTCCTTCCAATATTGGAGATTGGCGTGGTCAGTGTGAATGACGATTTTATGGGGGGAGCCGACGAGGTACGTGCGCCAAGCGCGGAGCGATTTGACTATCGCGAGCAGTTCGCGGTCGTAGATATCGTAATTCCGCTCAGCTGCGGATAGTGATTCGGAGTGGAACGCTACTGGGTGAAGTTTCTGGTCATCTCCAAGTTGGTTGAGTACTGCACCGATGGCGACGTTGGACGCGTCTACTTCCATCTCGAATGGCTTCGTTAGGTCGGGAGACAGAAGGACTGGTTCCTGGCATATCTGGTCTTTGATGCGCTCAAACGCGCGCTGTTGGTCCGCGCCCCAGTCCCATGGGACGTCCTTCTTCGTAAGGTCGTGGAGGGGTCGTGCGAGGGTCGAGAACCCCTTGATAAATCGGCGATAGAAGTTACAGAAGCCAATAAAGGCGCGCACTTCTTTGAGGTTCTTCGGGGGTTGCCATTCACGGATACCTCGTACTTTTACGGGGTCCATCCGCAGCTTCCCATGCCCGATAATGAGTCCGAGGTACTCCGTTTCCCTCACTTCGAATTCGCATTTTTCGGGTTTAATATAAAGGTCGCTCTCTTCACAAATGGTTAGGACTTGGTGGACTCGTGTGCGGTGACGGGCGAGGTCGTCAATAGTCGCAATGAGAATATCGTCCATGTATACAATGACTTCATTCGTTAATATCGGTTCTTGGAACGTAGAGTCCATCATGGCTTGGAATGTCGCAGGGGAATTCGTGAGGCCGAAGTACATCACAAGTGGCTCAAAAGTTCCTTTATTCGTCTTAAAGGCAGCTTTCCACTCGTCTCCTTCGTCGATTCGAATGTTGTTATATCCCCAACGGATGTCCAGTTTAGTGAAGAGTCGCGCGTCGCGAATTTTGTCAATAAGCTCGGGGATGAGGGGTAGCGGATAGTGGTTGCGGATGGTGACTTCATTCAACCGGCGGTAATCCTGTACCGGCCGGAGTTTCCCATCCTTTTTCTTTATGAAGAAGAATGGCGAGACGTATGGGGATTTTGATGGTCGGATATACCCTCGCGCTCGTTGTTCAGCTAGGAAGACGTCGAGGGCTTTATCTTCTTCCTGGGTTAATGGGTACACTTTGCAGTCCATAGTCGTGGGGGCGTTTGGTACCAAGTCTATGGCATGGTCCCAGGGTCGCTTCGGCGGGAATCTATGGGACGCCTCTTCATCGAACACCTTGCGGTATCGTCGATATTCCGGCGGCACCATTTCTTCGAAGGTACGCTCTTCCCGTTTTGCTGCCTCTCGCTGAGCTAGTTCTGAGGCGGTCGTCGTTTTTCGTATCAACGTCACACATGGTTCTCGTTCCTCGTCTTCGATCTGTTCCCAAGCCTCCTCATCAAGTTGGTACGTCTCCAATGCCCGTATAGATGCTTCTATGGGCATGGCTTCGTCTGATGATGCGAGGCTGGATATCACCACAGGTTGGAAGTCTTCATTTAGTGTGGCTTCGCCCCACTTGACCAAGGGTTCGAACGCCGAAAACCATGGGTATCCTAGTATGACTTCGTCCCTTCCCAGGTTCGTCACCAGGAAGCGAAGTGTCTTCGTGTCGTTCCCCGTACGGACAGTCAGGTCCGTATACTGAGTGATGGCTCCATCCTGGTTGTGCGTCCCATCCACGTTCCAAATGCGTATTGGTTGGGTGACGTCGCGTGTTCCGATCTGCAGCCGCTTCAATAGTGAGGCGCAGATAAAGTTGTCGGTTGCTCCTGAGTCAAGGAGTACTTGTCTTTCGGCCGTCGCGTGTGCAGATTTGAAAAGAACTGGAATTCTCATGGATCGATATCTGCTATGGTACACGTTTACATTGAGTGCTCTAGCCCAGGCCGTCGGGTTCAAGCGTCGGGAAAATCCTCTTTGGCGAACAACTTCTCCACCATGAGTTCTCGCACCTCTGGAGACTGCGCCTTCATAGCCGCGATCTGTGCCTCGGCTTGCTCTTCTGCTGAAAGCACGCGGTTAGACTGTATGGCGACCGTAGTGACGGCGGGAGCGGGCATGACAGCGGGGTTCGATTGAGTGGAGGAGCTGGCGATTCTAGTGTTCTTCTGTGGGCAGTTGCGTGAGATGTGCCCTGTGGCGCGGCATCTAAAGCAGCGCCCCTCCTTTTGCAGTTGGACTCGGTCAGCGTCGGTGAGAGCCACAGAGGCTCGAGCTCGGCCAACATCCATAGAGTTCGGGTCACGATTCTTGTTGAGGGCCTGCACCCATTGGTCGCGGTTGTGCCCTCCTTTCTTCTGTCGTGGGGTTCGGTTCTTGCCGAGTCGGTCCTTCAGTACCAGGTACTCGGCTTGTTGTAGACGGGCAGCTCTCTTCCAATCTTCCCATGTGATAGGGTGTTGGAAGCGAATGGCGTTAATGACTAGTTGGTTCGGAAGCCCATCTTGGAACAATTCCAATGTGGTGGCTTCGTCTGGTCCATACCCCGCCTTTGTCACGAGATTATCAAACTGGGCGATGTAGGAGTCGATGTCTTCGCCCTTCATGGCTAGACTCTGTAAAGCCTTGCGGGCTTTCATTTGTTCTGCAGTATCGGTGTATGCCTGCAAGAACCGGGTTTCCACCTCATTCCAGAGGTTGTTCTGGGTTCGTAGAACTCCTGCTGCTATCTGGTCTTCGAGCCATCTCATCTGCTCGTCGACCCAGTCATCGACGAGGGGTCCTCGGATATAGGAGAGGAAGGCCATGGCCCGTTGTCCCAGTATCGCAAGCAGGTCTACCGTCGGGTTCATCCCACAGTACAATTTAAAGGCACGTAGGAACGCCTTGCTTTTCTCGCGATTCCCGTCGAATTCGGGCAGGGGATTTCCTCCTAGGCGGCCATTGCCACCAGGAACTGGTGCGGGTCCTCCGGCTGGCGCCGGTCCACCGCCACCTCCACCGCCACTGCCACCGCCACCTCCTCCGCCGCCTCCACCGCCACTAGCGGGGATTCCTCCGGCGGGTGCTCCGCTTCCACTGGGTGCACCTCCTCCAGTTGTGAGGGTAGTGCTGGCGGATGCTTGTCCTGGCTGGGCCATGGTGTACGATGGGAATGCTGTAGGTGGGAGGTTGGTTGTTGGAACTGAAACGCTCGGGGATGGGGTGTCGGAAGGGTCAATGCTAATACCCGTAGGTTCAGGAGGTCCTAGGGGTCCGGTGTTCAAGGTAAGGGGTACTGGTCCGATAGTATACCACCTTCCTTCTGTTAAGGAGTAGTCGATGAATGCCCAGAGGCGTCTATCCTCAAGGTAGTGGATCTGTCGATAGGTTCGTGTCGAGGGATCAAAGATGAAGTATCCTTCAACCCCGTTATGTTCTGCCCAGACCGCGGATCCTTTTACTCTGTCCGATAATTCGTCGGAACTAAGGCGGTCAATATACTCGGGCCTAAACTTGGTTCGGCTGCGACTAGACGTCGCCACTGTGAGAGACTTGACTTAATGTAACGCCACCACAGGGGCGTTAAGTACGACGTGTACTTCGGCAAGTCAACGGGATCGGCAAGAGCGAACCGGTTAAGGTTCAGTTCGGTGGTGAACAAGTATCACTTGGTCTCCCAGGGACACAAGGATAATAGCGGAAGCTCAGGCTCAAGCGCAAAGGCGAGCGAAACAAGGGACTCAAGCGCAAAGGCGAGTCAAACGGGGGTCGTGAGGCAAAGACAGTTGTGGTATTACACAAGAAGTCAAGTCTACCGTACAAGCTAGGTAGCGTGTGACTTATATACTAGTACAGGATGTTTGTCCAAGACAAACATATGGTGCAACTATGAGTCGATGGTACGAAAGCGTAAACAAAGGGATGAATCAAAAGGAGAACAAGGAGATCCCGCGGCGCAAGGTGCGAGATGGAAACTAAGAAGCGCGAGGGATCGGACCGTAACGTAAAAGTACAGTGAGCACATAAGGCGAAATTAGAAGACGAGATGAGAAATGAAGGCGCAATGACGGTCATACAGAGGAGGGAATCGTAACATATCGGTTGTCTATCGGATTCCAAGTAATTTCCACCCAGCAAAGATGATCGAAGTTGAACTCAACGGGGCGGTATCGGGTTGGCCCCGATGCGAAGTCTACGAAGTAACCGGTTTCTCCTCGGTATTCTCTCCACCTGGCAGCTCCTAGGAATTGGGTTGGTACGTTGCGGTCTCCTTGTCGTTCGAGGGAGTATGTCTGAAAGTCTCTCCACTGGTCTCGGGTTGTGAACACCACGGTGAGTAGATCTTGGTCTTAATGTAACGCCACCACTGGCGTTAGTCCGACTTGGACTGTGAAAGGGCATTCACGACTTAGCGAATATTCCTTCAGGGTCACGTGACCTGGTTACGGGATACACGGCGCTTATGGGCACGTGATCTTGACATACACTAGGGCGAGTCGTGCCACTAGGTATTCCAATGATCAATAAGACGACTTGCTCGGTATGAGACAAGCGAAACACACGTGAGAGACGAGAGAGGAGGTGGTGATTGAAGAAGACCAAGATGGCATTTCTTGGTCTTCCTGAGCCACTATTTATACATCTATGAGGACGCTTTAAAGCTCCTCTCCAACCCGAAACGACGAGTAGCGTAAGTAGCTCGAACCCTACTACAGCTATCCTATGAATGAGTCATAGTACCTAGCATGTGATACTACGACTGCTGACTGATGCGATAAGTCCATGACACATTACTACTTACTAACGTGGTCATATCCATAAGTAAGAGTCCATTCTCGCAATCGTGACACAACTGTGCTTGAGGAATGCTGTACATTCTATATCAATTCATTCCTTGACCGACACTTATACCAAAATTTGAATGTAATTAATGAAAATTGTTAGTCAACTGAATAGATTCTTAATGGCACCATCTAGAGAACAGGCACTCTCCCATATTTACAATTTCTTAGCGCGTTTAACAGATTACTGTTAATTGAAGCGGGTTTGGCGGGGGGGTGATTCCCCGATGCGCCAATTTTTTTTTGGACCCCCCTAATTGGGAAGTGACAATTAAGCGCCTGGCCTGGCCTTATTCAACGATCCAGTTTTCTGCCCTTTTTGCCCCGATAAGAGCCCTGTGGTCTGGAAATACAGTCTTCATGCCCACTTTTGAGGGAGACACCGCCTCCGATCGCGTACCCACTTCTCCACCGTGACTGGCATCAAAGTCTCTTTGTCTCGATCCGAGAAGAATGGCATGCGAAACATCTGGAACTTGCAGTACAAGCTTCCAAAACCACCCCATCACCTTTGTCGATTTTTCATGACCCTAGGTTTGCTCTGATCCTCATTATATTGTGTGATCTCACATCTACATATGCTAGAGAACATAGTATATTTTGTTTGAGAAGAAATGGTGCCAGGAAAGTGCTGATCTACTGAGATCTTTCGGATTTCGGAATTTGCAGGTGTGGGTATGTTTGCAGAGGTGTGGTAAGCATAGTATCGTTTCCTCGCCGATGAGCCTGACGTCATTGGTGACGTAATTGGGTTAGTATGTCGCAGCCTCTCTTTCTTACTCCTCTTCCAAGTACCGAATGTCCTCCTCTCTCGTAGAACAGTGTTCTCCCTCTGCGTATGGCGCCATCATCGACTCGACAAATCCCAAGTCGACCAAGATCACCCAGCTCGGCGATTCTGATCCACTCATGCAGCTGCATCGCAAGTTCTGGCTTCAGAGTCTGCAGGACGTGCCCGAGAACGAATCCATGAACGTGGATAAGGATGTTAAGGATGAAGATCCCGGCGAGGACGAGGACGGCGAGGGCGATGAGAACGGTCCCGGTTACATCCTTAATATTGACATCCCAGATATATTGCCAAAGCTCTTGATTCGCAAAGAGTATACCCAGCTGTATAAATTTTGCAACAAGTATCTGGGATCAAATCCTAACTGGTATATGCCTCCCTCAGTGGTTATCACAGGACAACCCGGCATAGGTAAGCGTTTTACTGTGTGATCTTACCGTTTCTGAAATGTACCCACTGAAAGGGAAGAGTTGTTGGCTCACTTATGCTTTGTGCCAACGTCTCGTCGAAGGGAAGCCAGTAATTTGGTTCAGTGACACGAGTCGGTACCTCTTCGTAAATGAAGGCGTCTTCGAAATCCCACCGGATTACAACTCCACTAAATTCAAGACCCGTATTTGGACGCTTATCGACGCTGACGACTGCAAGGATGGAATCCCGGATTATCTCGGCCCGCACAGGACCAAACACCTCATTATATTATCCTCCTCTCCGAAATCGTCTCGATGGCAACTTTTAACTAAGACCACGGAATGTAGCATTGCGATCATGAATCCATGGACGAGAGAGGAGATGTCCCAAGCGTTAGCTCATCCGCTTCCGCCCTCTATGTTTCGGCTGACCATTTTGTTCTGTGTAGTGCTGTCATTCATGGACTTGAAGCCAACGACCCGCGTATAGACGAGATGTATTATCAATACGGCCCCACTCCCCGCATTTGCCTCAGCTTCGTCCGTAACGAGCTCCTTTTTGCTGCGTATGAAAGTCGCTATGTATCCGCACTCTCCGAGCTTTCGTTACAGAAGTTGCGCGACATGGCTTCCGAAAAAGTGATTTTCAACATGGATGTCGAATCTCACACCCTTATCCTCGTGACACGCTTGCCAATGGGCCGTGACGATGTAAAAAAATTTGCCTACGGTCGCGTGGAGCCGATCACACATATGATCAAGCTGAAGCTTCGGAACCAACTCCGAAAAGAAACGCGAGCTGCGCGAATCGAACTCTACAAGAGCTTGGCGAACGTTAAAGGGACAAAGCGCGTTGCCGGTGTCGTGTACGAGTCGTTGGCCCAAGACATGCTAGAAAAGAAGATTGCGCTCAAGCTTGTTCCTATGGTTAAAAGGGAGTTGGGCAGATCTGGCCGAAGATTGAAATTTCCCCGATGGCACTCCGATCACGGAGACGGCGCGAATTGGTCGCTTGTGCGACCGATTGACATTACGCCAGCGGAGACTTTCGTATATCCGGTGTCTGGCCTGGAACACCCAATCAAAGATGGGGTCTACTACGCACCGGAAGCTGACAACCAAGCGGTGTTTGATTCGTTCATCATGGCCGAAGGAAAGCTTTACATTTTTCAATTCACTATTGGGTCAGACCATCCATTAAAGAATGGAATCATTCCTTTCTTTTCAAACAAGGTCCCGGGAGCACCGCCAAGGGCGGACTGGCATTTTGTGTTTGTCGTTCCCTCCAGCGTTTCGGAAATCTGCTGCTCTCCTAAACTGCAGGACGATGACTTGAAGGAGTTGCTGGCCGATATGAAGCTATTCTCTGCGGTGCTGGACTGTGAAGCTGAATGACAATCCAGTTCCACGTTATGTGTTACGGTCGACCCGATACGACTCATTCCATTTCTCTTCTCTTGACTCGACTTTCCCCTTCTCAAATGTTCGTATGACTCGATCCCTGTACGATAGATAGATGGCTCGACCGTTGTAGTACTTAAGGACTAGCCTGTACCCCTTCGAGCCCCAAGCTCGACCTGTATTCGACTGCAGCACTAGTACTAGTACTCGTTACCTAGCTTCACAAATACGATCCTCTTGTCTCGCTGTCTTTCCCCAATCGAATCTCTGACGCTGCGAATCTTACAAGGTATGGACGTTCGGAATGTATTAGAAAGTGGAATAGATCTGTTGATGCCAGTGAGCGAAACTGTGCGCGGATGTCCGCACGAGAAGTCAAGAAGCTCAGCCATTGCGCACGCGTGAACTTGCGCGTGAATGGCCGGCGCGCGGGCACCACCGCAGAGGTCCGTGTACCATCCGATGCTTGCTCCCGATAGGAAGGTCGTCGCTGTCGCTGCACTATGGCGGTCTGTATTTGCTTTGTCAAGCTATGATTGGTCGACCCCGGTGGCGGCCACCGCGATAGCGTCGTGTCCGTTTTGTCGACGATGAATGGTACGAGTAGAACTGTGTTGATTTAATGGACATTGCTAGATCTTTAACCATTGTGTCCCTACTCAACTTGTAAGTTGGTGATCGATGAACAGCTCGCTCGTCTTTCGATTCCCCACTGCGAACCATTCACCGGCGGTTTCCGCCAGTGTTCCGACCACCTGAGGTTCCGAATTCTTCATGCTCTGAGGTTTCGTGAATCGCGATAATTCGGTGGTGAAGCCACGAAATCGCCACCCTATTGACTGATTTTTGGAACTGATTTTTGGATTTATCAAAATTACCTCCTCTTCGAGTATGGTCTCGTAAAGGTGGAACGAAGAACCTATGATAGTACACCCATTTCGCTCCACTGATGTACGTGCGCAGCTAGTGGTTTGCGGGCTCGGCTTTGAGGCCTAAGGCCAGCCCAAGACGGCCGTCCGAAACCGGGACGGGACTGGGACGAGAAGTGGGTCCTGGCAGGGCTCATGGCCCGGTCTTCAATTTTGATATTCGGCTCACACGGTCCCACGTCCCAGGCCTCTATTGTTGGGGACGCGCGTCCGGGGCTTAGGATTCGCCAAGTCACGACCTCCTTCGGAACTGCATCCACGCCTTCGGGACTGCATACACACCTTCGGAACTGCATCTGCACCTTGGAAACTCATCTGCACCTTCGCCATCGTATCCACATATTCGCAACTTCATCCGCCCCTTCAAACTGTATTCACCCCTCGGGGACTTTACTTTTTACTTCACGCCTTGTAATCTTCGTCATTTTCTCTCCCTCACACACCATCTTACCAATGTCACGGTCCACTCCGTTGCCCCTACTGCAAACTGGCCGCTGACAATGTTGGTGAGCTAGAGCCGACATCTCACTACTGCGTCTACTTCTGAGTCAATTGACACCCCAGCCAAACAGCACCCCACCCGAGTGGCAATGTGACTCGTAACGCGCGTAACATGTGTGCCACTGGCGCGATCCCGCTGTCGCCTCCACCTTATACAGCCCACCTGGAGGCGATCCCGTCGTTCGCATTCGCATCCTCCACTCTGCTGGGAGGCCTCCAGCTGAAAACTGGTAAGTTGTACGTGATCAGAGACAATACTGTCGCATTCTGACTTGTTGAATAGATTGAGCTGAAAAACAAGTACAAGTATCGCCTAATTCTCGATGAAAGCATCTCGTTTGGCACAGTAGGCCGAACCGGACGCGGTCTTATGGAACTCTATAACATCCCCGTATGTGTCTCTTTTGTTTCGTTTTGTCGTGCGTTGGCTCAATGCAAAGGCCATGCAAATAGACATGATCATCGGTCAGTTGCCAACACGCTCAACTCATCGGGGGGATTCTGCGCGGGCTCGCGTATCATCGTGGATCACCAGCACATCAACAGCACGTCATTCGTCTTTTCCGCCGTGGTCCTTGCGCTCCTCGCGGTCTCCACCTCGGAGGGCATCAACATCCTGCGGAACACGCTGTCAATCCTGAGCACGCTGCAGGAGAATGTGCACGCGATCCGGGCGGTTCTTGACCCGGTCGAGGCCCTCACGA
The DNA here is from genome assembly GCA_021524915.1 of Lactarius akahatsu. Taxonomy (NCBI): domain Eukaryota; kingdom Fungi; phylum Basidiomycota; class Agaricomycetes; order Russulales; family Russulaceae; genus Lactarius; species Lactarius akahatsu. Next base: position 737,299 of record JAKELL010000003.1, read on the forward strand.
TCCCCTCACATCCCGCCTCACCAATCATCCACATCCACCTGCGTTCTGCATCCACATCTGCATCCGCGAAGCTGCCGAACCCTGCGACCCCCGTTCCGCGCGATGCACCATCGTTCGACATCGCGGGTGAGGAGTGCCTACTACAGGACATCGTAGATGAGGCGCTCACGCAAGGCATGTGGACCACGCGGGCGCAGCGGCTGCGCAGGCAAGAGCTGGTCGAGGCGCGCCTGAGCATCCGGCTCGCCGTCACGGCTGCGCTGTCGCGCAAGGAATGCGAGCGCGCTGCAGGTGTTATCAAGGCAGCCGTCGTGAAGGTGGTCACGAAGCGCAAATGAATGCGCCTGCTACTGATCCGGGGCTCTCCGTCGTGCTTTTGTCTTATATTCTCTCACCCCTTATAGTTCATATCACCTGAGGTAGAACGCTACAGTATCTCTGACCTGTACCCAACCATGATCGGGACGCCCCGACGACTGGCTGCGCAGATTCAAGGAAACGCTTTGCCCCACAAACCCCAAGTACGACCCCTCCCTGCGCTGCTCCCCCTCGACAATTTAGGAGTCAAGACAGGTTTAAAACGATACAGGGACCAGAGGAGCCATGATGCTATCCTCAGTCGTCGCCACCTCATCAATAGTGGTTGTAAGTCTACGATTTCTTCAGCCTGACTGCCCCTTACTTGTGCCACTAATTCGCAGCTACTTCTCTCTACAGACCAGCGTACACACGTTCACAAAAACCCGCCGGCATTGGTACCCCACAAAGCCTCCCTCCAAAAAAGGTGAGTATCATCCTGCTCGTGCCTACAACGTACCGACTTTGAGTGCACGCTTGCATAGCTGTCCTGGCACAACACCTGTCCGGGTCATCCGCAGCTGCTGCTTCGGGTAGATCTCAAGCCACGCAGTTGCCACCGCCACCGGGAGGGCGACGGTGGTAAGGCAGGAGTCAACCACAACTTCGATGGCAGAAACGCAATACTGCAATGCGATCAGTAACTATGGCAATGACAATGGCCACAGCGGTGATGTCAGCGACAGCGACAGTAGCAGTGGTGTTGACAGTGGCGGGAATGGCAGCGGCGGGGACAAGGTCAGGGGTGGAATTTATCTAGTAGAAAGCCTTGGCTAGCCGAGGCTGCCGGGCTAATGCAAGCCTAAGACGTCAAGGCCGATGAGTACAGTCCCAATCCCCCTTAATTTCAGGCCCAAAGCCACCAAGAGACGGGCCTAATGGCAGGCTTTTGGGCCGAGCCGGGCCCGCAAACCACTATGCGCAGCCTAACTCAGTGACTGATCCATTAGTCGCACCACGAGATACGGAGAGGTTGCAAGAGATCAAGGGATGTGAAGGCATGGGTGCGTATAGAGGTCGTAATGGTCATAATGTGCACTGAACGAAAAGTATATCCTTCTCCTCTCACGTGTTCGGCTTAGTTTGAGTTGACGATATCCCAAATCCGATCGCAACAAGACATGACGCGACCAAGTGCAGTTGAATGACACCCCGAGCGCGAATCCGAGTTCGTTACCGCCAAGATAACCCACCTCCCTCCTCATTTTTCGGTGCCGCATGGATCGCGCTGTAGCTTTGTTTCCGCGAGTTGAACATTCGGGTGTAGGACCTGATTGCGGTGTGCGGTCAATGTCGGTCATTGGCGGCCAACAGGACTCCTAGTCCGAGACCAATCACAATAAGTCCATTGTTAGATTCGGCCACTCGTGACAGTGTAGTCTAAAGTGGTTTATATACGTTCGTCTGCAGCCATGATCGTCTCTATATGTGAGACAGATGATGAGATCCGTCAGATAGTAAAACACAAGGCCATAGAATACGCAACCGGCATAGGACATTCTCTTATTTGCCGACATAGGACTCGAGTCTTCTATCGAACTCCGTTCCTGTGTTGATGACAGTGACAGGGCGACCAGAGAGCCGGCGGGTGGTGACGAACTTCTCAATGGATGACGCCGGCTGGCCTGCTACGCATATCAAGTCAAGGGATGGCATCAGTTCGGTGGCCATCTCCGCCGTGGTGTCTTCAAGTGCAAGAGCAACGTGCACCGCCAGCTTCCGAGATACATGCAGCGTCTGCACTGTGGAGAATTGGCGAAGGAGGTGCAGCCATTCGACGTCGTCCGTATCCTTTAATTGATGGTCCTCGAGCTCGGCTTTGAGCTTTAAATGGACCACATTGGAGAGTGTAGCGGAAAATTGGCTGAGCACATGGGCCATGTGGGAAACTTGCCAATCGATCCCTTCGCAGAAGATGCTATTCCAAATATGGCGATAATCTGGACTATGTACGAAGAAGGTGACTTTGGTACTTGGGAAGTCAATGTGTGCATGCTTGGATCGGTTTAACTTGGGGCCGACTGAGCGATCAGTGAACCTGGAAAGTTGAACAACCTGAAAGTCAATAAGCTGATTTAAGTAATTCGTGATGATCTGCTCTAGTTGAGGGCCATCGATTCGAGAAACAAGGTCCTCCAGATACTCGCTAGCACCCTTGAAATTAAAGGTGGTGAGGGCAGGAAGGACCGTTCGTGTTATGGGAGGTGGATGTTGAGCAGGCATGGGGAGCAACGGTATATTGTGTACTACTTTAGCTTACCTGTGAGGCTTGCACTTTATGACTACATCAGGAATTTGACAGAAACATTTCCTGTGTTTCGGCTGTTATTGACGTTTTTTGCCATATTCCGGGTTCCTGGAAACCTGGGGCTTGGGGGCCTATTTACTTCACTAGTGTTTCATGCTAATTTGCCATGTTATTTATTTGCCATTGATTATATTTTTCTTGACAGACCCCTTACTATTCCAGAAAAGGATAAGGCCATACCATTCTCATGCTTGTTGAAATTTTGGGTTTCTGTGAAATTGGACTTGGGTCACCAAGTCTCAGAATAGGCATAGTTTTCACTGTTTTATATGGTTTTTAGTGGTTTTTAGGGTTGTGAAACCAGCAAAAACTTTTATGTCAAATTTGTTACAATTTGCCCCATTCTCTCCTTTGTGACTTCTGACTACTGTAATTTTACGATATGTTCCGGTGACCCGTGCTTCTTGGCTTCTATTCCACACCTTGTGCCTCAGCGATAGGATGGCCAGTTTTATGCTCTGTTTCGTCCGCTGACCATTTCTGAGGCACGTGTCATTCTGCGGAATTCCCTTGTACTACATATGGCTTTCCCATTGTTTCTCCTTTTGTACGGATCACATCAGGCTCGCGCCTTGTGTTTGCACCATGCAAACACCCCACGTTAGTATATAAGTCACGCCCTATCTAGCTTGTATGGTAGACTTGACTTCTTGTGTAATACCACATCGTCTTTGCCTCATGAACCACCTTGACTCGCCAATTGCGCTTGAGTCCCTGTTTAGCTTGCCCTTGCGCTTGAGCCTTGAACTTCCACTATTGTCCTTGCATCCCTCATCGGCAAAACTGGTACCTGTCAAAGCTGTCAAGGACCGGTCTGGACCGGTCCTTGACAGCTTTTGACACCCCCCACTTTTACAGATGCTGGGAGGCCAAGCAACACTTGTTCATCACCAAACTGGACCCTAACCAGTCCACGCTCTCCAATCCCATTGACTTAGAAGTACATGTCGTACTTAATGCCCCTGTGGTGGCATTACATTAAGTCAAGTCTCTCACCGTGGCGACTCACAGTTGCAGCCGATCCCAGTTCCAAGCTGAATACATCAACCGATACAGTGACAACAAGCTTTCCAATAAAGTCAAAGGAGCTGTCATTTGGAAAGAACACGAAGGAGTGGAAGGATACTTCCTCTTCCACCCCAACACTCAGAAATACTGACAGGTCCACTATCTTGAAGACTTATGGCAGTGGGCGTATATCGATTATTCCCCAAAGAAAGGCCAGTGGTACACTATCAGCATAGTACCCCAAGCACTCAGAGTCGGACCCCTTATGACTCGCACTACTTCAGGCATTGCCATCGACAATGACTCTTTGTCACCCAGCATCGCTATACCCACAACGAATCTACCTACTCCAACCACTCACTTTGTTACAATCAGAGCTCGCCCTATGTCGAGATGATCGTAGTCAATAGCATCACAGAGCCCGGGCATGATTCCAGGTTGTCGCAGAGAGTCAATTATGTAAGACCCTGCCAAAGACAGGCAAATTCGGTGGTAAGACCTTGCCAGGGGCAAGCAAATGGAGCTAGGAGTGGATTGCTGGACAAGACACAAGACTAGAATGAGGGGATACAGGCTACCCTACAGGTTCTTTTATACTGTACAATCTGGCTATTTTTCTGTATTTTTCTATGAGTTTTCCTAAGAGTCTGCAGTTATTGCACTGTCTGAGTCACCTGATCTGCAGTGGGTCATGTGATCTGCAGTGCTACCTTCTAGAAACCAGACCTGGAACTTCCGAAACGAAACACAAGAATGTATATACGATTCTTGAAACACGAGAAGTAAGAAGCCCAGAATCTTCCGATGGCACGATCCGATGATCGTGATATATGCCCCCTTCTTGGCTGATTCATCCTCAAATCAGGACTTTGTCATGTTGATGGGTCATATCTTCTTCCTGAAGCTGTGAACTGCCGAGGATGACCCAGCTGGGAAGGGTGAGACAGGAAACATGGTCTCTTTTGCTTCTGGTCAGTATTGATAGGCCAGATGCAGCCAAACTGCATTGAATGTCGGTTTGTCACTTTCCAGACTTATTTTTCAGTCCGAGGACCTGGGGTTTGTCTTGGCGCACAGTACCTTCTTGGTTTTCAGTGTTTTGCGTTCTGTTGGTCTTGGGTGCGGTTGATATCATATAAACCCTGGGAGTGGGTTTGTATGGTACCCTAATTGCGGGCGAGGTCATTTGTGTGTCTCCTCATTGTCTGCATCATTGCCAGACTTTCGTTTCTTCTGGATGTGCGCATATAGGGGGTGATTGCGTGGCACAATTGCCTCGCAATGGGGTTCTTCTTCTTCAACCTGCAGCATTGAGACTGGTTCTTCAGGTTGAGGTGTGGTGGGTTGCACCATGTCGGGGTCTCTGGGTTGTTCGAGAGCCCCACGTGGGAAAAGAAGTTGGTGGCATGATGTTGAAATAGGTAATTTTACCCCCCCATTAGATTGAGTGTCATCCGTGACACTAACAGGAGGCCGTGAAGTGGTTGGTTGAGACCAGTCGCTGTCGATACCTTCTTCCGCTGGGTACCAAACATCTTTGTCTTCTTCGTCTGCAGGGGTGGGCAATGCAGGTGTTGATACGTAGGGGTTGAATATGCCCAGAAGAGGTGGGAATTCATCACCAAGCAATAGTGAATTCAGGAAGTGAGATGTGAGTGGTTCGAGCCATGGGGAGGATGAGCCCGAGCAAGGTGGTGTATGTGTTGACATAGGAGAAGGAGGATAAGACGAGGAGGGTGAGATGTCTGAGAGAGAGAGCAAGTTTGGTCGAGGTTCGTAAGGTAGTCGAGAGGTGATCTCAATGTTATTTATCTGTGCTCGGGGGCTACCCATGTAGTCCATGTTTGCTAGGGCTATGGTGTTGAGGATATGTTCTCGTTCCTCAGGGCGAAGGGCTAGGGCAGACTGGATGATGTTCTGGGCATTAGGAAGGACATTGAGAGGTGAGGTGGTCACTTCGTTGATCCGTGCACGTGGTTTGTGTCGTTCTGGGCATTCTTTGGTTAGGTGTCCTATCCGCAGGCATTGGAAGCACCTGCCTTCCTTCTGGCAGCGATCGTATTCCTCATCTGATAATCTGGTCATGAATATACATTTTGAAGTGGTGACAGCATCGACCTCCATTGGTACGACATCGTTCGATTTTGAAGTTGTTGGCAGGGCTGTGAAGGGTTGTGTATAGAGGTCAGGTTTAATGTGGTTAGCCTGAGTCCCAAAACTACTGGCAATGGTGCAGGCTCGCTGGGCTTCGGCGTGAGCAGCAGTCTGCCACTCCGTCATTGTTTCGGGCATTGTTGTGCATGCTAGGCAGGCCCTGTGGATACTTTCTGTGAGTCCCCTGCAGAAAAATTTGATAGTTCCGTTAACGTTGTGATGCCAATTGGCAACATTTGCGAGCCTTTCGAAGGTGGCAATGTATTCATCCACACTATCGCCTTTCATCTTGAGCATCGTAAGTTGCTGATATGCAGATTGTTTGCTGAGGGTGTCTGTCCAAGCATTCTGGAATTCTGTTTCGAAGTCGGTCCATAGAACTTTGTCAGTTTCCAGAATGCGATTTACTGTGTGTGTTGTTCCATGTTCGAGCTTTCAGCTTATCATATCCACCCAGTTGTTTACAGTGGGTCCCTTGATGAATCCTAGTGCCAGGACGACGTGTAGGAAGGGGCGTTGAACGAGTGCATGGTCTCTGTTGAGGAGACGGTAATGTCGAAATTCTCACAAGAACTGTTTGCTTTTGGCACAGTCTCCCGTAAAGACTGTGGGAGACACGCCTTTGAGAGCGCCGGTGAGCGGAGTGGTGGCCATGGGTGCGTGAATAGGTGTTGTAGAAATGGCAGGTTTGGCGGGGGTGAACTCGGTGTGGATTGGGGTCAGTCTTCTGAAGGCTTCGGTGAGTTCATTGACAGGGTCAGGAGGCGTCGGATTGAGCTGGATGTCTTCTTTGATCTGTTCGATCGCTTCTTCTGTTTGAATGGGGGCAGTTGTTGGAGGGAGTGTCTCTGGATTTTCTCTGTCTTCGGAGAGCCACCAGCTGAGTCTGAGAGGGTTTTCGCATTCGATCTGGAGGGAATCTCTTGTATGATGTATGTATTGCCTGAGTTCCGAGTCAAAGTGTCTTTCGACGAGGTACCAGGCGTTGTTAATGAATTCGATGAGATGTACCTGTCTATTGATTACGCAACGGTAGCCGCCTCTTGGATCGATGGGAGAGGTGTTCCAATATGCTGAGCCTAATACGTGTGCAGGGAGATCGTCCAAGAGTCTCCTAAAGACTTCAACCCACTCATCGTCTTCTGGGATGGTTAGTTGTAAGCTAGCCACAGCTGGATAATGCTACTGGATCTAGCCGTCAGTTGTTCTTTCGCAGAGGGTCAGGATTCAGTGTACTCTCGCTGTCAAGTGCAGAGGGTCAGTTGGTTCAGTTATACTCTTGCCGTTAAGTGCAGAGGGTCGGTTGGTTTGGTATACTCTCGCGATCACGCACAGAGGTCGGATAGATTGGTTCTAGTCTTATGTTACAATCAGAGCTCGCCCTACGTTGAGATGATCGTAGTCGATAGTGGCACAGAGCCCAGGCACGATTCTGGGTTGTTGCAGAGAGTCAATTATGTAAGACCCTGCCAAAGACAGGCAAATTCGGTGGTAAGACCTTGCCAGGGGCAAGCAAATGGAGCTAGGAGTGGATTGCTGGACAAGACACAAGACTAGAACGAGGGGATACAGGTTACCCTACAGGTTCTTTTATACTGTACAATCTGGCTATTTTTCTGTATTTTTCTATGAGTTTTCCTAAGAGTCCGCAGTTATTGCACCGTCTGAGTCACCTGATCTGCAGTGGGTCATGTGATCTGCAGTGCTACCTTCTAGAAACCGGACCTGGAACTTCCGAAATGAAACACAAGAATGTACATATGATTCTTGAAACATGAGAAGTAAGAAGCCCAGAATCTTCTGATGGCACGATCTGATGATCGTGACACACTTTCCAACCTATGCCATGTCCCAGACCCAGCAAGCTTCAGCAAGTACCACCCTCACTAGCAGTGGAGGAGGAACCTTCGGAGCATCGAGCTCAGGAGGGGGAGCATCGAACCCGCCTAGTGGCACACCGGTACCACCATCAGGTGGCGGTGGTGGTGGTGGTGGCAGTGGTGGTGGCAGAGGTGGTGGCACTGTTGGCATGCCAGGAGGAGCCGCACCAGTCCCCGGAGGAAACGGATGGTTGGGGGGAAACCCTCCTCCCGAGTTCACAGGAATAAGGGACAAGAGCAAAGCCTTTCTGCTCGCATTTCAACTTTACAAAGGAATGAACCCCACTGTTGACCAACTCACTGTCCCAGCCTCACGAGCCATGACGTTCCTATCCTACATCCATGGCCCGTTGGTGAACAATTGGGTGGCAGAACAAGCGCAGTGGTTGGATGACCAGGTTATAGCCAGAGTTGACTGCAATAATGAAGTCTTGTGGACAACTGTCAGAGATCGGTTTGTGCAAGCTTATACCAACACCTCAGAACAGACCAATGTGCACAAGGTGCTTCAAACCCTCACCATGAAGGGAGGAGACATCAACATGTATGTTGCAACCTTCCAAAACCTTGTCACAAAAGTGGGGTACAACCCTGACGAAGCTATGATGCTGGAATTGTTCCAGGATGGGCTGCCCAATCAGTTAGTAGTTAACACTGTCCGCTTCCAACACCCTGTCAATTGGGAGCAGTGGAAGGCGGCCGCTCGACTACAGCAGGCTGAATACCTTGTTCTTAAGGACCCCCTTGGCAAGGGGAAGCCCCCGCGAACAAAAGGCGGCCAAAGCTGAGAGCAGTGGGTCCAAGCCCTCAAAGGAACTCGTGACCCCAATGCAATGGATGTTGGATGCGCCCGAGCCTCCATGGCTCTTACTGACACTGACAAAGCCCAACTTCAGAAGGAGGGACAATGTTTTAGATGCTGTGTGTAAGGGCACATCTTGTGTAACTGTCCTCAAAAGGGTGTGCGAGTGGCTGCCACCACATCTACCATGGTGCCAACCCCCATGCCCTCATGATCATCAGCTGCGACTTCCCTGGGTCCAAGTTTACCAACTCCCACTGTCTCTTCTTTTGCCATACAATCTAGTCATGTACTATCAAACGAAGAGCAGGCAGATCTACAGATTGTAGTGATGAAGGCGCAAACCCAGGAGGTGCGAGACCTCATGATTGACAAGTTATTCAGATGAGAGGATTTTCTCGACACTTGAACCTGGTGGCCTGGGCGAGAGCATTAAACTTAAATGTGTACACTAGCAGATATTGATCCATGCAAATCCCAGTTCTTTTTAAATCTGCACATGCAATGGCCAAACGACAAGTCCTCATAGACTCAGGAGCCACCGACAACTTTATATGCTCCTCACTTTTGAAACGACTACAAATTGGAACAAGGGACGTCACCCACCCTATCCACATTTGGAATGTGGATGGCACCCATAATCAAGATGGGGCAATTACACAATACACCAACCTTACAGTATGAACGGGGAAGAAGGAAAGGACGCTTTGCTTCCTGGTTGCCAACCTAGGAAGGGATGAAGTGATTCTGGGATATCCTTGGTTCATGGCCTTCGAGCCTGTAATCAAGTGGGGAGATGTGACACTGGACGAGGAGTTCCAGCCAGTCATAGTGTCGGGCCTGCACTTGTCAGACGAAGCCACGCCTATGCATCTGCAAAAGTGGACCCTGTCAAAGCTGTCAGGGACCGGTTGCCGACTGTCGCCAACCAGTCCCTGACAGCTTTGACAGGGTCCACCCTTGCAGATGTGGAAGCTTCCATTCGGGTGTTGGAGACGTATGAACTTGATGAGGAGGCATGGGAACAGCTCATGGATGATGAGTGGGAACCCCAGATCACATTCTTGTGGAAGACCACTACAGCCTCTGAGTTGGCACAACAAGAGGCAGCAAAGAAAAAGGAGCACACATTCGAAGAAATGATCCCAGAAGAGTACAGACACCATCGCAAAATCTTCAATGAAGAAGCATCTCATCGATTCCCCCCTTCTCGTCCTTGGGATCACGCAATAGATCTCCTCCCCAATGCCCCTGCCTCGCTGGACTGTAAAGTCTACCCACTAGCACAAAATGAACAAGAAGCTCTGACTGTCTTCCTTGACGAACAACTTGCAAAAAGATACATTCACCCATCTAAATCACCCTATGCATCCCCCTTCTTCTTCATCAAGAAGAAGGATGGCAAGCTGCACCCCATCCAAGATTACAGACAGCTGAACGAGCTTACAGTCTGCAACCACTACCCATTACCCTTGATCCTGAACTCGTCGACCGAATACAAGATGTGTGGCTATACATGAAGCTCGACATCAAATGGGGGTACAACAATGTACAAGTTAAAGAAGGGGATGAACGGAAGGCCACATTCAAAACCAACCAGGGGCTGTATGAACCCCTCATCATGTACTTCAGACTCACCAACTCTCCCTCCATGTTCCAAGCAATGATGGACGCAACCTTCCGACCTCTCACCCTAACGAACGAAGTAATTGTCTACATGGACAATATCTTGATTGCCACACCCCTCAACTACCCCCATCACCACGCAATAGTGCATGAAGTTCTCCGCTTATGCGAAGAGCACAACCTTTATATCAAACCAGAGAAGTGCGAGTTTGAGGTGCTTGAGGTCGAATATCTTGGGTTGATCATAGGCCACGGGAATCTGCAGATGGACCCTGTAAAAGTGTGAGGCATCTGAGAATGGCCAGCCCCAAGAAACCTTCGCAAAGTACAAGCCTTTCTTGGGTTTTGTAACTTCTACCGGCGATTCATCCGAGGCTTTTCCATGCTTGCATGACCACTACATGACCTAACCCGTAAGGACACCCTGTGGCACTGGGGGCAATGTGAACAAGATGCATTCGATAATGTCAAACACAGTATTGAATGTGAGCCCACACTATTATTCCCCGACCTTACAAAGCCATTCGAATTGGAGGTCGATGCGTCAAACATCACCATTGGGGCCATACTAAATCAGCTCGGTTCGGATCAAAAACTACACCCCATCGCATTCCACTCCGAGTCCTTCAGTCAGGTGGAATGCAACTACGACATCTACAACAGAGAGTTATTGGCAGTTGTCAAAGCTCTACGAGCGTGGCACACATATCTCGTCGGCTCCCCCCATAAAATCATCATCCATACTGACCATGCCAACCTCCAATACTGGAAGGAACCTAGGAAGATCAGCAGATGAGTTGCACACGAATTCCTGGAATTCTTGGAATATGACTTCCTCCTAAAGCATATCCCCGGAGTTAGGAACAGCTGCGCAGATGCCTTGTTGTGGAGAGCGGACTACATGGTACACGAAGAGGACAACAATGACATTATTGTCCTCCCCGCAGAACAGTTCCTCCGAGCGACGGAGACATCCATGCACGATATGGACATCTGGACCCAGATATCACAGAACCTGGATGAAAAGGAAGTACTGCGTTGGGTCGAGCCCCATAACCTGAAAAAGGTGGGGGGCTGTGGTGGAAGAATGATGCACTAGTTGTCGTGGGCGACAACAACCTTAAGCGGGGGGTAATTACTTTTTCCACGACACGCCTGCAATGGGACACCTGGGAATTGCAAACACCTACGAGCTATTATGATGTGACTATTGGTGGCCCAACATGCGCAAAGACGTAGAAGACTACGTCATGATGAACAGCGCACATGAAGGGATCATACTCACAGTGACAGAGGAGACTGTGGTGAGATATGAGAGGTGGCTGGAAGCAGCAACAGAGTAGATCTAGCAAGTGAAGCAGATGTGGAGTCTGGCACACAACAGATGAGAACCGATGTTATTACAAGAGAGGAGACATACCTGGCACACAACAGATGAGAACTGATGTGGACCAGAAGCGTACAAGCTGCACTACTTATACAAAATACAGAGTGATGGCAGTAACATGGCGTCACAGTAAGTACAAGGGGCATTGTTCTACAGATGGACAAAGGAGTGGATGTTCTGAGAACAAGGACAAAAGAACAAGGAGAATCTAGACTAATGATATCATACTGATGTCATAATAAGGATAGAACAAAGGGAAACTACAAAGGCGTTGAGTACAACGCAAAGTCCAGATCCTATGATGTCATAGTGTATAGTGATGTCATAGATAAGTAAATACAATAAGTCCGAGATTGTGTGATCATAATAATCTAATCCTGTGTATCTTATCTATAGTAGTCCATATCTGTTTGTCCTTTGAGCTGCTAAGTGTGCAAGGGTTACTTATCAACATCTCCCCGTGATTAGCAATCTAGGACTAGCACAAGCCCATGTCTATGTTATGTTGGTGCAGCAGGACACACGCTAGCGACTTGGTGAAGCCGTCTGCAACCATTTCTGCAGTAGGGGTTCTAATAAGGGTTATGGTCCCCTTTTTGATGTACTCCCTAATGACATGATGCTGTATGGCAATGTGCTTTGATTGCCTCCCAGTGACAGGGTTCAAGGCCAAGTCAATGGCACCCTTATTGTCACCATGTAGTGGGATGGGGTCGTCGACCTCGTACCCGAGTTCTGCAAGGAAGCTCTGATACCACGCGGCTTGGTTGGCCGCATCAGTCATGGCCATGTATTCTGCCTCTGTAGTGTTTTGGGCTACAGTCTCTTGCTTTTGCGAAGACCAGCTTATCGCACCATTGGCTAATAAGAACACATAACCGGAAGTGGAGTGTCTATCATCAACCTGGTCACCCAGGGAAGAATCAGAGTAGCCATGAAGGCCATCTCCACTGGCGCCATCATAAACTATATGCATGTCCACAGTTCCCATTAAGTAGGACAGAACATATTGCGCAAGCTGCAGATGTTGAGGTGAAGGATTTGCTGCATATTGCACCAAACGTGATACAGCAAAGGAAATGTCTGGCCTAGTGCCAATTTGAACATACAGCAGACTACCAATGAGTGACTGATAGTGCGTAATGTCAGAGGCAGTGGCCTGACCCGTATATTTATGAAGGTGCTCGTCAGCACCAGCAGGTAAGGGTGTGGAGTGTGGAGTGGCATTAGACATGCCAAAGCGTTCAAGGACATCCTTGACATAGCCAGACTGATCTATTTCAATGCGTCTGAGGGAGTGGTCACGTACGATGTGCATACCAAGATATGATTCTATCTCCCTGAGATCTGTCATCTCATAGCGTTCAGCAAGATCTGACTTCAAACACTTGATCCTCTCCAGAGAAGCACCCAAAATTGTGATGTCGTCAATGTAAACGATAACGAAGAGTGGACCATCCCCCTCTTGTTGAGGCAACACATATACGCCTGCATTGGCGAACATCCGCTTGAAGCCGAGTGCCAGGAGCACTCCATGGAATTGTAAGTTCCATGCATGGGAGGCTTGTTTGAGACCATATATCACCTTGACAAGGCGACACACCTTCGTCTCTGCACCAGCAACGGTGAAACCTTGTGGCTGCTCCATGTAAATCTCCTCGTCAAGCACGCCATTGAGAAACACAGACTTGACATCCATCTGATGGATGTGCCAGTCCTCCAGCGCAGCCAATGCCAGAAGCAATCTCAGCGACTCAAATCGTGCAACAGGAGAGAAGGTTACATCGAAATCTATGCCAGGGATCTGTGTGAATCCCTTAGCCACCAAGCGAGCTCTGTAGCGACCATCCGCTTTGAGCTTGAAGACCCATTTGGATTTTACTGCCTTTTGATTAGGTGGGAGATCCACTAACTCCCATGTGCCATTGTGGGCGAGTGCGTCCATTTCATACTGACACGCCTTGGTCCACTCATCTGCATCTGCAGACTGCATGGCCTCTGCATAGGATGCAGGGTCTCTGCCGACATATGCCGCAGCTAGCAGCTCCGCATACCCCAGTCGCCTGCCGTGTAGTGCCACATTGTCCCCACTGTAATAGCGAGGGTTGGGCACAGGCACACGGCTAGAGCGTCTTGGTGCATTGTCCATCTCATGCAACAGCTGACTTCGCTGTGAACGAGCCTCAAAACCTCCCGGCATATCCGGTGAGGGAGGTGGGACATGGCGCATAATGCACGTTGCACTTTGATGTGGTGGTGGTGAGGTGGGAGTGACTTGTTCATGCTTTGGAGTGGTGGGCAGAGTGGGCAGTACAGGTGGTGGTGGTGGCATGTGTGGATGCTCTTGTTTTGGGTCTAGGAGTTCTTCAACATCTTCCTCCTCACTACTGCTAGAGTGTGCAGGGGAGGGAACTCGCTGTGGTGGTAATGCCGATGTGCTAGGTACGGCAATTACTGGTGGAGGTAGTGGTTGTGACACCACTTGAGAAGGTTGTGGGTGTGGCTCAGCACCCTGGAGGGACGGGAAGCTGCTCTCATCAAATGTCACATCCCTGGACAATCTGACAGAGCGGGTTTGGCGGTCCCAAAGCTTATAGCCCTTAGATTCAGGCTCAAATCCAATAAGCGTGACCTCAATGGCCTTCACATCCAATTTGCGACGCTTATCAGTGGGTACGTGCATGTACCCCTTGCATCCAAAGATGCGTAGATGTGAGACATCTGGTACTTTGCCAGAGTACCAGAGCTCAAAAGGTGTGTGCCACTTAAGCGTATGGGTGGGAGAGCGGTTATAAATGTGTACCGCAGTGCTCATAGCATGCTCCCAGAAGCCTTTAGACATGCCTGCTGTGTAAAGCATGGCCATTGCCTTATCTGTGATGGTGCGGTTAAACCGTTTGGCTTTCCCATTCGACTGTGGTGAACCTGGCATCGTAAGGTGATGCTCTATCCCCCTCTGCTTGAGAATGTCCTGCACTTGGCTAGCCATATACTCGCCGCCACGGTCAGAGTGGAGTGCACGCAGTTTATGGGACGTCTGGGTTTCACCCCAGGCCAAATACATTTGCAGTGCTTTCACAAACTGATCCTTCGACTTAATGAAGTACACCACTGCAAACTTGGAGTGGTTGTCTATGAAGGTGGCGGTGTATGCAGAGCCTTGCAAGGACTGGGTTTGCATAGGACCGGCTAGGTCACTGTGCACAATCTCAAAGATACGGGTTGTCCTTTTGGTGGAGGATGCAGAGAAGGGTTGGCGAGTGGATTTTCCTAACTCGCACCCATGACACACACTAGTGTGTGTGGTAGAGCTGTGAATGTCCATGCCAGTAGTGGCAGAGGGACCGTACGACTTAAGAGCAGCAGAGGAGATGTGTCCCATGTGCTGATGCCAGATATCTAGAGTGGTGGCAGCACTTTTGACGTGAGCATTTAGGCCAATGTTTGAAGCATCCAACCAGTACAGGTTGTCCTCCAAGTAGCCAACAGCTACACAACTTTTATTGACAGATATTTTAAAAGAGCCACTGTCAAAGGCCACTTCTGCACCCTTTTGTGCTAGTGCATGTGTCGACAAGAAGCATGTTTTCACCTGAGGAAGGTGCAGCACATTACTTAGGGTGATAGGAATGCCCTGGCTCATAGTGAAGACGACAGAGCCTACACTAACTTGGTCGATTGTGGACTTATCCCCTAGGCACACAGCGCCTTGGCATGGGGTGTAGTCCTTGAAGTCAGACCGATGTGGTGTGATGTGGTGTGTTGCACCACTGTCCATCATCCAACGCACATGCGAGGCAGCATACAAGGCAACTCCAACTGTATTTGCGGCCCAATCTATGGCCGGTTCATCACTGACCTCCTTAATGGAGGCGGTGGTAGGTACGAGTACATGGGAGTTGGCAGCCTTGTTGCCAGTATCCTTCACCTTCCCCGCAGCTTCATCCTTCTTCCTCTGCCTGCAATCAGGCTTAATGTGCCCCTTTTTGTTGCAGTAGTGGCACATGAGTTGAGAGTGATCCTTCTTCTTTCGTGCACCACCACTAGGCTTGACTGGGGCAGCCTTGTTGAGTGAGGAACCAGAGGGGCCAGAGTGGTGTGCCTCCTCTGAAATGATGCGCGCAATTATTTCAGTGTGCTTGAGTTTGGAGGGGGCACCACTAGCGAGGATGGTAGATGCCAGAACCTCATAGGAGGCTGGCAGGGCGTGGAGGAGAATGAGACAGAATTGGACGTCCGTGATGCCCATCTGTGCATTGGAAAGGCCAACCCGCAGCTCATTGAGCTTGGCCAATTGGGAGGCCATAGGTGCGGAGTCGTCGAGGTGGGCTTGGGTTAACTGGATCCACAAGTTGAAGATGGTGGTGCTGCCCGAAGCACCAGCATACACATCCTTCAGCTTCTCCCACTTTGCAGCAAAGGTGGGGTAGGCATTTGGGTCAGCAATGAGGGAGTACACATCCGGTTTGAGGTAGAGGCATAGGTATGCCTTAGACTGGCGCTGGATGGAGTCCCACTCATCAAGAGTAACTCCTGTGGGTGCAACGTGGTGGACAAACACATCCTCTGCCTCATGGAGGGTGAGGATGGCTTCCAGTGTCCCAGACCACTCATTCCAGTGAGTTCCATCGAATTGTTCCAGGTGAATGCCAGAGGGCATGCCGAAGGTTGTGGAATATGCATTAGAAATGCGTGTGGAGGGTGTGGACCCAGAGACAGGGGGCAGGCCTGTTGAGGCACCTGCAATTGCACTAGTGGTGGCAACACCAGTGGGCGAGGCAGCGTGAGAGGAGTGTGCAGAAGACATGGGGATGATTTATCTGTCACCGAGGAGCAGTCAGCGACAGTGCTTCTAATAGTTGCAAGACCATTAAGGGGATACCACTCCTGTCTGTGAATCTGTAAGGCCAGAACGCTAACACATCCTGCCTCCTGCAGTATGCCAGTGATACAAGAGCTAGGCCCAGGGTGAAAAGTCCCTTTGCCATACTAGGGGCCGGCTGCCTGCCAGGATGTGTCTAGGACATGGCTCACTAGTTTGCATCAGGGGGAAATGGAATGTGCTTTCAGAGCCCAAGGCTGTCTACCTCAGCCTCCTCGTCCTGTTGGTTGCCTCATCGCCACAAGTGGCTTTACTGAATCCTTTCCCATTGCCGCTACAAGGCAGGTATCTGGTTGCAGAACACCATAGTGGTGAACACCCCCCAGAGTCTGAACCAGGTTTTACACTCCCATGGTGAGGAGATCCTGTGCCCAGTGTGGAGCACCAGAGACAGCTGGCACTAAGCTCCACAATACACAGCCCAGTGGGCCATGCACACCTGGATATGGATTGAAGGGCTACCAGACCCAATCTCCTTGCGCATAGCACAGGGGCTAGGAAAACAGTAGGGATGAAAGTAGGACTACTGGGCAGTACATAGCAGGAGGTTCCTCAGCAGGGACCACTGGCGCCCCAGTGTCCACTGCCTTGGGCAAGGCTGGTGAGGCCCCAGACAGACCTTAGCCTGGTGTGTGATCCTAAGAACACAGTGACCAGCCAAGTGGAGTGGCTAGGGCACCAGGGCCCATAACCTGATGAACAGCGCACATGAAGGGATCATACTCACAGTGACAGAGGAGACTGTGGTGAGATATGAGAGGTGGCTGGAAGCAGCAACAGAGTAGATCTAGCAAGTGAAGCAGATGTGGAGTCTGGCACACAACAGATGAGAACTGATGTTATTACAAGAGAGGAGACATACCTGGCACACAACAGATGAGAACTGATGTGGACCAGGAGCGTACAAGCTGCACTACTTATACAAAATACAGAGTGATGGCAGTAACATGGCGTCACAGTAAGTACAAGGGGCATTGTTCTACAGATGGACAAAGGAGTGGATGTTCTGAGAACAAGGACAAAAGAACAAGGAGAATCTAGACTAATGATATCATACTGACATCATAATAAGGATAGAACAAAGGGAAACTACAAAGGCGTTGAGTACAACGCAAAGTCCGGATCCTATGATGTCATAGTGTATAGTGATGTCATAGATAAGTAAATACAATAAGTCCGAGATTGTGTGATCATAATAATCTAATCCTGTGTATCTTATCTATAGTAGTCCATATCTGTTTGTCCTTTGAGCTGCTAAGTGTGCAAGGGTTCCTTATCAACACATCAAAGGTTGTGCAACATGCCAGGCAAACAAGATTAACCCCCACTGTCAAAAACCACACCTATTTCCAATCACCACAAATCTGCATGCCAAACCATTTGAAGTCGTCACAATGGACTTCATCACCAAACTCCCTCCCTCCGATGGGTACGACTCCATACTTACCATTACTGACCATGACTGCTTGAAAGCCGCAATCTTCATTCCCTGTAACGAGTCAATCATGGCAGAAGGAGTGGCACAACTTTATCTTCATCACGTGTATCTGCATTATGGCATACCCTGAAAAATCATCACCAACCATGACCCCCAATTCACCTCTGCCTTCATGACCAACCTCTGTAAAGTCCTGGGCATCTGTCAAAACATATCATCTGCCTACCACCCCCAGACTGATGGACAATTGGAGCGAACAAATCAGTGGCTGGAGCAGTACCTCCGACATTGGAGCAACATGCAGCAGGACAATTGGGCGAAAGCCTTACCAGTCGCCCAATTTGTGCACAACACTTGGCCTAATGCAACCACAAAAGAATTGCCATTCTCATTGATCATGGGGTGGGAGCCGCGCACCATGTGGACGCCAAAACCCACATCATCCCCATCCGTGGAACAACGTCTGGAAGACATGGTCATCAGACAGCAACACACGCAAGATTGCATTAAGCACATGCAAGAACTGATGGCAAAAAGGGGGAAAACACACTTCATTCCTTATCAAGAGGGTGCCCAAGTCTGGCTTGAAGGAACGAATCTCCACACCTTCTACCCCACCGCGAAACTAGCGCCTAAACGGCACGGACCATTCCATATCAAGAAGGTCTTATCAGACATATCATATGAACTGGAGCTCCCAAACACATGGAAGATACACCCAGTCTTCCATGCAAACCTCCTTATGCCATATAAGGAGATGGAGTTACATGGCACAAACTTCACATGCCCGCCCCCAGATCTGATTGATGGAGAGGAAGACTTCGAAGTGGAGCGTATCCTACAGTCCCAATCACATGGACAAGGGCGCAAACTTCAATTCCTCGTCCAATGGAAGGGCTTCCCAATAAGCGATAGTACATGGGAACCCCTTGAAAACATCTGACATGTGCCAGACCTCATTGCCAACTTCTATCACCTAAACCCTACCACTGAAGGGGCTGGCCAAAAGATATAAGATTCACCCTATCGACACCACTACTGCTGTTACAATCAAGAGGCAGGCTCGTGACCGCATCACTACCGCTTAGTCATAATAACTACTGGCTGCCTCACAGCTTGCAGGGAAACCTAGCTTGAGCCACCAAGCGAAGTGCTGTCAGTTATGCTAGACAGTGCCTAAGACAACTCTTGAGCCACCAAGAGGAGTGCTGCCTATATAGCCAGGCAGAGCACTAGATGTAAGACCACTTGCTGCACACTGCAGGCAATGGAATGGAACTAGGATTGCAAGACAAGAGACAAGACTAGAATGAGGAATACAGGGTGTACTACAGGCTCTTTAAATACTGTACAAGAACTCCTATTTTTCTATGTTTTTCTCTTATCTGTGTGCTGGCAGAAACAAGGGGCAAGACTCTGAAACAGTTAGAACATTCTAGCAGAAGGAGAAGCTGAGTCTGAAACACAGAAGTGAAACTGAGAACTTTCCAGAAGCAAGTTATGAAATGTAAGAAGTAACAAAACAAGAACTTTCTGTTAGAACAGACAAAATGGAAATCTAGAAATGTAGGCCTGAGGTTTCGCCAAATTCTAGAAGCAACAGAAGATGAATGTGAAACTGGAAGGGACTGATGGCACGATCTGATCGTGACAACCGCTCAACCGTCATCCTCATCTCTACCATGTCGACCACTCCTATTGTCTCCACCATCCCAATCTGCCACCCTGTTGAGGTTATCCTCGAAAATCTGACTGTACCTTCGCAGGACCTGGGTGTCCCCTCCAAGCCAGAGGGTTGCATGCTGTACTCTGTAGTCCCGACCTCTCCCCCACTCCCAGTCCTTGTGCTCGCTGTCTCGGCCCTCTCTAAACAGGCTAAGGAAACCGAATCACCCACCATAGTCCCTTTCTCTGTCAACACACCAGTCACTGTCCACACTCCCACTACGCCTACCAGCCCACTTGAGGCTACCAATCCCCTGACCCCACCACCACTGCTGTCTCCCCCTGTCGTCCTCGCTGCCCAGATCCCCATACCACCATTCCCTGCAGGGCTGGATCACATGTTCACACCAATCCCCCAGACATGTGTGGTTGAGCCCAACCCCACCCTCACCCTCCTTGACAATGAGGAGGACGGAGGGGACGAAGACCCTGGCATTCCCTTCTTCTGCAATGATCCCAACACCCCCACCTTCTTCCCGCTTCTGGTTTGGGAGATGGGCACTGTCAAACAAATGGCACGGTATATTTACTACTGCCACAACTATCAAGAGGTTGTCGGGACGATGGGGAAGGGCCACCCCTGCTATGCATCCTAGGTCTTCCTCAATAAAGTATACACTGGCCAACTCACGCAGCACATCACCGACAACCAGCTGAATATGTTTCAGCCCCACGACCCCCGCACCATCGTCCTAAACAAAGTCCTTGTCGAACTCCGAAACCCTCGCTTTCACACCAAGGTCTCTCGGCTGCGCAAGTGCCTCACGCGCTGCGATGCGATTCGTGTCCACCAGTCAGACATCCGACGACTGGAGACCAAACTGACGCGAGACCAGTTTCACCTTGACATGGACCTCTCTTCTGTCCGGAGGCATCTCCAATACGCTCAGGCAATCCCCCTCATTGCAGACAAGTATGCCAAGCTTAATGCTAAGCCGGTGCATCTGCGTGGCTCACCAGAGCCCATCCCCCTTGTACCTCACACTGCCGGGCCCAGTGAGATGCCCTGCCTCCAGGGAGAAGGTAGGGGGCATCAATGCAGGTGCTTCCAGTGTTGGTCCATGGAGCACCTTGTGGCTCAGTGCCCAGAGCAGTGCGTGCGAGAGCCATGTCAGTGGTGCAGGAGCTGAGCTCATAGGCTCAATGTTTGTCTCATCCGCTGACTCTCCCCCATGACACCCACACACGTAGATCCAGACTCCCACCTGTGGTGGTGTGGGAAGTGTCTGAGGTATGACGCCATGCATGAGGAGATCAAATGCCCCATGTATGAGATGTGCCAGGATTGTGGAGAAAGGGGGCACTATATGTTTCTGCATTGACACACTTGCCCACACACCCCCTCTCCCATTCCCACCAATGTCCCCATCAAGGATGACTGGTACTATACCAGCGACTAGCTGAAGTCGTGGCAACTTTGGTTCTGATGGGGGGGTAATGTTATGATTTGCCCCATTCTCTCCTTTGTGACTTCTGACTACTGTACTTTTACAATACGTTCCAGTGACCCGCACTTCTTGGCTTCTATTCCGCACCTTGCGCCTTGGCGATAGGATGGCCAGTTTTATGCTCTGTTTCGTCTGCTGACCATTTCTGAGGCACGCATTGTTCCACAGAATTTGTCACAAATTGCCGGTACTTCCTTTGTCTTATCTTAATCACTGTACTTTTACGATACGTTCCCATGACTCGCGCATCTCGGCTTCTATCCCGCACCTTGCGCCTCGGCGATAGGATGGCCAGTTTTATGCTTTGTTTCATCCGCTGACCATTTCTGAGGCACGCGCCGCTCCGCAGGATTCCCTTGTACTTCATATAGCTTTCCCCTTGTCTCCTTATTTTGTACGAGTTGCGTTAGGGTTGTGCCATGTGTTTGCCTCGCGCAAACACCCTGTACTAGTATATAAGTCACGCCCTACCTAGCTTGTACGGTAGATTTGACTTCTTGTGTAATACCACATTGACTCAGTCTCACAAATGACCTTCGACTTGCCAGTGCGCTTGAGTCCACGTTTAGCTCGCCCGTTTGCACTTGAGCCTCATTCTTCTACTATTATCCTCGGTTCCAGGGAAACCGAGTGATACTTGTGCATCCCCAAACTGAGTCCTAACCGACTCGCGCCTTTCCGATCCCGATTGACTTAGCATGGTACACGTCGTACCTAACGCCCCTGTGGTGGTGTTACAGAATTCCCTTGTACTACATATGGCTTTCCCATTGTTTCTCCTTTTGTATGGATCACATCAGGTTCGCGCCTTGTGTTTGCACCACGCAAACACCCCACGTTAGTATATAAGTCACGCCCTATCTAGCTTGTATGGTAGACTTGACTTTTTGTGTAATACCACATCGTCTTTGCCTCACGAACTGCCTTGACTCGCCAATTGTGCTTGAGTCCCCGTTTAGCTCACCCTTGTGCTTGAGCCTTGAACTTCCACTATTGTCCTTGCGTCCCTGGGAGGCCAAGTGACACTTGTTCATCACCGAACTGGACCCTAACTGGTCTGCGCTTTCCGATCCCATTGACTTAGAAGTACACGTTGTACTTAACGCCCCTGTGGTGGTGTTACAAAATTGCTGATGTACTTAGTTATTCTGAATGAATTTTCTGTATTTGACGTGTCCTGTGTGTCTTATATACACTTCAGCTCACTATATAAATAGCTACCTATCGTATCTAAAGGCCTAAGGCCACTCAACTGAGTGCAGATGCTGTCCACACTCTGATTCATACTAGTGAAGCCACAGCTCGCTGCTGTGGCTGAGCGTTGTGGTGCTTGCTGATTACTTGGCTCACAGTGCGCATGCTCGCTCACTCTTGCTCAACACTCCCCCTTGCTTTGGACACCAGTAGAGGTGTTCAGAGCATTTTTAGACGAATATATTTTGAGTCCAAGAGTGCCCTGAAACTGTGTAAACTTGATGTGACCCAAATTCTTAGTGAACATGTCTGCAGGATTATCAGCGCCATTTATGAAGAATAACTCCACTTGGTGTTGCTGAACCACTTCCTGAATGTAATGGTAGCGTATGTCTATGTGTTTGATCCTGCGCTCTTGCACAGGATTCAATGCCATGAATATAGAGCCCTGATTGTCACCACACAGTGGAATTGGTCCCATGTTAATGTCAAGCTCACTAAGGAGTGCTTTAATCCACACAAGCTGATGGCTTGTGTCTGACAGGGACATGTATTCCACTTCTGTCAAGGACAGAGCAACTGTGCGCTGGGCTCTTGAATTCCAGCTGAATATTCCATCTGCTAGTTTAACCATATATCCAGTAGTGGACCTGCAATCCACAGGGTTTGATGCCCAGTCAGAATCTGTGCACACGAATAAACCCTTATTTGAGTGGCCACTGTACACCAATGCATAATCTGCAGTGCCTGCAAGATAGTGGCATATGTGCAGTGCATGATTCAAGTGGTCTTGTGAAGGGCTTGCAGTGTGCTGCACCATCTTAGTTACAGCAAATGCAATGTCTGGGCATGTGCCCAGCATGATATACATGAGTGAACCAATGATCTGCTGGTATTGGGTGCGCAGTGTAGTGTCCACAGTGTCTGTGTTTGGTAGGGGGTGATATCCCTCAGGCAGTGGTGTCACTGCATACTTAGCATTTGTCATTCCAAAGTGCTGCAGCACTTTATTGAGGTAGACAGTCTGATCAATGCAGATGTTGCCATCCTTCTTAAGTATGTGCATGTGCAAGAACTCCTTTGCTTTGCTGAGGTCACGACACTCCCATTTGTGCATAAAGGCATCTTTCAGTGTGTTCACAAGTGTCTTGTCGCTGCCCATGAAGAGTGTAACACCACCACGGGGGCGTTAAGTACAACGTGTACTTCAGCAAGTCAACGGGATCAGAAAGTGCGAACCAATTAAGGTTCAGTTTGGTGATGAACAAGTATCACTTGGTCTCCCAGTTTCACAATCAAGAGCCCGGTCAGACACCAAGTTCAAGATGTAGAGGTTTGCGTCAACACAGGTCAGACACCTGTGCTGCGTAAGGTTCAGTCGATTATGTAAGACTGCTTGTGCACAACTGGGCACAAGAGAATGGAACTAGCAATGGAATTGGAGATGGGACAACAAAAGACAAGACTAGGACAAAGAATACAGGCAGTACTACTGACTCTTTAAATACTGTACAAGATATTCATTTTTATAGTGTTTTCTATGTTTTTCCTTGAGAGCACAGCAGGGATCATTCTAATGGAAGGAGAAGCCAAACTTGAAACATAGAAGCAGAAGCAAGAATTCTGGAAAGCAGGCAGAATGGAAAGGTCTGAAATACCAGAAGCAAATCAGGGATTTCTCTTTAAGAAGCTGATTATCTGAGATAATCGGTGGCACGATTATGGGATCGTGACACCCAGGGACACAAGGATAATAGTGGAAGTTCAAGGCTCAAGTGAAGAAGGCAAGCGAAACGGGGACTCAAGCACAACCAGCGAGTCAAAGAGGTCGTGAGGCAAAGACAATGTGGTATTACACAAGAAGTCAAGTCTACCATACAAGCTAGGTAGCCTGTGACTTATATACTAGTACAGGGTGCTTGTAGTAGACAAACACATGGTGCAACTATGAGTCAACGATTGCAAATGTGAATAAAGGGACAGGCAAAAAAGGAATACAAGGGAATCCCACAGGACAACGCGTGCCTCAGAAATGGACAGCAGATTGAATGGGGTGTAAAACTGGCCGTCCTATCGCTGAGGTGCAAGGTGTGAGATAGAAGAAGCGTGAGGCATTGGATTGTATCATAAAAGTACAATGAATGCATGGGACAAGATAAGGGAGAAGACGGGACCACAGCTGTAGGCAGTCGAGGCATATCATATAGTAGGGTGAAAATCATAACATGCAAAGACCAAGAACAGCATCTTGGTCTTCTTCAATACCACTACCATTTACTTGTCTTTGCTAAGAGGTTCGCCCCCTCTTAAGTGAGTCGTCTGGCATATCCCCTTAGACCAGGGATCCCCATGACTTATCCCAAGATCCCCTTCGTGGGCAGTGGACTATCCTGTCAGCACAGCAGCTTATCAGATCCATCTATACTGCAATGAACGCATAGGCAAGCCATACACCACCTTCTACGTACTTGACCACACATCTTGGGAGTGTTACGATTCCTTTCCTTTCATTGTACAACTACTACCCAAGTTGCGTCCTTATCTCTTATCTTGTCTTCTGTGTTCACTGTACTTTTACGTTACAATCCGACATATCGCACTTCCCGACTTCTATCTCGCACCTTGCACCTCGGCGATAGGATGGCCAGTTTTACGCTTTGTTTGAACCGCTGACCATTCCTGAGGCACGCGTCGTCCCGCGGGATTCCTTTGTTCCATTTCCGACGTATCCCTTTGTTCCTACTTTTGTACTCTTGACTCATGCTTGCGCCATATGTTTGTCCTTGGCAAACATCCTGTACTAGTATATAAGTCTCACGCTACCTAGCTTGTATTGTCACGATCCCCCGATCGTGCCATCGATAAGCGCAAAGAATTGTTCTCCGTTTCCATGTTTCGTGTTTCAGCTTTGTTTCGGAATGATCCGGTCTCATTTCTAGAAAGATGTACTGCGGCTCACATGATCTTGCTGCGGATCATGTGACTTAGGATTGCGCGTCCCTCTAAAAACTGTAGAAAATACTAGTAAAATAGCGACTCTGTATGATATAAAAAGGCCTGTAGAGTAGCCTGTATTTCCTCGTCCTAGTCTTGTCCTTTGTTGTACCATCTCCGAATCTCAAGTCTGTTCCATTCGATTGTGCTCGGGTTGTGCGCAAGTCGTCTTATCTAATCGACCACTCTCCCACACAACCCGGTATCGAGCCCGGGCCCTGCGTGTACTCGTTTGCGTTCAAACTCGGTGCCAGCCCGAGCTCTTGATCGTGAAATAAGACTAGGACCATCCCCTAGCACCTCTCGCCCGGACAGCGAGATCCTTTACCTCACGGCCCCACGAAAGGTGGACCAACCCGTGAGTGCGAATCTACCTTGCAGACCCTCGGTCGGATCACCTGCAAGTGCGAACTACCTCACGAACCCTCGGACGGACAACTCGTGAGTGCGAACCCCTGAAAATTACCTTGCGGACCCTCGGTCGGACGACCCGCAAGCGCGAGCTTCGGTATCATCACCTTCTGAGAAAATACTATCGTGGCGAGTCTACAGCTACTAATCCCCGAAAATGACGATTGGGTCGAAGTTTTCCGACGGCTCTCTGACGACCTCCCGCAACACGTACTCGGCTCTGCTTATTGGAACGCTTCACCGACAGACCCAAGAGGCGGCTACCGCTGCGTCCTAGGACAAAAAGTATACCTCGTTGAGTTCATCAATCATACCTGGTATCTCGTAGAACGCCATTTTGACACCAATCTCGGCGAACACATCCATCGCACTCGCAACTCTCTTGCTATCGAACGCGAAAACCCACTCGGACTCGGCTGGTGGTTCCCCAACGACGAAGCCAATCCCGAACGACTCCCCACTCCAGAAGCACCCATCCCCGTCGAAGCAAGTCCCGAAGAGCTCGAGTACCTTGACGAGGACATCGTACCTAACCCACCGCCCACCGATCCCGTCGAAGAGCTCACAGAGGCTTTCCGCCGATTAACTCCCATCCACACCGAACCGCCTTCACCTGCATTCACCCCCATCATCCCGCAAATTGTCCCAATGGCCGCCGCTCCGCTTACGGGTGCCCTTAAAGGTACACCCCCAACACTTTTCGCCGGTAATCGCTCCGAAAGCGAACAATTTCTGAGAGAGTTCCGACTGCATTGTAAACTCAACAAGGATCATGCAATCATGAAGAAACCATACTCGCGCGTTATCTATGCGCTCGGACTGATACGCGGACCCGCGGTCAACAACTGGGTCGACCTTGAAGAACAAAAGCTCGACGGGCTAATCTCTCGCCATCCCAACCCTGTAGCTGATACTGACGAGCAGTTATGGACGCAGTTCGAAACGTCCTTCAAAAACGCGTGGACTGACACCTTGAGTAAACAAAACGCGTACCAAAAATTGACCACCCTACAGATGAAGGGAGACGACGTCGACGCGTACGTCGCGCAGTTCGAGTATCTCGCTAACACCGCAGGGTGGCATCGAGATGCCAGCGGAACCGTAGAGTTCTTCCGCAGAGGACTCACGGAATCCTTACTTCGCGCATGTATACTGCGCACTACATTGCCGGAGACTATGACTGAGTGGCAAGACGCCGCTCGCGCCGAGGCCCAGCGCGCCCGTACCCTCGCCAGCTGTCTCCTCGCCCGTGGCGTCAAATCTTCCCGCCGATCAGACCCCACCTTGCTCACTTCTAATGTTACGGTACCTCCACCCGCTCCATCGTCTCAAGACGTCGTTCCCATGGAAATCGACGCACTCTCCACCATGGCTAGGCGACAGTATCGATCAAACCTCTCTGACGCCGCCTACGCACAGTGTCAGCGCGAAGGGAAGTGCTTCCATTGCCTACAGACCGGACACATGGCAAAAGACTGCCCTGGGTTGCGCAAAAACTCGCGACAGCTCAACGAAGTTTCGACACATCGTTCCATCAACGACCCCACCACCCAGACCGTGCTTCGCGATGCTCTCGCCCTCGATCCATCGGAACGTTCACAGATTATAAATAGCCTCATGATGATCTCGGACGATGACATCGACTTGGGCTCGCCTTCTGCATTGCACATAAACAACCTCACTACCGCTTCCCCGGGTCCCTTCGCCACCCTCCGCTCTGTATCCCCTACCTCTTCCTCCTTTCGCTCAGCGTCCACACCCCAGTCCTCATCTCCCATGTCACCCTGTCGCTCCTATCGCTCGGGAACCGGTTCCCCGCCGCTCCAACCACTCACCTCCGCCTTCCTCGACACCCTATCCCTCGACGATGAATTCCCTCGCATCTCGGGTCTGTTTCGCCCCTTTTCGGTTTCTCCTCCCTTGGCCGACACCAGCGACGACGACGACGACGTCTGGTACGACGCTGACACAGGCCACGACGACCTCTGGACTCCGCTCACGGACGCCCCACTTATTGTCGCGGACGACACTCTTTCCAGGAGGGGGGTAGAAACCTCGAACGTCTCGGTTTCGCCACTCCCAGACCCTTCACGACACCCCGCACTAGCCCCTACCCCGCGCTATCACCCTCTGTTCCCGCGCCACGCACTCGAACGCCCCAAAGACCCAGACCAAGTCGAGCCGACCGTACAGTCGTCGCACGAACGCAGGGCCATCGTACCCTCAAAACACCCCCTATACACACACATACACGGACAGAAGAGACGGTCGGAGGGCGTAAACGACGACGAGCGACCGGGTAAGCGATCTCGACCGTCAGGAAACGACGCGGACGACGAACAAGAACGGCCACGCCCACAACTGGCAAAAAGAACACACCCGCTACCCGGGCTCGCCAAGTATCGAATTCGACCAAAAACACCAAGCCGAAAGTCAATCAGCAATGCGACATGCGCCACAGCAAAACCCGAGAAGCCGGACCGAAGACCGCTGACCCCAGACCCACCGCAATATGACTGGATACGACACCATATAGCCTTCTGTTGTAAACCAGACGCCAAGAAACCCACATACCCCATCGACCCTTTTCCAGTCAATGCATCTACTTCCTCGGCAGTACAGGGTTTTCGAAAAAGGTACCGCCCCATCGATATGACGAAGAAAACCTGATTCGGGACGAATCAGTCAAGAAGGAGGCGTATGTCACGATCCCCCGATCGTGCCATCGATAAGCGCAAAGAATTGTTCTCCGTTTCCATGTTTCGTGTTTCAGCTTTGTTTCGGAATGATCCGGTCTCATTTCTAGAAAGATGTACTGCGGCTCACATGATCTTGCTGCGGATCATGTGACTTAGGATTGCGCGTCCCTCTAAAAACTGTAGAAAATACTAGTAAAATAGCGACTCTGTATGATATAAAAAGGCCTGTAGAGTAGCCTGTATTTCCTCGTCCTAGTCTTGTCCTTTGTTGTACCATCTCCAAATCTCAAGTCTGTTCCATTCGATTGTGCTCGGGTTGTGCGCAAGTCGTCTTATCTAATCGACCACTCTCCCACGCAACCCGGTATCGAGCCCGGGCCCTGCGCGTACTCGTTTGCGTTCAAACTCGGTGCCAGCCCGAGCTCTTGATCGTGAAATTGTATGGTAGACTTGACTTCTTGTGCAATGCCACAATTGTCTTTGCCTCACGACCTCTGTTTGACTTGCCTTTGCGCTTGAGTCTCCTGTTTCGCTCGCCTTTGCGCTTAAGCCTGAGCTTCCGCTATTATCCTTGTGTCCCTGGGAGACCAAGTGATACTTGTTCACCACCGTACTGAACCCTAACCGGTTCACTCTTGCCGATCCCGTTGACTTGCCGAAGTACACATTGTACTTAACGCCCCTGTGGTGGCGTTACATTAAGTCAAGTCTCTCACAGTGGCGACATCCAGTCGTAGCCGAACCAAGTTTAGGCCCGAATATATTGACCGCCTTAGTTCCGACAAACTATCGGACCAGTACCCCTTACCTTAAACACCGGACCTCTAGGACCTCCTGAGTCTACAGGAATTAACATCGACCCTCCTGACACCCCGTCCCCAAGCATTTCAGTCCCAACAACCAACCTCCCGCCCACAGCATTTCCGTCGTATACCATGGCCCAACCAGGACAAGCATCCGCAAGTACCACCCTCACAAGTGGGGGAGGTGTGCCCAGCAGAAGCGGAACGCTCACAGGAGGAACCCCCGCCAGCAGTGGTAGTAGCGGCGGTGGTGGTGGCGGTAGCGGTGGCGGTGGCAGTGGTGGTAGCGGTGGCGGTGGACCGGCGCCAGCTGGAGGACTCGCACCAGCCCCTAGTGGCAATGGCCGCCTAGGAGGAAACCCCCCACCCGAATTCGACGGGAACCGAGAAAAGAGCAAGGCGTTTTTATGCGCCTTCAAGTTATATTGTGGGATGAACCCAATGGTGGACCTGCTCGCAGTACCAGGACAACGGGCCATGGCCTTCCTCTCGTATATCCGAGGGCCGCTCATCGACGACTGGGTCAACGAACAGATGAAATGGCTCGAAGCCCAAATAGCGGGGGGAGTCCTACGAACCCAAGACAACCTCTGGAATGAGGTAGAAACCCGATTTGTGCAGGCGTACACGGACACTGCCGAACAAACTAAAGCCCGCAAGGCTTTGCAAAACCTAGCCATGAAGGGCAAAGACATCGACTCCTACATCGCCCAGTTTGACAATCTTGTGGCAAAGGTGGGGTACGGCCCGGATGAAGCCACGACGTTAGAATTATTCCAAGATGGGCTCCCGAACCAACTGGTCATCAACGCTATTTGTTTCCAACACCCCATCACGTGGGAAGATTGGAAGAGAGCAGCCTGCCTACAACAAGCCGAGTACCTGGTACTAAAGGACCAACTCGGCAAGAACCGAACTCCATGACAGAAAAAGGGAGGGCACAGCTGCGACCAATGGGTACAGGCCCTCAATAAGAATCGCGACCCGAACTCCATGGACATCGGCCGGGCCCAAGCCTCCGTGGCTCTCACCGACACTGACCGAATTCAACTTCAAAAGGAAGGGCACTGTTTCAGATGTCGCACCACGGGGCACATTTCACGTAATTGCCTGCAGAAGAATGCTAGAATCGCCAATTCCTCCACAACTGCCCAGTCAACCCCTGTCGCCGCCCCCTCGACCGTACAAATCCCAGCCATCACCACAGTTGCCGTACAGTCCAACCGTGTGCTTTCGGCGGAAGAACAAGCCGAAGCACAGATAGCGGCAATGAAGGCACAACCACAGGAGGTGCGAGACCTCATGGTGGAAAAATTATTTGCGAAGGAGGATTTTCTCGACGCTTGAACCCGACGGCCTGGGCTAGAGCACTCAATGTAAACGTGTATCATAGCAGATATCGATCCATGCAAATTCCAGTTTTGTTCAAATCTGCACACGCGACGGCCGAACGACAAGTACTCCTGGACTCAGGAGCCACGGACAATTTTATCTGTGCATCGCTACTGAAGCGACTACAGATCGGAACACATGACGTCACCCAACTGATACGTATTTGGAACGTGGATGGGACGCACAACCAAGATGGAGCCATTACACAGTACACGGACTTAACTGTCCGTACAGGAAATGACACGAAGACACTTCGCTTCCTGGTAACAAACCTAGGGAGGGACGAAGTTATACTAGGATACCCATGGTTCTCGGCATTTGAACCACTAGTAAAATGGGGCGAAGCCACACTAAACAAAGACTTCCAACCCGTAGTAATATCCAGCCTCGTGTCATCGGACGAAGCCACGCCCGTAGAAGCATCTATATGGGCATTGGAGACATATCAACTCGATGAGGAGGCTTGGGAACAGATCGAGAACGATGAACAGGAGCCATGTGTGGCGTTAATATGAAAAACAACGACTGCTTCGGAACTGGCTCAACAAGAAGTGGCAAAATGGGGAGAGCATACGTTTGAAGAGATGGTACCACCGGAGTATTGGCGATACCGCAAGGTGTTCGATGAGGAAGCGTCCCATCGATTCCCGCCAAAACGACCCTGGGACCATGCCATAGACCTGGTACCAAACGCCCCCACGACCATGGACTGCAAGGTATACCCATTAACCCAAGAAGAGGATAAGGCCCTCGACGTCTTCCTCGCTGAACAATTAGCGTGAGGGTATATCCGACCATCGAAGTCCCCATATGTTTCACCATTCTTCTTCATAAAGAAAAAGGATGGGAAACTCTGGCCAGTACAAGATTACCGCCGATTGAATGAAGTCACCATTCGCAATCACTACCCACTACCCCTCATCCCCAAGCTCATTGATAAAATTCGCGATGCACAGCTCTTCACTAAGCTAGACATCCGTTGGGGGTACAACAACATTCAAATCGACGAGGGAGACGAGTGGAAAGCCGCCTTTAAGACGAACAAAGGAGCTTTTGAACCACTCGTGATGTACTTCGGTCTCACGAATTCCCCTGCAACATTCCAAGCTATGATGGACTCTACGTTCCAAGGACCAATATTGACAAATGAGGTCATCGTGTACATGGACGATATTCTGATTGCGACCATCGACGATCTCGCCTATCACCGCACACGAGTCCACCAAGTCCTAACCATCTGTGAAGAAAACGACCTCTACATTAAACCCGAGAAGTGCGAATTTGAAGTGAGGGAAACAGAGTACCTCGGACTCATCATCGGACACGGAAAGCTGCAGATGGACCCCGTAAAAGTACGAGGTATCCGCGAATGGCAACCCCCGAAGAACCTTAAGGAGATGTGCGCCTTCATTGGCTTCTGCAACTTCTACCGCCGATTCATCAAAGGATTCTCGGCCCTTGCACGACCCCTCCACGATCTCATGAAAAAGGATACTCCATGGAACTGGGGCGCGGACCAACAATGCGCATTTGAGCGCATCAAGGACCAGATATGCCAAGAACCAGTCCTTCTATCCCCCGACCTAACAAAGCCATTCGAGATGGAAGTAGACGCATCTAATGTCGTGATCAGTGCCGTGCTCAATCAACTTGGAGATGACCAGAAATTCCACCCAGTAGCATTCCACTCCAAGTCATTATCCTCAGCTGAGCGAAACTATGACATCTACGACCGAGAACTACTTGCGATAGTTAAATCACTCCGCGCCTGGCGCACATACCTCGTCGGCTCCCCCCATAAGATTGTTATCCACACCGATCATGCCAACCTTCAATACTGGAAGGAACCATGAAAAATCAGCCGACGAGTGGCGTGCGAATTCCTGGAACTATCAGAATACGATTTCATACTGAAACACGTACCGGGAGTCAGAAATGGCCGTGCAGATGCTCTATCCCGAAGACCAGATTACGCACCCAATGACGAGGACAACAACAATGTCATTGTCCTCCCTGCGGATTGGTTCGCATGAGTGACGGAAATGTCAATGCACGACATGGACATTTGGACCCAAATTGCCCAAAACCTCGATGAGTCGCAAGTACTGTGGTGGGTGGAACCACATAACCTCAAAAAACTTGGAGGACTATGGTGGAAAGGTGATGCACTTGTCGTTGTCGGGGACAACGATCTTAAGCAGGGAATAATCACCTTCTTCCACGACACACCCGTGATGGGACATCCTGGAATCACAAACACTTACGAACTGTTGCGACAGGACTACTGGTGGCCCAGCATGCGCAAAGATGTCGAAGAATATGTCAAGGGCTGCGCCACGTGCCAAGCCAACAAGATTAATCCACATCAGCAAAAACCACATCTCTATCCCATTACGACAGACCCAGACGCAGAACCCTTCAAAGTAGTAGCCATGGATTTCATCACGAAGTTACCACCGTCACAAGGCTACGACTCAATCCTCACCATCACCGATCATGATTGTTCGAAGGTGGCCATCTTCATCCCCTGTAATGAAACAATCACTGCAGAAGGCGTAGCTCAGCTATACCTCCGCCATGTCTACCCCCATTATGGCATACCCCGGAAGATGATCACTGATAGAGACCCTCGCTTTATGTCAGCGTTTATGACACAGCTGTGTAAAGCCTTGGGGATCAGACAAAACATCTCGTCAGCGTATCACCCCCAAACTGATGGACAATCAGAGCGGACCAATCAGTGGTTAGAACAGTATCTACGCCACTGGAGCAATGTACAACAAGACAACTGGGCAGAGGCACTCCCGGTGGCACAGTTTGCGCACAACGCATGGCCCAACGCTACGACGAAACACTCCCCATTCTCACTCATCATGGGGTGGGAGCCGCGCACTAACTGGGTCAAGAAGCCCACGACCTCCCCGTCGGTTGATCAGCGATTAGAAGACATGGGCAACTTCTGACAACACGCACAAGATTGCATCAAACACGCCCAAGAACTCATGATGAAGCGGGGGCGCACCCGTTTCATCCTGTATCAAGAAGGCGCCCAAGTGTGGCTAGAGGGGACGAACCTTAAAACATTTTATCCCACAGCCAAGCTAGCCCCAAAACGCCATGGGCCATTCCGCATCAAGAAGGCCCTCTCCGCAGTATCATACGAACTAGAACTTCTGAAGTCATGGAAGATCCACCCCGTGTTTCACACCAACCTCCTCACCCCATATAAGGAGACGGAACTACATGGGGAAAACTTCCCGCGACCCCCGCCTGACCTTATCGACGGGGAAGAAGAATTCGAAGTGGAGCAAATCCTCGGATCAAGGGCCCATGGCCGAGGGCGCAAACTCCAGTTCCTGGTACAGTGGAAGGGATTCCCCGTGAGCGACAGCTCGTGGGAACCTCTCGAGAATGTACAACACGCACCTGACCTCATCGCCGACTTCTACCGGCACAATCCTACCGCCGAAGGGGCTGGACGAAAGATATAAGGAGACACCTTATGAGTCCCCACCTCGCATCCTCTTCCCTCATCTCCTTCACCATGACCTCCACTCCCGTTGTCTTCACCATGCCCATTCGCCCCTGTCGCAGATCATACTTGACCACCTAACCGTACCTTCGCAGGACCAGGGTGTCCCTTTGCAACCAGAAGGTTGTACGCCGTACTCGGTGGTGCCTAGCCCAGACCCCCCCATCTTATCACTGATCGCCCCGACTCTCGAATGCCTTGCCCAAGAGGCAGCAGCCATTCCATACTCTGTATCCACCCCTATAACCATACACGAGCCCGCCGTCCCCACGCTCCCAGAACCACGAACTCCCCCTCCAGTCCCAAACGCACCACTCCCACCATTTCCCCCCGGAATCGACAGTATTCAATCGCCTATAGATCAGCTCCGTTGCGTCGAGCCAGACCCCACCTATGCTGCCTTGGATGACAGAGGGATTGATGATGAAGACCCAACCAACCCGGGACTCCCCTTCCTCCGTAACAGCCCTGACATCGCCCATCTTTACTTCCCAATGAAAATCGGGGAGGCTGGCTATCCCAAGTCCATCGCACGTTTTATTTACTATCGCAAGGACTATCAAGAAGTTGTCGGAACCATGGGCAGGGGGCACCCATGCTACGTACAGTCTGTCTACATCCAGGGAGTTTATGAAGGGCAGTTACCACAGCACGTCACAGATCAGCAGCTAGCGATGTTCCACCCCCATGACCCACGTGCCATATGTGTCGATGAAACCCTGGCGGAGTTGCGCGACGTCCGCCTCCGTGCAGAAGTGGCACGTCTTCGAGGATGCTTACTGCGTAGGGATGCAGTCACCAAGCGGGAATCGGAGATTCGGAGGATGGAGACGGACCTTGTACGCGATCGGTTCCACATGGAGATGGACCTTGCAAGCATGCGTAAGCAGCTGCAGTATGCCCGCACTATACCGAAGATATCGGAGAAGTATGACGAGCTTCAGGTGAAGTATTTGCGCCCCTGTCACTCTCCAGACTCCATTCTGATCCCTCCACGCGCCGGGGGGCCTTGCGAGATGCCGCGCCTCCAGGGGGAGAGCAGTAAGCGGCCTCGTAAGTGCTTCCAGTGTAAGTTGACTGACCACTTGATCGCGCAATGCCCTCAGCGGAGGGCAAAGCAGCCGTGTCAGTGGTGCGGCAGTCGTACTCATCAGTATGAGGTGTGTCTCATCCGTCGCATCTCACCCATGTCACCCGCCTATGTCGACCCAGATGACCGCCCTCGATGGTGTGGCAAGTGCCTGTGGTACGACGCGCGGCACGAGGAAATCCACTGCCCACAGTACGAGCAGTGCCGAGAGTGCGGTGAGCGCGGACCCCATCTATTCTTACGTCGCCACACTTGCCCGCGTCCATCCTCGCCTATCCCTGACACAGTGCCAGTTGAAGATGACTGGTACTACACCAGCGACTAGTCGAAGTCGTGGCGACTTCGAGTCTGAAGGGGGGGTAATGTTACGATTCCTTTCCTTTCATTGTACGACTACTACCCGAGTTGCGTCCTTATCTCTTATCTTGTCTTCCGTGTTCACTGTACTTTTACGTTACAATCCGATGTATCGCGCTTCCCGACTTCTATTTTGCACCTTGCGCCTCAGTGATAGGATGGCCAGTTTCATGCTTTGTTTGAACCGCTGACCATTCCTGAGGCACGCGTCGTCCTGCGGGATTCCTTTGTTCCATTTCCGACGTATCCCTTTGTTCCTACTTTTGTACTCTTGACTCATGCTTGCGCCATATGTTTGTCCTTGGCAAACATCCTGTACTAGTATTGTAACGCCACCACTGGCGTTAGTCCGACTTGGACTGCGAAAGGGCATTCACGACTTAGCGAATATTCCGTCGAGGTCACGTGACCTGATCACGGGATACACGGCGCTTAACGAGGCACGTGATCCAAAGGTACACTAGGGCAAGTCGTGCCACTAGGTATTCTGACGATTGATAAGACGACTTGCTCAACACGAGACAAGCGAACACGCGAGAATGAGATGAGAAGAGAGTGGTGATTGAAGAAGACCAAGATGGCGTATCTTGGTCTTATCAGCCCACTATTTATACATCTACGAGGCAGCTTTAAAGCTCCTCTCCAATCTGTGCGACAAATAGCTAAAGTAGCTCGAACCCTACTATCGCTGTCCTAGTTATGAGTCATGCCACATCGGCATGTGATTCTACCGTACGCTGACTGATCCCCTAGTCCATGACACATTGCGACTTACTAACGTGGTCATATCCGTATAGTAAGCGTCCGTTCTCACAACTGCGACATCACCCCCTTTTCAGCCGCGACGCCCACGGCGCCGAGATGGCCCAATCCCCCCGATCCATCCCTCCTGTACTTCCTCTACCTGGTTATGGATGTCCGCCATCTCCAATCTGAACTTGGAGCGCGCGAGGTCCCCTTGAATCCCGCCGAGCGCAAGCGAGAGCGCCTGGAGACGGTGCTTGATCCTCTCAGCCTCCGACCTAAGTGAGCGAAACCGATGTAACTCAGCTTTCAACCCTACATCCTTCAGGTTGTTGATCACCGTGTCAAGGCGATGTTGGTTGGCGTGCCCGGCCTTGAGTGCTTGCATCTCCAACTCCCCGTATAGTGGTTTGCCTCGCTCGCGGACTTGGGGTTCCGCATAAAGCGGCTTGGAGTAGGTCTTGTCGCTGTCGGCGGCAAGGGCGAGTACGAGAGGGTCGGCCGTCATGATGACTTGGACGTAGGCGGCTTGGGCGGTGATGCCTTGCGGGTCGGTGATGGGAAAATTGACGAATTTGTCCCCACGGTTGTGAACGTATCCGTAGGGGGCGAAACGGTTGTTGGAAAGCCGGCGGTTAAGCACGGCGGTGTGGTGTGAAGTGGCAGGGACGTCCACGCGGAGTGAGCCCTGGTAGATGGGGCGGCCGACGGTGTCGAGAGTGTATGGCGTCTCCTGTGGGTTGTCAGAGTCGGTGGTGTGGATAATAAAGGGGTGCTCATCTGGGTACCACTCCTTTAACTCGCGCTCTGGTTGTTCTTGAATTTGGCGCGCATCATCGCGTCGAATGACCTCCTCCTCTCGAGGATCTTCATTCTCCTTGTCGCTGCCATCGCAAGCTGCTCTGCCCTCCACCTCTCCGCCGTCAACCTCCACTCCTCCCATCGCATCGTATTCGGGTTCTTGACGGTCTTCGACCCTGTACTCCACTCGTACCAGGAGAGGTCCCGGTGAGGAAGCTTCACGGTCTCGGAGAGCTGCGCGAAGCCGATCAACTTCGGCCTGCATGTACGGCGTGATGTTGAGGCGCTGGCCGTTGGTGCTGAGTAGCCAGTAGGTAGTGGGGGTGTTGGGGTTGTCGAGGTCTTCGATGGGAGCGAGGTTGTTGATGGCGGCGACAAGTTCCGCATGGGTGAAGGATCCTCCGAGGCCGGAGGCGATGGCAGAGGACGAAGAGAAGGTGGGAGAGGACATGGTATGTGGTGAGTGGGATCCAGTGTGAGTGAGTGGGGGAGACTTAGCGTCGTTTGGGTCTCTTATATATGTCCTGGCAAGGGTTGAATTCCGTTTGTACTCCGCTATTGCTTCATCAGCGAAGACATCATCTTTATTGACCCACTGGTTTTCCGAGTCGGAGTACCCCTTCCATTTCACGAGGTATTGTATCTTCTTGCTCCGGCCGAACTTCCTGGAGTCTAGAATGCGTTCCACTTCGTACTCCTCTTCTCCATCCACTAGATCCGGTGGTGGGCGCTGGAAGTTTTCCCCATGCATGGGCATCTCATGATAAGGTGTGAGTAAATCGATGTGGAACACCGGGTGAATACTCCACTGTGTGGGAAGTTCCAGTTGATAATTGACCGGTGAGAGTACCCGTGTGATCTTGAAGGGGCCATGTCGTCGTGCTGCTAGTTTAGTCGTTGGTTGATTGGTCCGGAGGTGTCGTCCCTCCAACCACACTTGATCTCCGACCTGATACTTGGGCGTGTTTCGGTGTTTGACCCACAGTGACTGTGCCCTTTTGATAAGGTTTTGGGCCTCTTTCCGTGCTTCTCGGAATTGTTGGAGTCACGTGAGTACCTGTGGGATTGGGGATGGCTTATCAATCCAATCAGCGCGAGGGTCATATCCCATCATAAGTGAGAATGGGGACTTCTTTGTTGCCTCGTGTGGCCAGTTGTTGTGCGCGAATTCCGCCATGGGTAGGAATCGCGCCCAGTTATCTTGACGCTCGTTGGCCCAGAACCTCGGATATTGCTCCAGCCATTGATTGGTGCGTTCCGATTGTCCATCCATTCGTGGGTGGTACGCCGTGGAGATATTCTGGTAGATGCTGAGGATTTGGCAGAGCTCTCGTGTGAATTTTGATGCGAATCTCGGGTCGCGGTCGCTGATGATTTTTGCCAGTAGTCCAAATCTCCGAAAGATGTGGGTGACATACAGTGCAGCCATTTCCTCCGCGGATATCTCCTCGTTACAGGGGATAAACACTGATGCTTTGGTGCAGTCGTGGTCGGTTACGGTGAGAATGGAGTTGTATCCCTGTGAT
Source organism: Lactarius akahatsu (assembly GCA_021524915.1). NCBI lineage: Eukaryota > Fungi > Basidiomycota > Agaricomycetes > Russulales > Russulaceae > Lactarius > Lactarius akahatsu. Next base: position 775,857 of record JAKELL010000003.1, read on the forward strand.
TCCGGCAGTTTAGTGATGAAGTCAAGGGCGATGACTTCGAATGGTTTGGCATCAGGCGTCGGTGTGATGGGTACTAGTGGGGCTCTCGTTGGGCGGTTGTTGACCTTGTGTTGTTGGCATTCTGCACACCCTTGGACATACTCGGTGACGTGTTTCAGCATGTTTGGCCACCAGTGGTCTCGTTTGATGATCCTTGCGGTTCGCTTGATTCCCGGGTGACCATACACTGGAGGGTCGTGATGGTTGGCAATGACAGTGCGGATTTCCATCGGTCCTCTGGTGATTACTCGCGCGCCTTGATGGTACCAGACCCCGTCGACTTTCTTGAGTTTGTGCGGGTCTACCCATGGGCGTAGAACATCTTCGTCTTGTTCGTGGTTTTCTGGTGCCTGTGTGGTGACATTGCGTACGAATACCTTCTCAGGTAAGACAATGACTCCTTCGTTGTCCCTTTCTCCTCTGTCGTAGTCGGGTCTTCGTGATAGGGCATCAGCGCGGCCGTTGTTGGTTCCTTTGATGTGGTGGATTTCAAAGTCGTACTCCATTAGTTCTAGGACTTCGCAGGCTACTCGGCGACTTATCTTCTGTGGTGTTTTCCAATGTGTGAGGTTGAGGTGGTCCGAGAAGATCTTGACCTTGTGCGGTGAGCCTGCCAGGAATGGTCTCCAGTGTCGTAGTGCCTTGACGATCGCCAGAAGCTCCAAGTCATAGATGTCATAGTTGCGCTCCACTTCGTTCAGGGTGGCTGAGAAGTATCCGAGTGGGTGTCTCTTTCCATCTTGTTTCTTCTGTAGGAGTACCGCGCCTACTGCGTATCCCGATGCGTCTACCTCAAGTTCGAATTGGTCCGTGAGTGTGGGGTGTGCGAGTACCGGTTCGCTGGTGACTAGGCGTTTGAGGGTTTGAAAGGCGGTTTCTTCGTCTTTGCCCCATGTCCATTCTGCGTCTTTGCGTGTAAGTTTGTTGAGGGCTCGTGCATACGTGGCGAAGCTGCGAATGAAGAGGTGGTAAAAATTGCAGAAGCCCAGGAAGGAGCGTACATCACGTACTTTCGTGGGTGTGGGCCAGTCGCATATACCTGCGATTTTTACTGGGTCCATGCGAGTCACCCCCTTTTCAAGAATTACCCCCAGGTAATCCATTCGCGGCTGGTGAAAGGTGCATTTCAACGGTTTGAAGTACAGGTCGTGGTCCATTGCGACTTGAAGTACAGTGCATATGGCGTCGATGTGTGCTTGTAGTCCTGCGTGTTCAAGTGTCGCGATACCGATATCGTCCATGTAGACACGGATAATGGTGCCCATGGCTGCGAAGACGCGAATGGTGTCGCTCAGAATATTGTTCATCATGTTCTGGAATGTGGCCGGTGAGTTCGTGAGTCCAAAGTACATGACGAGTGGTTCGAAGAGGCCATATTTCGTCTTGAACGCTGCTTTGTATTCGTCGCCTTCCTTGATACGTACATTATTATATCCCCAGCGGACGTTGAGTTTAGTAAATATGTGTCCGTCTCCCAAGTCGTTGATGAGTTCCGACATGAGGGGTAGTGGGTATTGATTGCGCACCGTGCAGGCATTGATCCATCGATAGTCTTGCACGGGCCTCAGTTTCCCGTCCTTCTTTTTGATGAAGAAGAATGATGACGCGTAGGGCGACTTTGAGGGTCGAATGTAGCCTAATTTGAGTTGCTCGTCCAGTCATTCGCGTAGTTGTCCGTCTTCGTCCTGTGACATTGGGTAGACTTTGCAGTCGATACTGGGGGGTGTACCCGGTTTGAAGTCGATCGCATGATCCCATGGTCGCAATGGGGGGAATCGGTGGGACGCTTCCTCGCTGAAGATCTTGGCAAATCGTTGGTATGGTTCTGGAAGGGTGGCCACAGTGGTGTCTTGGTGGGCCGCGATGGCTAGTTCGGTGGCCGTAGTGCGTATCTGGCATTCCTCTTCGAGCTCTTGGACGATGTCTTCCGCCTCGTCTTGGGTGATTGCGCCGGCGATAGTGGTCTGTGGTTCTGCGGGGTTGATCAACCGAAGTACCACCGGGAGTGCTCCTTCGTGAATGGTGGCATGTGCCCAGCTTATGGTTGGTTTGTATGTGGCTAGCCAGGGGTACCCGAGGACGAGGTCTTCGTTTCCGATGTCGGTGACCAGGAACCTCATGACCTTGGAGACGTTGTTGGTCTGTACATCTAAGTCAATGAAGTGCGTAATGGACCCAGCTTTATTTTCCATGTTATCAATGTTCCATATTTTCTTTGGTTTTTCAAGGGTTTGTAGCCCTAGGCCCATGCGTTTGGCGAACGCGGGTCTTATGAAATTGTCGGTGGCTCCTGAATCGACGAGCCCTTTGATATCAGCCATGGAGTAACTTGTATGAATCGAGACTGGAATTCGAAGAGAACGATAGCGAGTCATGATTACAGAGTTACAATTGACTGCCCTCACCCAGGCCGATGGGTTCAGGCGTCCTGAAAACCCTCTTGGGTCCAGAGATCTTTGAATACGAGGTCTTTAACCTCGTCACTTGCTCCCCTTAGCGTCTCCATCCACCCCTTAGCTTGTTCCTCGGGCGTGGCCTCCGCACGGCGCACTGTCACCGGCTCTTGGTCGTAGTAGCTGGTTTCCGTGCTACGGCTTGTGCTTGCGCGGGGTTGGAATTGTTGCCGCGGCTTTCTGGGACGTGTGCACTCTCGTGAGAAGTGGCCTGGGTTGTTACAGTTGTAGCAAATAACTTTCCTCATGTCGCGACGCTGTCCTCTTCCTCGATTCTGTCCTGGTCCTCCTCTGGGTGGGAATGGTGGTCTTAGGTTTCCGCAATTTGGGTCCCCTACTTCCACAAGGCGCGCGCGGGTTCGGTCTGCTGACGTGTCCATGGCGTTTGGGTCGTAACGTGGGGGCGGGAACCTTGGTGCCCATTGCGGGGCATATCCGCGGTTGGGCTGTGGTCGCGGTTGTGGGTTGTTACGAGGTGCGGTGGTGAGCCCCAACCGAGCGCGCAGGTGGATATATTGCTTTTGCCTGCGCAGTGCCGCTTCCTTCCACTCGTTGAAGGTTTGTGGATCGTCCAGCTTGTAGATTTTAGTGAATAGGGCTCTCGGGAGACCCGCCGTGAATCGGTCCAGTGTTTGGCGGTCGTTGAGGCGGTAGTCAGCTTTCCGCGCTAGCTGCTCGAAGTTGGTGATGTACGAGTCAATGTTGTCACCGATCATCTTGAATCCTTTGGCCAGTGTGGCCTGTGCTTGTTCTTGCTCGAGCACGTTCGAGAACCAGTCTGAAAATCCTGCCGTCAAGGTGTCTCACAGGAAGGGGTCGTACCGGCTGCGTCCTTGGTGTAGCTCGTTGTTGAGCCACTGGAGGAATCCGAGGGTCCAATTTGACACTCTTGGTCCCTTGATAAAGCCTAGAAACAGGAGGCACCGCCGGTAGATGTTGGTCATGATCGGCGCCTCCGAGTTCTGTCCCCAGTAGATGTGCCATTGGGTGAGAAATGATTCGTACTCATCTCTGTTCCCATCGAATATGGTCGGGGTCTCTCCTACTAGCTTATCCGACCCGTGTGGTGCGCCTGGCGCTGGTGCTGCTGCTGGCGGTGGTGGTGGAGGTGGTCCTCCACCGAAGGGGTCTCCTCCTCCCCCTCCTCTGAATTGAGGTTGCCGTCCTCCGAATGGAGGTCTTCTGCCTCCTGGTGGCCCTTGGCCGAAACTTCCTCCGGGTCTTCTGGGCTGCGCGGGCCCTCCTGCTCCTGGTGGGGGGTCAGGGATATCTGGTCCTACGGCTCTAAAAATGGCCGCGTCGTCTGCAGTCATACGGTGTCCGGTTGTGGGGTTGATGGGGCGTAAGTAGGATTCCGCCTCTTCGGTAATCCTTCTGGCTTCTTCACGGGCTTGATCTTCCTGAGTTATTGTTGCTGTTGCCATGTCTGCGGGTGGGTGGATTTCGATGTTCTCGGGTTCGTTGATACGTAGGGACTCAGCTGTCTGTATTATTTCCCCTACTTCGGATTCGTCTCCGTCGTCTGTCTCTTTGTCATCTCCACTAGTCTCGGATGGTGCGGGGGTTCTTGGTTCGGATGTACTGGGTTCCACTTCTGGTTGCCCGTCTATGCGTCCCCACTCTTCCCATGTGGGTAGGTTCCTGGAGTTGATATCGCAGTTGTAATTTCTTCCTGCGGGGCGTACTGCATCGTAGCGATTGTCTACTGGGTTCCACGTGATCTCGACCCAACACAAGTTATCAAAATTGAACTCAACAGGGCGGTATCGGGTTGGCCCCAATGCGAAGTCTACGAAATATCCTGTTTCTCCTCGGTATTCTCTCCACCGGGCGGCTCCTAGGAATTGTACTGGTACGTTGCGGTCTCCTCTTCGTTCGAGGGAGTAAGTTTGAAAGTTCCTCCACTGGTCTCGAGTTGTGAATGCCACGATGAAAGGATCTTGGTCTTAATGTAACGCCACCACTGGCGTTAGTCCGACTTGGACTGCGAAAGGGCGTTCACGACTTAGCGAATATTCCGTCGAGGTCACATGACCTGATCACGGGATACACGGCGCTTAACGAGGCACATGATCCAAAGGTACACTAGGGCAAGTTGTGCCACTAGGTATTCCGACAATCGATAAGACGACTTGCTCAACACGAGACAAGCGAACACACGAGAATGAGATGAGAAGAGAGTGGTGATTGAAGACCAAGATGGCGTATCTTGGTCTTATCAGCCCACTATTTATACATCTACGAGGCAGCTTTAAAGCTCCTCTCCAATCTGTGCGACAAATAGCTAAAGTAGCTCGAACCCTACTATCGCTGTCCTAGTTATGAGTCATGCCACATCGGCATGTGATTCTACCGTACGCTGACTGATCCCCTAGTCCATGACACATTGCGACTTACTAATGTGGTCATATCCGTATAGTAAGCGTCCGTTCTCATGACCGCGACAAGTATATAAGTCTCACGCTACCTAGCTTGTACGGTAGACTTGACTTCTTGTGCAATACCACAATTGTCTTTGCCTCACGACCTCTGTTTGACTCGCCTTTGCGCTTGAGTCTCCTGTTTCGCTCACCTTTGCACTTGAGCCTGAGCTTCTGCTATTATCCTTGTGTCCCTGGGAGACCAAGTGATACTTGTTCACCACCATACTGAACCCTAACCGGTTCGCTCTTGCCGATCCCGTTGACTTGCCGAAGTACACGTCGTACTTAACGCCCCTGTGGTGGCGTTACAGGGAGCAAGCTCAATATATCCCAGAAGTCCCACCAGGCATAGCACAACTCAAAGATCTCTGCGCATACTTTGGACTCGATGGACATATCCTTCCTCATCCCGCTTTCTATCCACGAGCCAAGGTTAACAGAAACTTCTTCCTTCAAAGGATCGCCACCCAAAACGAAGCCTAAGTCAGGCAAGTGTCTGTGGTAGATGCTACATTAAGACCAAGATCCCACCATGGCCAATCCTCTCACAAAAGAACTCTGGGTCCCATTTTGACCATACTACTTTGACAGATGAGGAGACTGTAACATTCCGAAGAGATACTTGATGTTACGGATCGAGCGGAACGGACTCTTACTATACGAATATGACCGCGTTAGTAAGTAGTAGTGTGTCATGGACTCAACGCATCAGTCAGCCGTAGTATCACATGTAAACGGTACTATGACTCATTCCTAGTAGTAGCTGTAATAGGGTTCGAGCTATTTACGCTACTAGTCGTCTACGGATTCGGGAGGAGCTTTAAAGCTACCTCATATATGTATAAATAGTGGCTCGATAAGATCAAGACTCGCCATCTCGGTCTTCTTCAATCACCACTTCTTTCTCATCTCCTTCACGCGTGCTTTGCTTGTCTCGTTCCGAGCAAGTCGTCTTATCAATCGACGGACTACCTAGTGGCACGACTTGCCCTAGTGTACCTTTGGATCACGTGCCCAGTTAAGCGCCGTGTATCCCGTGACCAGGTCACGTGACCTCAAAGGAATATTTTGCTAAGTCGTGAACGTCCTTTCGTGTCCAAGTCGGACTAACGCCAGTGGTGGCGTTACATTAAGACCGAGATCTACTCACCGTGGCGTTCACAACTCGAGACCAGTGGAGAAACTTTCAGACCTACTCCCTTGAACGCAGGGGAGACCGCAACGTACCAACACAATTCTTAGGAGCCGCTCAGTGGAGAGAATACCGAGGAGAGACAGGCTACTTCGTAGACTTCGCATCGGGGCCAACCCGATATCGCCCTGTTGAGTTCAACTTCGACCACTTGTGCTGGGTTGAGATCACGTGGAACCCCATAGATAACCGATACGACGCAGTACGCCCCGCAGGAAGGAACTACAACTGCGACATCGACTCAAGAAATCTACCTACGCGAACAGAGTGGGGACGCATCGACGGACAACCCGAGGAAGAGCCAAGCACCTCCGAACCAAGAACCCCCGCACCATCTGAAACCAGTGGAGACGACGAGGAAACCGACAACGAAGAAGAGTCAGAAGTCGGAGACATAATACAGACAGCTGAGTCCCTACGCATCAACGAACCTGAGAATATCGAAATCCACCCACCCGCAGAAATGGCCACAAATACAATTACACAAGAAGAACTAGCTCTCGAAGAGGCCAGACGAATCACCGAAGAAGCCGAGGCCCACCTACGCCCTATCAACCCCACAACAGGACATCGCATGACCGCAGACGACGCAGCCATATTCAGAGCGGTAGGCCCAGACATTCCCGACCCCCCGCCAGGGGCAGGAGAACCCCCACGACCCAGAAGACCCGGAGGACCTTTCGGTCAAGGACCACCCGGAGGCGGAAGACCCCACCACGGAGGAAGACAACCACAGTTCGGAGGAGGAGGAGGCGGAGATCCATTCGGTGGAGGACCACCACCACCACCACCAGCAGCGGCAGGACCAGTACCAGGAGCACCACACGGAACAGACAAACTAGTGGGAGAACCCCCTAGCATTTTTGATGGAAACCGAGATGAGTACGAGTCATTCCTCACGCAGTGGCACATCTACTGGGGACAAAATTCAGAAGCACCAATAATGACCAACGTCTACCGACGATGCCTACTGTTCCTAGGTTTTATCAAAGGTCCACGAGTATCCAATTGGACGCTCGGATTCCTCCAATGGCTCAACAATGAGCTACATCAGGGACGCAACCGGTACGATCCTTTCTTGTGGGACACCTTAACGGCGGGGTTTTCGGATCGGTTCTCGAACGTACTCGAGCAAGAACAGGCGCAGGCCACACTGGCCAAAGGTTTCAAAATGATCGGTGACGACATTGACTCGTACGTCACCAACTTCGAACAGCTAGCAAGAAAAGCTGACTACCGCCTCAACGACCGCCAAACGCTCGACCGATTCACGGCGGGCCTCCCGAGGGCCCTATTTACCAAAATTTACGAGCTGGATGATCCGCAGACCTTCAACGAATGGAAGGAAGCGGCGCTACGCAGGCAAAAACAATACATTCATCTGCGTGCGCGCCTAGGGCTCACCACCACACCCCGTAACAACCCGCCACCACGACCACAGCAAAATCGTGGATACGCCCCGCAATGGGCACCACCGAGGTTCCCGCCACCACGATACGATCCAAACGCTATGGATACGTCGGCAGACCGAACCCGCGCACGACTCGCGGAAGTAGGAGACCCGAATCGCGGAAATCAGCGACCACCATTCCCACCGAGAGGAGGGCCAGGGCAGAACAGAGGCGGCGGGCAGCGTCGCGATATGAGGGAAGTCATTTGTTACAACTGTAACAATCCAGGCCACTTCTCACGAGAATGTACGCGCCCCAGAAAACCAAGGCAACAATTCCAGCCCCGTGCAAGCACAAGTCGCAGCACGGAAACCGGCTACTACGACCAGGAACCGGTGGCAGCACGCCGCGTGGAAGCCACGCCCGAAGAACAGGCTAAGGGATGGATGGAAACACTAAGGGGAGCTAGCGACGAGGTTAAGGACCTCGTATTCAAAGACCTCTGGACCCAAGAGGGTTTTCAGGACGCCTGAACCCATCGGCCTGGGTGAGGGCAGTCAATTGTAATTCCGTAATCATGACTCGCTACCGTTCGTTAAGAATTCCAGTCTCGATTCGCACAAATTACTCTATGGCCGACATCAAAGGGCTCGTCGACTCAGGAGCCACCGACAATTTCATAAGACCCGCGTTCGCTAAACGCATGGGCCTCGGGCTACAAGCCCTTGAGAAACCTAAAAAGATATGGAACATCGATAACACGGAAAATAAAGCTGGGTCTATCACACACTTCATTGACCTAGACGTCCAGACCAACGGTGTTTCGAAGGTTATGAGGTTCCTTGTCACCGACATAGGAAACGAAGACCTCGTTCTCGGATACCCTTGGCTCGCCACATACGAGCCGACCATCAGCTGGGCACACGCCACTATTCACGAAGGGGCACTCCCGGTAGTACTTCGGTCAATCAACCCTGCAGAACCACAGACCACTATCGCCGGAGCGATCACCCAAGACGAAGCAGAAAACATCATCCAAGAACTCGAAGAAGACTGCCAGATACGTTCCACGGCAACAGACCTAGCAATCGCCGCTAACCAGAACGCTGTCGTCGCAGACCTCCCCGAGCCATATCAAAGATTCGCAAAAATCTTCAGCGAAGAGGCATCCCACCGTTTTCCACCTTCACGACCATGGGATCACGCAATCGACTTCAAACCAGGTACACCCCCTAGTATCGACTGCAAAATCTACCCAATGTCACAGGACGAAGACGGACAACTACGCGAATGGCTGGACGAACAACTCAAGTTAGGCTATATTCGACCCTCAAAGTCACCTTACGCATCATCGTTCTTCTTCATCAAGAAGAAAGACGGAAAACTAAGGCCGGTACAAGACTACTGACGAATCAATGCATGTACGGTGCGCAACCAATACCCCCTACCACTCATGTCGGAACTCATCAACGACCTCGGAAACGGACACATATTCACCAAACTCGACGTCCGATGGGGGTACAACAACATACGCATCAAAGAAGGTGACGAGTACAAGGCAGCTTTCAAGACAAAATACGGCCTATTCGAACCCCTCGTCATGTACTTTGGGCTTACCAACTCCCCGGCGACATTTCAGAACATGATGAATGACATCCTGGGCGATACCATCCGAGTCTTCGCGGCCATGGGCACTATCATCCGGGTATACATGGACGACATCGGAATCGCAACGTTGGAACACGTTGGACTCCAGGCACACATCGACGCCGTTTGTGCGGTACTCCAAGTAGCACTAGACCACGACCTTTACTTCAAACCGTCGAAATGCACCTTCCACCAACCGCGAATGGATTACCTGGGGGTAATTCTTGAAAAGGGGGTGACTCGCATGGACCCCGTAAAAATTGCTGGCATACGCGACTGGCCCACACCTACGAAGGTACGCGACGTACGCTCCTTCCTGGGCTTCTGCAATTTTTACCGCCTCTTCATTCGCGGTTTCGCCACGTACGCACGAGCCCTCAACAAACTCACACGCAAAGACGCGGAATGGACATGGGGCAAAGACGAGGAGAACGCCTTCCAAACCCTCAAACGCCTAGTCACCAGCGAACCAGTACTTGCACACCCCACACTCACGGACCAATTCGAGCTTGAAGTAGACGCATCTGGGTACGCAGTAGGTGCAGTGCTCCTGCAGAAGAAACAAGACGGAAAAAGACACCCCCTTGGGTACTTTTCGGCCACCCTGAACGAGGCGGAACGCAACTACGACATCTACGACTTGGAACTTCTGGCAATTGTCAAGGCACTACGACACTGGAGACCATTCCTCGCCGGTTCGCCACACAAGATCAAGATCTTCTCGGACCACCTCAATCTCACGCACTGGAAAACACCCCAGAAGATAAGTCGCCGTGTAGCTCGAGAGGTCTTGGAACTCATGGAATATGACTTCGAGATCCATCACATCAAGGGAACCAACAATGGCCGCGCAGATGCCCTATCACAAAGACCCGACTACGACCGAGGAGAAAGAGACAACGAAGGAGTAGTCGTCCTGCCGGAAAAGGTATTCGTACGCAATGTTATCACGCAAACACCAGAAGCCCATGAACAAGATGAAGATACCCTACACCCTTGGGTAGATCCGCACAAACTCAAGAAAGTCGACGGAATCTGGTACCATCAGGGCGCGCGAGTGGTCACCGGAGGACTCACAGAGATCCGCACCATCATCGCCAACCATCACAACCCCCCCGTCTATGGTCATCCGGGGATCAAACGAACCGCAAGGATCATTGAACGCGACCACTGGTGGCCGAACATGTTGAAACACGTCACCGAATACGTCCAAGGATGCGCGGAGTGCCAACGCCACAAAGTCAACAATCGCCCGACAAGAGCTCCACTAGTACCCATCACGCCGACACCCGATGCTAAGCCATTCGAAGTCATCGCGCTTGATTTCATCACTAAACTCCCGGAATCACAGGGATACGATTCAATCCTCACAGTAACCGACCACGACTGCACCAAAGCATCAGTGTTCATTCCCTGCAATGAGGAGATATCCGCGGAAGAAACAGCAGCATTGTACGTCACCCACGTGTTTCGGAGATTCGGATTACCGGCGAAGATTATCAGCGACCGCGACCCGAGGTTCGCATCAAAATTCACACGAGAGCTATGCCGGATCCTCGGCATCTACCAGAACATCTCCACGGCATACCACCCACGAACGGACGGACAATCAGAGCGCACCAATCAATGGCTGGAACAGTACCTAAGGTTCTGGACCAACGAGCGTCAAGATAACTGGGCGCGATTCCTACCAATGGCAGAATTCGCACACAACAACTGGCCACATGAAGCAACAAGGAAGTCCCCGTTTTCGCTCATGATGGGATACGACCTGCGTGCTGATTGGATCGATAAGCCATCCCCAATCCCACAGGTACTCACGCGACTCCAACAATTCCGAGAAGCACGGAGAGAAGCCCAGAACCTTATCAGGAAGGCACAATCACTGTGGATCAAGCACCGGAACACGCCCAAATACCGAGTCGGAGATCAGGTGTGGCTAGAGGGACGACACTTGCGGACCAATCAACCAACTGCCAAACTAGCGGCACGGCGGCATGGCCCATTCAAGATCACACGTGTCCTGTCACCGGTCAATTATCAATTGGAACTTCCCACGCAGTGGAGTATTCACCCCATGTTCCACATCGATTTACTCACGCCTTATCGCGAGACGCCCATGCATGGAGAAAATTTCCAACGCCCACCACCGGATCTCGTAGACGGCGAGGAGGAGTATGAGGTGGAGCGCATTCTAGACTCCAGAAGATTCGGCCGGAGCAAGAAATTGCAATATCTCGTGAAATGGAAAGGGTATCCCGACTCGGAAAACCAGTGGGTCGACAAAGATGACGTATTCGCTGACGAAGCCATAGCGGAGTACGAGCGGAATCTAAACCCAGGGAGAATACATATAAGGCGAGGACAAACCGCACTCCAACCCCCATCTCTTCACCCTGGAAGCCTCACTACAATCCACATGTCTTTTCCCACTTCCTCCTCTGCCTCCCCTCTCACTCCCCGACTCATCGACAACCTCACCCACCAAGAACTCCGCGAAGCCCTCGCCACAGCCCAGTCCATCATCGACATCGAGGAGCCCGACCAGCCAGCCACCTACTGGCTCCTCAACAGCAACGGAGACAGGCTCAACACCGCGCCGTACACCGAGGCCGAGATTACTCGGCTTCGTGCAGCTGTCGGACTCTTTGCGAGTCCCCCACCTCGACCTCTCCCCGTCCGGGTCGAACTCAAACAGGAAGAAAATGCCGGCGACTCTGAGGTGGCAAGAGTGGATGAAAACGCGGGACTGGAGACCCTCAGCGGGAGCGTGGGAACGACGGCAGCTAGCGGTAGCAGCGGCCAAGAGGGCCTGCGTTCTCCATCGACGCCGACAATTCATCGAGACGCTGAAAGGGCAGTGTACGACGCAGTGGAAGGGTCGTTAAAGGAGTGGTACCCAGTTGAGCAGCCCTACCTTATTACGGCCACCGATTCTGACGACCCCCGTGAAACGCCGTACGCCTGCGACACTACGGGCCGACCCATCTACCGCGGCGGGGTCGTGGTCGACTCCGAAACCTCCCCTCTGCCCGCCGTCCGCCTCCGCTACCTAGGAGGCACCTCACGATCCGCCCCTCACGGTTACAAACACAACCGCGGGGCCGACTTCATTCACTATCCCATCACCGACGCGCAAGGGGTAACCCGCCAGGCCACGTACGTTCAGGTCATCGCCGGCCCGGACCCCATCGTATTGGGGCTCGTCGACAACAGCGACAAAGTATACAGTCGCCCGCTCTATGCCGAGCCTCAAGTTCGAGAAGCCAGTAAGCCCCACTACTCCCCAGAAGACCTATTCGCCCTCGTCGGAGGGCACAGTAACCAACACCGGGTGGACCGCGCGATCAACGAGCTACAAGATGTCGGACTTAAAGCCGAGTTGGTCCGATTTCGCGCCTACCGACACGAGGCCGAGAGGATGGAGCAGCGGCTCCACGCCTTGGCGCAGGCACTCGGGGGAGTACAGTCGGAGTTGGCCCGCTGTAAGTTCAGACTGGAGATGGCTAACGTATTGGACCGGATCACGGAGAGACAGGAGGCATGGGTAGGAGGGATAGGCCCCACTCGGCGCCGTGGGCGTCGCAGCTGAAGAGGGGGTGGTGTTACGGATCGAGCGGAACGGACTCTTACTATACGAATATGACCGCGTTAGTAAGTAGTAGTGTGTCATGGACTCAACGCATCAGTCAGCCGTAGTATCACATGTAAACGGTACTATGACTCATTCCTAGTAGTAGCTGTAATAGGGTTCGAGCTATTTACGCTACTAGTCGTCTACGGATTCGGGAGGAGCTTTAAAGCTACCTCATATATGTATAAATAGTGGCTCGATAAGATCAAGACTCGCCATCTCGGTCTTCTTCAATCACCACTTCTTTCTCATCTCCTTCACGCGTGCTTTGCTTGTCTCGTTCCGAGCAAGTCGTCTTATCAATCGACGGACTACCTAGTGGCACGACTTGCCCTAGTGTACCTTTGGATCACGTGCCCAGTTAAGCGCCGTGTATCCCGTGACCAGGTCACGTGACCTCAAAGGAATATTTTGCTAAGTCGTGAACGTCCTTTCGTGTCCAAGTCGGACTAACGCCAGTGGTGGCGTTACACTTGAGCTCCGTGTTTTGGAAAGACAATGTGGAGGACCCAGGCTACATCACCTATTACACTGACCGACAAAACACCACTTGACTTATCCCAGTAGAATTCAATTTCGACAACTACTGTTGGGTAGAAATCCATTGGGATGATCTCCGCAGCAAATATCAGGTCACCAGACCAGCAAGCACTGCACTCAACCTAGACATTCGACAATCAGAAGTCATCACAAGAGATCAGTGGGGAACAATCGACAGAGAAGAAGAAGAACCTCTCCAATCTCCAACACCCAAAACCCCTGCACTGTCACCTTCAATCAGAAGCAACCCAGAAGAAATCCAAATCAGAAACAAACAGGAGGAGGAACAATTGCAACAGATTGCTGAGTCCATCCCCACAAACATGTCCACAACCATCACAATGGCAGCCACCAGAGCCGCCTTGCTAGGCAAGACCGAATATGAACCACTCCCCAGAGGACCACCTGGAGGTGGAGGGGGAGCTGTTACGTTTCGGACTCATTGGCGCCTCGGGCCGGGAAGTGGACACTGACATGTTGACTATGACATTGCCGTCAGCAGGATATCATCATGGACTTAGTGATCAGTCAGCCAGGTAAGCTCCGGCGCATGTGATTGTACGATAACGGCTCGGATCTCGGGATGACTCGGAGTGACTCATAGCTAGGATAGTTGTATTAGGGTTTGCTCTACTTACGCTACTGGCTAGTTACATTTAAAGCGGCACTTCACAGCCCGTGTGTATCTGTATAAGTAGAGTAGTGCGAAGACCAAGAACCGCATCTTGGTCTTCTTCAATACCACCATCATCTACTTGTCTGAACTAAGAGGCGTCCCCTCTTAAGTGAGTCGTCCAGCATATCCCCTTAGACCAGGGATCCCTGTGACTTGTCCCTGATCCCTCCTGTGGGCAGTGGAATATCCCCAAGGCACCGCCGCTTATCAGATCCAGCTATACCGCAATGAGCGAGTGTCCAAACCATACACAACTTTCTTCGTTATCGACCACACATCTTGGGAGTTTGCACGATATGCCCCTGAGATACCGCCAGGCATCCCTCAACTTGAAGACCTTCACACATACTTCGGACTAGACGGACATATCCTCCCTCACCCGGCTTTCTATCCACAGACGTCAGTTAATCAGAACTTCTTCTTACAAAGGATCGCCACTCGCAACAAGGCCTAAGTCAGGCAAATGTCCGTGGTAGACATTACATTAAGACCAAGATCCCACCATGGCCAATCCTTTGACAAAAGACCTTTGGGTCCTGTACTGACCCTACTATATCAACAGACGAGGAGACCACAACGTCCCAAAAAGATATCTGAACTTGGCATTTTGGAAGAACGACGCAGAGGACCCAGGCTACGTCACCTACTACTTTGATCAACAAAACCAGTCTCGACTAATCCCGGTAGAATGCAACTTCAACAATCATTGTTGGGTAGAGATCTGCTGGGACGAACTCCACCAGAAATACCAAGCAACAAGACCAGCAAGTTCGGCCCTAGGCCTTGATATCAAACAATCCGAAATCGTTACCAGAGATCAGTGGGGTACAATAGACGGAGAAGAAGAAGAACCACTCCGATCCCCAACACCAAAGACACCAGCGCCATCACCATCCATCAGGAGTAACCCAGAGGAGATCGTTATCAAGGACGAACAAGAGGAGACACAGTTACAACAAATCGCTGAGTTGATTCCTACCGATATGTCCGCAACCACCACAATGACAGCCATTAGAACGGCCTTATCAGGCAACAAATCAGGATACCAACCCCTAGGAGGCAACCCTCCCAGAGGAGAAGGAGGAGGTGGAGCACCACCAGGAGGTGATCCAGACGACAACCCACATGACAATGAAGGGCAAATTGCAGCAGCCGCATTCACCATGCCCAACACCAACAAATTCTTGGGGAAGGAACCCCAAATCTTCAAAGGAAACCGCGACGAGGTGGAGGCATTCCTCGCACAGTGGAATCGCTTCGCAGGAGTCAACACCACAAACCGGAGCCTCAAGGTTCCGTACATCAAAGCCATGATGTTCCTGACCTATATTCAGGGACCACTCGTCGACGAATGGGCGACAGAAACTGGCAAGTGGCTCGACGCCCAAGCCAACAAGAATGACCCATGGCTCTGGGCCGGAGTAGAACTCGCATTTAAGAGCCAGTTCCGTGACAACCTGGAAAAGGACCGCGCACAAGTGGAACTCGATAAAGGATTCAAGATGATAAACGAGGACATTGACAGCTACGTCACTAAATTTGAAAAGCTGGTCCGACAAGCTGACTACCGACTTGACGAGCCCTTGGTGCTCGACAAGTTCACCAGGGGCATTCCAATGAAGTTGTACCAGAACGCTTACCAATTCCACAACCCACGAACCTACTCCCAGTGGAAGAGCGCCCTCATCGAGCAACAAAAGCGTTACTTGCACATCAAGGCAAGGGAAACCGGCTTTGGGAGACAAACACCAGCAATGAATCGCCCACACCCAAACTGACCACTACGGTTCCAACCGCCACAGTGTCAGGGAAACCAGCAACAAGGGTGGCAGCAATACCAAAACCACCCAGATGCAATGGACACTACCCCAGGAAGGATTCGGGCTCAAGTCGTGGAAATTGGCGATGTTAACAGGAACCACCCTGCAAATGTACGTGACTATGAGCGCGGACAACCTCCATTCCCACCAAGAGGAGGATTCATGCAACGACGAGGAGGAGGGCATGGGATAATCAACCTAAGGGACATCATCTGTTATAATTGCAGTCAAAAGGGTCACTTCCAAAAGGACTGCAACCAGCCGCGCAGAGCCAGAGGCAGAGGAGCCTACATCGAGGAAATTCCCACCGCTCCTCAGAGCGTCGTGGAGGAACCCCTCATCAACTTGGACAAACTGGTACAAGCAAACCGCACAGTCGCAGACCCGGTACAAGAAATATTGGCGCAAGTAGCAGCCCTACCACAGGAACAATTGGAGGAGTTAGTTAAACACATGGTGGGGAGGCAGGATTTTCAAGGTGCCTGAACCCAATGGCCTGGGTGAGGGCTTCAAATTGTAACTTGTCGTTTATTACGCACTATCGATCTATGCACATTCCAGTTTTGATCCGCATGAGTTACTTCATGGCCGAAAAGAAAGCATTAGTGGACTCAGGAGCCACGCACAACTTCATACACCCAGATTTCATTAGAAGAATGAATCTGGGAACCAAGGAATTAGAAAACCCCCGCAACATCTGGAATATTGACGGAACACACAACAAAGGGGGGAAAATCACTCGCTACATCGATCTGAACATTCAGACTGATGGAAAGTTGAAAACTATCCAGTTCCTAGTCACCAATGTTGGAGGAGAAGACCTCATCCTGGGCTATCTGTGGCTCGCCACCTTCCAGCCCAGAATACAATGGGCCACCGTGACAATGGACACCAAACAATACCCGATCATTATCCGAACCACAAACCTGAATAAGCCACCTAAAGCTGACAAACAGCGGGTGGAAATATGATGGATAGTTGAAAATGTCCGGGACCAATACAAGCAACAAGTCCTCCAAGAACTAGAGGATGAGATGGACCCAGTACACTTACGAACCATGGCAACGGAATTAGCAATCTCGGCACAACAGGAACAAGAAAAAAGAGAATTACCAGCAGAATACCAAAGACATGCAAAGGTATTCAGCAAGGAAGAATCTCACAGGTTTCCTCCATCCAGACCATGGGACCATGCCATAGACTTCAAACCTGACATGCCAGATCACATCAACTGCAAGGTATACCCTCTGAATCAGGTGGAAGACAAGGCATTGGATGAATTCCTGGACGAACAACTGGCAAAAGGATATATCAGACCCTCTAAATCTCAGTACGCAGCTCCATTCTTCTTTGTCAAAAAGAAGGATGGAAAACTACGCCCAGTACAGGACTATAGGGAACTCAACAAATGGACTATACGCAACCAATACCCACTCCCCTTAATACCCCAGCTTATCGCTGACCTCAGCGGAGGATGGATATTCTCCAAATTTGATGTTCGGTGGGGTTATACAAACATTCGGATCAAACCCAGCGACGAACACAAAGCGGCATTCAAGACCAAATGAGGATTCTTTGAACCCCTAGTAATGTACTTTGGCATGACAAACGCCCCAGCAACATTCCAAGCTATGATGAACTGGATCTTCGCCCCACTTATCAAATATCACAAAAAGAAGGGGACTATCATTAGGGTATATATGGACGACATAGGCGTGGCCACGGCAACAACAAAGGAGGCACACACAGAAGCGGTACACGACATTCTAGACCTACTGGAGGAACACGATCTCTACCTCAAACTGGAAAAATGCACCTTCCACTCCGACACCCTCGATTCCCTGGGGGTAATCATTAAAAAGGGGGTGATTTGCATGGACCCAGTCAAAATTTCCGGAATCTGCAAATGGCCGACCCCCAAAAACATCAAACAGGTGCAATCATTCCTAGGCTTTTGCAACTTCTATCGTGCTTTCATCCGAAATTTTGCCACACACACCCGACCCCTCAACAAACTCACGAGGAAAGACACAGAATGGACATGGGGAATGGAACAACAACAGGCGTTCGATAAACTCAAGACTCTGGTCACAGAAGAACCAGTACTAAAACACCCGGAATTAGACAAACCCTTCGAACTAGAGGTCAACGCCTCGGGATATGTGGTAGGAGTGGTACTACTCCAGCGGGACAAAGACAACAAATGCCACCCCATTGCCTACTACTCCAGTACCCTCAATGCGGCTGAGAGGAATTACGACATCTATGACTTGGAACTGTTAGCAATTGTCAAGGCATTACGAAACTGGAGGCCATACCTCACAGGATCCCCGCATAAGATCAAAGTGTTCTCCGACCACATGAACCTACAGTACTGGAGATCCCCACAAAAGATCAGCAGGCAAGTCGCAAGGGAAGTACTGGAGCTCTCTGAATATGACATAGAAATTCACCACATCAAGGGAGCCGCCAATGGACGAGCGGATGCCCTATCCAGGCGCCCCGACTACGACCAAGGAGAGCACAACAACAAACAGGTCACAGTACTCCCCGACCACGTATTCGTAAGAGCCGCAACGATCGACACCACGGACAATCCGACATGAATGAGCCCCACAATTACAACAGACGAGATGCAGCCGACATACCTGGTGTACACCCAGGACAACAACATGATCAAGACATGGGTAGACCTGCACAAGCTCAAGCACATCGAAGGAACATGGTATAAAGATGGGCGAAGGGTGGTTACAGGTGACGCCCACGAACGAAGGCATATTATACAGGCTCATCACGATACCCTAACCTATGGGCACCCCGGGATTAACCGAACCATCAAATTGATTGAGCGATACTACTGGTGGCCGGGACTACGGAAGGAAGCACAAGATTACGTCAAGGGATGCGTCGACTGTCAATGCATCAAGGTCAATAACCGACCAACGCGTGCCCCTCTATAACCTATATTCCCAAAATCAGAAGCAACCCCATTTGAGGTCATAGCCCTGGATTTCATCACGAAGCTACCCCTATCAAACAGATGTGACTCTATACTAACCATAACTGATCACGATTGCTCCAAGGTGGCAGTCTTCATCCCGTGCCTAGAAGAGATAAGCGCAGAAGGAACTGCGGCCCTGTACGTGACACATGTCTTTCCCAGATTTGGACTACTGGTGCGCATTATTAGCAATCGAGACCCAAGATTTGCATCAAAGTTCACCCATGAGCTGTGCCGAATTCTTGGGATTGAGCAAAATATCTCCACGGCATACCACCCCAGAACTGACAGCCAATCAGAACGAACGAACCAATGGCTGGAACAGTACCTAAGATTCTGGGTCAACGAACGGCAAGACGATTGGACACACTATCTACCAATGGCGGAATTCACACACAATAACTGGCCAAATGAGTCTACCAGGGAGTCCCCCTTTAACGTCCTCATGGGGTACAACCCGCGTGCTGATTGGATCGATCGCCCTTCCCCTATCCCACAGGTAGCGCTGAGAGCGCAGCAGTTCAAAGAGGCTAGAATGCGCGCCCAAGAACTGATGATCAAAGCGCAGCAGGGGTGGATCAAACACAAGAATACCCCAAAATACCAAATAGGGGACCTTGTATGGCTCGAGGGGCGCCACCTACGTACCAACCAGCCAACGGCAAAACTCGTGCCCAGAAGACATGGGCCATTCCAGATCATCCAGGTGATGTCCACAGTCAACTTTCATCTAGAACTTCCCACGCAGTGGAGTATCCACCCAGTGTTCCATATGGACCTTCTGACACCATACCATGAAACTCCCACACATGGCCCCAACTATCAGCATCCACCACTGGATTTGATTGATGGCGAAGAAGAATACGAGGTCGAGAAGATTCTAGACTCTCGGCGGTTCGGCAGAACCAAGAAGCTGCAGTACTTGGTCAAGTGGCGTGGGTACCCCGACTCGGACAACCAGTGGGTCTCCAAGGATGACGTATTTGCAGACGACGCAATTCAGGAATTCAAACGTTCAAACCCCGACAGGGAAACGCATATAAGGGCAGGAAAAATCCAAGAGACGTCCCCATCTCCTTCACCCACTCTCCCATCTACTTATGTCCCAATCTCCAGTTCAAGTACACTATGTCCTCGACGACTTACTCCCCATCTCGATCCAGCCCACTCTCATTGTCCAAGACACGCCACCGACACCCCTGTCGCTTCCCCAGTCCATTCACAATGGAGGAAGTTGTCCATCTACCCCCGTACCATCCCTCATTCCTTCACCAACCACTACAAGAGTTGGTTCAAGAGATCCTTCACTGCCCAACATGTCGGTGGCCAACCAGACTGGTCAAGACGAAGCTACAGTTCAAGAGGAGGACTGAGAGTTCGAGGAATACATGTCAGCAGAGCATTGCGCTCTACACCAACACCTCACATATGGGAACCACCTCACGACCACGCACAACGAAACCCCTCTGCTATGCACCACAGACGGGGAACCCATTCTCATGCCAAAAGTTCCTTGACCCAAGGTCTGCATCTACCATGCGGAAGAACACAGCCCGGTTTCCCGACGCCAAGTGGAGACTCCTCCACCCCTTGGGTTCCAACACAACAGGGGAGTACACTATATCCCCTTTCAGATTCGAGACACTCAGGACCGGCTGCACCCAGCTCGGTATACGCAGCTCATCCTTACGGCGGACCCATTCATCCTTGCCTACAGGAGAGGCAGCGACCAGCAGTATGGCAAGCCAGTGCATGCTGCCCCCGACTATGAACGCCCCCGCGACATCGACTACTGTGACGACGACCTGATCTTCCTAGATCAGCGCAGCATTATGAGGGAGTCAGTCGACTGCGCCCTGATGGGCATCAAGGACCTCACGTTGACAGCGGAGGTCCATCGCTACCGCTGTGCACAGGTGGGGGGGTGGGGGTAGAAGCCAAGGAGGCAGAGTTGGCCAGGCTGATGGAGGAACTAGACCGGATTGCCCACGTACGACGGGAGTGCGTACTCAGGCTGCAGCGAGCCAATGCGATCACCCGAATTGAGGAGGAGTGGGACTCGTACCGACCAGGCTTGGAAGCCAGACAATGGGTCGTGACACAGAGGGAGGCCACCCAACAGGGTTGAGCTGGGGCTTCAACTGTAAAAAGGGGGTGATGTTACGTTTCGGACTCATCGGCGCCTCGGGCCGGGAAGTGGACACTGACGTGTCGACTATGACATTGCCGTCAGCAGGATATCGTCATGGACTTAGTGATCAGTCAGCCAGGTAAGCTCCGGCGCATGTGATTGTACGATAATGGCTCGGATCTCAGGATGACTCGGAGTGACTCATAGCTAGGATAGTTGTATTAGGGTTTGCTCTACTTATGCTACTGGCTAGTTACATTTAAAGCAGCACTTCAAAGCCCACGTGTATCTGTATAAGTAGAGTAGTGCGAAGACCAAGAACCGCATCTTGGTCTTCTTCAATACCACCATCATCTACTTGTCTGAACTAAGAGGCGTCCCCTCTTAAGTGAGTCGTCTGGCATATCCCCTTAGACCAGGGATCCCCGTGACTTGTCCCTGATCCCTCCTGTGGGCAGTGGAATATCCCCAAGGCACCACCACTTATCATATCCAGCTATACCGCAACGAGCGAGTGTCCAAACCGTACACAACTTTCTTCGTTATCAACCACACATCTTGGGAGTTTGCATGATACGCCCCTGAGATACCGCCAGGCGTCCCTCAACTTGAAGACCTTCATGCATACTTCGGACTAGACAGACGTATCCTCCCTCACCCGGCTTTCTATCTGCAGACGTCAGTTAATCAGAACTTCTTCTTACAAAGGATCGCCACTCGCAACGAGGCCTAAGTCAGGCAAACGTCCGTGGTAGACATTACAGGAGCGCTGCCAGGAGGCGACCCCGATGACAACCCACACAGGGACGAATTGATCAACACACCCGCATTTGCCATGCCCAACACCGACAAATTCTTGGGAAAAGAACCCAAGATCTTCACCGGCAACTGCAACAAAGCAGAAGCGTTCCTCTCCCAATGGAATCAATTCGCAGGAGTCAACACCACGAACCGAGCCTCAAGGTCCCCTATATCCAAGCAATGATGTTCCTAACCTACATACAGGGACCGCTCATTGACGAATGGGCAACAGAGACCACCAAATGGCTCGACACTCAGGCAAACAAGAATGACCCATGGCTCTGGGCCAGGGTAGAACTCACATTCAAAGGCCAATTCTGGGACAACCTGGAGAAGGATCGCACAAGGGTGGAACTCGACAAAGGGTTCAAAATGATAAATGAGGACATTGACAGCTACGTCACTAAATTCGAAAAGCTGGTCCGACAGGCTGACTACCAACTCAATGAGCCTCTGGTGCTCGACAAATTTACAAGGGGTGTTCCACTCAAACTGTACCAAAACACCTACCAGTTCCACAACCCACACAGCTACTCCCAATGGAAAAGTGTGCTCATTGAACAGCAGAAACACTATCTGCACATGAAGGCCAGGTCAGACGGTTTCAGGAGGCAACCACAAGCTATGCCATGCCCTCGCCCAAACCAACCTCTTTGGTTCCAAGCCCCACAATGCCAAGGGAATCAGCAAGGATGGCAGCAATACCAAAACCACCCAGATGCAATGGACACCACCCCGGGAAGAATCAGAGTGAGAGTTGCTGAAATCAGCGACGTCAACTGAAACCACCCAGAAGATCCCAGAGATTGGACCCCAGGAAGACCCCCGTTCCCACCAAGGGCAGGATTCATGCAACGAAGAGGAGGAGGATGCAGAGTGATGAACCTAAGGGATGTCACCTGTTACAACTGTAACCAGAAGGGACACTTCTCACGAGACTGTAACCAGCCAAGGAGAGCCAGAGGCAGAAGCGCCTACATAGAGGAAGTTCCTACCGCCCCACAAAGCATAGTGGAGGAGCCCCTCATCGACCTAGATGAACTGGTACAAGCGAACTGCGCAACCACAGACTTGCAGGTCCAGGATATCCTGGCACATGTCATGGCTCTACCACAGGAGCAGGCAGAGGAGTTAGTTAAGAATATGGTGGGGAGGTAGGATTTTCAAAGTGCCTGAACCCAACAGCCTGGGTGAGGGCTTCAAATTGTAGCTTGTCGTTTATCACACACTATCAGTCTATGCACATTCCAGTTTTGATCCACACAAGTTACTTCATGGCCAAAAAGAGAGCACTAGTGGATTCCAGAGCCACACACAACTTCATACATCTGGACTTTGTCAGAAGAATGAATTTGGGAACCAAGGAGCTACCCAGTCCCCGCAATATTTGGAACATTGACGGGACACACAACAAAGGGGGGAAGATCACTCATTACATCGATCTAAACATTCAAACTGATGGGAAGATAAAAACCATCCAGTTCCTTATCACTAACGTCAGAGGAGAGGACCTCATCCTGGGATACCCATAGCTTGCAACGTTCTAACCAAGAATACAATGGACCACTGCCACGATGGACACCAAGCAGTATCCCATCATCATCCGCACCACCAACCTGAACAAACCACCAAACCCCATGGAAAAGCAAGCGGAGATACATCGGATAGTCACAAAGATCCAGGACCAACAAAAATCGCAAGCCTTCCAGGAACTAGAGGAAGAAATGCACCCGGCACATGTACAAACAATGGCAACAGACTTGGCAATTTTGGCTCACCAGAACCCGGAGAAAAAGGAACTATCTGCAGAATACCAAAGACACACAAAGATATTTAGCAAAGAAGAATCACAATGGTTCCCACCTCCAAGGCCATGGGATCACACCATCAACCTCAAGCCAGACGCACCAGACCACATTAACTGCAAAGTCTACCCACTCAACCAGGCAGAGGACAAAGCCCTGGAAGAGTTTTTGGACGAACAATTGGCTAAAGGATACATTCGACCTTCCAAGTCTCAGTATGCAGCACCCTTCTTTTTTGTCAAAAAGAAGGACGGAAAGCTACAGCTAGTACAGGACTACCAGGAACTCAACACATGGACAATATGCAACCAATACCCACTCCCACTCATACCTCAACTGATTGCAGATCTCAGTGGAGGTTGGATCTTCTCCAAATTCAATGTCAGGTGGGGGTACACCAACATCAGGATCGAGCCAGGAGATGAACACAAGGCAGCCTTCAAAATGAAATGAGGGTTCTTCAAACCTCTGGTAATGTACTTTGGCATGACAAATGCACTGGCAACCTTTCAAGCAATAATGAACTTCATCTTCAAACCGCTCATTGAGTTCCACAAGAAGAAAGGGACTATCATTCATGTATACATGGATGATATTGGAGTCACAACAGCAACAACAGAGCAAGCACATATAGAAGCTGTACACAACATCCTCGACCTACTGGAGCAACACAACCTATACCTCAAGCTGGAGAAATGCACATTCCACTCTGACACCCTCGATTACCTGGGGGTAATCATTAAGAAGGGGGTGATTTGCATGGACCCCATCAAAATTTCCAGAATTCGTGACTGGCCAACCCCCAAAAATGTCAAATAGGTGCAATCATTCCTAGGTTTCTGCAACTTTTACTGCGCTTTCATCCAAAACTTTGCCACACACACACGACCACTCAACAAACTCACTCACAAGGAAACAGAATGGACATGGGGAACGTAACAACAAGCAGCATTCGACAAACTCAAAACTCTAGTAACAGAAGAACTGGTACTCAAACATCCGGAACTGAACAAACCTTTTGAACTAGAAGTCAATGCCTCAGGATATGCAGTAGGAGCAGTCTTACTTCAATGTGACAAGGACAACAAACGACACCCGATTGCCTACTACTCCAATACCCTCAATGCGGCTGAACGGAATTATGACATCTACAACTTGGAACTATTAGCCATCATCAAGGCACTGAGGAATTGGAGACCCTACCTCATGGGATCCCCACACAAGATCAAAGTATTCTCAGACCACATGAACCTGCAATACTGGAGATCCCTGCAAAAGATTAGCAGATGGGTAGCAAGGGAAGTACTGGAACTCTCCAAATATGACATAGAAATTCACCACATCAGGGGAACTGCCAATGGAAGAGCAGACGCCCTATCAAGGAGACCCGACTACAATCAGGGAGAACATGACAACGAACAAGTCACAGTACTCCCTGACCACATATTCGTCAGAGCTGCATCAATCGACACCATGGACAACCTGATGTGCATGAGCCCGACAATCACGACCACAGAAATGCAACCCATGTACCCAGTATACACCCAAGACAGCAGCATGATCACAAAATGGGTGGATCCGCACAAACTCAAATGCATCGAGGGGACATGGTACAAGGAAGGATGAAGAGTTGTCACAGGCGATGCCCACAAATGAAAGTGTATTATACAAGCACACCATGACACCCTGGCCTATGGGCATCCAGGGATTAGCTGAACTGTCAAGCTGATCAAAAGATACTGTTGGTGGCCAGGACTTTGGCAAGAAGCACAGGACTACGTCAAGGGGTGCACTGACTGTCACTGGATCAAGGTCAACAACTGGCCAACACACGCCCCTCTACAACCGATATTCCCTAAACCAGAAGTGACCCCATTTGAAGTCATAGCACTAGACTTCATCACCAAACTACCCCAATCAGATGGCTGTGATTCAATACTGATGGTAACGGACCACAACTGCTCAAAGGCAGCAGTATTCATCCCATGCCTGGAAGAAATAAGTGCAGAAGGCACTGCAGCCCTGTACGTGACACATGTCTCTCCCAGATTTGGACTACTGGCATGCATCATCAGTGATTGAGACCCTAGATTTGCATCCAAGTTTACCTGCAAGTTATGCCGAATCCTTGGGATCAAGCAAAACACAAGGACACCCCAAAATACCAAATTGGGGATGTGGTGTGGCTCGAGGGACGCCACCTACGAACGAATCAGCCAACCACAAAACTCACACCAAGGAGACATGGGCCATTCCAAATCATCTAGGTGATGTCCACAGTCCATTACCACCTAGAACTTCCCATGCAGTAGAGCATCCACCCAGTATTCCATACAGACCTCCTAACTCTGTACAAAGAAACTCCCACACATGGCCCTAACTATCAGCACCCACTGCCGGATTTGGTTGATGGAGAGGAAGAATACGAAGTTGAGAAGATTCTAGACTCTCAAAGATTCAGCAAGACAAGGAAACTGCAGTATTTGGTTAAATGGTGCGGATACCCAGACTCGGAAAACCAGTGGGTCTCCAAGGATGACATATTTGCTGATGAAGCAATTTGGGAGTTCAAACATTCAAACCCTGCAAGAGAAACACATATAAGTGCAGGGAAATCCCAAGAGATGTCCCCATCTCCTTCATCCACTCTCCCATCCACTCATGTCCTCATCCCCAGTCCAAGTTCACTATGTTGTCGACGACCTCCTCCCTGTCTCCATCCAGCCAACCCTCATTGTTCAAGACGTGCCACCACCACCCCTGTCGCTTCCCCAGTCCATTCGCAATGGAGGAAGTCATCCACCTACCCCCATACCATCCCTCCTTCCTTTGACAACCACTACAAGAGTTGGTTCAAAAGATCCTTCACCAACCAACATGCCAATGACCAAGCAACCTGATCAGGACAAGACTGCAGTTCAAGAGGACCGAGACTTTGATTGGTACCTCTCAGAGGAGCATTGCACTCTACACCAACACCTCATGTATGGGAACCACCTCACTACCACGCACAACGAAACCCCACCGTTATGCACCTCCAATGGGGAGCCCATCCGTATGCTGAAAGCTCCTCGACCCAAGGTCCACATCTATCGTGCGGAAGAACACAGCCTGGTTTCCCGATGCAAAGTGGAAACTCCTCCACTGCTTGGGTTCCACCACAACAGGGGAGTACACTATATCCCTTGCCAGATCCGTGATGCTCAAGACCGGCTGCACCCAGCTTGGTATATGCAGCTCATCCTTACAGTGGACCCCTTCGTCCTTGCCTACAGGAGGGGCAGTGACCAGCAATACGGCAAGCCAGTGCATGCTGCCCCTGACTACGAGTACCCCAGGGACACCAATTACTGCGACGACGACCTGATCTTCCTAGATCAGCAGAGCATCATGAGAGAGTCAGTGGACTGCACACTGACAGGCATGAAGGACCTGACGTTGACGGTGGAGGTTCATCACTACTGCTGCACCCAGGCTGGAGTTGAGGCCAAGGAGGCAGAGTTAGCCAGGGTCACGGAGGAACTCAACAAGATCGCCAGAGTATGGCAAGAGTGTGTACTCTGCCTGCAGCGTGCCAATGCACTTACTCACATAGAGGCAGAGCGAGACTTGTACTGTCCTGGGCTAGAGGTGGGCCAGCAGATTGCAGCACAGAGGGAGGTGACCCAGTGGGGTTGAGCTGGGGCTCAACCCTAAGAAGGGGGTGATGTTACGTTTCAGATTGATTGGTGCCTTGGGCTGGGAAGTGAACACTGACACGTCAGTTATGACTCCAGTGTCAGCAGTAATGAGTCATGGACTTGTGGATCAGTAAGCCAGGTAAGCTCCGGGCATGTGATTGTGTACAATAGCAAATCAGATTACAACTTGGTGACTCATACTAGGATAGTTGTACTAGGGTTCACAGTACTTACACTATTGGCTAGTGACTGTTAAAGCGGCGCTTTAAAGCCCATGCGTAATTGTATAAGTAGAGTAGTGCAAAGACCAAGAACGGCATCTTGGTCTTCTTCCAATACCACCACTTCTACTCATCTATTGCTAAGAGGTCTCACCCTCTTAAGTGAGTCGTTTGGCATATCCCCTCAGACCAGGGATCCCTGTGACTTATCTCTGTCCCTTCGCAGATCAGTGGAATATCCTGCAGATGTCACTGCCTACCAAGTCAAGCTATACTGTAACAAGTGAGTGGCCTCTCACTATCACACCTTCTTCATACTCAACAGTGCCTCTTGGTCAAACGCCAAGTACATCAATAGGATCCCTCCAGGAGTTATCCAACTAGAAGACCTCCATGTCTATTTGGAAGGGACAAAAGCCTTCAACCCCATCCAGCCTTCTACACCAGTGTCTTCGTTAGCCACAACTACCAACTTTTGAGGATTGCTGCCAGACAAGAAGCCTAAGTCAGGCAAACATCCATGGTAGATGTTACACAAGGAAAGCCCTCAAACACTGAGAAGGCCAGGGAATGGAAGACCCAGTAACCAGCAGTCAGATTTCAGAGTGCATGCGGCTCTGCCACAAGAAACGTCCTATGAGGACCCCCCACAAGAACACCCAGCACAGATAGCAGCATTATACCATGAGATTCCAGCACCATCCATGATCCAGTGACCTCGTTCCACACCCAAGGATTTTTGAACCATCCTACTGAAGCACTGTCAGTACAGATGTTACAAGTGGCCACCCATAGACCCATCCCAGTATATTCGTTACTAGAGACGATAGACTCTGAGCCTGTACCTGGTGATACTATACAAAATAGATGATCACCCTCCTTGACGCTCAGAGTTGCTCTAGTTGGAAAGAAGACAGGCCAAGAAATCAGTGCACACACCTTACTCAATAGCAGCGTGGAAGGAATCATCATAGACCAAGACTTTGCCACAAGAAACAAATTAACCCTCAGAACCCTAGTCAACCCACTACCAGTTAAGAATGTGGATGGAACCCTAAACAAGCAAGGATCAGTCAAGTATACAACAATCCAGAAGATCCGGATAAAGACATCCAACGACAACTTCCATGACAAATGGGTGGAACTATATGTCACCATGCTAGAAGACCACGACATCATCCTAGGAACAGATTGGTTCAAAGCACACAACCCAGAAGTAAATTGGGCCTTGCCACAGTTGGCCTTCACATGCTGCCCCCCATCTTGTACCTTGTCCACCAAACCATTCATAATCATGTCCAAGAAACCACAGTCAAGAGCAACCATGATTAACCAAGTCCAAGTCACCGATGAACACCAAGAAGAAGAACCACAGTTTAACCAAGAAGCCATGGAGCCATTCCTAAATTTTCATGAAAATAACAAATGTGACACCATTCACATATGAGCACAGAAATCACCACCAAGACAACACCATGAGCATCCACAAGCCACATCCCAGTACAGTTCTCCAAGTACACTCAAGTTTTTAGTGAAGAAGCATCACAACATTTGCCACAACACCAACCCTGGGACCATGCCATTGAACTCAAACCAGGAGCTAGTATGAAGAACAGCTCCATTTACTGCCTCACACCCAAGGAATCCGAAGCCCTATGGACCTATATCACAGATCACCTGAAAAGGGGATATATTTGCCCTTCCAAGTCACCCATGGCCAGTTTCTTCTTTGTTGACAAGAAAGATGGCAAATTACGCCCTGTTCAAGACTATCGTGCGCTTAACAATATCACAATCAAGAATGCCACTCCACTGCCATTAATCCCAGAACTCATTGATAAACTACGCGGTGCTAGATATTTCACCAAGTTGGATATTTGTT
The DNA here is from genome assembly GCA_021524915.1 of Lactarius akahatsu. Lineage (NCBI taxonomy): Eukaryota > Fungi > Basidiomycota > Agaricomycetes > Russulales > Russulaceae > Lactarius > Lactarius akahatsu. Next base: position 805,193 of record JAKELL010000003.1, read on the forward strand.
GGGGATACAACAATATCCAAGTCAAAGAAGGCGATGAATACAAAGCAGCTTTCAAGACACCCCTTGGACTCTACGAACCCACAGTCATGACATTCGGTCTCTGCAATGCCCCTGCCATGTTCCAAACATTCATGAATACTATCTTTGAAGACCTGATAGACAAAGGACATGTTGTCATCTATCTCAACAATATCTTGATATTCACAGAAGACCTCACCATGCTAACAAGGCTCACTCACAAAGTCCTATCCTGATTGGCCAAATACAACCTATATTTGAAACCGGAAAAATGTTCCTTTGCCCAAACATCCATTGAGTACCTTGGAATCATTATTTCCAAAGGCCAAGTAGCCATGGACCCAGCCAAGGTGGCCGGTATCAAAGACTGGCCCACGCCCAAAACAGTCAAGCAGTGTCACGATCCCCCGATCGTGCCATTGGAAAAGTCTTGGAAAGTTCTCTGCTTCTCATGTTTCGGAGTTTCCCACTGATCACGTGACTCGTACGACTGATGGTGCCATTATGGTGACCACTGACTGCACATTCCAAGAAAAATCCTAGAAAATACAGAAAAATAACAGAGCTCTAACTGTATAAAAGGCCTGTAGGATAGCCTGTAGATTCTTTGTTCTAGTATTGTGATCTGTTCTCAATCCTCTAGTTCCATTCGCTTGCCATTGTGCAAGGTCTTATCACTGAATTTGCTCGTCATTGTATGAGGTCTTACATAATCGTTTTCCGACGCGACAACCCGGAATTGTGCCTGGGCTCTGTGATGCACCCCGACTATGACCATCTCACCATTGCGTGAGCTCTGATTGTAACAAGCAGGTTCAAGCATTTTTGGGATTTTGCAACTTCTACTGATGATTTGTCATGATCCAATAATTGTGCCATTGATTATCTCAGATAATCAGCTTCCTGAAAGAAATCTCTGGTTTGCTTCTGGTATTTCTGATCCTTCTATTCTGTCTGTTTCTCCAGAATTCTTGTTTCTGCTTCTGCATTTCCAGTTCTGCTTCTCATTCCATTAGAATAGTCCTTGCTGTGCTCTCAAGGAAAAGCATAGAAAAACACAAGAAAAATGAATATCCTGTACTTGTATTTAAGGAGCCTGTAGTCTGCTTGTATTTGTTGTTCTAGTCTTGTCTCTTGTCTTGCAATCCTAGTTCCATTCTCTTGTCCTTTGCTGAAGGACTTGCAGTCTTACATTCAGTGCTCTGCCTGGCTATATAGGCAGTACTATCCTTGGTAGCTCAAGGCAGTTGGATCAACATTCTGGTACTGTAACGTCTACCATGGACATTTGCCTGACTTAGGCTTCGCTTCGGGTGGCGATCCTTTGGAGGAAGAAGTTCTGGTTAACAGTGACTCGAGGATAGAATGCAGGGTGAGGGAGAATACGCCCGTCTAGTCCGAAGTACGTGTGAAGGTTGTCGAGTTGAGGTATACCTGGTGGGACTTCCGTGATGTAGCAAGCTTGCTCCCAGGTGTCGTGATCAAGGACAAAGAAGGTGGTATAGGGCTTGGCTACACGTTTGTTGCGGTAGAGGTGGATTTGATAGGCTGCCATGCCTTTGGGATATTCCACTGCCCACAAAGGGGATCTTGGGATAAGTCACGGGGATCCCTGGTCTAAGGGGATATGCCAGACGACTCACTTAAGAGGGAGGACCTCTTAGCTGATGATGAGTAGAAGATGATGGTATTGGAAGAAGACCAAGATGTGGTTCTTGGTCTTCACACTACTCTACTTATACAAGTATGCGCGGGCTTTAAAGCGCCGCTTCAACTGTTACTAGCCAATAGTGTAAGTATCACAAACCCTAATACAGCTATCCTAGTATGAGTCACTATACCATAATCTGATTGGCTATCATACACAATCACATGCCGGAGCTTACCTGGCTGACTGATCCACAAGTCCATGACATATTACTGCTGATGTGGGAGTCATAGCCAACACATCAGTGTCCACTTCCCAGCCCAAGGCACCGATCAGTCCAAAACGTAACAGGTACACTTGGTAAGCATAACCAGCAGATGCCTTACGACTAAGTGGTATTGACACCAAGGTTGAGAGCCCACCTCTAGGATCGTAACACGATTCATCAAAGACTTCTCCACCATTGCACAACCATTGTTTGATATCACCAAGAAAGATAGACTCTTTGCTTGGACCCCAGCAGCAAACATGTCCTTTAGGTCACTCATCATGGTGTTCACATCTACTCCTGTCTTTGCCCTCCTGGATCACAACAAGCCTTTCTGGTTAATCATGGATGCTAGTGATTTCACCACCAGAGATATCTTGGAACAGCCAGATGATCTTAATCACTGGCATCCCATCGTGTACCACTCCAAATCCTTGCAACCAGCAGAACAAAATTACAAAATCCATGATAAAGAACTCCTTGCCATTATCTGCACCCTTGAAATCTTTCAACATTGCCTTGAGGGGCATGCTGACACCATGGAAATTTGGTCTGACCATGGGAACCTTGTCTATTTTACCATGAAACAGAAGCTCATGCACCACCAAGCCCATTGGGCCCTCTTCCTCTCCCGGTTCAAGTTCACGATCATCCATGTAACGCCACCACTGGCGTTAGTCCGACTTGGACTACGAAAGGGCGTTCACGACTTAGCGAATATTTCTTCGAGGTCACGTGACCTGGTCACAGGATACACAGCGCTTAACGAGGCACGTGATCCAAAGGTACACTAGGGCAGGTCATGCCACTAGGTATTCCGATAATTGATAAGACGACTTGCTCGAGACGAGACAAGCGAAACACGCGTAAAGAGAAGAGAATAGAGTGGTGATTGAAGAAGACCAAGATAGCGTTCTTGGTCTTCCGGAGCCATTATTTATACATTTACGAGGATGCTTTAAAGCTCCTCTTCAATCCGAAACGACGAGTAGCGTAAGTAGCTCAAACCCTACTACCGCTATCCTAGGAATGAGTCATAGTACCGTTTACATGTGATACTACGACTGCTGACTGATGAAGTCCATGACACATTACTACTTACTAACGTGGTCATATCCGTAAGTAAGAGTCCGTTCTCGCGATCGTGACATCACCCCCTTTTCAGCTGCGACGACCACGGCGCCGAGTGGGGCCTACCCCGCCTACCCAGGCTTCCTGCCTCTCCGTGATCCGATCCAACACATTAGCCATCTCCAACCTGAATTTGCACCGGGCGAGTTCTGCTTGCACCCCTCCAAGCGCTTGGGCGAGAGCATGCAACCGCTGTTCCATCCTCTCAGCCTCGTGTCGGTATGCACGGAATCTGGTCAACTCAGCTTTCACCCCTACGTCCTTCAACTCGTTGACTGCGCAGTCTGTCCGGTGCTGGTTGCTGTGCCCTGCAACTAAGGGGTACAAGTCCTCGGGGGCGTAGTGGGGTTTGCCGGCTTCGCGGACCTGGGGTTCAGCGTAGAGGGGGCGACTGTACACCTTGTCGCTGTCGTCCACCAGGCTGAGGACGAGGGGGTCCGGCCCCATGACGACTTGGATGTAAGTGGCCTGGCGGGTTACGCCCTGGCCGTCGGTGATGGGATAATGAACGAAGTCATCTCCCCGATTGTGCTTGTAGCCGTGTGGGGCCGTGCGTGAGTTTCCTCCGAGGTAGCGGAGGTGAACGGCGGGCAGGGGTGCAGCCTCCGTGTCAACGGTGACCCCGGCGCGGTATAGTGGGCGGCCCATGGTGTTGCACGCGTACGGGGTTTCGTGTGGGTCATCAGTATCGGTTGCGGTGATGAGGTACGGTTGCTCAGCTGGGTACCACTCCCTCAGTGCTCCCTCTACCGCTTCGTAAACTGCCCTTTCAGCATCTCGGTATGCTGCCGGCGTCGGATGAGAAGGCACGCTCGTCGTGCTGCGGCCGTGGCTAGCTGCTGCTGTCGCCATTGGTCCGCGGGTGGCCTCCACGGCCGATTCTTCATCCACTCCTGCCATCGTAGCGTGGCCCGTGTCTTCTTCTTCTTGCCTTCGGACCGGGGCGGGGAGAGGTCGAGGTGAGGAACTCTCACCGTCTCCGAGAGCTGCACGAAGCCGAGCAATCTCAGCTTTGGTGTAGGGGGCAGTCGAGAGCCATTCCCCGACTCCATTGGTGAGCCAGTACGTGGCGGGTTGGTCGGGGTCTTCCACATCGATAATTGACTGGGCGTGGTCGAGGGCGTGGCGGAGTTCTTCGTAGGTGAGGCTGTCGACGAGCCTGGCAGTGAGAGGGGTGGTAGAGGCGGAAGTGGGAAGAGACATTTCAAGTGTAGTGTGGGATCCAGTGTGGTGAGATGGGGAATAAGTCGTGGTTTGCCCTCGTCTTATATGTATGCGTCTGGGGTTCGAATCCCGCTTATACTCCGCTAGGGCTTCGTCAGCGAACACGTCATTTTCGTTGACCCACTGGTTCTCCGAGTCTGGGTATCCCTTCCATTTCACGAGGTATTGCAGTTTCTTGCTTCGGCCAAATCTTCTGGAGTCTAGAATGCACTCCACTTCATATTCCTCTTCTCCATTCACTAGATCCGGCGGTGGGCGCTGGAAGTTTTCCCCATGCATGGGCGTCTCGCGATAAGGCGTGAGTAAGTCAATGTGGAACACGGGATGGATGCTCCACTGCGTGGGGAGTTCCAATTGATAGTTGACTGGCGATAAGATGCGTGTGATTTTGAATGGTCCATGCCGTCGCGCCGCTAGTTTGGCAGTCGGCTGGTTGGTCCGGAGATGTCGTCCCTCCAGCCACACTTGATCTCCAATTTGATATCTGGGCGTGTTCTGGTGTTTGACCCACAGTGCTTGTGCCTTTTTGATGAGATTCTGGGCCTCTCTCCGTGCTTCCCGGAACTGTTGGAGTCGCGTGAGCACCTGTGGGATAGGCGACGGCTTATCGATCCAATCAGCGCGCAGGTCGTATCCCATCATGAGTGAGAATGGGGACTTCCTTGTTGCCTCGTGTGGCCAGTTGTTATGCGCGAATTCCGCCATTGGCAGGAATTGCGCCCAATTATCTTGACGCTCGTTGGTCCAGAACCGCAGATACTGTTCCAGCCACTGATTGGTGCGCTCTGATTGTCCGTCCGTTCGTGGGTGGTAGGCCGTGGAGATATTCTGGTAAATGCCGAGGATCCGGCATAGTTCCCGCGTGAATTTTGACGCGAATCTCGGGTCGCGGTCACTGATGATTTTTGCCGGTAATCCGAACCTTCGAAAGATGTGGGTGACGTACAGTGCAGCCGTTTCCTCCGTGGATATCTCCTCGTTACAGGGGATGAATACTGATGCTTTGGTGCAGTCGTGGTGTTACGTTCCTTCCGGACGTACGACCCGACTTGGGTTTATTTGTCGGTTTGCTGAGCCTTATACGCGGTGAAGGTCTTCAGGATCCCGTAGGCAACGGCTAGGGCGATCCGCAAGGCGTGTCCCACAAGGGAAAAGGCGACGATGTAGTGATAAAGAGGAGAAATCGTGAAAGACGAAGTCGGTCCGCGACACGACTTGTAGCGAAGGGGCGAGAGGATCGACGGTGGAGGGACGGATCTCCGAGGTCACACCGAGGTTCAGAGAGGAATCAGGTATATCACAACCCACGAGAGGAAGGTATTTACACAAGATATCAAAGCTACCGTTCTAAGACGCGTAGCCGACTCTACTTATACTACTCCAGAGGAGCTTTCAAGCTCAGTCTGAAGTACCGAATCCTAATACACAGCCGCGAACCCTAATACGAGTAGCCAATGGCAATAAGGCGCATGGCACGAGTCAGAGATAAGGGTCGCGTGTCCGGAACACTAGTCAAAGATAAGGGCCTAGAGGCGCCCCACATGTAAGTCCACAGGAATGTGATATCGTACCGGTCTAGATCCGTATAATCACAAGCCAAACTCCACATCTAGTCCGGGCACAAGCTCATCCGGACTCTTCTGGACGATTCTAAGGCAGGCCACGTGCCAGGGTCACGTGACGGCCATCCTTCAGGACCTATTCCCAAGGCTCCTGGTAGCGGTTCTCGAGCGGGGAAGGGGAACGATCGCTCACCGCGCGTCTCGAATATACGTAGTCTTCCAGCTGCGCTACTGCAGCTTCGATTCTTGCGTCGTCGTAAGGGTGTGCCTCTCGTTGCCAGTCCCACCAAGGGTCTGTAGGCGTACACGCGGACTCCACAACGGGGATGTCGGCGGTCGGAGATACATCACGTGGCGAGTCACGTGCCGGCAAGGGTGGAATCGTTACACGTGGTCGGTTACGGTGAGAATGGAATCGTATCCCTGTGATTCCAGTAATTTAGTGATGAAATCGAGGGCAATGACTTCAAATGGCTTAGTGTCGGGCGTCGGCGTGATAGGTACTAGCGGGGCTTTCGTGGGGCGGTTGTTAACCTTGTGTCGTTGGCATTCTGCGCATCCTTGGACGTATTCGGTGACGTGCTTCAGCATGTTTGGCCACCAGTGGTCGCGCTCGATGATCCTTGCAGTTCGCTTAATTCCCGGGTGGCCGTAAACGGGGGGGTCGTGGTGGTTGGCAATGACAGTGCGGATTTCCGTTAGTCCTCCGGTGACTACTCGCGCGCCTTGATGGTACCAGATTCCGTCGACCTTCTTGAGTTTGTGCGGGTCGACCCAGGGGCGTAGAACGTCTTCATCTTGTTCGTAGACTTCTGGCGTTTGCGTGGTGACATTGCGTACGAATACTTTTTCTGGTAAGACGACGACTCCTTCGTTGTCTCTTTCTCCTCGGTTGTAATCGGGTCTTCGCGATAGGGCGTCTGCGCGACCGTTGTTGGTCCCCTTGATATGGTGGATCTCGAAATCGTATTCCATAAGTTCCAAGACTTCTCGAGCTATGCGACAACTTATCTTCTGCGGTGTTTTCCAGTGTGTGAGATTGAGGTGGTCCGAGAAGATTTTGATCTTATGCGGTGAGCCTGCCAGGAATGGTCTCCAGTGCCTTAGTGCTTTGACGATCGCCAGGAGTTCCAAGTCGTAGATGTCGTAGTTGCGTTCCGCTTCGTTCAAGGTGGCCGAAAAGTATCCGAGGGGGTGTCTTTTCCCGTCTTGTTTCTTTTGCAGGAGTACTGCCCCTACTGCGTATCCCGATGCGTCTACTTCGAGTTCGAATTGGTCTGTAAGCGTGGGGTGTGCGAGTACTGGTTCGCGGGTGACTAGGCATTTGAGGGTTTGAAACGCTGTTTCTTCATCTTTGCCCCATGTCCATTCTGCATCCTTGCGTGTAAGTTTGTTGAGGGCTCGTGCGTACGTGGCGAAACCGCAAATGAAGAGGTGGTAAAAATTGCAGAAGCCCAAAAAGGAGCATACGTCACGTACCTTCGTGGGTGTGGGCCAGTCGCGTATGCCAGCAATTTTTACGGGGTCCATGCGAGTCACCCCCTTTTCAAGAATTACCCCCAGGTAATCCATTCGCGGTTGGTGGAAAGTACATTTGGACAGTTTGAAATAGAGGTCGTGATCTAGTGCAACTTGGAGTACAGCACAGACGGCGTCGATGTGTGCTTGAAGGCCCACGTGTCCCAGTGTTGCGATGCCAATGTCGTCCATGTAGACACGGATGATGGTGCCCATTGCCGCGAAGACTCGGATCGTGTCACCCAGGATATCGTTCATCATGTTTTGGAACGTGGCCAGTGAGTTCGTGAGTCCAAAGTACATAACTAACGGTTCGAATAATCCATATTTTGTCTTGAAGGCTGCCTTGTATTCGTCACCCTCTTTGATGCGTATGTTGTTGTACCCCCATCGGATGTCGAGTTTGGTGAATATGTGTCCGTTTCCGAGGTTGTTGATGAGTTCCGACATGAGTGGTAGAGGGTACTGGTTGCGCACCGTGCATGCATTGATTCGTCGATAGTCTTGCACTGGCCTCAGCTTCCCGTCTTTCTTCTTGATGAAGAAGAATGATGAGGCGTAGGGTGATTTGGAAGGTCGGATGTAGCCCAGTTTGAGTTGTTCGTCTAGCCATTCGCGTAATTGTCCGTCTTCATCTTGCGACATTGGGTATACTTTACAGTCAATGCTAGGGGGTGTACCGGGTTTGAAATCGATCACGTAATCCCATGGTCGCGAGGGAGGGAATTGGTGGGATGCCTCCTCGCTGAAGATTTTCGCGAACCGTTGGTATGGTTCGGGGAGTTCTGCGACAACTGTGTTTTGGTTAGCGGCTATGGCGAGTTCAGTGGCTGTGGTGCGTATCTGGCACTCTTCCTCAAGCTCTCGGACTACATTTTCCGCTTCTTCTTGGGTGATGGCGCCGGCGATGGTGGTCTGTGGTTCTGCGGGGTTGATTGATCGAAGTACCACCGGGAGTGCTCCTTCATGGATAGTCGCGTGTGCCCAACTAATGGTGGGTTCGTAGGTGGCCAACCAGGGGTATCCGAGGACGAGGTCTTCGTTTCCTATATCGGTGACTAGGAATCTCATGACCTTGGAGACATTGTTGGTTTGAACGTCTAGATCTATAAAGTGTGTGATAGACCCAGCTTTATTTTCCATGTTGTCGATGTTCCAGATTTTCTTTGGCTTCTCGAGGGCTTGCAGCCCGAGGCCCATGCGTTTAGCGAACGGGGGTCTTATGAAATTGTCGGTGGCTCCTGAGTCCACAAGCCCCTTAATGTTGGCCATGGAGTAACTTGTGCGAATCGAGACTGGAATTCGAAGAGAATGATAGCGAGTCATGATTACAGAGTTACAATTGACTGCCCTCACCCAGGCCGATGGGTTCAGGCGTCCTGAAAACCCTCTTGGGTCCAGAGATCCTTGAATACGAGGTCTTTAACCTCGTCACTAGCTCCTCTAAGCGTCTCCATCCACCCCTTGGCTTGTTCTTCAGGCGTGGCCTCCGCGCGGCGTGCTGTTACCGGCTCTTGGTCGTAGTAACTGGTTTCCGTGCCACGGTGTAACGCCACCACTGGCGTTAGTCCGACTTGGACGCGAAAGGGCGTTCACGACTTAGCGAAAATATCTTCTTCGAGGTCACGTGACCTAATCACGGGACACACGGCGCTTACGGGCACGTGATCCTGACGTACACTAGGGCAAGTCGCGCCACTAGGTATTCCGACGATCGATAAGACGACTTGCTCGAAGCGAGACAAGCGAATCACACGTGAAAGAGATGAGGAGAAAGTGGTGATTGAAGAAGACCAAGATGGCGTATCTTGGTCTTATCGAACCACTATTTATACATATATGAGGCCGCTTTAAAGCTCCCCTTCAACCTGCTCGACGAATAGCTAAAGTAGCTCGAACCCTACTGTAACTATCACATGTTAAGTACATGCCACATCGGCATGTGATTGTACTACTCCGCTGACTGATGCTATTGTCCATGACACATTCCTGCTTACTACGAGGTCATCACCGTAAGTAAGAGTCCGTTCCTTGCGTACCGTAACACCACCCCCTTTTCAGCCGCGACGTCCACGGCGCCGAGAAGGTCCGATGCCTCCGATCCACCCCTCCTGTACCTCTTCGACTCGATTGTGAATGTCCGCCATCTCCAGCCGAAACTTGGAGCGCGCGAGGTCTCCCTGGATCCCCCCGAGTGCAAGCGAGAGCGCTTGGAGGCGATGTTCGACCCTTTCAGCCTCCGACTTAAGCGCGCGGAATCTGTGCAACTCAGCTTTTAATCCCACGTCCTTCAAGTCGTTGACCGCCGTGTCGAGGCGATGTTGATGGGCGTGTCCGGCTTGAAGAGCTCGCACCTCCAACTCCCCGTACAAGGGCTTCCCCCGCTCGCGTACTTGGGGCTCCGCATAAAGCGGCTTTGAGTAGGTCTTGTCGCTGTCGGCAGCGAGGGCGAGGACGAGCGGGTCGGCGGTCATAATGACCTGGACGTAGGCCGCCTGTGTGGTGACTCCTTGCGGGTCGGTGATGGGGAAGTTGACGAATTTGTCCCCCCGGTTGTGAACGTAGCCGTAAGGGGCGAATCGATTGTTGGAAAGCCGGCGGTTAAGCACGGCTGTGTGATGTGATGTAGGGGGGACGTCTACTCGTAGCGACCCTCGATAGATGGGGCGGCCCACGGTGTCGAGTGTGTAGGGCGTTTCCCGCGGGTCGTCAGAGTCGGTGGTGTGAATGATAAATGGGTGCTCAGCTGGATACCACTCCTTCAACTCGCGCTCGGGTTGCTCTTGGATTTGGCGCGCATCATCTCGTCGAAGAGTCTCCTCCTCTCGAGGATCCTCGTTCTCCTTGTCGCTGCCATCGCGAGCTGCTCCATCCTCCACCTCTCCGCGGTGAACTTCCACTCCTCCCATCGCCTCGTGTTCGGGTTCTTGGCCATCGACGACCCAGTGCTCGACTCGAACCGGGAGAGGTCCCGGTGAGGAATTCGCACTGTCTCGGAGAGCTGCACGAAGCCTATCAACTTCGGCCTGCGTGTAGGGTGCGATGTTGAGGTGCTGGCCGTCGGCGTCGAGGAGCCAATAGGTGGTGGGAGCGTTGGGGTTGTCGAGGTCCTCGATGGGTGCAAGGTTGTTGACGGCGGCGGTAAGTTCGGCGTGTGTGAAGGATCCCCCGAGACCGGAGGCAATAGCGGAAGAGGAAGAGAAGGCGGGAGATGACATTGTTCGTTGTGAGTGGGCTCCAGTGTGAGGGAATGGTGGGTACTTAACGTCGTCTGGGCTGTTTATATGTACCCTAGCGAGGATTGAACTCCGTTTGTACTCCGCTACAGCTTCGTCAGCAAAGACGTCATTTTCGTTGATCCACTGGTTCTCCGAATCGGGATACCCCTTCCATTTCACGAGGTATTGCAATTTCTTGCTCCGGCCGAATCTTCTGGAGTCTAGAATGCGCTCCACTTCATACTCCTCTTCGCCATCCACTAGATCCGGTGGTGGGCGCTGGAAGTTTTCCCCATGCATGGGCGTCTCGCGATAAGGCGTGAGTAAATCAATGTGGAATACAGGGTGAATACTCCACTGCGTGGGAAGTTCCAGCTGATAATTGACCGGTGAGAGAACACGTGTGATCTTGAAGGGGCCGTGTCGTCGCGCCGCTAACTTGGCAGTTGGTTGATTGGTCCGAAGGTGCCGTCCTTCTAGCCACACTTGATCTCCGACTTGGTACCTGGGCGTATTCCGGTGTTTGACCCACAATGATTGTGCCTTTTTGATAAGGTCCTGGGCTTCTTTCCGTGCTTCTCGGAATTGTTGGAGCCGCGTGAGCACCTGTGGGATCGGGGAGGGCTTATCGATCCAATCAGCGCGTGGGTCATATCCCATCATGAGCGAGAATGGGGACTTCTTTGTTGCCTCGTGCGGCCAATTGTTATGCGCGAATTCCGCCATGGGTAGGAATCGCGCCCAGTTATCTTGACGTTCGTTAGTCCAGAATCTTAGATACTGTTCTAGCCACTGATTGGTGCGTTCTGATTGTCCGTCTGTTCGTGGGTGATAAGCCGTGGAGATATTCTGATAAATGCCGAGAATTCGGCATAGTTCGCGCGTGAACTTCGACGCAAATCTCGGATCACGATCGCTGATGATCTTCGCCGGTAATCCGAATCTCCGAAAGACGTGAGTGACGTACAGGGCGGCCGTTTCTTCTGCGGATATCTCCTCATTGCAGGGGATGAATACCGATGCCTTAGTGCAGTCATGGTCGGTTATGGTGAGGATCGAGTCGTATCCCTGTGACTCCGGTAGTTTAGTGATGAAGTCGAGGGCAATGACTTCAAACGGCTTAGCATCGGGCGTCGGCGTGATAGGTACTAGCGGGGCTTTCGTGGGTCGGTTATTAACTTTGTGTCGTTGGCATTCTGCGCATCCTTGGACGTATTTGGTAACGTGCTTCAGCATGTTTGGCCACCAGTGGTCACGTTCGATGATTCTTGCCGTTCGCTTGATTCCCGGATGACCGTAAACTGGAGGGTCGTGATGATTGGCGATAACGGTGCGGATTTCCGTCGGTCCTCCGGTGACTACTCGTGCTCCTTGGTGGTACCAGACTCCGTCGATCTTCTTGAGTTTGTATGGGTCTACCCAAGGGCGTAGGGTGTCTTCATCTTGTTCGAGGGTTTCTGGCGACTGCGTAGTAGTGTTGCGTACAAACACCTTTTCCGGTAGGACGACGACTCCCTCGTTGTCCCTCTCTCCCCGGTCGTAATCGGGTCTTCGTGAGAGAGCATCTGCGCGGCCATTGTTGGCTCCCTTGATATGATGGATCTCGAAGTCATATTCCATAAGTTCCAAGACTTCTCGAGCTACGCGGCGACTTATCTTCTGGGGTGTTTTCCAGTGCGTGAGGTTGAGGTGATCCGAGAAGATTTTGACTTTGTGCGGTGAACCTGCTAGGAATGGTCTCCAGTGTCGTAGTGCCTTGACGATTGCCAGGAGTTCCAAGTCGTAAATGTCGTAGTTGCGCTCAGCTTCATTCAGGGTGGCCGAGAAGTATCCGAGCGGGTGTCTCTTTCCGTCTTGCTTCTTCTGCAGGAGTACTGCACCTACTGCGTATCCGGATGCGTCTACTTCGAGTTCGAATTGATCCGTGAGTGTGGGGTGTGCGAGTACTGGTTCGCTGGTGACTAGGCGTTTGAGGGTTTGGAAAGCCGTTTCTTCGTCTTTTCCCCATGTCCATTCCGCATCCTTGCGTGTGAGTTTGTTAAGGGCTCGTGCGTACGTGGCGAAACCGCGAATGAAAAGGCGGTAAAAATTGCAGAAACCCAGGAATGAGCGTACGTCACGTACCTTCGTGGGTGTGGGCCAGTCACGTATGCCTGCGATTTTTACTGGGTCCATGCGAGTTACCCCCTTTTCAAGGATTACCCCCAGGTAATCCATTCGCGGTTGGTGGAAGGTGCATTTAGACGGTTTGAAGTACAGGTCGTGGTCCATTGCAACTTGGAGTACGGCACAAACGGCGTCAATGTGTGCTTGGAGACCTACGTGTTCGAGTGTTGCGATTCCTATGTCGTCCATGTATACTCGGATAATTGTTCCCATTGCTGCGAAGACTCGGATGGTGTCGCCCAGGATGTCGTTCATCATGTTTTGGAATGTTGCCGGTGAGTTTGTGAGTCCGAAATACATAACCAATGGTTCGAATAGTCCATATTTCGTCTTGAAGGCCGCTTTGTGCTCGTCGCCCTCCTTGATGCGTATGTTGTTATACCCCCATCGGACGTCGAGTTTGGTGAATATGTGCCCGTTTCCGAGATCGTTGATGAGTTCTGACATGAGTGGTAAGGGGTATTGGTTGCGCACCGTACAGGCGTTGATCCGTCAGTAGTCTTGCACCGGTCTTAACTTTCCGTCTTTCTTCTTGATGAAGAAGAATGATGATGCGTATGGTGATTTCGAGGGTCGTATATAGCCAAGTTTAAGTTGTTCGTCTAGCCATTCACGTAGTTGCCCGTCTTCGTCTTGCGACATTGGGTAGACTTTGCAGTCGATGCTGGGGGGTGTTCCAGGTTTGAAGTCAATAGCATGGTCCCATGGTCGCGAAGGGGGGAATCGGTGAGAAGCTTCCTCGCTGAAGATCTTTGCAAATCGTTTGTATGGTTCGGGGAGTTCTGCGACGACTGTGTTTTGGTTGGCGGCTATGGCGAGTTCAGTGGCCGTAGTGCGTATTTGGCATTCTTCCTCGAGTTCTCGGACTGCGTCTTCAGCTTCTTCTTGGGTGATTGCGCCGGCTATGGTGGTTTGAGGTTCTGTGGGATTAATCGATCGAAGTACCACCGGGAGTGCTCCTTCGTGGATGGTGGCGTGTGCCCAGCTAATGGTAGGTTCATAGGTAGCCAACCAGGGGTACCCTAGAACGAGGTCTTCGTTTCCTATGTCGGTTACTAAGAACCTCATGACCTTTGAGACTCCGTTGGTTTGAACATCTAAGTCGACGAAATGTGTGATGGACCCAGCTTTGTTTTCCGTATTATCGATGTTCCATATCTTTTTTGGTTTTTCAAGGGCTTGTAGCCCAAGGCCCATGCGTTTAGCGAACGCGGGTCTTATAAAGTTGTCGGTGGCTCCGGAGTCGACGAGCCCTTTAATGTCGGCCATTGAGTAATTTGTACGAATCGATACTGGAATTCGGAGCGAACGGTAGCGAGTCATTATTACAGAATTACAGTTGACTGCCCTCACCCAGGCCGATGGGTTCAGGCGTCCTGAAAACCCTCTTGGGTCCAGAGATCCTTGAATACGAGGTCCTTGACCTCGTCACTTGCTCCCCTTAATGTTTCCATCCATCCCTTGGCTTGCTCTTCGGGCGTGGCTTCCGCGCGGCGTGCCGTTACCGGCTCTTGATCGTAGTAGCCTGTTTCCGTGCTGCGACTTGTGCTGGCGCGTGGCTGGAATTGTTGCCTGGGCTTTCTGGGGCGTGTGCAATCCCGTGAGAAGTGACCCGGGTTGTTACAGTTATAGCATATAACTTCCCTCATATTGCGGCGCTGTCCGCCTTCTCGGTTTTGTCCTGGTCCTCCTCTAGGCGGGAAGGATGGCCGTTGGTTTCCGCGGTTTGGGTCCCCTACTTCCGCGAGTCGTGCGCGGGTGCGATCTGCGGACGTATCCATTGCGTTCGGGTCGTATCGTGGCGGTGGGAACCTGGGCGGAGCCCATTGCGGGGTGTACCCCCGGTTCTGCTGGGGTCGCGGCGGCAGGTTGCTACGTGGTGTGGTGGTGAGTCCAAGGCGAGTGCGAAGGTGAATGTATTGTTTTTGCCGACGGAGGGCGGCTTCTTTCCACTCGTTGAATGTTTGCGGATCGTCTAGCTCGTAGATTTTGGTGAATAGAGCTCTCGGTAGGCCCGCCGTGAATCGGTCCAGTGTTTGGCGGTCGTTGAGGCGGTAGTCAGCTTTCCGCACTAGCTGCTCGAAGTTGGTGACGTACGAGTCAATATCGTCACCGATCATCTTGAATCCTTTGGCCAGTGTGGCCTGCGCTTGCTCCTGCTCGAGTACGTTCAAGAACCGGTCGGAGAATCTGGCCGTCAGGGTGTCCCATAAGAATGGGTCGTACCGACTGCGTCCTTGGTGTAGCTCGTTGTTGAGCCACTGGAGGAATCCGAGGGTCCAGTTCGACACTCTTGGTCCCTTGATGAAGCCCAGAAACAAGAGGCATCGCCGGTAGACGTTGGTCATGATCGGCGCTTCTGAATTTTGTCCCCAGTATATGTGCCATTGTGTGAGGAACGATTCGTACTCATCTCTGTTTCCGTCGAATATGGTCGGGGTCTCTCCTACCAATTTATCCGACCCGTGTGGTGCCCCCGGCGCTGGTCCTGCTGTTGGTGGGAGCGGAGGTGGTGGTCCTCCGCCGAAGGGGTCTCCGCCGCCTCCTCCTCCGAATTGCGGTTGCCTCCTATCGTGGGGGGGTCTTTCACCTCCGGGTGGCCCTTGGCCGAATGGTCCTCCGGGTCTTCTGGGTTGTGGGGGTCCTCCTGCCCCTGGCGGGGGATCGGGGACGTCTGGTCCTACCGCTCTGAATATGGCTGCGTCGTCTGCGGTCATGCGATGTCCGGTTGTTGGGTTAATGGGTCGTAGGTAGGACTCCGCTTCTTCGGTGATCCTTCTGGCTTCTTCGAGGGCTAATTCTTCTTGTGTGGTGGTTGTAGTGGCCATATCTGCCGGCGGGTGTATTTCGATATGCTCGGGTTCAGCTATGCGTAGGGACTCAGCTGTCTGCCTGATTTCCTCCACTTCGGATTCACTGTCGTTCGTTTCTTCGTCGTCTCCGCTTGTTTCGGAGGGTGCTGGGGTTCTTGGTTCTGATGTACTGGGTTCTTCTTCGGGTTGTCCGTCTATGCGTCCCCACTCTGTTCGTGCGGGTAGGTTTCTCGAATCGATGTCGCAGTTGTAGTTTCGTCCTACGGGGCGTACTGCGTCGTATCGATTGTCTATCGGGTTCCACGTAATCTCAACCCAGCACAGATGATCGAAATTAAACTCAACAGGGCGGTATCGGGTTGGCCCCGATGCGAAGTCTACGAAGTATCCGGTTTCTCCGCGATACTCTCTCCACCGAGCGGCTCCTAGGAACTGTACTGGTACGTTGCGGTCTCCTCGTCGCTCGAGGGAATAAGTCTGGAAGTCTCTCCACTGATCTCGGGTTGTGAACGCCACGGTGAAAGGATCTTGGTCTTAATGTAACGCCACCACTGGCGTTAGTCCGACTTGGACGCGAAAGGGCGTTCACGACTTAGCGAAAATATCTTCTTCGAGGTCACGTGACCTAATCACGGGACACACGGCGCTTACGGGCACGTGATCCTGACGTACACTAGGGCAAGTCGCGCCACTAGGTATTCCGACGATCGATAAGACGACTTGCTCGAAGCGAGACAAGCGAATCACACGTGAAAGAGATGAGGAGAAAGTGGTGATTGAAGAAGACCAAGATGGCGTATCTTGGTCTTATCGAACCACTATTTATACATATATGAGGCCGCTTTAAAGCTCCCCTTCAACCTGCTCGACGAATAGCTAAAGTAGCTTGAACCCTACTGTAACTATCACATGTTAAGTACATGCCACATCGGCATGTGATTGTACTACTCCGCTGACTGATGCTATTGTCCATGACACATTCCTGCTTACTACGAGGTCATCACCGTAAGTAAGAGTCCGTTCCTTGCGTACCGTAACACACGGCTCGTGCTTGCGCGAGGTTGGAATTGCTGTTGCGGCTTTCTGGGGCGCGTGCATTCTCGTGAGAAGTGGCCTGGGTTGTTACAATTGTAACAGATCACTTCCCTCATATCACGGCGTGGTCTGCCTCCTCGATTCTGTCCTGGTCCTCCTCTTGGTGGGAAGGGTGGTCGTTGATTTCCTCAGTTTGGATCGCCTACTTCAGCGAGGCGTGCGCGGGTGTGGTCTGCGGAGGTATCCATCGCATTCGGGTCGTAGCACAGAGGTGGGAATCTTGGTTGTGCCCACTGCGGAGCGTATCCTCGGTTTTGTTGTGGCCGCGATGGCGGGTTGCTGCGAGGTGTGGCGGCGAGTCCCAAGCGAGCGTGCAGATGGATGTATTGTTTTTGCCTGCGCAGTGCTGCTTCCTTCCATTCGTTGAAGGTTTGGGGGTCGTCCAGTTCGTATATTTTGGTGAATAGGGCCCTCGGGAGGCCCGCCGTAAATCGATCAAGGGTTTGGCGGTCGTTGAGGCGATAAACAGCTTTCCACGCTAGCTGTTTGAAGTTGGTGACGTACAAATCAATGTCGTCCCCAACCATTTTGAAACCTCTGGCCAGCGTGGCCTGTGCCTGTTCTTGCTCGAGTATGTTCGAGAATCGGTCCGAAAATCCTGCCGTCAAGGTATCCCACAGGAAGGGATCGTATCGGTTGCGTCCTTGATGTAGTTTGGTGTTAAGCCATTGGAGGAATCCGAGCGTCCAATTGGACACTCGCGGGCCTTTGATGAAGCCTAAGAAGAGTAGGCATTGCCGATAGACATTGGTCATGATCGGCGCTTCTGAGTTTTGTCCCCAGTAAATGTGCCACTGCGTGAGGAACGACTCGTACTCATCTCGATTTCCGTCGAATATACTAGGGGGTTCTCCCACTAGCTTGTCTGTTCCATGTGGTGCGCCTGGTGCTGGTCCTACTGCTGGAGGGGGTGGTCCTCCTCCGAATGGGTCTCCTCCTCCTCCTCCTCCGAATTGGGGTTGTTGTCCCCCGAATGGTGGTCTTCCGCCTCCTGGCGGTCCTTGGCCGAAGCTTCCTCCGGGTCTTCTTGGTTGTGCGGGTCCACCTGCTCCTGGTGGGGGGTCAGGGACGTCTGGTCCTACTGCCCTGAAAATTGCCGCATCATCTGCGGTCATGCGGTGTCCGGTTGTGGGATTGATGGGGCATAGGTGAGCTTCAGCTTCTTCGGCAATTCTTTGTGCTTCTTCGATTTCCAGGTTTTCATGGGTGATCGTGGTTGTGGCCATCTCTACAGGGGGGTGTACTTGGATGTCCTCTGGTTCGTTTATGCATAGGGACTCAGCTGTTTGTATGATGTCTCCGACTTCTGACTCCTCTTCGTCGTCGGTTTCTTCGTCGTCCCCGCTGGTTTCGGATGGTGCGGGGGTTCTTGGTTCGGATGTGCTTGGTTCTTCTTCAGGTTGTCCGTCGATACGTCCCCACTCTGTTCGCGTAGGTAGGTTCCTTGAGTCGATGTTGCAGTTGTAATTTCTTCCTGCGGGGCGTACTGCGTCGTAACGGTTGTCTATGGGGTTCCACGTAATCTCAACCCAGCACAAGTGGTTGAAATTGAACTCAACGGGGCGATATTGGGTTGGCCCCGACGCGAAGTCTACGAAGTATCCGGTCTCTCCGCGATACTCTCTCCACCGAGCGGCTCCTAGAAATTGTGTTGGGACGTTGCGATCCCCTCTATGATCAAGGGAGTATGTCTGAAAGTTTCTCCACTGGTCTCTTGTTGTGAATGCCACAATGAGTATATCTTGGTCTTAATGTAACGCCACCACTGGCGTTAGTCCAACTTGGACTACGAAAGGGCGTTCACGACTTAGCGAATATTTCTTCGAGGTCACGTGACCTGGTCACGGGATACACGGCACTTAACGAGGCACGTGATCCAAAGGTACACTAGGGCAGGTCGTGCCACTAGGTATTCCGATAATTGATAAGACGACTTGCTCGAGACGAGACAAGCGAAACACGCGTAAAGAGAAGAGAATAGAGTGGTGATTGAAGAAGACCAAGATAGCGTTCTTGGTCTTCCGGAGCCATTATTTATACATTTACGAGGATGCTTTAAAGCTCCTCTTCAATCCGAAACGACGAGTAGCGTAAGTAGCTCAAACCCTACTACCGCTATCCTAGGAATGAGTCATAGTACCGTTTACATGTGATACTACGACTGCTGACTGATGAAGTCCATGACACATTACTACTTACTAACGTGGTCATATCCGTAAGTAAGAGTCCGTTCTCGCGATCGTGACAATCCACAAGCCTGGAACTCAGAATAAATCCAATGCCCTGTCCAGGTGTCCAGACCTTAAAAAGGGGATAGTGCATGAAAATGAAGAACGTGCACTCTTGGATAACAAATGTTTCACAATTCATGCAGCACAACCCATGACAATCATGGTAGAAGGAAACACCACACTATGACAACGAATCAAGAGCACTCAAGAATATGACAATGAAGTCACCCTTGCCTTAGAAACCCTTCTAAAGAATGGCCCACATTCCCTTACAAAGGGACTAGAAGATTGGAATTTAGAAGATGGAATTATCCTGTATAAGGGACAAGTATACATCCCAAAGAACGAAGATCTCCATAGAGAGATAGTCAAGCAACACCATGATCACCTTGCCACAGGACACCCAGGAAGATGGAAAACCTACAAACTAGTATCACGAGAATTCTGGTGGCCAGGAATGTCCACCTTTGTCAAGAACTACATAGACAGATGTGCTACATGCCAAGCAACCAAGGTTAAACCAAGAAACCAAGTACCCCTGCAACCAAACCAAATACCCACAGACATATGGGGAATAATCACCATGGATTTCATCACAGATCTCCCCACATCCCAAGGATACAATTCACTATTCGTAGTAGTGGATCACCTCAGTAAAGCAACAATAATTGCCCCATGTAACAAAACTATCACAGCCGAAGTGTTATGATCGCCTGGATCGTCTGGGGTGTGGCGTGGGAACTCGGGATCTGCCAACCATCTCACAGCCTCTGCGCGAGAACCTTGGGGTTGCTGCAGTGACTGTGGCTGATTGGGGAGGGGCTTGATACCCTCGGGTAGCTGTCTTTCAAGCTAGAGACACTCTTGAGCCTTCCAAGAGGAGAAGCTACCTATATAGCCAGGTAGAGCACTGAGTGGTAAGTGGGCTATATTTGAGAACAAGACCAGTACGAGGCATACAGTGTGGGCTACAGGCTTCTTAAATACTAGTACAGGATATTCATGTTTTCTAATATTTTTCTCTGGAGTGCAGTAAACTGAATCCAAACAATAGCAAACTGTGAGCTGGCAGAACTTTCCAAGCAGAAGCCAAAACAAGAACTTTCCAAGAAGTGATCTGAAACATGAGACGGAAGCAAGAAGGAGACATAGAACTTTCTGATGGCACAATCGATGGATCATGACATGAAGAAACATCCAAGTTATACCTAGGGCAAATCTGGAGACGAACTGGCCTACCCAACAAATTATATTGGACAGAGGCCCACAATTCACATCAAAGGTCAACCAAGAAGTCTGGAACAAACTTGGAGTCAAGTCAACAATGTCCACAGCATTTCATCCACAAACAGATGGAGAAACAGAACAAGTTAACCAAGAACTAGAACAATACCTTTGTGTCTTTTGCAACTTTCAAGTCAATAACTGGGTAGAACTAATACCCTTCATGGAATTTGTGCACAATGCAAGACAACACAGCACTACAGGAAAATCACCCTTCGAAATCTGGTACAGTTACAAACCAGAATTCATCCCACCAGTAAACTTCACATCCAAGATCCCCACAGTAGAAGATTGTCTTTGTTCCCTAGAGCAGATTCACACCAAAGTATCCACAGCACTAAAAGTCGCTGCTGAAGTCATGA
Source organism: Lactarius akahatsu (assembly GCA_021524915.1). Lineage (NCBI taxonomy): Eukaryota > Fungi > Basidiomycota > Agaricomycetes > Russulales > Russulaceae > Lactarius > Lactarius akahatsu. The sequence continues at coordinate 825,731 of JAKELL010000003.1, forward strand.
AAAACACCCATGTATCCACACCAACCTATACACCTGAACCCAGAGACCAAGTATGGCTAGAAGGAATGAACATCCACACCACACATCCAAAAGCCAAACTAGCTCCAAGAAGACACAGACCATTCAAAGTCCTATCTGCATGGGGAGTTAATTGCAAACTCCAACTACCACAATCCTGGCAAATCCACCCTGTATTCCACATATCCCTTGTCTCCCCCTATAAAGAAACCACAGCCCATGGACCCAACTTCACCAGACCACCCCCAGAAATAGTTCAAGGAGAAGACAAACACTATGAAGTAGAAACCGTCCTCCAATCCAGACTCTCTCCAAATAAGAGAGGTGTACAATATCTGGTGAAGTGGAAGGGTTACCCAAGCTCTGAGAATTCTTGGCTCCCAGCATCTGGAATGAAACACGCCAAGACCCTTGTCCAAAAGTTCCACCAGCAAAACCCATGAGCACCCAAGCCAAGTAACCTCTAGGTTGTTAATCAGCATAACAACCTGTAAAGAGGGGATACTGTCATGAACCTAAGAACTTGGGTTGTGACTCGCGCATCTAAGACCAGTCTGCACTGGCCTGGTCTTAGGTAATTAACATCCTAAAGGGGAAGTCCGAAGTCGGAGTTCCAAATTCGTACTCCGACGGTCATGTGATCAGTCACGTGATCACTCTATGTTTATCAAGTCACCTGACAATTGGGAATCGTACCACTCTTTGGATTAATCCTATTGGACTGTGGAGCAGTCACACCACTATGGTGCAATCTTGCACAATTGACTGTGGCGCAGTCATACAATACTTACTATTATTCTGATTGGCTGATATATTTAGAACCCTTCCAGAACCTTCCATTGTGCAGCACCTATGGGAAGCAGTAGGCCTCCCCTAAAGTACACACAGACCATGTACCCAGGTATATAAGCTAGAGCAATAGAACGGACACATCTGCAAAACTGGTACCTGTCAAAGCTGTCAAGGACCGGTCTGGACTGGTCCTTGACAGCTTTTGACACCCCCAACTTTTACAGATGCAGTCCCTCAGACTGTCCACTTGTGTTTCCCCCACTTGGATACTACCCCTTGTTTGTTAACAAGTTCAGGGCCAGATGCTCATCATTGAGCCTTTTGCCTCTCTCATAGTAATCCTTGTGCTCAACATTTATCAAGTCTTCCTCTGCCATCCCCTTGTCATCTTCATTGTCCCTTGTGTGCCTCATCAGAGAATTACCTTGTGTATTGCATGACTACTCTGAGTGAGTAGTTCATCACAATCGCAGCATTGCCCATTTCCTTGATTCTGTCCTGGTTCCCCCCTTGGTGGGAAGGGTGGTCACTGGTAACTTCCCCGATTTGGGTCTCCCACCTCTGCAAGGTGTGCCCAAGTGCAATCTGCAGATGTGTCCATCACATTTGGATCATAGTGCGGTGGTGGGAATCGAGGTGGTGCCCACTGTGGGGCGTAGCCATGGTTTTGCTAGGGTTGTGGTGGTGGGGTGTTGCAGGGTGTGGTGTTAAGTTCTAGATAGGTGCATAGGTGAATGTACTGCTTTTGTCTTCATAGAGCAGCTTCCTTCCATTCATTGAAAGTTTGAGGGTCGTCCAACTTGTATACTTTGGTAAACAGGGCTTTTGGGAGGCCTGCTGTGAACCAGTCCAGTGTTTGGCAGTTGTTGAGGCAATAATCAGCCTTCCATGCCAGTTGCTCAAAGTTGGTAACATATGAGCCAATGTCATCTCCAATCATTTTGAATCCCTTGGCCAGTGTGGCTTGCACTTGTTCTTGCTTGAGGATGTTTGAGAATTGGTCCAAGAATCCCACCAACAAGGTATCCCATAGAAATGGGTTGTTACAATTTCTCCCCGTGTACAACTACTATCAGGATTGCGTCTCTTCTCCTTATCTCGTCCTTCACATTCACTGTACTTTTACATTATGATCCAGTATGTCGCGCTTCTTGGCTTCTATCTCGCGCCTTGCGCCCTGGTGATAGGATGGCCAGTTTTACGCTCCGTTCGACCCGCTGACCATTTCTGAGGCACACGTCGTCCCACGGGATTCCCTTGTTCTCCTTTTGACCTATCCCCTTGTTCATGCTTTCGTACTCTTAACTCATAGTCGTGCCATATGTTTGGCTGCTACAAACAGCCTGTACTAGTATATAAGTCGCATGCTACCTAGCTTGTACAGTAGACTTGACTTCTTGTGTAATACCACAAACGTCTTTGCCTCATGACCCCTGTTTGACTCACCTTTGCGCTTGAGTCCCCTGTTTCGCTCGCCTTTACGCTTGAGCCTGAACTTCCACTATTATCCTTGTGTCCCTGGGAGACCAAGTGATACTTGTTCACCACCGTACTGAACCTTAATCGGTTCGCTCTCTCCGATCCCATTGACTTGCTGAAGTACACGTCGTACTTAACGCCCCTGTGGTGGCATTACATTAAGTCAAGTCTCTCACAGTGGCGACATCCAGTCGTAGCCGAACCAAGTTTAGGCCCGAATACTTTGACCGCCTCAGTTCCAACGAACTATCAGATAGAGTTAAAGGATCCGCGGTCTGGGCAGAACATAACGGAGTCGAAGGATATTTTATCTTTGACCCCTCGACACGAGCATATCGACAGATCCATTACCTCGAAGACAGGTGCCTCTGGGCATTTATTGAATACTCCCCAACCGAAGGAAGGTGGTATACTATCGGACCAGTACCCCTTACCTTGAACACCGGACCCCTAGGACCTCCTGAACCAGCGGGTATTAACACTGACCCTTCCGACACCCAGTCCCCAAGTGTCTCAGTCCCAACAACCAACCTCCCGTCTACAGCATTTCCGTCGTACACTATGGCCCAGCCAGGACAAGCATCTGCAAGTACCACCCTCACAAGTGGGGGAGGTGTGCCCAGTGGAAGTGGAGCACCGGCCAGAGGAACCCCCGCCAGCAGTGGCAGTGGTGGTGGTGGTGGTGGTGGTGGTGGTGGTGGTGGCGGTGGTGGTGGTGGACCAGCACCAGCCGGGGGACTTGCACCAGCCCCTGGTGGCAATGGCCGCCTAGGAGGGAACCCCCCACCTGAGTTCAACGGGAACCGAGAGAAAAGCAAGGCGTTCTTATGCGCCTTCAAGTTATACTGTGGGATGAACCCAACAGTGGACCTGCTCGCAGTACCAGGACAACGAGCCATGGCCTTCCTATCTTACATTCGAGGACCACTTGTCGACGACTGGGTCAACGAGCAAATGAGGTGGCTTGAAGATCAAATAGCGGCAGGGGTCCTACGAACTCAAAACAACCTCTGGAACGAGGTAGAAACCCGGTTCTTGCAGGCATATACCAACACTGCGGATCAGATGAAAGCCTGTAAGGCCTTGCAAACATTAGTGATGAAAGGAGAAGATATTGACTCTTACATCACACAATTTGACAATCTCGTAACGAAAGCTGGATATGGCCCGGATGAAGCCACAACATTAGAACTATTCCAAGATGAACTCCCAAATCAACTCGTCATCAATGCCATCCGCTTTCAACACCCCATTATGTGGGAAGATTGGAAGAGGGCCACCCGTTTACAACAAGCCAAATACCTGGTATTGAAAGACCGACTCGGCAAGAACCGAACCCTGCGACTAAAGAAGGGAGGACATAATCGCGACCAGTGGGTACAAGCCCTTAACAAGAACCGTGACCCAAATGCGATGGATGTCGGACATGCCCGAGCCTCTGTGGCTCTCACTGACATCGACCGGATCCAACTCCAGAAAGAAGGACGCTGTTTCAGATGTCGCGCCACTGGACACATCTTGCGTAACTGCCCACAAAAAAACGCCCGCATTGCCAACTCCTCTATGACCACCCAACCAACCCCTGTCGCCGCCCCCTCTACCGTATTGGCTCCCACCATCACTACGGTTGCCATACAGTCGAACCACGTGCTTTCGGCAGAAGAACTGTTACGATTTCCCTTACTGTACGACTACGATTGCGCCTTCATTCCTCATTTCATCTTCCAATTTCGCCTTTTGTCTCCACTGTACTTTTACGATATGATCTGACGAGTCGCGCTTCTCGACTTCTATCTCGCACCCTGCGCCTCGGCGATAGGATGGCCAGTTTTACGCTTTGTTTGAACCACTGACCATTTCTGAGGCACGCGTCGTCCCGCGGGATCCCCTTGTTCCTCTTCTAGCATATCCCTTTGTTCCTATTCTCGTACCCTTGACTCACGATTGCGCCATATGTTTGTCCCTGACAAACATCCTGTACTAGTATATAAGTCTCACGCTACCTAGCTTGTACGGTAGACTTGACTTCTTGTGTAATACCACAATCGTCTTTGCCTCACGATCCCCGTTTGACTCGCCCTTGCGCTTGAGTCCCCTGTTTCGCTCGTCTTTGCACTTGAGCCTGAGCTTCCGCTATTGCCCTTGTGTCCCTGGGAGACCAAGTGGTACTTGTTCACCACCGAACTGAACCTTGACCGGTTCGCTCTTGCCGATCCCGTTGACTTGCCGAAGTACACGTCGTACTTAACGCCCCTGTGGTGGCGTTACATTAAGTCAAGTCTCTCACAGTGGCGACATCCAGTCGCAGCCGAACCAAGTTTAGGCCCGAGTACATTGACCGCCTTAGCTCCGACGAACTCTCAGATAGAGTTAAAGGATCCGCGGTCTGGGCAGAACACAACGGAGTTGAAGGGTATTTCATCTTTGACCCCTCAACACGAACATATAGACAAATCCACTATCTTGAAGACAGACGCCTTTGGGCATTCATCGACTATTCCTTAACAGAAGGAAGGTGGTATACTATCGGACCAGTACCCCTTACCTTGAACACCGGACCCCTAGGACCTCCCGAACCTACGGGTATTAACGTTGACCCTTCCGACACCCCGTCCCCGAGCGTTTTAATCCCAACAACCAATCTTCCATCCACAGCATTCCCATCAGACACCATGGCCCAGCCAGGACAAGCATCCGCCAGTACTACCCTCACGAGTGGGGGAGGTGCACCCAGTGGAAGCGGAACCTCCGCCGGAGGGATCCCCGCCAGTAGTGGCGGTGGTGGTGGCGGTGGTGGTGGCGGTGGTGGTGGCGGCGGTGGTGGCGGTGGACCGGCGCCAGCCGGAGGACCCGCACCGGCTCCTGGTGGCAATGGCCGCCTAGGAGGAAACCCCCCGCCCGAATTTGACGGAAACCGCGAGAAAAGCAAGGCGTTCCTACGTGCCTTTAAATTGTACTGTGGAATGAACCCGACGGTAGACCTACTTGCAATACCAGGACAACGAGCCATGGCCTTCCTTTCCTACATCCGAGGGCCCCTCGTTGATGATTGGGTCGACGAGCAAATGAGATGGCTCGAAGACCAGATAGCAGCAGGAGTTCTACGAACCCAGAACAACCTCTGGAACGAGGTGGAGACCCGATTCTTGCAGGCATACACCGACACTGCAGAACAGACGAAGGCCCGTAAGGCCTTACAAAACTTGACCATGAAGGGCGAAGACATCGACTCCTATATCGCCCAGTTCGACAACCTTGTGACAAAGGCGGGATATGGCCCAGACGAAGCCACGACATTGGAATTGTTCCAAGATGGGCTTCCGAATCAACTAGTTATCAATGCTATTCGTTTCCAACACCCCATCACGTGGGAGGATTGGAAAAGGGCAGCCCGCCTACAGCAAGCCGAGTACCTGGTATTAAAAGACCGACTCGGCAAGAACCGAACCCCACGACAGAAGAAGGGAGGGCATAATCGTGACCAATGGGTACAGGCCCTCAATAAGAATCGTGACCCGAACTCCATGGATGTCGGCCGAGCCCGAGCCTCAGTGGCCCTCACCGACGCTGACCGAACTCAACTTCAAAAAGAAGGGCGCTGCTTCAGATGCCGCGCCACGGGGCACATTTCACGTAACTGCCCACAGAAAAACGCTAGAATCGCCAATTCCTCCACGACCGTTCAGCTGACCCCTGTTGTCACCTCGACTACGCAAACCCCAGCCGTTACCACAGTCACCATACAGTCCAACCGCGTGCTTTCGGCAGAAGAACAAGCCGAAGCGCAGATCACGGCTATGAAGGCGCAACCACAAGAGGTACGAGACCTCATGGTGGAAAAGCTGTTCGCAAAGGAGGATTTTCTCGACGCTTGAACCCGACGGCCTGGGCTAGAGCACTCAATGTAAACGTGTACCATAGCAGATATCGATCCATGAGAATCCCAGTTCTTTTCAAATCTGCACACGCGACGGCCGAAAGACAAGTGCTCCTTGATTCAGGAGCCACCGATAATTTTATCTGCGCCTCACTATTGAAGCAGCTGCAGATTGGAACACGTGATGTCACCCAACCAATACGCATATGGAACGTGGATGGGACGCACAACCAGGATGGAGCTATCACACAATACACAGACCTGACCGTCCGTACAGGGAACGACACAAAGACACTTCTGTCATGGACGCGTATATTTATTTCCCTATTTTTCTGTATTTTTACAGAATTATCAAAGGGAGATATAAAGGGGCTAAAGTACAGGATATCGTTAGTCACATGACGCCATCATGTGCACCTTCAAGCACGTGACCCTGGGATAGTTGTGCCCTTAATGGGACAGCCTAATCCGGTCACACTCCATTTACGGACTCATGCGATTGGTAGATAAGGAAGGAACCTTCTAGATAGTTCTAGACCACGCTTAGTAGTTTACGCTTACACGCTGTACCTAGTTTACTCAGCACGATAAGGGTATCGCGTCAGCGCTATGACAGTGCATCAGTCAGCACAATAGATAGCGCTATTATTAGACACGACGCGTCAGCTCCTGAGTCATGGAGTCTTACTGTACACTTAGTAATAGTGTTTAGACTCAGTTTAAGCTCAGCAACAGTAGCGTATATAAACCCTCCTGTAGCGTCCTGAGTGGAACCAACTTGTCCTCTTGGTTCTCCACTCAGGTGCGTATCTTCCCTGTAATTCCTTACTCTCCAATCTAAACTTGTCCTCTTGGTTCTCCACTCAGCGTACCACAGCGTGATCACTGACGTCTTGAGCTCTTGCATAAAGACTCTGAGATATTCGTCCACTCCGCTGTGACTGTGCGTTAGCGCGTGATTTATCTCCGCGCCAGGCTTGGGTGTGCTCACCAGACAGTTCACTTATAGTTCGCACTTGAGCTTGACGTAGCGAGGTTGTCATACCACTACATTAGGACAAGTTCCTCTTCACTCTCCTGAGCCCCGAGCTCACCAGTTTTATCATCTCTCCCTCTAGGTGGTTGACGACCATCAGTCCCTTGTATTACCCACCTCACTCTTTGCCTGGGGACCTCCGCACGCAGAATCTGTGCATTCGTGGTACAACTCTAGTGTCCGTAAAGCCGGCATAGATTGTGCTTGCCTTTATTGGGTCTATCTGGTCATCAGTAGACGCCTCTGGGTACTGGCTGCAGAACTGGTCACCACGCCAGATAAGCTGCAGTTAGACGTTGAGCCAGCCAGGCCTAGCCTGCGACAGCTGTACGCGTAGTAACCAGAAAAGTTTGAGAGCGCTTCGGCGTGAGAGGCAGCCAACAGGTCGAGAAGACTGAGGCAGACAGCCTTGTGGCTCTATACACATCCCTACATTACTCCTGAGTTTTCTGTTATCGCCGCAGCCTCGCGCAGTGTGAAACACCACTGTGTATTGGTCTTGCTTGATCAGAATTCTCCTATCATCCTCGAGTTAGCGTTGCGCGCTCGTTGTATCCTGTCGTCTAAATCCACCCCCATACTTTCCCAAACTGCCTCGCATATTTGCGAACGTCCGCACCCGCCTTCGTCGTCTCTTCAGGAGGAGACAAGCTTCAATCACACCACCCCAGACTACAGCCTCTGCTTCGGCATCGCTGCACGTGCACCCGGACCCACAGTCTGAAGAAGACCGGATCCCTTCCCCAGTGTACGCATCACCTTCCCCCACACTTTCAACAAATTCATTCCATTCCGCCTACTCCTCCTCCCAAGCAACACTCGCCCAGTCAGGCGAAAGTTTTATTGACGAAGACGGTGTCAACATTCGTTACCAGGGGTTCCAATTAGAATTACCCCCTCGTAACCTCGCCGAGCAATACGTGCAGGCAATTTATCACGACCAAGAATTCCGATACGCCCTACTAGACCTCTACGGCCTAGAAATCCCCGTACTCGGAACCGATTTCACAGTTCCGCAGCTGATAGCAATCGCTGCAAATCTCATTCCTCGTCTCGAAACACCTCCTCACCCCCTCATCTCCCACGTAAGGGAAGAAGAAGAAGAACGTGGCTCCCAAGAAGGGGAAACAGACAGCTCGTCTAGCACAAGCTCAGTATCCCAGCGGAGCTCGCTCGAAATTCGCCCTCCCTCCACCCACTAAAGCAGAGAAGGAGTTCATATCTCGCGTCCAAGACTGGGACGAGATCTCACCAGACGAACAACTCCTCCTCTTAGAAGATTTTCGTCGGGCACAGGAGAAAGCAGAGCGAGAAGAGAGACAGAAGGAACTAGATAGGATGTCACAACCCAGCGGAAGCACCCTCCCTGCCGCCGTACCACCCACACCACTCCCCCCACCCACCGTCCAGGACTGCCTGGACCTTATCAATCACCTCGGCATAGCCGTCGGAAACCTCGCACAACAAGTCACAGCCCTGACAGCGCAGGTAGCCTCGGCAACTGCCGCTCGCCCAGGAAACGGAAAGAATAAGGAAATAGTGGCCCGCCCAAAGCCCTGGGACGGGAAAGGCTCCTCATCGGATGCCCGTCATTTCCTTGCCGCATTCCATAATTGGGCAGGATCACTAGGGGATGCCATGAACACATGGCACACAGTGGACAGCAAGTGGTATGCAGACGAACATAGGTGGATCGCTGCCGCCCTCAATCTGATGGAAGGGGATGCAAAAACCTGGGCACTCCCATATCTGGAGTCCGCCAACAAGGGAACCATTCCCTTTGGAGGCAACTGGTCGGACTTCGTCAAGGAGTTCAACCGCAGGTTTAGCCCCCTGGACGTCCAAGACATAGCTCGAGAAGAGCTGAAAAAGACAAAACAAGGAAAGAAGACGGTCGCCGAATATGCATCCATATTCGAGCAGTATTCTGGACAAACCGGGTGGTCCATCGTCGACCTCCGCACCCGCTTCTACGATGGTCTCACAGACGAGATCAAAGACCTCCTTGCCATCACCGACAAGCCCCACACCTCATACGACGAGTTGAAGCAAAGTGCGCAAGTCATCGATCAGCGACTGCGCCAACGCAACAACGAGAAGAAAGGGAAATCTTCATCGTCACCACAATACTCAACCTCCAATCCGGACGCCATGCAAGTTGACGCTACGCGCCAGCAGGGCAACAAACCGAAGGAGGAAATCTTCAAAACTCGGGGCGAGTTTCAAGCATGGATGAGAGGAAAATGTTACGGGTGCGGCTCGAAAGAGCACACGAAGAAAGATGGAAACCACGAGCGCGACGTCTGCAACTGGTGCCAAAGGGCAGGGCACCAAGCAAACGTCTGCCAGAACAAGAGAATGGGGAAACCGGCTAAAGCGAAAGCTGCAGCAACAACGGAGTCCCCTAGCCCACCATCATCGTCCAATACTGCGGCAGCAGCCGCCACAAGCACCTCCTCCGCCAAGACGTCCCAGGCAGACGTAGCGAAATTGTTGGAGATGATAGAAAAGCAGCAAGAACAGCTGGATGCGTTCAAGGCGGCTTTTTAGATCAGGGGTCGCGTATAGCTGCGACCGGCCCCTCTACAGTAGATGACTCGGCCTCATGTAGTTGTAATATGTGTTTACGCTCTCGCCTCGTTTCGGACTCACCTTCTGTAATTCATATGACTCATGCCTGTAAGTTAGATAGTAGTGTTAGTTCAGTTTTTTGTCTTCCTGATCCTATTACATCTACATCTGCCTCGGAGATGAACAATAGTAATGTTTCCTTTGCTCCATTTTCTTCAGAAGCAATGCCGCACGTGATGATTTCTGATGCAGCACTGTCTTCTACTATTATTCCCGAAACTAAAGATAAAAAATCACACTTCCATATTTCTGTGTATTTAAAAGGACGTCATCGTACTGTAAAAGTAGCAGCAATGGTAGACTCTGGGGCAACCTCGTTGTTCCTGGACAAAAAGTACGCTGACCGCCATAAGATGTTGCAGGTTCCTCTTGCGAGTCCCATCACCTTATACAACATAGATGGAACTCTCAACGAAGCTGGTAGTATCACCCACAAAGTCAGACTCACCCTAAAAGTCGGCCCCAGTGAAGAAAGTCACGACTTCCTAGTCACTTCACTCGGCCCAGAAAACGTCATTTTGGGACTACCATGGCTAAGACAGAGGAACCCGCAAATAGATTGGCAGGAAGGCACTATGCGCCTCAACTCGACCGCTGAAACAGCGCAACCAGAGTTGGAGGTAGAGGTGACACGCATTATGGCGAACCGTATGGAACGCCGCCGTCTCCTTGCGGAGAAAGTGCTCGACACGGTCCAAGATGAAGTTTTCTGTTTGGCAGGCTTCACATACTCTCAGCAGATCGCCGAGAAAGCCACTGCCTCCAAACCGAAGAAAACCTTCGAAGAAATGGTACCGGAGCATTACAGAGACTTCGCGAAAGTTTTCTCTGAGGAGGAATCCCAGAGGCTCCCTGAGCATCAACCGTGGGACCACGCTATAGACCTCGAACCAGATGCCGTTAAACACTGGAGGGTCAAAACGTATCCTATGTCCCCAAGCGAGCAAGTGGAACTCGACAAATTCCTGCAAGAGCACATCTCAAAAGGATATCTGGTCCCATCTAAGTCACCGATGGCTTCACCAGTATTCTTCATTAAAAAGAAGGACGGCAAACTCCGTCTAGTGCAGGATTACCGTCGTCTTAATAAAATCACCATTAAGAACCGATATCCACTACCGCTCGCCGCCGACATTATAAACCGGTTGAAAGGAGCTAAGGTCTTCACCAAGTTCGACGTAAGGTGGGGCTATCACAACATCCGGATTAAACCCGGAGATGAATGGAAAGGTGCTATCATCACCAATCGTGGACTGTATGAGCCAAAGGTCATGTACTTCGGTATGACCAACAGTCCAGCCACTTTCCAAGCCCTCATGAACGCCGTCTTCGCCGATCTAATCGCAGCAGGAGAGGTCGCAGTATATATGGATGATATCCTCATCTATAGCAACTCTCTAGAGCACCACCGCAAAATTGTACGCGAGGTGCTAAGGAGATTGCAAGAACACGACCTCTATCTCAAACCTGAGAAATGCGACTTTGAAAGGCAAGAAATGGAGTACCTTGGGATGATAATCCGTCCCGGAGAAGTGCAGATGGACCCTGGCAAGGTCGCTGCAGTAAGGGAGTGGCCTACACCCACAACGCTCAGAGAGGTTAGAGCGTTTATTGGGTTCGCCAACTTCTATCGTCGATTCATCAAGGACTTCGCAGCTATCGCCCGACCCTTGCATGACCTCACGAAGAAGGACACTCCATGGCAATGGCATTCTGAGCAGCAGAAGGCATTCGACCACTTGAAGGAAAGCTTCGTACGAGAACCCATTCTCAAAGTGTACGACCCACAGCTTCCAACAAGAGTCGAAACCGATGCTTCAGGATTTGCTACTGGCGGTATACTTACTCAAAAGTATCCTGATGGTCTCTGGCACCCTGTTGCGTATCGCTCGCAGTCCATGAGCAAAGAAGAACGCAACTACGAAATCTACAATAGAGAAATGCTCGGCTTAATCCGCGCCCTAGAGGACTGGAGACATTTCCTCGAAGGCATCTCCTTTGAAGTGATCACCGACCATAAGAACATGGAATGGTGGGCAAGCATGAAGGACTTAAACCGCAGACAGGCCCGATGGGCCCTGTACTTAAGTCGCTTTGCCTTCAAAATCACTTACAAGAAAGGAGACTCCATGCAAGCCGATGCATTAAGTAGATTCTCGAGAGACCATATCAGAGACAACGAGGATAACCGCCAGGTTCAGGTTTTACAACCTAAGCATTTCCTCAATGCCGCCCAAGCACACTTCCGCCCAGAAGTGGACTCCCTAGGGAATCGCATAAGACTCGCATCCATTCGAGAAGCAGAAGTCATAGAGGGTCTTAAAAGCCTACAAAAGACCGCTCCTAAAGCTCTCATGGATGGAGTAGCGATGTGGGAGGAAGATGACGGCCTAGTTTACCACAGGGGGAAACTGTATGTTCCCAATGACCGGACTCTAAGACGAGACGTGGTTAAGTCATGCCACGACTCTGTCACCACCGGTCACCCTGGTAAGAATGGCACCATCGAGCTAGTTAGTCGCTACTATTGGTGGCCACGCATGGCAGGCTTTATCAGCTCATACGTAGAAGGATGCGATCGATGCCAACGCTATCGCAAAGATCTGCACCCCAAAGCTATAATCCAGCCGCAAGAAGTACCTGAGGGACCATGGCAGATAGTCGGGGTCGATCTAATCGGTCCCCTGCCCATGTCACGTGGAAAGGATATGATCCTTAACATAGTGGATCATTATACAAAACAGATCCATCTATTTCCAGTGACCTCTCAAATAACGGCTGATGGGGTAGCATCCATCTACTTCGAGCAAGTCTTCCCCTTGCACGGGATCCCCAAGAAGATCATCAGTGATAGGGGACCCCAGTTTGCTGCAAGGAGCATGCGGGCACTATACAAGCGACTAGGGATAGATGCAGGTCTCACCACCGCCTATCACCCTCAAGCCAATGGACAGGTAGAGCGCAAAAATCAAGAAGTAGAAGTCTACTTGCGCCTGTTCATTAGTAAGAGGCAGGATGATTGGGCAGACCTGCTCCCTACAGCGGAATTCGTGGTCAATAGTAGACTCAACTCAGCCACGGGACACACTCCCTTTGAGCTACTATACGGCTATACGCCGGACTTCACCATTCCTGCTGGTAGGCCTACCGGTATCCCAACGCTCGATAAGCGTCTCCAACACTTAGTTTCCACAAGAAGGGATGCAGAGGCAGCTCTACGCCTAAGTAAAAGGCGAATGCAGACAGACGTTGAACAAAGACATAAGCCATACGTCTTCAACGTCGGGGATAAAGTCTGGTTGCAAGCTAAGCAAATAAAGATACACCAGCAGTCGTCCAAACTGGGCCCTAAACAGCTAGGCCCATTTGAAGTCACTGAAGTTAAAAGTGACGTCGACTATAAGCTTGCACTCCCCCCTGCATTACGGATCCATGATGTATTTCATGTAGACCGCCTCTCCCCTTATAAGGGAAACGAAGTTAACGGGCTTATGCCACCTCCACCTGAACCTATCACAGTCGAAGGGGAAGAAGAGTATGAAGTTGACTACATAAGAGACTCAAAACTCTTCGGTCGTACTCTTAGGTACCTGGTTCGCTGGAAAGGTTACGGTGAAGGCGAGGACACTTGGGAGCCAGCCAAGAATCTAGCACACGCCCCGGATAAAGTCAAGGAGTTCCACTCCTCAAACCCGGGCGCACCTAGAAAAATAGCAGCTCTCATCTACGCGTCCTTGCCTTGGCAAGCATCTCACATGTACACAGAGGCCAACGCGGACGTCGACCCTTAAGAAGGGGGGTGATGTCATGGACGCGTATATTTATTTCCCTATTTTTCTGTATTTTTACAGAATTATCAAAGGGAGATATAAAGGGGCTAAAGTACAGGATATCGTTAGTCACATGACGCCATCATGTGCACCTTCAAGCACGTGACCCTGGGATAGTTGTGCCCTTAATGGGACAGCCTAATCCGGTCACACTCCATTTACGGACTCATGCGATTGGTAGATAAGGAAGGAACCTTCTAGATAGTTCTAGACCACGCTTAGTAGTTTACGCTTACACGCTGTACCTAGTTTACTCAGCACGATAAGGGTATCGCGTCAGCGCTATGACAGTGCATCAGTCAGCACAATAGATAGCGCTATTATTAGACACGACGCGTCAGCTCCTGAGTCATGGAGTCTTACTGTACACTTAGTAATAGTGTTTAGACTCAGTTTAAGCTCAGCAACAGTAGCGTATATAAACCCTCCTGTAGCGTCCTGAGTGGAACCAACTTGTCCTCTTGGTTCTCCACTCAGGTGCGTATCTTCCCTGTAATTCCTTACTCTCCAATCTAAACTTGTCCTCTTGGTTCTCCACTCAGCGTACCACAGCGTGATCACTGACGTCTTGAGCTCTTGCATAAAGACTCTGAGATATTCGTCCACTCCGCTGTGACTGTGCGTTAGCGCGTGATTTATCTCCGCGCCAGGCTTGGGTGTGCTCACCAGACAGTTCACTTATAGTTCGCACTTGAGCTTGACGTAGCGAGGTTGTCATACCGCTACAACTTCGCTTCCTGGTAACGAACCTAGGAAGGGACGAAGTTATCTTAGGATACCCATGGTTCTCAGCGTTCGAACCACTGGTCAAGTGGGGGGAAGCCACACTAAACGAAGACTTCCAACCCGTAGTGATATCCAGCCTCGCGTCATCAGACAAAGCCACGCCTGTAGAAGCATCGATACGGGCGTTGGAGATGTACCAACTTGATGAGGAGGCTTGGGAACAGATCGAAGACAATGAACAAGAACCATGTGTAGCATTGATACGGAAGACGACGACCGCTTCAGAATTAGCCCAACAAGAAGCGGCAAAACGGGGAGAGCGTACATTTGAAGAGATGGTCCCACCAGAATATCGGCGATACCGCAAAGTATTCGATGAGGAAGCATCCCATCGATTCCCACCAAAACGACCCTGGGATCATGCCATAGATTTAGTACCAAACGCCCCCACGACAATGGACTGCAAAGTCTATCCGTTGACCCAAGAAGAGGACAAAGCCCTCGATGTCTTCCTCGCTGAACAACTAGCGCGGGGGTACATCCGACCATCGAAGTCCCCGTATGTTTCGCCATTCTTCTTCATAAAGAAGAAAGACGGGAAGCTCCGGCCAGTACAAGATTACCGTCGATTGAACGAAGTCACCATCCGCAACCACTACCCCCTACCCCTTATCCCTGAACTCATCGACAAAATTCGCGACGCACGACTCTTTACGAAATTGGACATCCGCTGGGGATATAACAACATCCGGATCGACGAAGGAGACGAGTGGAAAGCTGCCTTCAAGACAAATAAAGGAGCTTTTGAACCACTCGTGATGTACTTCGGTCTCACGAATTCCCCTGCCACATTTCAAGCTATGATGGACTCCACGTTTCAAGGACCGATATTGACGAACGAAGTCATCGTGTACATGGACGACATTCTTATTGCAACCATTGACGACCTCGCTCGTCACCGCACACGAGTCCACCAAGTCCTGACCATCTGTGAAGAGAACGACCTTTATATCAAACCCGAGAAATGCGAATTTGAGGTGCGGGAAACGGAGTACCTCGGACTTATTATTGGACATGGGAAGCTACGGATGGACCCCGTAAAAGTACGGGGTATCCGCGAATGGCAATCCCCGAAGAACCTCAAGGAGATGCGCGCTTTTATTGGCTTCTGTAACTTCTACCGCCGATTCATCAGAGGGTTCTCAACCCTTGCACGACCTCTCCACGACCTTACAAAGAAGAACACACCATGGAACTGGGGTGCGGATCAGCAATGCGCATTCGAGCACATCAAAGACCAGATATGCCAGGAACCAGTCCTCCTGTCCCCCGACTTAGCAAAACCATTTGAAATGGAGGTAGACGCATCCAACGTCGCCATCGGTGCAGTACTCAACCAACTCGGGGATGACCAGAAACTTCACCCAGTAGCATTCCATTCCGAATCACTGTCCGCGGTGGAGCGGAATTATGACATCTACGACCGAGAACTACTTGCGATAGTCAAGTCGCTCCGCGCCTGGCGCACGTATCTCGTCGGCTCCCCCCATAAGATCATCATCCACACCGACCATGCCAACCTTCAATATTGGAAGGAGCCACGAAAAATTAGTCGACGAGTAGCGCGCGAATTCCTGGAACTGTCAGAGTACGATTTCGTACTGAAGCACATACCAGGAGTCAGAAACGGCCGTGCGGACGCCCTATCCCGGAGGTCAGATTACGCACCTGCCGACGAGGACAACAACGACGTTATCGTCCTCCCGGCGGATCGGTTCGCACGGGCGACGGAAATGTCAATGCACGACATGGACATTTGGACCCAGATCGCCCAAAACCTCGACGAGTCTCAAGTATTGCGGTGGGTAGAACCGCATAACCTCAAAAAACTCGGAGGACTTTGGTGGAAAGGCGACGCACTTGTCGTTGTCGGGGACAACGATCTAAAACGGGGGGTAATCACCTTTTTCCATGACACACCCGCGATGGGACACCCCGGAATCACGAACACTTACGAACTGCTGCGTCGGGACTACTGGTGGCCCAGCATGCGCAAAGACGTCGAAGAATACGTCAAGGGCTGCGCCACATGTCAAGCCAACAAAATCAACCCACATCGACAGAAGCCACACCTTTATCCCATTACGACAGACCCAGACGCAGAACCCTTCGAAGTGGTAGCCATGGACTTCATCACAAAACTACCACCGTCACAGGGCTACGATTCAATCCTCACAATCACCGACCACGACTGTTCGAAGGCAGCCATCTTTATCCCTTGTAACGAAACAATCACCGCAGAAGGCGTAGCTCGGCTATACCTCCGCCACGTCTATCCCCACTACGGCATACCCCAAAAATTGATCACCGACAGAGACCCCCGCTTTATGTCAGCATTTATGACGCAGCTATGTAAGGCGCTGGGGATCAGGCAAAACATCTCGTCAGCGTATCACCCCCAGATGGACGGACAATCGGAGCGGACTAATCAATGGCTAGAACAGTACCTACGCCATTGGAGCAACATACAGCAAGACAACTGGGCGGAAGCACTCCCGGTGGCACAATTCGCGCACAACGCATGGCCCAATGCAACGACAAAACACTCCCCATTCTCGCTCATCATGGGATGGGAACCACGCACCAACTGGGTCAAGAAGCCCACAACCTCCCCGTCAGTTGACCAGCGATTGGAAGACATGGGCAACTTCCGACAACACGCACAAGATTGCATCAAGCACACCCAAGAACTTATGATGAAGCGGGGACGTACCCGCTTTATCCCCTATCAAGAAGGCGCTCAAGTGTGGTTAGAGGGGACGAACCTTAAAACATTTTACCCCACAGCCAAACTAGCCCCGAAACGCCATGGGCCGTTCCGCATCAAGAAGGCCCTCTCGGCTGTATCGTATGAGTTAGAAATTCCGAAGTCATGGAAGATCCACCCCGTGTTCCATGCCAACCTCCTCACCCTGTATAAGGAGACGGAACTACATGGGGAAAACTTCCTGCGACCCCCGCCTGACCTTATCGACAGGGAAGAAGAATTCGAAGTGGAGCAAATCCTTGGATCAAGGATCCATGGCCGAGGGCGTAAGCTTCAATTTCTGGTACAATGGAAGGGGTTCCCCGTGAGCGACAGCTCGTGGGAACCACTTGAGAACGTGCGCCACGCGCCTGACCTTATCGCCAATTTCTACCAACACAATCCTACCGCCGAAGGGGCTGGACGAAAGATATAAAAGAACACCCCATGAACCCCCACTTCGCATCCCTTTCCCTCATCTTGACCACTATGACTTCCACTCCTGTCGTCTCTACCGTTCCCATCCGTCCCCCGTCCCAGATTATACTCGACCATCTAACTGTACCATCACAGGACCAGGGTGTCCCTTCGCAACCAGAAGGTTGTACGCCGTACTCCGTAGTGCCTAGTCCGGATCCCCCCATCCTATACTTGATTGCCCCAACCCTTGAACGCCTCGCCCAGGAGGCCGCACCCACTCCGTACTCCGTATCCACCCCCATAACCATATACGAACCCGCCAATCCCACACCCTCAGAACCACGCACACCTCCCCCAGTTCCAAACCTACCACTCCCACCATTCTCCCCTGGAGTCAACAGCATCTTATCACCCGACGATCCGCCCCGTTGCGTCGAATCGGACCCCAGCTACGCCGTCTTGGACGACGGAGGGGTTGATGACGAAGACCCGACCGACCCGGGACTCCCCTTCCTCCACAACAACCCCGACCTTGGCCATCTTTACTTCCCGATGAGGATCGGGGAGGCTGGCTACCCGAAGTCCATCGCGCGGTTTATTTACTACCGCAAAGACTACCAGGAAGTCGTTGGGACTATGGGAAGAGGCCACCCATGCTACGTACAATCAGTTTACGTCCAGGGAGTCTATGAGGGACAATTACCGCAACACATCACGGATCAGCAGTTGGCTATGTTCCACCCCCACGACCCGCGCGCCATGTGCGTTGATGAAACCTTGATGGTGTTGGGTGACGTCCGTCTTCGCGCAGAGGTGGCGCGCCTTCGAGGATGCCTGCTGCGTAGGGACACAGTCACCAAGCGGGATTCAGAGATTAGGAAGATGGAGACGGACCTCGTACGTGATCGATTCCACATGGAGATGGACCTCGCGAGCGTGCGCAAGCGACTGCAGTACGCGCGAGCAGTACCCAAGATATCCGAGAAGTACGACGAGCTTCAGATGAGGTATTTACGCCCTCGTCGCTCTCCAGATCCCATCCCCATTCCGCCGCGCACCGGAGGGCCTTGCGAGATGCCGCGCCTCCAGGGGGAGGGCAGCAAGCGGCCCCGAAAGTGCTTCCACTGTAGGGCGACCGACCACTTGATCGCGCAATGCCCGCAGCGACGGGCAAAGCAGCCGTGTCAGTGGTGCGGTAGCCGCACTCATCAATACGAGGTGTGTCTCATCCGCCGTATCTCGCCTATGTCGCCCGCCTACGTCGACCCAGATGACCGCCCTCGGTGGTGCGGCAAGTGCCTGCGGTACGACGCGCGGCATGAAGAGATCCACTGCCCGCAGTACGAGCAGTGTCGGGAGTGCGGTGAGCGTGGTCCCCACCTATTCCTACGTCGTCACACTTGTCCGCGTCCCTCCTTGCCTATCCCTGATACTGTACCCGTTGAGGATGACTGGTACTACACCAGCGACTAGTCGAAGTCGTGGCGACTTCGAGTCTAAGAGGGGGGTAATGTTACGATTTCCCTTACTGTACGACTACGATTGCGCCTTCATTCCTCATTTCATCTTCCAATTTCGCCTTTTGTCTCCACTGTACTTTTACGATATGATCCGACGAGTCGCGCTTCTCGACTTCTATCTCGCACCCTGCGCCTCGGTGATAGGATGGCCAGTTTTACGCTTTGTTTGAACCGCTGACCATTTCTGAGGCACGCGTCGTCCCGCGGGATCCCCTTGTTCCTCTTCTAGCATATCCCTTTGTTCCTATTCACGTACCCTTGACTCACGATTGCGCCATATGTTTGTCCCTGACAAACATCCTGTACTAGTATATAAGTCTCACGCTACCTAGCTTGTACGGTAGACTTGACTTCTTGTGTAATACCACAATCGTCTTTGCCTCACGATCCCCGTTTGACTCGCCCTTGCGCTTGAGTCCCCTGTTTCGCTCGTCTTTGCACTTGAGCCTGAGCTTCCGCTATTGCCCTTGTGTCCCTGGGAGACCAAGTGGTACTTGTTCACCACCGAACTGAACCTTGACCGGTTCGCTCTTGCCGATCCCGTTGACTTGCCGAAGTACACGTCGTACTTAACGCCCCTGTGGTGGCATTACAAGAACAGGCTGAAGCGCAAATCGCCGTCATGAAGGCGCAACCACAGGAGGTGCGAGATCTCATGGTAGAGAAATTATTCGCGAAAGAGGATTTTCTCGACGCTTGAACCCGACAGCCTGGGCTAGAGCACTCAATGTAAATGTGTACCATAGCAGATATCGATCTATGCGAATCCCAGTTCTTTTCAAATCTGCACACGCAATGGCAGAACGACAAGTACTCCTCGACTCGGGAGCAACTGACAATTTTATCTGCGCCTCACTATTGAAGCGGCTGCAGATTGGAACACGTGATGTAACTCAACCAATACATATTTGGAATGTGGATGGAACCCACAACCAAGATGGAGCCATTATGCAATACACCGACCTGGATGTCCGAACCGGGGATGACACTAAGACACTTTGCTTCCTAGTAACAAACTTGGGAAGGGACGAAGTTATATTAGGTTACCCATGGTTCTCAGCATTTGAACCACTGGTGAAGTGGGGCGATGCAACTCTCAATGAAACGTTCCAACCTGTGGTAATATCCAGCCTCACGTCATCGGACGAAGCCGTGCCCATAGAAGCCTCCATAAGGGCGTTGGAGATGTACCAACTCGATGAGGAGGCTTGGGAACAGATCATGGATGACGAACAGGAACCATGTGTAGCGTTGTTACAAAAGATGACAACAGCGTCTGAATTGGCACAACGAGAGGCAGCTAAATGAGAGACGCATACGTTTGAGGAGATGGTCCCGCTGGAGTATCGGCGATATTGTAAAGTATTCAACGAAGAAGCATCCCACCGCTTCCCCCCGAAGCGGCCATGGGACCATGCCATTGACCTAATACCAAACGCGCCCTCAAGCATGGACTGCAAAGTATATCCGTTAACCCAAGAAGAGGATAAAGCCCTCGATGTCTTCCTTGCGGAACAACTAGAGAGGGGATATATCCGATCCTCGAAATCCCCATATGTCTCACCCTTCTTCTTCATAAAAAAGAAGGACAGGAAGCTTAGACCTGTACAAGACTACCGCTGACTAAATGAGGTCACCATCCATAATCACTACCCGCTACCCTTGATCCCCGAACTCATCGATAAGATTCGCGATGCAAGACTCTTTACCAAGCTGGATATCCGCTGGGGGTATAACAACATCCGCATAGACGAAGGAGATGAGTGGAAGGCTGCTTTTAAAACAAACAAAGGAACCTTCGAACCGCTCGTAATGTACTTTGGTCTTACAAACTCCCCCGCAACATTCCAAGCTATGATAGACTCCACATTCAAAGAACCTGTACTGACAAACGAAGTGATCGTCTACATGGACGACATCCTCATCGCAACCATTGATGACCTCACATGTCACCGCGAACGGGTCCATCAAGTCCTGACGATTTGCGAGGAAAACAACCTCTATATCAAACCAGAGAAATGCGAGTTTGAAGTAAGAGAAACAGAATACCTCGGGCTCATCATCGGACACGGAAAGATACAGATGGACCCTGTAAAAGTACAAGGCATCCACAAATGGCAACCCCTGAAGAACCTCAAAGAAGTATGCATGTTCATAGGATTCTGCAACTTCTATCGCCGGTTTATCAAGGGGTTCTCGACCCTTGCACGCCCTCTCCACGACCTCACCAGAAAAGACACCCCATGGAATTGGGGAGTAGAGCAGCAACGCGCCTTTGAGCGCATCAAAGACCAAGTATGCCAGGAACCAGTTCTCCTCTCCCCCGACCTAACGAAGCCATTTGAAATGGAGGTAGATGCATCCAATGTCGCCATTGGTGCGGTGCTCAACCAGTTCGGAGACAACCAGAAACTCCACCCAGTAGCGTTCCACTCCGAATTGTTATCTTCAGCTGAGCGGAACTACAACATCTACGACTGGGAACTACTTGCAATAGTTAAATCCCTCCGCGCCTGGCACACATACCTCGTTGGCTCCCCCCATAAAATCATCATCCATACTGATCATGCCAATCTCCAATACTGGAAGGAACCATGGAAAATTAGCAGACAAGTGGCGTGCGAATTCTTAGAACTGTCGGAGTATGATTTCATATTGAAACACGTACCAGGAATCAAGAATGGTCGCGCAGATGCCCTATCCCGATGACCAGACTACGCACCCAACGAGGAAGACAACAACGATGTTATTGTTCTTCCTGAAGATCGCTTCGCTCGGGCGACAGAGATGTCAATGCACGATATGGACATCTGGACCCAAATCGCCCAGAACCTTGACGAGCCACAAGTCTTATGATGGGTAGAGCCGCACAATCTCAAAAAGCATGGAGGGTTATGGTGGAAAGGCAATGCACTTGTTGTTGTCAGGGACAATGATCTTAAACGGGGGGTAATCACCTTTTTCCATGACACACCCGCAATGGGACACCCCGGAATCACGAACACCTACGAACTGTTGCGACAGGACTATTAATGGCCTAACATGCGCAAAGACGTCAAAGAATACGTCAAGGGTTGCGCCACATGCCAAGCCAACAAAATTAACCCACACCGACAGAAACCACACCTTTACCCTATCACAACAGACCCAGATGCGGAACCATTTGAAGTTGTAACTATGGACTTCATCACGAAATTACCACCATCACAGGGCTACGACTCAATCCTCACCATCACTGACCATGACTGCTTGAAGGCAGCTATCTTCATCCCATGTAACGAAACAATCACCGCAGAAGGCGTAGCTCGGCTATACCTTCGCCACGTCTACCCTCACTACGGCATACCCCGAAAAATGATCACCGACAGAGACCCTCGATTTACGTCAGCATTCATGACGCAGCTGTGCAAAGCCCTTGGAATTAGGCAAAACATCTCGTCGGCATATCACCCCCAAACTGATGGACAGTCAGAGCGGACCAATCAGTGGTTAGAACAGTATCTTCACCACTGGAGAAATATACAACAGGACAACTGGGCAGAGGCCCTCCTGGTGGCGCAGTTCGCACATAACGCATGGCCCAATGCTACAACAAAACACTCCCCCTTCTCGCTTATCATGGGATGGGAGCCACGCACTAAATGGGTTACGAAGCCCACAACTTCTCCATCAGTTGACCAACGACTGGAAGACATGGGCAACTTCCGACAACATGCACAGGACTGCATCAAGCACGCCCAAGACCTCATGATGAAGCGGGGATGTACCTGCTTCATCCCATATCAGGAGGGTGCACACGTATGGCTAGAAGGGACAAACCTTAAAATGTTTTATCCCACAGCCAAACTAGCCCCGAAACGCCATGGGCCGTTCCACATCAAGAAGGCCCTCTCTGCAGTATCATATGAATTAGAACTTCCAAAGTCATGGAAGATTCACCCCGTGTTCCACGCCAACCTTCTCACTCCGTATAAGGAAACGGAACTGCATGGGAAAAACTTCACGCGACCCCCACCTGACCTTATTGATGGGGAAGAAGATTTTGAAGTGGAGCAAATCCTCGGATCAAGGGTCCATGGCCGAGGGCGTAAACTCCAGTTCCTAATACAGTGGAAGGGATTCCCTGTAAGCAACAGCTCATGGGAACCACTCGAGAATGTTCAACACGCACCTGACCTTATCGCCAACTTCTACTGGCACCATCCTACCGCCAAAGGGGCTGGACGAAAGATATAAAGAGAAACCTCATGAACCCGTATCCCAGACCTCCTCCTCTCGCCTCATCTACCATGACTTCCACTCCCATCGTTTCTACCATACCCACATGCCCCCCGTCTCAGATTATACTCGACCAACTGACCATCCCATCACAGGACCAGGGTGTCCCTTTGCAACCGGAAGGTTGCATGCCGTACTCTGTAATACTTAGTCCAGACCCTCCCATCCTGTCATTGCTTGCCCCGACTCTTGAATGCCTTGTCCAAGAGGCAGCAGCTGCCCCATATCTTACATCCAATCCCCTGCCCGTTGACACTCCTATAACCATACACGAACCCGCCATTCCCATACTCTTGGAACCGCAAACTCCTCCCCCAGTCGTGAATGTACCACTCCCACCATTTCCCCCCAGGACTGACGGTATCCAATCACCCGCAGAACAGCTCTGCCGCATCGAGCCTGACCCCACCTATGCCTTCCTGGATGACGGGGCAGTTGATGAAGACCCGACTGACCCGGGACTCCCCTTCCTTCGTAACGACCCTGATCTCACCCATCTCTACTTTCCGATGAAGATCGGAGAAGCCGGCTATATGAAGCACATTGCGTGCTTCATCTATTACCGCAAAGATTACCAGGAGGTTGTTGGAACCATGGGTATGGGACACCCATGTTACGTACAATCTATTTATGTACAAGGGGTCTATGAAGGACAACTGCCCCAGCATGTCACAGATCAGCAGCTCGCCATGTTCCACCCCCACGACCCACGCACCATGTGTGTTGATGAAGTCTTGATAGAGTTGCACGACATCCGTCTCTGCGCAGAAGTGGCACGCCTTCGAGGATGCCTACTGCGTAAGGACGCAGTTGCCAAGCATGAGTCGGAGATTTGGAGGATGGAAACGGACCTCATAAAGGACCGGTTCCATATGGAGATGGACCTTGCGAGTGTACGCAAACGGCTGCAGTACGTGCGGGCGATACCGAAGATATCGGAGAAGTATGATGAACTCCAGGCAAAGTATTTACGCCCCCGTCATTCTCCAGACCCCGTTCCGATCCCTCCACGCACCGGGGGGCCTTGTGAGATGCCGTGCCTCCAGGGGGAGGGCAGTAAGCGGCCCCATAAGTGCTTCCAATGTAAGTCGACTGACCATTTGATCGCACAATGCCCTCAGAGGAGGGCAAAGCAGCCGTGTCAATGGTGCGGCAGTCGCACTCACCAATATGAGGTATATCTCATCCGCCGCATCTCTCCCATGTCACCTGCCTACGTCGACCCGGATGACCGCCCTTGGTGGTGCGGTAAATGTCTGCGGTACAACGCGTGACACGAGGAGATACACTGCCCCCAGTATGAGCAGTGTCGTGCATGCAGTGAGCGCAGGCCTCACCTCTTCCTGCGTTGCCACACCTGCCCACGCCCGCCCTCACCCATTCCGGATACCGTGCCGGTTGAGGACGACTGGTACTACACCAGTGACTAGTCGAAGTCGTGGCGACTTCGAATCTGAGGGGGGGGTAATGTTACAATTTCTCCCCATGTACGACTACTATCAGGATTGCATCTCTTCTCCTTATCTCGTCCTTCACATTCACTGTACTTTTACGTTATGATCCAGTATGTTGCGCTTCTCGGCTTCTATCTTGCGCCTTGCGCCCTGGCGATAGGATGGCCAGTTTTACGCTCCGTTTGACCCACTGACCATTTCTGAGGCACACGTCGTCCCGTGGGATTCCCTTGTTCTCCTTTTGACCTATCCCCTTGTTCACGCTTTCGTACTCTTAACTCATAGTCGCGCCATATGTTTGGCCGCTACAAACAGCCTGTACTAGTATATAAGTCGCATGCTACCTAGCTTGTACGGTAGACTTGACTTCTTGTGTAATACCACAAATGTCTTTGCCTCACGACCCCTGTTTGACTCACCTTTGCGCTTGAGTCCCCTGTTTCGCTCGCCTTTACACTTGAGCCTGAACTTCCGCTATTATCCTTGTGTCCCCGGGAGACCAAGTGATACTTGTTCACCACCGTACTGAACCTTAATCGGTTCGCTCTCTCCGATCCCGTTGACTTGCCGAAGTACACGTCATACTTAACGCCCCTGTGGTGGCGTTACATGGGTCATATCGGTTGTGTCCGTGGTGTAGTTCATTGTTGAGCCACTGAAGGAATCCGAGGGTCCAGTTGGACACTTGTGGTCCCTTGACAAAGCCCAGGAATAGTAGGCATCACCGATAAACGTTGGTCATGATTGGTGCCTCTGAATTCTGTCCCCAGTATATGTGCCACTGCATGAGGAATGTTACGATTTCTTTCATTGTACGACTACTATCAGAGTTGCATCCTTATCCCTTATCTCGTCTTCCGTGTTCACCATATGTTTACGTTACGATCCGACATATTGCGCTTCCCGGCTTTTATCTCGCACCTTGCGCCTCGGCGATAGGATGGCCAGTTTTACGCTTTGTTTGAACCGCTGACCATTTCTGAGGCACGCGTCGTCCCACGGGATTCCCTTATTCCCTTTCCGACTTATCCTTTTGTTCCCACTTTCGTACTCTTGACTCATGCTTGCACCATATGTTTGTCCTTGACAAACATCCTGTACTAGTATATAAGTCTCACGCTACCTAGCTTGTACGGTAGACTTGACTTCTTGTGTAATACCACAAACGCCTTTGTCTCACGACTTCTGCTTGACTCGCCCTTGCGCTTGAGTCCACCGTTTCGCTCGCCTTTGTGCTTGAGCCTGAACCTCTGCTATTACCCTTGTGTCCCTGGGAGACCAAGTGGTACTTGTTCACCACCGTACTGAACCTTAACCGGTTCGCTCTTTCCGATCCCGTTGACTTGCCGAAGTACACGTCGTACTTAACGCCCCTGTGGTAGCGTTACAAGGAACGATTTGTACTCATCTCTGTTTCCATTGAATATATTGGGGGGTTCTCCCACTAGTTTGTCTGCTCTGTGTGGTGGTCCCAGAGTTGGTCCTGTTGCTGGGGGTGGCAGTGGTAGTGGTCCTCCTCCAAAGGGGTCTCCTCCACCTCCACCTCCAAATTGGGGTTGTCTTCCCCTGCTTCTGAATGGTGGTCTCCCACCTCCTGGTGGTCCTTGGCTGAAGCTCCCACCTGGTCTTCTGGGTTGTGATGGTCCACCAGCTCCCGGTGGTGGATTAGACACATCGGGGCCCACTGCCCTGAATATGGCTGCATTGTTGGCCATCATGTGATGCCCTGTGGTTGGATTGATGGGGCACAAGTAGGCTTCGGCCTCTTCGGTGATCCTTCGAGCTTCTTCTGTAGCTACATCCTCTTGGATGATTGTTGCAGTGGCCATTTCTGTGGGGGGGTGGATTTCGATGTTTTCTGGCTCGTTTATACACAGGGACTCAGCTGTTTGTATTATGTCCCCAACTTCCGATTTGTTGTCGTCATTTGTTTCTTCATCATCTCTGCTAGTTTCAGATGGTGCAGGGGTTCTGGGTTCAGAGGTGCTGGGTTCTTCTTCTGGTTGTCCATCTATGCGTCCCCACTCTGTGCGTGTTGGTAAGTTCCTTGAATTGATGTCACAGTTGTAATTTCTTCCTGTGGGGCAGACTGCATCATAGCAATTGTCTATGGGGTTCCACATAATCTCAACCCAACACAAATGGTCAAAATTGAACTCAACGGGGCAATATCAGGTTGGCCCTGATGCAAAGTCAATGAAGTAGCCTGTTTCCCCTCAGTATTCTCTCCACCTGGCAGCTCCTAGGAATTGTGTGGGTACATTGCAATCTCCCCTTCGTTTGAGGGAGTAGGTCTGGAAATTTCTCCACTGGTCTCAAATTGTGAACACCACGGTGAGTAGATCTTGGTCTTAATGTAATGCCACCACTGGCATTAGTCCGACTTGGACTTCGGGAGGGCGTTCACAACTTAGCGAAATATTCCCTTGAGGTCACATGACCTGATCACAAGATACACAGCACTTAACTAGGCATGTGATCTGAGCATACACTAGGGAAAATCATGCCACTAGGTAGTCTGATGATTGACAAAGACAACTTGCTCAAGGAGACAAGCAAATCACATGTGAAAGAGACAAGAAGGGAGTGGTGATTGAAGAAGACCAAGATGGCTTATCTTGGTCTTATCGAGCCCCTATTTATACATGTATGAGGACACTTTGAAGCTCCTCCCAAATCCGTACAACGAATAGCATATGTAGCTCAAACCCTACTATCACTATCCTAGTGTTGACTCATGCCACATCAGCATGTGATTGTAGCTCTATTCCTGTCCATGACACATTACTGCTTACGAATGAGGTCATAATCATAGGTAAGAGTCTGTTCATCTGAGTCATGACACAACTGCTCTCTTCGATGGGAACATGTTCCCTAAGTGCAAAACCACTCAAAAGCATGGCTTTACTCACTTGGAAGAGCCAGTCGAACAACATGGTACACCACCACAGTTTACTCCTTTCAACAGCAATGATGGGGACACCCCACATCACCCTCCTCCTTCCAGACCAATGGAAGTGTCTCAAGATCCTGACAAGGGTCTGGTGCCACCACGGCAGCCTGAGCACACTTCACCTTCCCCTGCACCAGTGCCAGAGCATGAGGATGTGCCTGCAGATGCACCACAGCTGCCGCCACTCCCCAGATGCTCTGGGCAGGAAAGGAGAATACCATTATGACCTGGTAATGTCTATGGGGAAGACAGGCACCCTGTTCAACAACACAGAGACGTTCAGTGGATGTGACAGTGGAGAGATATTGTGGGGGATGTGCTGGGTCACTCCCAGCCACCCTCCAACACTCACCAGAGGCAGGTTCCTGGACCTAGCACTGGCCATCCACAGCACGATGACTCACCACTGACTCCCCTACCAAGTGATGTAGAGGTCGAAGACCTACTCCTGGCACAGCTAGCCCAGGAAGGGGGAGTAGAATTCGTCAATTACCTGCTTGCCAAAGCAGTACCAAACGATTCACACTTAATGCACACCACTTCCATTCAGGAATGGACTTATAAAGACATTCTGCAACTGCCTGAGGCACAGAGAAAAGAGTGGAAGATTGCATGTGGCAAAGAGCTAGAGGCACTTCGCAAACGCAATGTCTTCAAGCTTGTGGATCTCCCCAAGGGGAGAAAGGTCATTAAGAACCGATGGGTCTTTGAGCAGAAAACAGATGGCCATAAGAAGGCTTGTCTTGTAGCCAAGGGCTTCTCTCAGATGGAAGGCACCAACTTCAATGAGATATTCTCTCCTGTTGTGCACTTCGAGTCAGTACGCCTCATGCTCACCCTAGTGGCACTTGAGCAGTGGTATATCACTGGCTTAGATGTTAAAAGTGCCTTCCTCTATGGGGAATTGGACAAGGAGCTCTATATGGAGCAGCCCGAAGGTTTCAAGCTTAAAGGACAGGAAACTAAAGTACTGCACCTTAAGCGTGCACTCTATGGACTTAAGCAAGCAGCTCTCACATGGTGGTGAGCGCTGGACAAATCCATGGGTGACATTGGCTGTAAACACCTCCTCTCAGACTCTGGACTGTTTGTGCACACGTCCAAAGGCTCTACAGTAGTGGTCATAGTGTATGTAGACAATGTGCTCTTTGTTATGATTTTCGCCCTACTGTACGATATGCCTTGACTGCCTACAGCTGTGGTCCCATCTTCTCCCTTATCTCGTCCCATGCGTTCATTGTACTTTTACAATATGATCCAATGCCTCACACTTCTCAGCTTCTATCTCGCACCTTGCATGTTACGTTTCGGACTCATCGGTGCCTCGGGCCGGGAAGTGGACACTGACACATCGACTATGACATTGCCGTCAGCAGTATATCGTCATGGACTTAGTGATCAGTCAGCCGGGTAAGCTCTGGAACATGTGATTGTACAATAATGGCTCAGATCTCGGAAGTGACTTGACATGACTCATACTAGGATAGTTGTACTAGGGTTCGCTCTACTTATGCTATTGGATAGTAGTATTCGAGCGGCACTTTAAAGCCTGTGTGTAACTGTATAAGTAGAGGAGCACGAAGACCAGGATCGCCATCTTGGTCTTCTTTGAATACCACCTTCTTCCTAGCTTCTATACTAAGAGGGCCCTCCTCTTAAGTGAGTCGTCCAGCATATCCCCTTAGACCAGGGATTCCCGTGACTTGTCCCTGATCCCTTGCACAGGCAGTGGAATACCCTCAAGGCACTGCGGCCTATCAGATCCAACTCTACCGCAACGAGAGAGTGTCCAAGCCATACACCACCTTCTACGTCATTGACCACCAGTCTTGGGAGTTTGCACGTTACGCTCCCGAAGTTCCACCAGGAATACCTCAGCTAGAAGATCTCCATGCATACTTTGGGTTAGACGGACGTATTCTTCCTCATCCCGCTTTCTATCCACAAGCCATTGTTAACCAGAACTTCTTCCTGCGAAGGATCGCCACATGTCAGGAGGCCTAAGTCAGGCAAGCGTTCGTGGTAGACGCTACATTGCACCTCAGCGATAGGACAGCCAGTTTATGCCTTATTCAATCTGCTGACCATTTCTGAGGCATGCATCATCCTGCGGGATTCCCTTGTATTCCTTTTTTTGCCTGTCCCTTTATTCACATTTGCAATCATTGACTCATAGTTGCGCCATGTGTTTGTCTACTACAAACACCCTGTACTAGTATATAAGTCACATGCTACCTAGCTTGTACGGTAGACTTGACTTCTTGTGTAATACCACATTGTCTTTGCCTCATGACCTCTTTGACTTGCTGGTTGTGCTTGAGTCCCCATTTCGCTCACCTTCTTCACTTGAGCCTTGAACTTCCACTATTATCCTTGTGTCCCTGGGAGACCAAGTGATACTTGTTCATCACTGAACTGAACCTTAATTGGTTCGCGCTTTCCGATCCCATTGACTTGCCGAAGTACACATCGTACTTAATGCCCTGTGGTGGCATTACATTAAGTCAAGTCTCTCACAGTGGCGACATCCAGTCACAGCCGAACCAAGTTCAGGCCTGAATACATTGACTGCCTTAGCTCTGACAAACTATCAGATAGAGTCAAAGGAACTGCAGTCTGGGCAGAGCATAATGGAGTTGAAGGATACTTTATCTTTGACCCCTTGACACGATCATACCGACAAATCCACTATCTCAAAGACAGATGGCTCTGGGCTTTTATTGAATATTTCCTGTCAGAAGGGGCATGGTACACTACAGGACCAGTACGCCTCACCCCAAACACTGGACCCCTATAACCCTCCAACCCTTTGGGCATTGCTATTGATCCCCCTGACACCCCTTCCCCAAGTGTATCCGTACCAACAACCAACCTCCCCACCTCGGCATTCCTGTCTTACACAATGGCCCAACAAGGACAAGCATCCACAAGCACCACCCTCACAAGTGGGGGAGGAGCTCTCAGCGGGAGTGGAGCACCCACCAGAGGAACCCTTGCCAGCAGTGGTGGTGGTGGTGGCAGTGGCGGTGGCGGTGGTGGCGATGGCGGTAGCGGTGGACCAGCACCGGCTGGAGGGCTTGTGCTGGCCCCAGGCAGCCATGGTCGCCTAGGAGGGAACCCCCCACCAGAATTCAATGGGAATCGGGAAAAAGGCAAGGCATTCCTATGTGCCTTCAAACTATATTGCAGAATGAACCCGACGGTAGACCTGCTCACAGTACATGGACAACGAGCCATGGCCTTCCTCTCCTACATCTGAGGACCACTCATTGACGACTGGGTCGATGAGCAGATGAGGTGGCTAGACGACCAATTGGCAGCAGGGGTCCTACGAACCCAAAATAACCTCTGGAATGAGGTAGAAACTCGGTTCCTACAGGCATACACTGACACCGTGGAACAAACAAAGGCCTGTAAGGCCTTGCAAACCCTAGTGATGAAAGGAGAAGATATCAACTCCTACATCGCCCAGTTTGACAACCTAACAACGAAAGCTGGCTATGGCCCGGACAAGGCTACAACACTAGAACTGTTCCAAGACAGACTCCCAAACCAGTTAGTCATTAACACCATCCACTTCCAACATCCCATCATGTGGGAGGATTGGAAGCAGGCAGCCCAATTACAACAGGCTGAGTACCTAGTTTTGAAGGACTGACTCAGCAAGAACCAAGCCCCATGCCAGAAGAAGGGAGGGCATAACTGCAACCAGTGGGTACAAGCCCTCAACAAGAATCACGACCCAAACACCATGGATGTTGGATGTGCCCAAGCCTCTGTGGCTCTCACTGATGCTGACCGAATCCAGCTTCAAAAGGAGGGGCGTTGTTTTAGATGCCATGCTGTGGGGCACATCTTGTGTAACTGCCCACAAAAGGGCACTCGAATTGCTACTTCCTTGACGACCACCCAACCAGCTCCCATCCCCACTCCCCTGACCATACCAACTCCTGCCGTCACTACAGTCGCCATACAATCTAACCGTGCACTTTTGACGGAAGAGCAGGCTGAAGCACAGATCGCTGCAATGAAAGTGCAACCACAGGAGGTACAGGACCTCATGGTGGAAAAATTGTTTGCGAAAGAGGATTTTCTTGATGCTTGAATCTGACAGCCTGGGCTAGAGCACTCAATGTAAACATGTACCATAGCAGATATCGATCCATGCAAATCCCAGTACTCTTTAAATCTGCACACGCAACAGCCAAATGACAAGTACACCTAGACTCAGGAGCCACAGACAATTTCATCTGCACCTCACTCCTGAAATGACTACAAATCAGGACACGTGACGTCACGCAACCAATATGCATCTGGAACGTGGACGGAACTCACAACCAAGACAGAGAGATCACCCAATATACTGACTTGAACATCCACACAGGAAATGACACCAAGACGCTTCGCTTCCTAGTAACAAACTTAGGAAGGGATGAAGTTATATTAGGCTACCCATGGTTCTTAGCGAACCACTTTTGAAGTGGGGTGAAGCAATGCTGTAATGTTCCACCGGACATTCTTCTAGCAAGTCCTGCTAGGCCAACCAGATGACTGAACGATCACCAAGGTATGTCGAAGTCACGTATTCGATCTTCTACTAGCTCACTAACGAGTTGTAGTAATGTTGCCCAAAGGACACAAAGGGTCATGAAGAGAGTAAGTCGAAGTAGATGTTGCAAAGGTAGTTGGCAAGACAGCACAACTTAAGAGGAGGGATGGCAAAGAATGGATAGGGGCCTCATGGCGATCCCTCAGCTAAGGACGGTTCAAGAGATGTATAGGCACCAAGGGTAGCTATCAGCACAACACTGGCAAGACAGCACAGTATTGGCACTACAGTGGGTGGTATAATCCAAGAAGTCAAGCTTAGGTCTTCAGTGACCATAAGCCCCCAGTCTATATACTACTCCAAGGAGGTATGAACCCCAGCTTGGAACTCCGAAACCCTAATATCCAGATCCTAGGAATGAGTCACAACGAGTCAGAGATAACAATCGGCCAATGGCAGTAAGGCGCAAAGGCATGAGTCAGAGATAAGCATCCACAGCTGTATGAGCACTGCTTCCATCCAATCAGAATGCAAACGTGTACAGTATCCATCAGAATCAAGGCACTATCAATTAGGCACGTATGAGTCATCCAAACACGAGGCAGTCGAGACCAGTCCAGGCACAAGCTCATCTGGACCCTTCTGGTGCGAGTCTAGCCAGGTCACGTGCCAGGGTCACGTGACGGGCGCTTGCAGTAAGATCACGTGATCTATTCTCAATATTTTTGAGCATATCCAAGGTATGGCGGGAGGTCATGTGACTCAGCTTTGGTGTAGGTGTTGGTAGCCACAAATCCCATAACTTCGTCTTGGTATCTGGCACTTCCAGCATGTGATCGTCTCATGGTAGTGCCTCGGGGTTGTGCAGGGGTGTCTGGGGGAGCAGTTACGGGCGAAACTGTAACAGATGCTGGACAAGGAATTCCAACTGGTAGTCATATCCAGCCTCCAGTCATCGGACGAAGCCACACCCATAGAAGCATCTATACAGGCATTGGAGATGTACCAACTTGATGAGGAGGCGTGGGAGCAGATCATGAACGATGAGCAAGAGCCGTGGTGGCACTACTGCGAAAAACTATGACAGTGTTGGAACTAGCGCAGCAAGAAGCAGCCAAACGAGAGGTACGAACGTTTGAAGAAATGGTCCCACCAGAATACCAGCAGTATTGCAAGGTATTCAACAAGGAAGCATCGCATTGCTTCCCACCAAAGCAACCATGGGACCATGCCATCGATTTAGTACCTAACGCGCCTACAACAATGGACTGCAAGGTATACCTGCTGACTCAGGAGGAAGAAAAAGCTCTTGACATCTTCCTCGCTGAACAACTAGAGAGGGGGTATATCCGACCATCAAAATCCCCATATGTCTCGCCATTCTTCTTCATAAAAAAGAAGGATGGGAAGCTCAGACCCATACAAGATTACTCATGACTAAACGAAGTTACCATCCACAACCACTACCCCTTACCCCTCATCCCCAAACTCATCAATAAGACCCGTGATGCACGACTCTTCACCAAGCTGGATATCCACTGGGGATATAATAACATCCACATAGACGAGGGAGACGAGTGGAAGGCCGCTTTCAAAACAAATAAGGGGACCTTCGAACCGCTTGTAATGTACTTCGGCCTCACAAACTCCCCCGCAACATTCCAAGCAATGATGGACTCTATGTTCCAAGAACCGATACTGACAAACAAAGTAATCGTATACATGGACGACATCCTCATTGTGACCATTGATGATCTCACACATCATCGCAAACGAGTCCACCAAGTCTTGACCCTTTGTGAAGAAAATGACCTCTATATCAAACTGGAGAAATGTGAATTCGAAGTACGTGAGATGGAATATCTTGGACTCATCATCGGCCATGGGAAGCTGCGAATGGACCCCATAAAAGTACAAGGGATTCGCGAATGGCAACCCCTGAAGAGCCTCAATGAAGTATGTGCCTTTGTTGGTTTTTGAAACTTCTACCATCAATTCATCAAGGGATTTTCGACACTCGCACACCCTCTCCATGACCTCACAAAGAAAGACACCTGTGGCACTTGGGAGCAGAACAGCAACACGCGTTTGAGCACCTCAAAGACCGAATATGTCAAGAACCAGTCCTTCTCTCCCCCAACTTGACAAAGCCATTTGAAATGGAGGTAGATGCGTCAAACGTCGCCATTGGTGCAGTACTCAACCAACTAGGGGACGATCAAAAACTCCACCCAGTAGCGTTCCACTCAGAATCACTATCCCAAGCAGAGTGGAACTATGACATCTACAACTGAGAGTTGCTCACAGTAGTCAACTCCCTTCACGCTTGGCACACGTACCTTGTCAGCTCCCCACATAAGATTATCATACACACTGATCACGCCAACCTCCAGTACTGGAAGGAACTGCGAAAGATCAGTCGATGAGTAGCACGCGAATTCCTGGAACTATCAGAATACGACTTTGTACTGAAGCACATATCAGGAATCAAAAACAGCTGTGTGGATGCCTTATCCTGACGGGCAGATTATGCACCAGGTGACGAAGACAACAACAATGTCACTGTCCTCCCTGTGGACCGCTTCATCTGAGCTACAGAAATGTCAATGCATGACATGGACATTTGGACCCAGATTGTGCAGAACCTCAACAAATCACAGGTACTGCGATGGGTCGAGCCACACAACCTGAAAATGCATGGAGGGTTATGGTGGAAAGGAGATGCGCTTGTTGTTGTCGGGGACAATGATCTTAAGCAGGGGGTAATCACCTTTTTCCACGACACACCAGCCATGGGACACCCCGGAATTACAAATACCTATGAACTCTTGCGATGAGACTACTGGTGGCCCAACATGCACAAAGACGTTGAAGAGTACATCAAGGGTTGCACCACATGTCAAACCAACAAAATTAACTCTCACCAACAAAAACCACACCTCTACCCCATCACAACAGACCCAGAAGCAGAACCGTTCGAAGTCATAGCCATGGACTTCATCACGAAACTACCACTGTCGCAGGGATACGACTTGATCCTCACCATTACCAACCACGACTGCTCCAAAGCAGCCATCTTCATCCCATGCAACGAAACAATCACTGCAGAAGGTGTAGCCTGGCTATACCTCTGCCATGTCTACCCCCATTATGGGATACCCCAAAAATTGATCACCGACTGAGACCCCCAATTTATGTCAGCATTTATGACACAATTATGCTGAGTTCTCGGGATTAGGCAGAACATCTCGTCGGCATATCACCCCCAAACGGATGGGCAGTCAGAACAAACCAACCAATGGCTGGAACAATACTTATGCCATTGGAGCAATGTGCAACAGGACAACTGGGCAGAGGCCCTCCCCGTAGTGCAGTTCACACATAACGCATGGCCCAATGCAACGACAAAACACTCCCCTTTTTCACTCATCATGGGATGGGAACCACGCACCAATTGGGTCTCAAAACCCATGACCTCTCCGTCAGTTGACCAGCATTTGGAAGACATGGGCAACTTCTGACAACATGTGCAAGATTGCATCAAGCACGCCCAAGAACTCATGATGAAGCAAGGATGTACCTGCTTTATCCCCTATCAAGAAGGGGCGCAAGTGTGGCTAGAAGGAACGAACCTTAAAACATTCTACCCCACAGCCAAACTAGCCCCAAAACGCCACAGACCGTTCCACATCAAGAAGGCTCTCTTGGCAGTGTCTTACAAGTTAGAACTCCCAAAGTCATGGAAGATCCACCCTGTGTTCCATGCCAACCTCCTCACCCCATATAAGGAGATGGAACTACACAGGAAGAATTTCACACAACCTCCTCCTGACCTCATCGATGGAGAAGAAGAATTCAAAGTGGAGCAAATCCTCAGATCAAGGTTCTATGGCTGAGGTCGCAAACTCCAATTCCTGGTCCAATGGAAGGGATTCCCCATGAGTGATAGTTCATGGGAACCACTCGAAAATGTCCAACATGCACCTGACCTTATTGCCAACTTCTACCAGCATAATCCTACCACCGAAGGGGCTGGACGAAAGATATAAGATGGCACCCTATGAACCCAGGTCACATGTTTCCCCCTCTCATCTCACACACCATGACTTCTACTCCCGTTGTCTCAACAATACCTGCACACCCCCCATTGACAATCATACTTGACCAACTGACTGTACCCTTGCAGGACCAGGGTGTCCCCTCACAGCCAGAGGGTTGTACGCCGTACTCTGTGATCCCTAGCCCGGACCCCCCTGTTCTATCACTGATCACTCCGACTCTTGAACACCTCACACAGGAGGCAGCAGCTA
Source organism: Lactarius akahatsu (assembly GCA_021524915.1). Lineage (NCBI taxonomy): Eukaryota > Fungi > Basidiomycota > Agaricomycetes > Russulales > Russulaceae > Lactarius > Lactarius akahatsu. The sequence goes on from JAKELL010000003.1 coordinate 862,410, forward strand.
CCTCCCTACTCACACTCACCGCCCCACCTGTTGACACCCCTGTTATTGTACATGTCCCCACTACCCCCACTCTCCCAGAACCCCAAATGCAGGCACCACCACCTCTCACAGACACACCACTCCTGTAATGCCACCACTGGCATTAGTCCGACTTGGACACGAAAGGGCATTCACGACTTAGCGAAAATATCTCTCCCATGTCACGTGACCTGGTCACGGGATACATGGCGCTTACGGGCATGTGATCTGGTTGTACACTAGGGCAAGTTGTGCCACTAGGTAATCCAATAATCGATGAAGACGACTTGCTCTGATAGAGACAAGCAAAACGCGCGAAAGGAGATGAGAACAAGGTGGTGATTGAAGAAGACCAAGATGGCGTATCTTGGTCTTTCCGAGCCACTATTTATACATGTGAGAGGGCGCTTTAAAGCTCCTCTTGAACCCAAGACAACTAGTAGTGTAAATAGCTCGAACCCTACTACAGCTACTACTAGGAATGAGTCACAGTATCTAACATGTGATACTATGACCGCTGACTGATGCGACTTGTCCATGACATATTTCTGCTTACTAGGGAGTCATGACTGTATAGTAAGAGTCCACTTCCATGTCCATGACATTACCCCCTTTTCAGCTGCGACACCCATGGCACCGAGTGGGGCCTATCCTGCCTACCCAGGCCACTTGCCTCTCTGTGATCCGATCCAACATGTTTGCCATTTCCAATCTGAACTTGCACCAGGCCAACTCCACCTGTACCCCTCCGAGCGCTTGGGCCAGGGCATGAAGCCGCTGTTCCATCCTCTCAGCCTCATGTCTGTAGGCACGGAAGTGAGTTAACTCAGCTTTTACCCCAACATCCTTCAGCTCGTTGACTGTGCAGTCCATCCGATGTTGGTTGCTGTGACCCGCAACTAAGGGGTAGAGGTCTTCGGGGGCATAGTGGGGTTTGCCGATCTCCTGCACTTGAGGTTCGGCATACAGGGGGCAACTATAGACCTTGTCGCTGTCGTCCACTAGCCCAAGGACAAGGGGGTCGGGTCCCATGACAACTTGCATGTAGGTGGCTTGGCAGGTCACGCCTTGGCCGTCGGTGATGGGGTAGTGGACAAAGTCGTCCCCCCGGTTGTGCTTGTAGCCGTGTGGGGCAGTGCAAGAGTTCCCCCCCAGGTAGCGGAGGCGGACAGCAGGCATGGGGCTCGCTTTGGTGTCGATGACCACCCTGGCGTGATACAGGGGGCACCCTGTGGTGTCACATGCATACGGGGTTTCGCGGGGGTCGTCAGTGTCAGTTGCGGTGATGAGATATGGTTGCTCAGCTGGGTACCACTCCCTCAGCGCTCCCTCGACTGCCTTGTACACTGCTCCCTCAGCATCGCGGTGTGTTGTCGGCGTCAAATGAAGATGCACGCCCGTTGCGCTGCTGCTGCTGCCAGTTGCTGCTCTCTCCAGTGGTTCGCCGATGGCCTCCACGGTCAGTTCTTCATCCATTCTTGCCACCTCAGTGTGGCTGGCGTCTTCTGCTTCCTCGAGCTCGATCCGGATGGGGAGAGGTCGTAGTGGGGGACTCGCAAAGAGTCCGACAGCTGCACGAAGCCGAGCAATTTCGGCCTCGGTGTACGGCGCGGTGTTGAGCTGGTCCCCCCGGCTGTTGGTAAGCCAGTAGGTGGCAGGTTGGTCGGGCTCCTCAACGTCGATGATGGATTGCGCATTGGCGAGAGCCTCCCAGAGTTCTTCGTGGGTGAGGCTGTCGATGAGATGGGCAGCGAGAGGGGTGGAAGAGGTGGGAGTGGGAAAAGACATTGCGATTGAAGTGATGAATCCAGGATGGGAGGATGGGGGATGATTCGTCGTCTGTCCTCGCCTTATATGTATTCTTCTTGGTTTCGAGTTCCACTCATACTCCACTACTGCTTCGTCAGCAAACACGTCACTTTTGTTGACCCACTGGTTTTCTGAGTCTGGGTATCCCTTCCATTTCACGAGGTATTGCAATTTCTTCCCCTGGCTGAATCGTCTGGAGTCTAGAATGCGCTCCACTTCGTACTCCTCTTCCCCATCCACTAGGTCTGGTGGTGGGCGCTGGAAGTTTTCTCCATGTAGGGGCGTCTCACGATAAGGCGTGAGTAAATCGATGTGAAACACAGGATGAATACTCCACTGCGTGGGAAGTTCCAGCTGGTAGTTGACCGGTGAGAGTACATGTGTGATTTTGAATGGACCGTGCCGTCGTGCCGCTAGCTTGGCAGTCGGTTGATTGGTTCGGAGGTGTCGTCCTTCCAGCCATACTTGATCTCTGATTTGGTACTTGGGCGTATCTTGGTGTTTGACCCATAGTGATTGTGCCTTTTTGATGAGGTCCTGGGCTTCTTTTTGCGCTTCTCAGAATTGCTGAAGTCTCATGAGTACCTGTGGGATAGGTGATGGCTTATCAATCCAGTCAGCGTGTGGGTCGTATCCCATCATGAGCAAAAACGGGGACTTCCTTGTTGCCTCATGCAGCCAGTTGTTGTGTGCAAATTCGGCCATTGGTAGGAATCACACCCAGTTATCTTGACGCTTGTTGGTCCAGAACCGTAGATATTGTTCTAGCCACTGATTGGTGCATTCCGATTGTCCGTCTGTCTGGGGGTGATACGCTGTGGAGATATCTGATAGATGTCAAGGATTCGGCACAGTTCCCGTGTGAACTTTGATGCAAAGCGTGGGTCGCAGTCACTGATGATTTTCGCCAGTAATCCAAATCTTCGAAACACATGGGTGACGTACAGTGCAGTGGTTTCTTCCACAGATATCTCCTCGTTGCATGGGATGAATACTGATGCTTTAGTGCAGTCATGATCAGTCACCGTGAGGATGGAGTCGTATCCCTGCGATTCCAGTAATTTAGTGATGAAGTCGAGGGCGATGACTTCGAATGGCTTAGCGTCGGTTTTCAGCATGATGGGTACTAGGGGGGCTTTTGTCAGGCAATTGTTGACTTTGTGGTGTTGGCATTCCGCGCATCCCTGAATGTACTCTGTCACCTGCTTCAGCATGTTCGGCCACCAGTGGCTTCGCTCAATGATCCTCATGGTTTGCTTGATTCCGGGGTGGCCATAGACAGGGGGGTTGTGGTGGTTGGCGATAATGGTGCGAATTTTGTTTGGATTCCCAGTAATTACTTGTGCGCCTTGATGGTACCAAATCCCGTCGACCTTCTTGAGTTTGTGAGGGTCTACCCAGGGGCGTATGATGTCCTCATCTTGATCGTGATTTTCTGGAAGTTGCATAGTGAGGTTCTGTGCGAACACCTTTTCTGGTAGGACGATGACTCCTTCGTTGTCCCTTTCTCCCCTGTTGTAGTTGGGTCTCCATGAGAGGGCATCTGCACAGCTGTTATTGGTCCCTTTAATGTGGTGGATCTCAAAGTCGTATTCCATGAGTTCCAGTACTTCTTGAGCTACATGGCAACTTATCTTCTGTGGGGATTTCCAGTGTGTGAGGTTGAGGTGGTCGGAGAATATTTTAACTTTGTGTGGGGATCCTGCTAGGAATGGCCTCCAGTGTCGTAATGCTTTGACGATGGCTAAGAGCTCCAGGTTGTAGATATCATAGTTGCGCTCTGCTTCGTTTAAGGTGGCCGTGAAGTATCCAAGAGGGTGTCGCTTCCCATCTTGTTTCTTCTGTAAGAGCACTGCGCCTACTGCGTATCCCGATGTGTCTACCTCAAGTTCAAACTGGTCCGTTAGTGTGGGGTGTGCGAGTACTGGTTCACTAGTGACTAGGCATTTGAGGGTTTGGAATGCTGTCTCCTCGTCCTTGCCCCATGTCCATTCCGTGTCTTTGTGTGTGAGTTTGTTGAGGGCTCATGCATATGTGGCAAAACCGTGAATGAAGAGGCAGTAAAAATTGCAGAAGCCGAGGAAGGAACATACGTCGTGTACCTTTGTGGGTGTAGGCCAATCGTGTATGCCAGCAATTTTTACAGGGTCCATACAAGTTACCCCCTTTTCAAGGATTACCCCCAGGTAATCCATTCGCGGTTGGTGGAAGGTGCATTTCGACAGTTTAAAGTACAGGTCATGGTCTAGTGCAACTTGGAGTACTGCGCAGACGGTGTCTATGTGTGCTTGAAGGCCTACATGTTTGAGCGTTGCAATGCCAATGTCGTCCATGTAGATGCGAATGATCATACCCATTGCTGCGAAAACATGGATTGTGTCACTTAGGATGTCGTTCATCATGTTTTGGAATGTTGCTGGGGAGTTTGTGAGTCTGAAATACATGACAAGGGGTTCAAAGAGGCCGTATTTTGTTTTGAACGCGGCTTTGTACTCGTCACCTTCTTTGATTCATATGTTGTTATATCCCCAACAGATGTCGAGTTTGGTGAAGATGTGTCTGGTTCCGAGGTCATTGATGAGTTCCGACATAAGCAGTAGTGGGTATTGGTTGTGCACCGTACAGGCATTGATCTGCCGATAATCTTGCACTGGTCTCAGTTTCCCGTCTTTCTTCTTAATGAAGAAGAACAACGATGCGTAGGGTGACTTTGAGGGTCGAATATAGCCTAATTTGAGTTGCTCATCTAGCCACTTGCGTAGTTGCCCGTCCTCATCCTGCAACATTGGGTAGACTTTGCAGTCAATACTGGGGGGTGTGCTGGGTTTGAAGTCGATTGCGTGGTCCCATGGTTGTGATGGTGGGAATCTGTGGGATGCTTCTTCACTGAAGATTTTGGCAAATCATTGATACAGTTCTGGGAGGGTTGCCACGGTGGTATTCTGGTTAGCAGCAATGGCTAGCTCAGTGGCCATAGTACGTATCTGGCATTCTTCCTTGAATTCCTGGACGATGCCTTCCTTCTCGTCTTGGGTCATTGTGCTGGCGATGGTGGTTTGTGGTTCTGCGGGATTGATCGATCGTAGTACCACTGGGAGGGCTCCTTCATGGATGGTGGTGTGTGCCCAGCTGATGGTTGGTTCATAGGTGGCCAGCCAGGGGTATCCAAGAACCAGGTCTTCATTGCCTATGTCGGTGACTAGGAATCTCATGACCTTAGAGACACTGTTGGTCTGAACATCTAAATCGATGAAATGCGTGATGGACCCAGCTTTATTTTCCATATTATCTATGTTCCATATTTTTTTTGGTTTCTCAAGGGCTTGTAGCCCAAGGCCCATGCGTTTGGCAAATGTGGGTCTTATGAAGTTGTCAGTGGCTCCTGAATCTATGAGCCCTTTAATGTTGGCCATGGAGTAACTTGTGCGAATTGAGACTGGAATTCATAGCGATTGGTAGCGAGTCATGATTACAGAGTTACAATTAACTGCCCTCACCCAGGCCGATGGGTTCAGGTGTCCTGAAAACCCTCTTGGGTCCAGAGATCCTTGAATACGAGGTCCTTGACCTCGTCACTAGCTCCTCTAAGCATTCCATCCATCCCCTAGCTTGTTCTTCAGGCGTGGTTTCTGTGTGGCGCACCGTTGTTGGCTCCTGACTATAATAGTCAGTTTCTGTGCTTTGACTCGTACTTGCGCGCAGTTGGAACAGTTGCCTTGGCTTCCTGGGGCGTGTGCATTCTCGTGAGAAGTGGCTGGGGTTGTTACAGTTGTAGCAGATTACTTCCCTCATGTCGCGTCATTGTCCACTTCCTCTGTTCTGTCCTGGGCCCCCTCTTGGCGGGAAGGGTGGTCATTGATTTCCCTGGTTCGGATTGCCTACCTCCACGAGGTGTGCGCGGGTGCAGTCTGCTGACGTGTCCATGGCGTTTGGGTCATACCGTGGTGGTGGGAATCTGGGTGGTGCCCACTGTGGGGCATATCTGCGATTCTGTTGTGGTCGTGGTGGTGGAGTGTTGCGGGGTGTGGTGTTGAGTCCGAGGCATGCACGCAGGTGTATGTACTGCTTTTGCTGGCGTAGGGCTGCCTCCTTCCATTCGTTGAAGGTTTGAGGGTCGTCAAGTTTGTATATTTTGGTGAAGAGGGCTTTCGGTAACCCTGCTGTGAACCGGTCCAGCATTTGGCGATCATTCAAGCGGTAGTCAGCCTTTCGTGCTAGCTGCTCGAAGTTTGTGACGTACGAGTCAATATCATCCCCGATCATCTTGAATCCTTTGGCTAGTGTGGCCTGCACCTGTTCCTGCTCCAGTACATTTGAGAAATGGTCTGAGAATCCCACCATTAGGGTGTCCCATAGGAAGGGGTCATATCGGTTGCGTCCCTGGTGTAGCTCGTTATTGAGCCATTGAAGGAATCCAAGCGTCCAGTTTGACACTTGCAGGCCTTTAATGAAGCCTAAGAATAGCAGGCATCGTTGATAGACGTTGGTCATAATTGGTGCTTCTGAGTTTTGCCCCCAGTAAATGTGCCACTGGGTGAGGAATGACTCATACTCATCTCTGTTTCTGTCAAATATACTAGGGGGTTCCCCCACTAGTTTGTCCGTCCCATGTGGTGCTCCTAATGCTGGTCCTGCCACTGGTGGTGGCGGTGGTGGTGGTCCTCCTCCGAATGGGTCTCCTCCACTTCCTCCTCCGAATTGAGGCTGTCTTCCTCCAAATGGGGGTCGTCTGCCTCGCAGCGGTCCTTGACCGAAGCTTCCTCCTGGTCTTCTGGGTGGTGGAGGTCCTCCTGCACCTGGTGGGGGGTCGGGGACAGTAAGGTCCTACCACCCTAAATATGGCTGCATCGTTGGCCATCATGCAATGTCCTGTAGTGGGATTGATAGGGCGTAGATATGCCTCAGCTTCTTCGGTGATTCTTCTGGCTTCTTCAGTGGCCAGGTCTTCTTGGACGATTGTTGCTGTGGCCATTTCTGCAGGGGGGTGTACTTCGATGTTTTCTGGTTCGTTTATGTGGAGGGATGGTGTCGTCCCGATGGACATCGATGCCATTTCCACATCACGACCTCGATATGCGAAACTTACGGATGCAGAGCGTGACCATTGTATGCGCGAGAATAGATGTTTTTACTGTAGACAACAAGGTCACATTTCTCCGAACTGCCCATCTCGTCCACCGCCTCCACCCACCCATCTCAACAATATCGAGGCGACACCAGCTCCTGTCCCCCTTCAGTCCCCTCCTGTTGTATCTCACATTATCTGCGACGTCCTCGCCCTCAGCCCCACAGATCGCCACCATATCATCAACAACCTCCTTCTCACTGACTGCGACTTCAGCCCTGTAGCTCCCGCTGCAGAGATAAATGCCCTGGAACTCTCCTTTCTCACAGACATTTCCTGACCTCCATCTCCGCAGTACCCTCTGAGCCCCGCACCCTTGTCCGTCCCTGACCCTTGCCCCATCTCTCCTCCCCGCATCCATTCCCCCATGCACATTGTCACCCGTGATTTCTCACCTGTTAACGACGAACTCCCTCGACCCCCTGCTGTTTTGCCCTGTCTTTCCCCTGCACCTCTTCCTCTTCGTGATTCGCCACCTCCTCGTCCCCCACGCAACCTGCTCCACCAGTCCAGCCCCCGTATTTTGCCTTCGTCCGTTGTCAAGGACAACAACCAGCCTACCAGGGGGGTGAAAACCATCGAAACCCCAGTTTTGACCACGGAAGTTACCCCACCACCTGCAAAAACCTCATACTACCCATCCCTGTTCCCTTTCCGTGCATTGAATACCCGCGAGACCCAGACGAAGTTGCACCAACAACACTCAGGATGCGCAGTCAAAATGAGACACAGCACCACGATAGCCCACAACCGCCCGACACAGGTGAAATAGCATGCCATGACATGGTACGAACCACGAGACGTCGTGCCATACCACGACAACGCACAATGCAGGAACGACCAACCCCACGTGAACCAACACGAATCGACCCAGTTCTCGACCCCATCATTCTGCAAGATCCCACGATGCTGATCGCATCAATGCCCAGTCACGCCACCCCACAAGTACTGCGCCGCAGACCGCATGTACGATTCCCTCAACAACAAAATCATGACACAACCCAGGAAGTCCCGAGACCAACAACAGACGAAGAATGACAACAATGTATCGAAGCGTGGCGCACCCAAGTCATCACGGAACAGCCCTCTCACCTGAGGCACCCAGACCCAATCAGAGCCTGTACATATGCTCTGGAAAATTTTCACTTCCAATTTATGGAAAACCCGCGTAACTATGCATACGATTACGATTATCCAGATGCTCAACGTGAAGACTAACAAAAAGATTCAAGGACGAATCAATCAAGAAAGGGGCGTATGTCACGATCCCTCGATTGTGCCATCAGCAAGTTCCAGAAGATTCCGGGTTTCTTGTGTTTCCAATTCTACTTCTCATTCCATCAGATAATTCTGTGTTTCATGCCTTGCTTCTCAGAAAGTTCCAGATCTTGACTGCGGTTCCTGCCAGCTCATAAATATAGAGAAAAACATAGCAAAATATGATTTCCCTGTACTAGTATTTAAGAAGCCTGTAGTACTCTCTGTATGCCTTGTACTGGTCGTGTTCTCTGTATACAGTCCTTTCACCTCCTCCTCTTGGGAACTCAAGAATCTGTCTCCAGCTTGAAAGATAGCCTTCCGAAGATATAGAGCCCCTCTCTCAGTCCATCCCAGTCCTGCAGTAGTCCAGAAGTTCTCGCGCCGAGTGTCGCGAAGTCAGCCATCAAGTCCCAAGTCTCCCGAGTTCCACACCACCGTCCGGACGATCCGAGTGATCGTCACAGCTAGCACCCAAATGGCATGGGCCGTTCTGTGTCAAGAAGGTGCTATCCAACATATCATATGAGCTAGAACTCCCAAACACATGGAAGATACACCCAGTCTTCCACGCGAACCTCCTTACACCATATAAGGAGACGGAGTTACATCGTGCCAACTTCACGCGCCCACCCCCGGACCTGATTGATGGAGAAGAAGAATTCGAAGTGGAGTGAATCCTGCAGTCCTGATCACACGGACGAGGGTGCAAACTTCAATTTCTCATCCAATGGAAGGGATTCCCGATAAGCGATAGCACATGGGAACCCCTTGAGAACGTCCGACACGCGCCAGACCTCATCGCTGACTTCTATCACCTAAATCCTACTGCCGAAGGGGCTGGCCGAAAGATATAAAACACATCCCTTCAACACCACTACCGCCTAACCTCGCCCGCAGACTCTCATCTCTACCATGTCGACCACTCCTGTTGTCTCCACTGTTCCGATCTGCCGTCCTGTCAAGATTATTCTCGAGAATCTAACTGTACCTTCACAGGACTTGGGTGTCCCCTCCACACCAGAGGGTTGTATGCCGTACTCTGTAGTCCCAGTCTCCCCCCCACTTCCTGTCTTAGCACTTGTGGTCTCCGCCCTTGCCCGACAAACCGAAGAGACCGAGCCACCTCCAATAGTCCCCTTTTCCGTCGATACACCAGTTACAGTCCACGCCCCCACTACACCTGCCGACCCACCCGAAGTCGCCGTTCCCTTAACCCCGCCACCACCACTGTCACCTCCTGCCGTCCTCGCAGCCCACATCCCCACACCCCCATTCCCTGCGGGATTGGACCACACGTTCACGCCGCCCTCCCAGATATGCATGGTTGAGCCTGACCCCATGCTCGCCCTCCTCGATGATGAGGAAGACAGAGAGGACGAGGACCCTGGTATCCCCTTTTTCTGCAATGATCCCGACGCCCCCACATTCTTCCCACTCTTAGTCAGAGAAGCGGGTACCGAAAGGCAAACTGCACGATATATTTACTATCACCACAACTACCAGGAGGTCGTCAGGACGATGGGGAAAGGCCACCCCTGCTACGCGTCCCAGGTGTTCCTTCAGGATGTCTATACGGGGCAACTGGCACAGTACATCACCAACAACCAGCTCAACATGTTCCATCCCCACAATCCCCACACTATTGTTCTCAATGAAGTATTGGTCGAGCTTCGCAACCCCCGTCTCCACACAGAGGTCTCTCACCTCCGTGAATGCCTTGTGCACCGGGATGCCATTCGTACGTGGCAATCGGACATCCGGTGGTTGGAGATGGAACTTATGCAAGACCAATTTCATCTCGATATGGACCTTGCGTCTGTTCGACGACGGCTTCAGTACGTGAGGGCCATCCCCCTCATCGCGGACAAGTATGCCGAGCTTAGTGCTAAGCCAGTGTGTCCACGAAGCTCGCCCGAGCCCATCCCTCTCGTACCTTAGACCGCTGGGCCGAGTGAGATGCCCCGCCTTCAGGGAGAAGGCAGGGGGCGTCAGCACAGGTGCTTCCAGTGTAGGTCAATGGAGCACCTTGTGGCTCAGTGCCCGGAGCGGCGTACACGATGTTGAAGTGCAGAACTAACAAGCAAGGTGTTGATAGCAAGATGCTAGCAAAAGACAAGTTAACTTCAGAGGGGAAGGGAACTCTATTACATCTGCATACTTAGCAAAAGACAAGTTACTATAAAGGAATGTCTTATGAGTAAAGGTAATAAGAGAAGTAATCAGAAAGGGACTTACACTTCAGAGGGGAAGGGAACTCTGAAGTGTAGAGGCGAAAACAGCAGTCCTTATATACAGGATGCTTAGATAAGAATGGTCTGTGCGCACTGGTGACCCAAACAAAATACATGTGGTCTGTGCGCCAGAGGGAGAAATGCCATTGGAGGGCAGAGAACAATAACTGCCTAAAGCAGACAATACCGGTATCTTAAGAATAAAGAACAATAGAGTCACATGATGACTCTAATAATAAAGATAAACAAAAGTGGTCCGTAAGAGTCCGGCCAAAGTCCAAAAACAGTCCATAGGGGACAGATACCGTATTTAGCATATGGGATGACTCAATCAGATCCCACGAGACATGTGACCTAAGTTGTGTCTCAACATCCCTCCATGATAGAGGCAGTCCATATAGTGAGGTGTTAAGTTAGAGCCAAGAGCTGTGCAGAAGTTCAGGATTGAGGTTGAATCTTTAGTCCTGATAAAGGACTATCTTTTGCAGAGCAGATAATGTTCGATCCAAAACAGTTCTTACACCCACTCCATGATTGTCCTATAGAGGACTACTTTTTGGAGTCTGAAGGTCCAACTCCTTCAGGGCTCTAAGAAGGGTTTTTCTTAGTTCTCTTAGATCAGAGAACATGTTGTGCTTTACAGGACAATGTGGCATCCTTGTTGATAAACCAAGGATTGACGACCATTGACTGTGTAAAAAACACCTTCTTACACCATCTGTAACGTCTACCACAGACGTTTGCCTGACTTAGGCTTCGCTACGAGTGGCGATCCTTTGAAGGAAGAAGTTCTGGTTAACTGAGGTCTGAGGATAGAACGCAGGATGAGGGAGTATACGCCCGTCTAGTCCGAAGTATGCGTGGAGGTCTTCAAGTTGAGGGATGCCGGGTGGTATCTTGGGTGCGTATCGTGCAAACTCCCAAGACTTGTGGTCGATGACGAAGAAGGTCGTGTATGGCTTGGACACTCGCTCGTTGCGGTATAACTGGATCTGATAGGCGGCGGTGCCTTGCGGATATTCCACTGCCCACGGAAGGGGAATCAGGGACGAGTCATGGGGATCCCTGGTCTAAGGGGATATGCCAGACAACTCACTTAAGAGGGGTGACCTCTTAGTATAGACGATAGATGGTAGTGGTATTGGAAGAAGACCAAGATGCTGTTCTTGGTCTTCGCACTATCCTACTTATACAGATATGCGCAGGCTTTGAAGCGCTGCTTGAAGTGTAACTAGCCAATAGCGTAAGTAGAGCAAACCCTAATACGACTATCCTAGTTTACGAGTCATTCCGAGTCATCCGAGATCCGAGCCGTTATCGTACAATCACATGTGCCAGAGCTTACCCGGCTGACTGATCACCAAGTCCATGACGATATCCTGCTGACGGCGATGTCATAGTCGACGCGTCAGTGTCCACTTCTTGGCCCGAGGCGCCGCAAGTCCGAAACGTAACATCACCCCCTTTTTATGGTCGAACCCCAGGTCGACCCTGCTGTGCTGCCTCTCTTTGCATCGCAACTTGTGCCCCCGCCTCCAGCCCTGGGCGGTATGAGTCCCGCTCCTCCTCGATGCAGCTGAGCGCGTTGGCTCGCTGTAAGCGGAGCACGCACTCCCGTCGTACCCGTGCGATCCGATCTAACTCCTCCGTAAGTCTGGCCAGCTCCGCCTCCTTGGCCTCTACTCCCGCTTGGGCACAGCGGTAGCAGTGGACCTCTGCCGTCAGAGTAAGGTCCTTGATGCCTATCAAGGCGCGGTCGACCGACTCCCTCATGATACTGCGCTGATCCAGGAAGATCAGGTCGTCGTCGGAATAATCTATGTCGCGAGGTCGTTCGTAGTCGGGGGCAGCGTGCACCGGCTTCCCATACTGCTGGTCGCTGCCTCTTCTGTAGGCGAGGACGAAGGGGTCCGCCGTGAGAATGAGCTGCATATACCGAGCTGGGTGCAACCGGTTCTGAGCGTCTCGTATCTGAAAGGGGATGTAATGTACTCCCCTGTTGTGTTGGAACCTGAGGGGTGGAGGAGTCTCCACTTGGCGTCGGGAAATCGGGCTGTGTTCTTCCGCACGATAGATGCGGACCTTGGGTCGAGGAACTTTCGGCATGAGAATGGGTTCCCCGTCTGTGGTGCATAGCGGAGGGGTTTCGTTGTGTGTGGTCGTGAGGTGGTTCCCATATGTGAGGTGTTGGTGTAGAGCGCAATGCTCCACTGACATGTACTCGTTGAACTCCCGGTCTTCCTCTTGAACCGCAGCCTCGTCTTGATTGGGTTGGTTGGTCACCGACACGTTGGGTGGTGAAGGATCTCTTGAACCAACTCTTGTAGTGGTTGGCGAAGGAATGAGGGATGGTAGGGGGGTAGGTGGACGACTGCCTCTGTCGTGAATGGACTGGGGAAGCGACAAGGGTGTTGGTGGCGCGTCTTGGACGATGAGAGTTGGCTGGACTGAGACGGGGAGTAGGTTGTCGAGGACATAGTATACTTGCACTGGTGAGGACATGAGTAGATGGGAGAGTAGATGAAGGAGATGGGGACGTCTCTTGGGTTCGTCCTGCGCTTATATGCGTTTCTCGAGTGGGATTTAAACTTTTGAACTCCCGAATTGCGTCGTCTGCGAACACGTCATCTTTGGAGACCCACTGATTGTCCGAGTCCGGGTAACCGCGCCATTTGACCAAATATTGCAGTTTCTTGGTTCTGCCGAACTGCCGAGAGTCTAGAATCTTCTCGACCTCGTACTCTTCTTCACCATCAATCAAATCCGGTGGCGGGCGCTGATAGTTGGGGCCGTGTGTGGGAGTTTCGTGATATGGTGTTAGGAGGTCCGTGTGGAATACTGGGTGGATACTCCACTGCGTGGGAAGCTCCAAGCGATAATTGACTGCGGACATCACCTGGATAATCTGGAACGGACCATGTCTCCTTGGTGCAAGTTTTGCCGTTGGCTGGTTGGTACATAGGTGGCGCCCTTTGAGCCACACGAGGTCTCCTATCTGATATTTTGGGGTATCCTTGTGTTTGATCCACCCCTGCTGCGCTTTGATCATCAATTCTTGGGCACGCGTCCTAGCCTCTTTGAATTGCTGTGCTCTCAGCGCTACCTGCGGAATAGGGGAAGGGCGGTCGATCCAATCAGCGCGCGGGTTATACCCCATGAGAACATTAAAAGGGGACTCCCTGGTAGACTCGTTTGGCCAGTTATTGTGCGTGAATTCCGCCATTGGTAGGTAATATGTCCAGTCGTCTTGCCGTTCATTAACCCAAAATCTTAGGTATTGTTCTAGCCACTGGTTCGTTCGTTCCGATTGGCCGTCAGTTCTGGGGTGATAGGCCATGGAGATATTTTGCTCGATTCCAAGGATCCGGCATAATTCGCGGGTGAACTTTGATGCAAATCTGGGGTCTCGATCGCTAATAATACGTGCTGGTAATCTGAACCTTGGGAAAACATGTGTCACGTACAGGGCCGCAGTTCCTTCCGCGCTTATCTCTTCCAGACATGGGATGAAGACTGCTGCTTTTGAACAATCGTGGTCGGTTATGGTTAGTATGGAATCGCACCCATTTGATAGGGGTAGCTTCGTGATGAAGTCCAGTGCTATGACCTCGAACGGGGCTGCTTCCAGTTTTGGGAATATTGGTTGTAGAGGGGCACGTGTCGGTCGATTGTTGACCTTGATGCGTTGACAGTCGGCGCATCCTTTGACATAATCTTGTGCTTCCTGCCGCAGTCCTGGCCACCAGTAGTATCGTTTGATCAATTTGATGGTTCGGTTAATCCCGGGATGTCCATAGGTTAGGGTGTCGTGGTGAGCTTGTATAATACGCCGTCGTTCATGGGCGTCGCCTGTAACCACTCTTCTCCCATCCTTGTACCATGTTCCTTCGATGTGTTTGAGCTTGTGCGGATCCACCCATGTTTTGATCATGTTGTTGTCCTGGGTATATACCGGGTATGTTGGTTGCATTTCCTCTGTCATGATGGTGGGGCTCATTCGTGTTGGATTGTCCATGGTGTCGATCGTTGTGGCCCTTACGAATATGTGGTCGGGGAGTACCGTGACTTGTTCATTGTCGCGCTCTCCTTGGTCGTAGTCAGGGCGTCTGGATAATGCGTCTGCTCGTCCGTTGGCAGTTCCTTTGATGTGGTGAATCTCTATGTCGTATTCGGAGAGTTCTAGTACTTCCCTTGCGACCTGTCTGCTAATCTTTTGCGGTGATCTCCAGTATTGCAGGTTCATGTGGTCGGAGAACACCTTGATCTTGTGTGGGGATCCCGCAAGGTATGGTCTCCAGTTTCGTAATGCTTTGACAATTGCTAATAGTTCCAGGTCGTAGATGTCGTAGTTCCTTTTGGCCGCGTTAAGGGTACTGGAGTAATAGGCGATGGGGTGTCGTTTGTTGTCCTTGTCTCGCTGAAGTAGTACTGCTCCCGTTGCATATCCCGAAGCGTCGACTTCTAGTTCGAAGGGTTGGTCGAGTTCTGGGTGTTTCAACACCGGTTCTTCGGTTACTAGGGTTTTGAGTTTGTCGAATGCTTGTTGTTGTTCCGTTCCCCATGTCCATTCCGTGTCTTTCCTTGTGAGTTTGTTGAGGGGGCGAGCATGCGTGGCGAAATTTCGGATGAAAGCACAGTAAAAGTTGCAAAATCCTAGGAATGACCGCACCTGTTTGACGTTTTTAGGGGTTGGCCATTCGCGAATGCCTGAAATTTTGACAGGGTCCATGCGGATCACCCCCTTTTTAATGATTACCCCCAGGTAATTGAGGGTGTCGGAGTGGAAGGTGCATTTTTCCAGTTTGAGGTAAAGGTCGTGTTCCTCCAACAGGTCCAGGATGTCGTGTACCGCTTCTGTGTGCGCTTCTTTTGTTGTTGCCGTTGCCACGCCTATGTCGTCCATGTATACGTGAATGATAGTCCCCTTTTTCTCGTGATATTCAATAAGTGGGCCGAAGATCCAGTTCATCATGGCTTGGAAGGTTGCTGGTGCGTTGGTCATACCGAAATACATTACCAGTGGTTCGAAGAATCCGCATTTTGTCTTGAAGGCCGCTTTGTGTTCGTCTCCAGGTTTGATTCGGATGTTGGTATAGCCCCATCGGATGTCGAATTTGGAGAATATCCATCCGCCGCTAAGGTCTGCAATGAGTTGAGGTATTAGGGGGAGTGGGTATTGGTTGCATATGGTCCAACTATTGAGTTCCCTATAGTCCTGTACCGGGCGTAGTTTTCCGTCCTTCTTTTTGACGAAGAAGAATGGGGCTGCGTACTGAGATTTAGAAGGTCTTATATATCCCTTTGCCAGTTGTTCGTCTAGGAATTCGTCCAAAGCTTTGTCCTCTGCCTGATTTAACGGATACACCTTGCAGTTGATATGATCTGGTGCATTGGGTTTGAAATCTATGGCGTGGTCCCATGGTCTAGAAGGTGGAAATCGGTGTGATTCTTCCTCGCTGAATACCTTGGCATGTCTTTGGTATTCCGCGGGTAGTTCCTTTTCTTCTTGATTCCGTTGTGCCAATATTTCCAGTTCCGTTGCCGTGGTTCGTAGGTGTATGGGGTCCATTTCGTCTTCTAGTTCCTGGAGGGCTTGTTGTTTGTATTGCTCTCGGATGTTTTCGATGATTCATCGTATTTCTGCTCTTTGTTCGTCGGGCTTGGGCGGTTTGTTGGGATTGGTGGTGCGAATGATGATTGGGTATTGTTTGGTATCCATAGTGGCGGAAGCCCACTGTATTCTTGGCTGGAAGGTGGCGAGCCATGGATACCCCAAGATTGTCACAATCCCCCGATCGTGCCATCGATAAAGAGAAACGCAAAGAATTGTCCTCTGTTTCTATGTCTCGTGTTTCAGCTTCTTGTTTGATGATTCGGAATGATCCGGTCTCGTTTCTAGAAAGATGTACTGCGGCTCACATGATCTTGCTGCGGGTCATGTGACTTAGGATTGCGCGTCCCTCTGAAAACTGTAGAAAATACTAGTAAAAACAGCGACTCTGTATGATATAAAAAGGCCTGTAGAG
The DNA here is from genome assembly GCA_021524915.1 of Lactarius akahatsu. NCBI lineage: Eukaryota > Fungi > Basidiomycota > Agaricomycetes > Russulales > Russulaceae > Lactarius > Lactarius akahatsu. Next base: position 878,879 of record JAKELL010000003.1, read on the forward strand.
TAGCCTGTATTTCCGTGTCCTAGTCTTGTCTTCTGTTGTCCCATCTTCGAATCCAAGCCTGTTCCATTCGATTGTGCTCGGGTTGCGCGCAAGTTGTCTTATCTAATCAGCCACACTCCCACGCAACCCGGTATCGAGCCTGGGCCCTGCGCGTACTCGTTTGCGACAAACTCAGTGCCAGCCCGAGCTCTTGATCGTGAAATAAGACTAGGACCATCCCCTAGTACCCTTTGCCCGGACAGCGAAGGCTTCTTACCTCACGGCCCCACGGAAGGTGGACCAACCCGTGAGTGCGAACTTACCTTGCGGACCCTCGGTCGGACAAACCGCAAGCGCGAACTTACCTCACGACCCCACGGACGGACAACTCGTGAGTGCGAACCACCGAATCCTACCTTGCGGCCCCACGGACGGACAACCCGCAAGCGCGAACCTCTGTATCGTTATTTCTGAGAAAATACTGTCGTGGCGAGCTTACAGCTACTAATCCCCGAAGACGACAATTGGGTTGAAGTCTTCCGAAGACTCTCTGACGATCTCCCGCAACATGTACTCGGTTCGGCTTATTGGAACGTCTCGTCTACAGACCCAAGAGGCGGGTACCGCTGCGTCCTTGGACAGAAGGTATACCTCGTTGAGTTCATCAATCATACTTGGTACCTTGTGGAACGACACTTTGACACCAATCTCAGGGAACACATCCATCGCACTCGCAGTTCTCTCGCTATCGAACGAGAGAATCCCCTCGGACTTGGTTGGTGGCTCCCAGACGACGAAGCCAACCCAGAACGACTCCCCACTCCTGTCGCACCTGTCCCCATCGAAGAGGAACCACTCAAGTACATTGAAGACGACGTCGTACTCAACCCCCAGCCTGTTGACCCTATCGAAGAGCTCACAGAAGCATTCCGCCGCTTAACTCCCGTCCACACAGAACCGCCTTCACCCGCATTCACCCCCGAAGTCCCACAGATCATCCCTATGGCCACCGCTCTGCTTACCGGTGCTCTCAAAGGCACACCTCCGACACTTTTCGCCGGTAACCGTTCAGAAAGTGAACAGTTCCTGAGAGAATTCCGGCTGCACTGCAAGCTCAACAAGGATCACGCCATCATGAAGAAACCGTATTCGCGCGTCATCTACGCGCTCGGATTGATACGTGGGCCCGCAGTCAATAACTGGGTAGACCTTGAAGAACAAAAACTTGACGGACTAACCACTCGTCATCTAAACCCCGTCGCCGATACAGATGAACAACTGTGGACGCAGTTTGAAACGTCCTTCAAAAACGCGTGGACCGACACCCTAAGTAAACAAAACGCGTACCAAAAACTGACTACCTTACAGATGAAAGGTGATGATGTCGACGCATACATCGCGCAGTTTGAGTACCTCGCCAATACCACAGGATGGCACCGAGACGCCAGCGGAACGGTAGAGTTCTTCCGCCGAGGGCTCACAGAATCTCTACTTCGCGCATGCATACTGCGCACCACACTTCCCGAAACGATGACCGAGTGGCAAGACGCAGCCCGCGCTGAAGCTCAACGTGCCCGTACCCTCGCTAGTTGTCTCCTTGCCCGTGGCGTCAAAGCTTCTCGAAGGTCAGACCCCATCCCGCTCACCGCAAACGTCACCGTGCCGCCGCCCGCTTCCACCTCACAGGACGTCGTTCCGATGGAAATCGACGCGCTTTCCACCATGGCCAGACGACAGTATCGATCAAATCTTTCCGACGCCGCTTACGCACAATGTCAACGCGAAGGAAAGTGTTTCAACTGCCTACAGACCGGCCACATGGCAAAAGACTGTCCGAAGCTACGCAGCGCCTCGCGGCAGATCAACAAAGTTTCGACATACCTTTCCATCAATGACCCCACCACCCAGACCATGCTCCGAGATGCTCTCACCCTCGACCCATCGGCACGCTCCCAGGTTATCAACAGTCTCATGATGATCGGGGATGATGAGTTCAACGTAGACGGCCTGCAGATAAATAACCTCACTATTGCCTCTCCAAGTCCTTTCGCCACCCTCCGCTCTGTATCCCCTACCTCTTCTTCCTCTAGTTCGACACCTCGCTCCTCACCTCCCATGTCGCCCTGCCACTCCTATCACTCAGGATCGGGTTCCCCGGCGCTCCAGCCACTCACCTCCGCCTTCCTCGACTCCCTTTCACTCGACGACGAGTTCCCTCGCGTTTCCGGATTATTTCGCCCCTTCTCCATGTCTCCTGCCCTGCCCAGTGCCAGCGATGACGACGACGACGTCTGGTACGACGCGGAAGCCGGCTGTGACGATCTCTGGGCACCGTGCGCCAACCCCTCATTCGCCGCCCCGCATCGTGTCGAGGACGACACTCATTCCAAGAGGGGGGTAAAAACCTCGTCCGTCTCGGTTTCGCCGACTTACCATCACACACTACTGTCGCCAAAACCCCGTTACCCCACCATATTCCCGCACCACGCCTTCGAGAGGCCCTTGGACCCCGACCTGGTCCAGCCAGCAAAAAGCGCAACGCCACCACCATGTCGAGAACAACGCCGCAAAACGACGAGAAAGCCCGACGAGTATTCCTCGATCACACGCACACAAAAGAAGCGGAAACTGCAAGAAGAATCGGAAGACGAAGGCCCCCGCAAACGACAGCAAAAACAGTTGGCCAAACGAACACATCCCCTCCCCGCACGACCGCAAAACACAAGAACACGCAAAAGGCCGACGAACACGGCAAAACCCGAAGAACCGAACCAAAGGCCACTAACCCCGGAACCACCACAGTACGACTGGCTCCTGCAACACCTGGCCTATTGCTACTGCCCCGGAGCTAAAACAAATACGTACCAAGGCTGGCCCTTCTCTTACGGTCTTCCCTCAGCCGTTCAAGGCTCCCGCAAAAAGTACCGCCCCATTGATATGACGAAGAAGACTTGATTCGGGACGAATCAGTCAAGAAAGGGGCGTATGTCACGATCCCCTGATCATGCCATCGATAAAGAGAAACGCAAAGAATTGTCCTCTGTTTCTATGTCTCATGTTTCAGCTTCTTGTTTGATGATTCGGAATGATCCGGTCTCGTTTCTAGAAAGATGTACTGCGGCTCACATGATCTTGCTGCGGGTCATGTGACTTAGGATTGCGCGTCCCTCTGAAAACTGTAGAAAATACTAGTAAAAACAGCGACTCTGTATGATATAAAAAGGCCTGTAGAGTAGCCTGTATTTCTGTGTCCTAGTCTTGTCTTCTGTTGTCCCATCTTCGAATCCAAGCCTGTTCCATTCGATTGTGCTCGGGTTGCGCGCAAGTTGTCTTATCTAATCAGCCACACTCCCACGCAACCCGGTATCGAGCCCGGGCCCTGCGCGTACTCGTTTGCGACAAACTCGGTGCCAGCCCGAGCTCTTGATCGTGAAAAAGATGAGGTCCTCTCCTCCGACATTGGTGACCAGAAACTGAATGGTTTTTAACTTCCCATCAGTTTGAATATTTAGGTCGATGTAATGAGTGATTTTCCCCCCTTTATTATGTGTTCCATCAATGTTCCAGATGTTGCGGGGGTTTTCCAATTCTTTGGTTCCCAGATTCATTCTTCTGATGAAATTGGGGTGTACGAAGTTATGAGTGGCTCTGGAGTCCACTAATGCTTTCTTTTCGGCCATAAAGTAACTCGTCCGGATCGAAACTGGAACGTGCATAGATCGATAGTGCGTAATAAACGACGAGTTACAATTTGAAGCCCTCACCCAGGCCGTTGGGTTCAGGCGCTTTGAAAATCCTGCCTCCCCACCATTTTCTTAACCAGCTCTTCTCCTTCTTCCTGCGATAAGGTAGCTGCGCGTGCCAGAATGTCTTGTACTGGGTCTACGTTTGCGCGGTTCGCTTGTACTGGCTCGTCTAGGTCGATGAGAGGTTCCTCCACGACACTCTGGGGAGCGGTGGGAATTTCTTCGATGTAGGCTCCTCTTCCTCGGGCTCTACGTGGCTGATTACAGTCCCGTGAGAAGTGTCCCTTCTGGTTGCAATTGAAGCAGGTTACGTCCCTTAGATTCATAATCCCACGTCCTCCTCCTCATCGTTGCATGAATCCAGCTCTTGGCGGAAATGGGGGGCGTCTGCGCTCATAGTCGCGTACGTCCTTGGGATGATTCCTGTTGACGTCGCCGATTTCTGCGACTTGGGCTCTGATTCTTCCCAGGGTGGTGTCCATGGCATCTGGGTGGTTGCGATATTGCTGCCAACCCTGTTGTTGCCCTCCTTGGCGTTGTGGGGGTTGAAAGCGAAGGGGTTGTTGTTGGTGAATGCGGGGTATTCCTTGGGGTTGTCTTCCGAAGCCGGTTTCTCTTGCCCTGATATGTAGGTAGCGTTTTTGTTGTTCGATGAGGGCGCACTTCCATTGGGAATAGGTGCATGGGTTGTGGAACTGGTAGGCGTTCTGGTATAACTTCATCAGAACACCTCGGGTGAATTTATCGAGCACCAAGGGCTCGTCGAGTCGGTAGTCAGCTTGTCGGACCAGCTTTTCAAATTTAGTGATGTAGCTGTCAATGTCCTCGTTCATCATTTTGAACCCTTTGTCGAGTTCCACTCACGCTTGGTCCTTTTCCAGGTTGTCGCGGAACTGACTTTTGAATGCGAGTTCTACCCCAGCCCACAGCCATGGGTCATTCTTGTTGGTTTGGGCGTCGAGCCATTTGCCAGTTTCTGTTGCCCATTCGTCTACGAGTGGTCCCTGGATATAGGTTAGGAACATCATGGCTTTGATGTACGGAACCTTGAGGCTTCTGTTCGCAGCGTTGACACCTGCAAAGCGGTTCCATTGTGCGAGGAAAGCTTCTGCCTCGTCGCGGTTTCCTTTGAAGATCTGGGGTTCCTTTCCCAAGAACTTGTCGGTGTCAGGCATGGTGAATGCGGGTGTTGCGTTTCCCTCTTCATTGTCGTGTGGGTTGTCGTCGGGATCACCTCCCGGTGGTGCTCCACCTCCTCCTCCAGGGGGGCCATCCCCTAGGGGTTGATACCCCACTTTGTTGCCTGCCAAGGTGGTTCTGATTGCGGTCATTGTAGTTGTTGTGGACATATCGGTAGGGATTAACTCAGCGATCTGTTGTAGTTGTGTCTCCTCTTGTTCGTCCTTGATGACGATGTCCTCTGGATTGCTTCTGATGGATGGCGATGGTGCTGGTGTCTTGGGTGTTGGGGATCGGAGTGGTTCTTCTTCTTCCCCATCGATTGTTCCCCACTGGTCTCTGGTGACGATTTCGGATTGTTTGATGTCAAGGCCTAAGGCCGAACTTGCTGGTCTGGTTGCTTGGTATTTTTGGTGGAGTTCGTCCCAATGAATTTCTACCCAACAGTGATTGTCGAAGTTGAACTCTACTGGGATTAATCGAGCGTTGTTTTGTCGGTCAAAGTAGTAAGTGACGTAGCCTGGGTCCTCTGCGTCGTTCTTCCAAAATGCAGAGTTCAAGTATCTCTTTGGGATGTTGCGGTCTCCTCGTCTGTCGATGTAGTAGGGTCAGTACGGGACCCAAAGGTCTTTGGTCGAAGGATTGGCCACGGTGGGATCTTGGTCTTAATGTAACGTCTACCACGGACGTTTGCCTGACTTAGGCTTCGCTACGAGTGGCGATCCTTTGAAGGAAGAAGTTCTGGTTAACTGAGGTCTGAGGATAGAACGCAGGATGAGGGAGTATATGCCCATCTAGTCCAAAGTATGCGTGGAGGTCTTCAAGTTGAGGGATGCCGGGTGGTATCTCGGGTGCGTATCGTGCAAACTCCCAAGACTCGTGGTCGATGACGAAGAAGGTCATGTACAGCTTGGACACTCGCTCGTTGTGGTATAACTGGATCTGATAGGCGGTGGTGCCTTGCAGATATTCCACTGCCCACGGAAGGGGAATCAGGGACGAGTCATGGGGATCCCTGGTCTAAGGGGATATGCTGGACAACTCACTTAAGAGGGGTGACCTCTTAGTATAGACGATAGATGGTAGTGGTATTGGAAGAAGACCAAGATGCTGTTCTTGGTCTTTGCACTATCCTACTTATACAGATACGCGCGGGCTTTGAAGCGCCGCTTGAAGTGTAACTAGCCAATAGCGTAAGTAGAGCAAACCCTAATACGACTATCCTAGTTTACGAGTCATTCCGAGTCATCCGAGATCCGAGCCGTTATCGTACAATCACATGTGCCGGAGCTTACCCGGCTGACTGATCACCAAGTCCATGACGATATCCTGCTGACGGCGATGTCATAGTCAACGCGTCAGTGTCCACTTCTCGGCCCGAGGCACCGCGAGTCCAAAACGTAACACCATCCCTAGATCAGTGACCATCTTGTCAAAAGGTTCTCTGGGCAGTGACTTAGTGAGTCCATCTGCAACCATTTCCCCTGTAGGAGTACAAATCAGGTTTATAACCTTATTCTCTACGTACTCCCTGACTACATGGTGTTTGATCAGGATATGTTTGGACTGCCTTCCAGTGACAGGGTTTAGTGCCAAGTCTACGGCACCCTTGTTGTCACAGTGTAGGGGAATAGGGGAGGTAACCTCATACCCTAGTTCCTCTAGGAAGGTAGTGTACCACTGAGCTTGGTTAGAGGCCTCAGAGAGGCTCATGTACTCTGCTTCTGTGGTAGACTGGGCTATAGTCTTCTGCTTTCTGGTGCACCATGAAATAGCACCATTGGCAAGGAGGAAGACATAGCCTGAGGTGGAGTGCTTTTCTTCCTGATCTCCCCAGGAAGCATCGCAGTAGCCATGAAGGCCAGCTCCATCAGTGTTGGTCCCTCCAGCATAGCGTATTGCGTAGTCCTTAGTTGTGTTTAGGTAGGACAGGACATACTTGGCTAGGCGTAAATGCTGTGGTGAGGGATTGGAAGCGAATTGGCTAAGGCGTGCAACAGTGAAGGATATGTCGGGTCTGCTCCCAATCTGCGCATATAGCAGAGACCCGATGATCTGTTGATACTTCTTTATCTCAGAAGTAGAGGCCTGATCTTCAAACTTGATCAAGTGTGCCTCGGCGCCAGAGGGAAGAGGAGTATATACTGGGTAGGAATCTAACATTCCAAATCACTCAATCACATCATGGATGTAATCTGATTGGTTAATTTCCATGGTGCGATTAGCACGATCTCTGATGATGTTAACACCGAGATAAGATTGGATTTTGCCAAGGTCAGTCATCTCATATCGGTTTGATAGAGAGACTTTCAGATCATTGATCTTTGATAGAGAGCTCCCAAGTATAGTGATGTCATCTACATATAAGATCACAAAAAGTGTATCACCCCCCTCTTGTTGATGAAACATGTATACTCCTGCATCAGAGTACATCCGCATGAAGCCTAGGTCACAAAGGACCCCATGGAATTGCATGTTCCATGCGCGGGAAGCTTGTTTCAGGCCATAGATAGCCTTTTGTAGTCGGCACACAAGGTGCTTGGAGCCAGCTGTGATGAAACCAGTAGGTTGCTCCATATAGATTTCTTCCTCTAGTTCCCCATGAAGGAATGCTGATTTGACATCCATCTGATGTATGTGCCAATCTTCAAGCATAGCCAACGCGAGAAGGAGTCGCAGGGACTCAAAGTGGGCAACTGGGGAGAAGGTTTCATCAAAGTCCACCCCCTCTAGTTGGGTGAACCCTTTTGCCACTAGCCTAGCACGAAAGCGTCCATCCGCTTTCTTTTTAAATACCCATTTGCATTTGACCACCTTCCTTCCAGCAGGAAGGGGTTCCAGCCTCCAGACATTTAGCTTGCCGAGAGCTTCCAGTTCATACTGGCAAGCTTCAAGCCAATCAGCAGCGTCATCAGACTCCATGGCTTGCTTAAAGGTCTGTGGATCCCTATAGCCAGGGACCGCTGCTACATTAAGCAGGTCCAAAACTCCCAGTTGGCTGCTCCCTCGCACAAATTCATCATCCTCCTGGATGTATCGAGGATTTGTGAATCGTACCCTTGTGCTCTGCCTTGGTCAGACAGGCAAGACTGGCTGTGTGTCCCTTGGAGATCTGGGAGTAGATCTGGGAGGGGACACTTCCCGATTGAAGTTGGGAGCTGGTATGGGAGCTTCCACAGCAGCACACCATGTAGAGCAAGTGCGGGGACGAGTAGGGGCAGTGTTTGTAGGAGGGGGAGCCTGGGAGGGAGGAGTGTGATAGATTGTCTGATCTGCTGGGTCAGGCGAGGTAGGAGAGGGTGTGCTAGGCTGTTGTTCTGATTCTGAGGGCGCCTGTGTTGATGGGATTATGAAGATAGGCATAGGCGCCTCAGGGGCAACAGCTGGTGTAGGCTGGCCAGGCACTACAAAGTATATCTCACCGCCGGCAGCGCCTCTTTTGAGTTCACCAGACACGGGAGGAGTAGGATTTTGAGAGTGATGGGCCAGGTCACTCAGGGATGGGAAAGTGCTTTTGTCAAATGTAACATCTCGTGAAGAGACGAAGCACCAGCTATGTCTATCCCAGAGTTTGTAGCCCTTTGATAGGGGCTCATAGCCCACAAACACGGCTTCCTTTGCTTTAGGATCTAGTTTGCACCGGTTGTGTTCTGGTACATGATAGTAGGCCTTGCAGCCAAATACTCTAAAGTAAGAGACATCCAGGACTGTACCATCCCAGAGCTCCAGCAGAGTTTTCCACTTATCAGAACGAGTGGGAGTGCGATTGTAGATTTGTACAGCAGTTTGTACTGCTTGCTCCCAGAAGCCAAGGCTAAGGCCTGCATGATGAAGCATGCTAGTGCCTTTTTCCATAATCATGCGATTAAAGCGCTCTGCTCTCCCATTCTGTTGTGGAGAATGAGGCATCGTGAGGGTATGCTCAATACCAGCTTCCAAAAGTATGCACTTTAAGTCATTGTTGACGTACTCGCCACCACGGTCTGAGTGCAAGGTTTTAATGGGCTTATTTAATTGTTTTTCAGCCCATGCCTTATAGTGTAGGAAGGCATCCTTGAACTGGTCTTTTGACTTCATAAAGATGACAACTGCTGCTTTTGAGAAGTCATCTATGAAGGTGGCAAAGTACTTGTTTCCTTGTATAGAGTGGCTCTGCATGGGGCCAACAAGGTCACTATGAATGACTTCAAGAGGTTCTTGTGCGCGTTTAGTGGAAGGTGGAAATGGGAGACATGTTGATTTGCCTGTTTCACAACCATGGCACAACTTGTCGTCTACTGGAGTGTTATTTATGTTGAGTCCCTTTACAGACTCTTGAGCATATCTTCTGAGTGCGTCTTTGGACATGTGTCCCATGTCCTGATGCCAGACATCAAGGCTAGCAGATGCAGATGCTTGGGCTGTGTTCAAGTGTTGCCCATCAAGCCAGTAGAGGCCTGAAGCCTTGTGTCCTTCCGCTATGGTTTCCCCATTGAATCTTATAGTACAAGATGTTGCATCAAAGCTAATGATGGCGCCTTTTTGTGTTGATGCAGGTGTGGACAGTATGCGAGAGTGTGTGTTGGGTAGGTGTAGCACATTTGATATTTTGAGGTCATAGCCTCTGTTGGTGCGGATTGTAACCATACCACTTCCAACGCTCTTGAGTAGAGAGTTGTCACCAAGAAGCACTTCTACTCCTTCATGGGGTGTGTAGGAGTCGTAGTCTTCAAGGTGTGGGGTAAAATGTGCTGATGCTCCACTGTCCATCATCCATCTTGATGCTGTTTGAGTGTGGTTGGCACTCATCATGTAAAGGGAAACCTGAGGTACCTCATGTACCTCCTCTATTTTACCAGAGCCATTAACTATTGTAAATAGATGGCTCTTTGGTACAGGTATGCTATTTGCTTGGGCAAACCTGTTTCCAGCTAGTGTATCCGATACTTCATTCATGGTATTTTGGGCAGCTTTTTTCTTTTGCCCTGCCCTCCCCTTCACCACGTTCTCCTGGTCCTGTTTGAGTTTGTAACAATCTGGCTTTTTATGGCCAGGTTTTTTGCAGTAATGGCAGATTACGTCTGGAGACACAGAGCTGCCTGATGCCTTCGACGCAATGTGCTGTGGAGGCGAGTTCTTGACAGGGGCTATCTTATTATAAGATGCTGGGGGACCAGCGAGACGAGATTCCTCATTTAAGAACCTGCTGATGAGGTCTTGAGGTTGAAGATTGGAAGGGGGACCAGAGGCCAGGATCGTGCCTGCTATGGTACTGTAGGAGGGGGGTAGCACGTCTAACAATATAAAGGACATTTGCATGTCCGAGATGGGCATCCCCTGCTCTACAAGGGTGTTCCTCGCATCCAGCATTTTTTGGAGTTGAGGTTGGAAGGGGCTACCTTCCTGAAGCTTGGTGTTTGCCAAGCCCACCCACAAATTGAAGGTGGCCATGGAGCCGACCTGACCATAGAGGTGATCTAGTTGGACAAATTTGTCGTGGACACTTGGGAACAGCATCTCGGAGACAATGCCCGAAAGTACTTCTGCCGTGACTGATAAGTATAGGAGGCCAGTGATGACCTCTTCTTCCTTCTCCCACTTGGCTATGATAGCCAGTCCTTCATCAGTTGGTCCTGTTGGTGCCGCATGGTCTCCTAGGGCAGGAGTTGGGTGGTACGGGACGTGGGCAGGACTGGAATGGGTGAGATGCCTCCTCACTCCATTCATGAGCATGAGGGATGTAAATGTGGCTCCCCATGCTTGCCAGTTTGTGCCATCCAATTTGGAGAGGGCGATAGTGGGAGGGAAGGTGAGGTGGAAAGTAGTAGAAGACATTTGAGATGTTTGTGAATCTGGTTCCGAGGAGCAGTCAGAACCAGCCCAGATCTTGTAACAGGAAGGTAAATGTCCAGCCATAAGAGCGCTATAACTTCATAACACAGTAGTGTGTCATGCCCCATTTTTGCGACTTGGAATATACTATAGTAGTGGAATCATTTTACTGATGGCTGCCTCATACTGCAGTCTCATAGGCTCAGTGAGCTAGTAGTCATATCATATGGCCTTGTCAGGGTCTAGCAAGAAGGGCACATAGGAGTATTGTCTGGTGAAGGACGCTCCGAGGCCATCTCTAACCTTTACAGCTAAGTGGACTGGGGCTACCAATACATACAGTAGAGGGTAGTGCCCTAGAGAGGAGCCAACAGCGAATTCCAGAAGCAATGAAAGGGATCAACTCCCATAACAATTGCGACTGTCGTCTGTGGAGTCTCTAGACCAGACCATTAAGGGTCTTAGCACTAAGCAACTAGACTAGTGATACATGCCATGCAGCGAATCCTGCACAAGGGGAGCAAATACTTCTCCTGGCAGAGGTCTAGTCATAGCTACTGTGTATGTTACGAATTCTCTTGCTGTACGATTACTATTGCGCTATCGTTCCTCATCTCACCTTCCGGTTTCGCCTTCGATGCTCACTGTACTTTTACGATATGACCCGATGTGCCGCGCTTCTCGACTTCTATCTCGCACCTTGCGCCTTGACAATAGGATGGCCAGTCTTACGCTTCGTTTGAACCGCTGACCATTTCTGAGGCACGCGTCGTCCCGCGGGATCTCCTTGTTCCGTTATAGATTCATCCCTTTGTTCCCACTTTCGTACTCTCGACTCACGATCGCGCCATATGTTTGTCCCTGACAAACATCCTGTACTAGTATATAAGTCTCACGCTACCTAGCTTGTACGGTAGACTTGACTTCTTGTGCAATACCACAATTGTCTTTGCCTCACGACCCCTGTTTGACTCGCCGTTGCGCTTGAGTCCCTTGTTCGCTCGCCGTTGCGCTTGAGCCTGAGCTTCCACTATTGTCCTTGTGTCCCTGGGAGACCAAGTGATACTTGTTCATCACCGTACTGAACCCCGACCAGTTCGCTCTCTCCGATCCCGTTGACTTGCCAAAGTACACGTTGTACTTAACGCCCCTGTGGTGGCGTTACATTAAGTCAAGTCTCTCACAGTGGCTGTCGCGATCATCCGATCGTGCCATCGTTTCTGGAATAAATGACTCGGAAGTTTCTCAGATGTCTCATAGTCTCCTTCTTGTTCTAAAGATTCTTCTATGTTCTCGTGTTTCGACTCGTGATTCTTACAGTTTTCTGTTTGGAAGAGTGGCACTGCGGAGCATGTGACCACTGTGGATCATGTGACTCGGATGGTGTCATTGACTGCGCTCCCTCTAGTAAAAAACATACGAAAATACCAGAAAATACTATAGAATGTACAGTATAAAAGAGCCTGTAGGGTAGCCTGTAGCCCCTCGTTCTAGTATTGTGCTCTGCAATCCATCTCATCTCTAGTTCCATTCGTCTGCCGTTGGCAGAGTCTTATCACCGGATTCGCTTGCCTGCGGGCAAGGTCTTACCTAAGCAACCTTCCGCGACAACTCGGTGCCAGCCCGAGCTCTGTGACGCCCCCCGATAACGACCAACCTGGTGCCAGCCCGGGCTCTGATCGTTACATAATACTAGAACCACCCCTTTGACCTCTGCGCGTAAACGCTCGCGAGAGGATCTCTGCTGTTGGCGCCGAGGACACAAGTAACGCGATCGGGCCAAGCCGCCTGTAAGGCAAGAACTCTGCGCGTACACATTCGCGAGAGCCCCCCCCCCGTTGTACCCCTGTTGTTGGTGCCGAGGACGCAAGAAACGCGATCGGGCCAAGCCCTTGTATATTGATATAGCATTACTAACGAGTTCACCCCGTAGCACCATCAATCGTGGCTAGTCTACAGCTAGTCTTTCCAGAAGACGATTCTTGGGTTGAAGTCTTTCGACGTTTCTCAGACGACCTCCCTGAACACGTACTAGGCGCTGCGTACTGGAATACTTCGCCAGTTGATCCACGCGGAGGATACCGTTGTGTCGTCGACAACCGCGTACACCTCATCGAGTTCATAAACCACGCTTGGTACATCGTCGAACGACATTTCAACTCAGAGCTTGGACTACATATCCATCGTACTCGGAACAGCCTCCGGATCGAACGCGAGAATCCTCTTGGACTCGGTTGGTGGTCCTCCGAAGACGAAAACAATCCCGAGAGACTCCCCCCTGCAACCGCCCCCGTTCAGACCGAAGAACCAATCGAGCAGATCGAAGAAGACGTCCAGCTCGATTCAACACTCCCCGATCCTGTAGAAGAGCTTACGGAGGCATTCCGAAGGCTTACGCTGGTCCACACCGACCCCCCCTACACACTCCCGATCTTCTCCGCAACCCCTCCTGTCACGCCCATGGCCGCTGCACCGCTCACTGGCGCCCTCAAAGGCGTGACCCCTACGACCTTCGCAGGAGACCGAGCCGAAAGCGAACAGTTTTTGTGAGAGTTCCGACACTACCGTCTCCTCAACAGAGACCATGCCTTGGTCCAAAAACCATTCCTACGTGTCGTTCTAGCCCTAGGATTCATCAAAGGTTCTGCCGTCAATGATTGGGTGGACATGATCAGCCGGAAACTCGAGGCAAGTACGACGCGGACCACAAATCGCATATTAGAAACGGATGAGGTCTTATGGACTGATTTTGAGACCGAATTCCGAAACGCTTGGACGGACACCCTCAGTAAACAAGCGGCGTACCAACAACTAACCACGCTCAAGATGAAGGGCGATAGCGTGGATGAGTATATCGCTACCTTCGAAAGACTCGCCAACGTCGCAGATTGGCATCGGGACGCTAACGGGACGATTGAGTTCTTCCGCCGAGGACTTACCGAAAGCATACATAGGGCCTGTCTGGCACGCACCACAATGCCCAAAACTATGACAGAATGGCAGACGGCTGCGCGCGCGGAAGCTCAACGGGCACGCACTATCGCCAGCAGCTTCGGAAGCCGTCGTGCTCGATTCGATCCCTTCGCACCACCATTCACAACACAAGCAAATCTCCCAAAACAAAACGACGTCGTGCCAATGGAAGTCGACGCCATTACTACTTCACGCCGCACAATTCTATCTACCTTGTCTGACGCCGAGTACGCCCGTTGCCAAAAGGAAGGACGGTGCTTCAAGTGCACACAGACGGGACATCAAACCAAAGACTGTCCAGACCGCCGGAAGACAAACACACGCATCAACGAAGTCACCACGTCACCTCCCGGAACCCCTTCCAATGCCCAGAGCATACTCCAGGCCGCGCTGACCCTCCGCCCAGAAGAACGCGAACATATCATCAATACGATGGCGCTGGCGAATCTAGACTACAACGACGACAGCCCCAGAGCCCAGATAAATAACCTGGACATCGCTTCCCCCACGCCTCACTATCCCCAAGACTTTTCATTCGCCTCCTCATCTCCTCTCTCCCTGTCTCGCCAATCAACTGCTGAAGCCCCCTGGGTAGCCCCCTTCTCAGCTGCTTTCGCGTCCTCCTTATCGCTCGACGACACATCCCCCGCTGCCTCACCGACTCTCACCCCGCTTACCTCTCACTTCCTCAACACGCTCGCCCTGGACGACGAGTTTCCACCCCTCCCCAACATGTTCAGCTCGTACATCTCCCGTCCTGCGTCTCCCATCATCACCAACGACGACATCTGGTATCCGGCCGAAGAAGGTGCAGACGACGTCTGGGCTTCCCTACTGTCTCCCCCTGCCCCGCGCGTTCGTGTCGAGGACGACACACGTCTTAGCGAGGGGGTAAAATCTTCGATTTCCGCGGTCCCTGCGACTTCAACGCCACGCTACGCACCCCTCTTCCCGCGCGGAGCTCTAGAAAGACCAAAAGACCCAGATTTGGTCATGCCCACCACGACGCACGCAGAAGAAGAAGAGCCCAAACGCATGGCCATCATGCCACACAACCACCCACTGTATACGCACATTCGCAGGAAGAGAGGCTCGGGTTCTGACGCCGACGACAAGAGACCGCACAAGAAACCTCGCCCCCAACTGGCCCGCCGAACAAAACCATTACCTAAGTACGTCGATTATCGACTACGTCCGGAGGCATCGAAACGCGAGATAATAAAAGTCGGGGAGAACTCGTACGTAGTAGTAAAACCCAGATCAACGGGCCGGAAACTGCCGGTTCCCGATGAACCACCGCAGCACGACACAATCCGAGAAAATCAGGCTTATCGCTGCCGCCCCGGAGCAAAAGAACCCACATATCAATCCCCCTCTTTTCCCGTCGATATACCCTTAGCAGTTCACAGCTTCCGGAAGAAATACCGACCCATCGATATGACGGACAAATCTTGATTCGGGACGAATCAATCAAGAAAGGGGCGTATGTCGCGATCATCCGATCGTGCCATCGTTTCTGGAATAAATGACTCGGAAGTTTCTCAGATGTCTCATAGTCTCCTTCTTGTTCTAAAGATTCTTCTATGTTCTCGTGTTTCGACTCGTGATTCTTACAGTTTTCTGTTTGGAAGAGTGGCACTGCGGAGCATGTGACCACTGCGGATCATGTGACTCGGATGGTGTCATTGACTGCGCTCCCTCTAGTAAAAAACATACGAAAATACCAGAAAATACTATAGAATGTACAGTATAAAAGAGCCTGTAGGGTAGCCTGTAGCCCCTCGTTCTAGTATTGTGCTCTGCAATCCATCTCATCTCTAGTTCCATTCGTCTGCCGTTGGCAGAGTCTTATCACCGGATTCGCTTGCCTGCGGGCAAGGTCTTACCTAAGCAACCTTCCGCGACAACTCGGTGCCAGCCCAAGCTCTGTGACGCCCCCCGATAACGACCAACCTGGTGCCAGCCCGGGCTCTGATCGTTACAGTGGCGACGTCTAGTCGCAGCCGAACCAAGTTTAGGCCCGAGTACATTGACCGCTTTAGCTCCGACGAATTATCAGACAGGATAAAAGGATCCGCGGTCTGGGCAGAACATAACGGAGTCGAAGGATACTTCATCTTTGACCCTTCAACACGAACCTATCGACAAATCCACTACCTTGAAGACAGACGCCTCTGGGCATTTATCGACTACTCCTTAACAGAAGGGAGGTGGTATACTATCGGACCAGTACCCCTTACCTTGAACACCGGACCCCTAGGACCTCCTGAACCTACAGGTATTAACATTGATCCCTCCGACACCCCATCCCCAAGTATTTCAATCCTGACAACCAACCTTCTGGCCACAGCATTCCCATCATACAATATGGCCCAGCTAGGACAAGCGTCCGCTAGCACCACCCTCACAAGTGGGGGAAGTGCACCCGGTGGAAGCGGAGCACCCGCCGGAGGAATCCCCACCAGCAGTGGCGGTGGAGGTGGCGGCGGAAGTGGCGGTGGAGGTGGTGGCGGAGGTGGCGGTAGTGGTGGCAGTGGACCGGCACCAGCCGGAGGACTCGCACCAGCTCCCGGCGGCAACGGTCGCTTAGGAGGAAATCCCCCGCCCGAGTTCGATGGAAGTCGAGAGAAGAGTAAGGCGTTCTTGCGCGCCTTCAAGTTATACTGTGGAATGAACCCAACAGTGGACTTACTCGCAGTGCCTGGACAACGAGCCATGGCCTTCCTTTCCTACATCCGCGGACCGCTCGTCGACGACTGGGTTGACGAACAGATGAGATGGCTCGAAGCCCAAATAGTGTCAGGAGTCCCACGAACCCAGAACAACCTCTGGAATGAGGTAGAAACCCGGTTCTTGCAAGCATATACCGACACCACAGAACAGACGAAGGCCCGCAAGGCATTACAAAGCCTAGCCATGAAGGGCGAAGACATCGACTCCTACATCGCCCAGTTTGACAATCTGGTGGCGAAGGCAGGGTACGGCCCGGATGAGGCCACAACATTAGAATTATTCCAAGATGGGCTTCCGAATCAACTAGTCATTAACGCCATTCGCTTCCAACATCCCATCACGTGGGAAGACTGGAAGAGAGCCGCCCGTCTACAGCAAGCCGAGTATTTAGTACTAAAAGACCGACTCGGCAAGAACCGAACCCCACTGACAGAAGAAGGGAGGGCATAACCGTGACCAATGGGTACAGGCCCTCAACAAGAACCGCGACCCGAACTCTATGGACATTGGCCGAGCTCGAGCCTCAGTAGCTCTTACCGACGCTGATCGGGTCCAACTTCAAAAGGAAGGGCGCTGCTTCAGATGCCGCGCCACGGGGCACATCTCACATAACTGCCCGCAAAAGAACGCTAGAATCGCCAATTCCTCCACAACCATTCAGTCAACCCCCATTGTCACCCCTGCAACCATGCAAACCCCAGCTGTCACCACAGTTGCCATGCAGTCTAACCGCGTGCTTTCGGCAGAAGAACAAGCCGAGGTGCAGATCGCGGCTATGAAGGCGCAACCACAAGAGGTACGGGACCTCATGGTGGAGAAGCTATTCGCAAAGGAGGATTTTCTCGACGCTTGAACCCGACGGCCTGGGCTAGAGCACTCAATGTAAACGTGTACCATAGCAGATATCGATCCATGAGAATCCCAGTTCTTTTCAAATCTGCACACGCGACGGCCGAAAGACAAGTACTCCTTGACTCAGGAGCAACCGACAATTTTATCTGCGCCTCACTATTGAAGCGGCTGCAGATTGGAACACGTGATGTCACCCAACCAATACGCATATGGAACGTGGATGGAACACACAACCAAGATGGAGCCATCACACAATATACGGACCTGACTGTCCGTACAGGGAACGGCATGAAGACACTTCGCTTCCTGGTAACGAACCTAGGAAGGGACAAAGTTATCTTAGAATACCCATGGTTCTCGGCGTTCGAACCACTGGTCAAGTGGGGGGAAGCCACACTAAACGAAGACTTCCAACCCGTGGTAATATCCAGCCTCATGTCATCGGACGAAGCCACGCCCGCAGAAGCATCTATACGGGCGTTGGAGACGTATCAACTCGATGAGGAGGCCTGGGAACAGATCGAAGATGACGAACGGGAGCCGTATGTGGCATTAATACGGAAAACGACAACTGCTTCAGAGTTAGCCCAACAAGAAGCAGCGAAACGAGGGGAGCGTACGTTCGAAGAGATGGTACCACCGGAGTATCGGCGCTATCGTAAAGTATTCGATGAGGAAGCGTCCCATCGATTCCCGCCGAAGAGACCCTGGGATCATGCCATAGATTTAGTACCAAACGCCCCCACGACAATGGACTGCAAAGTCTATCCATTGACCCAAGAAGAGGACAAAGCCCTCGACGTCTTCCTCGCTGAACAACTAGCACGGGGGTATATCCGACCATCGAAGTCCCCGTATGTTTCGCCATTCTTCTTCATAAAGAAGAAAGACGGGAAACTCCGGCCAGTACAAGATTACCGCCGGTTGAACAAAGTCACCATCCGCAACCACTACCCCCTACCCCTTATCCCTGAACTCATCGACAAAATTCGCGACGCACGACTCTTTACGAAATTGGACATCCGCTGGGGATATAACAACATCCGGATCGACGAAGGAGACGAGTGGAAAGCCGCCTTCAAGACAAATAAAGGATCTTTCGAACCACTCGTGATGTACTTCGGTCTCACGAATTCCCCTGCCACATTTCAAGCTATGATGGACTCCACATTTCAAGGACCAATATTGACGAACGAAGTCATCGTGTACATGGACAACATTCTTATTGCAACCATTGACGACCTTGCTCGCCACCGTACGCGAGTCCACCAAGTCCTGACCATCTGTGAAGAGAACGACCTTTATATCAAACCCGAGAAATGCGAATTTGAGGTGCGGGAAACGGAGTACCTCGGACTTATCATTGGACATGGGAAGCTACGGATGGACCCCGTAAAAGTACGGGGTATCCGCGAGTGGCAATCCCCGAAGAACCTCAAGGAGATGCGCGCCTTTATTGGCTTCTGTAATTTCTACTGCCGATTCATCAGAGGATTCTCGACCCTTGCACGACCTCTCCACGACCTTACAAAGAAAAACACACCATGGAGTTGGGGTGCGGACCAGCAGTGCGCATTCGAGCGCATCAAAGACCAGATATGCCAGGAACCAGTCCTCCTGTCCCCCGACTTAGCAAAACCATTTGAAATGGAGGTAGACGCATCCAACGTCGCCATCGGTGCAGTACTCAACCAACTCGGGGATGACCAGAAACTTCACCCAGTAGCATTCCATTCCGAATCACTGTCTACGGCTGAGCGGAACTACGACATCTACGACCGAGAACTACTTGCGATAGTTAAGTCGCTCCGCGCCTGGCGCACGTATCTCGTCGGCTCCCCCCATAAGATCATTATCCACACCGACCATGCCAACCTCCAATATTGGAAGGAGCCACGAAAGATTAGTCGATGAGTAGCGCGCGAATTCCTGGAACTATCAGAGTACGATTTCGTACTGAAGCACATACCAGGAGTCAGAAACGGCCGCGCGGACGCCCTATCCCGGAGGTCAGATTACGCACCTGCCAACGAGGACAACAACGACGTTATTGTCCTCCCGGCGGATCGGTTCGCACGAGCAACGGAAATGTCAATGCACGACATGGACATTTGGACCCAGATCGCCCAAAACCTCAACGAGTCTCAAGTATTGTGGTGGGTAGAACCGCATAACCTCAAAAAACTCGGAGGACTATGGTGGAAAGGCGACGCACTTGTCGTTGTCGGGGACAACGATCTTAAGCGGGGGGTAATCACCTTTTTCCATGACACACCCGCGATGGGACACCCTGGAATCACGAACACTTACGAACTGCTGCGACAGGACTACTGGTGGCCCAGCATGCGCAAAGACGTCGAAGAATACGTCAAGGGCTGCGCCACATGCCAAGCCAACAAAATCAACCCACATCGACAGAAGCCACACCTTTATCCCATTACAACAGACCCAGACGCAGAACCCTTCGAAGTGGTAGCCATGGACTTCATCACAAAACTACCACCATCACAGGGCTACGATTCAATCCTCACCATCACCGACCACGACTGCTCGAAGGCAGCCATCTTTATCCCTTGTAACGAAACAATCACCGCAGAAGGCGTAGCTCGGCTATACCTCCACCACGTCTATCCCCACTACGGCATACCCCGAAAACTGATCACCGACAGAGACCCCCGCTTTACGTCAGCATTTATGACACAGCTGTGTAAGGCGTTGGGGATCAGACAAAACATCTTGTCAGCGTATCACCCCCAGACTGACGGACAATCAGAGCGGACTAATCAATGGCTAGAACAGTACCTACGCCATTGGAGCAACGTACAGCAAGACAACTGGGCGGAAGCACTCCCGGTGGCACAATTCGCGCACAACGCATGGCCCAACGCAACGACAAAACACTCCCCATTCTCGCTCATCATGGGATGGGAACCGCGCACCAACTGGGTCAAGAAGCCCACAACCTCCCCGTCAGTTGACCAGCGATTAGAAGACATGGGCAACTTCCGACAACACGCACAAGATTGTATCAAGCACGCCCAAGAACTCATGATGAAACGGGGACGTACCCGCTTTATCCCCTATCAAGAAGGCGCTCAAGTGTGGCTAGAGGGGACGAACCTTAAAACATTTTATCCCACAGCCAAACTAGCCCCGAAGCGCCACGGGCCGTTCCGCATTAAGAAGGCCCTTTCGGCCGTATCGTATGAGTTAGAAATTCCGAAGTCATGGAAGATCCACCCCGTGTTCCACGCCAACCTCCTCACCCCGTATAAGGAGACGGAACTACACGGGGAAAACTTCCCGCGACCTCCACCTGACCTTATCAACGGAGAAGAAGAATTCGAAGTGGAGCAAATCCTCGGATCAAGGATCCATGGCCGAGGGCGCAAGCTTCAATTTCTGGTACAATGGAAGGGGTTCCCCGTGAGCGACAGCTCGTGGGAACCACTCGAGAACGTGCGCCACGCACCTGACCTTATCGCCGATTTCTATCGACACAATCCTACCGCCGAGGGGGCTGGACGAAAGATATAAAAGAACGCCCCATGAACCCCCACTTCGCATCCCTTTTCCTCATCTTGTCCACTATGACTTCCACTCCCGTCGTCTCTACCGTACCCATCCGCCCCCCGTCCCAGATTATCCTTGACCATCTAACCGTACCATCGCAGGACCAAGGTGTCCCTTCGCAACCAGAAGGTTGCACGCCGTACTCTGTAGTACCCAGCCCGGATCCCCCCATTCTGTATCTCATCGCCCCAACTCTTGAACGCCTCGCTCAAGAAGCAGCAGTCACTCCATACTCCGTATCAACCCCAGTAACCATACATGAACCTGCCAACCCCACGCCCTCAGAACCACGCACACCTTCCCTAGTTCCAAACCCACCACTCCCACCATTCTCCCCTGAAGACAACAGCATCTTATCACCCGACGATCCGCCCCGTCGCGTCGAGTCAGACCCCAGCTATGTCGCCTTGGACGACGGAGGGGCTGATGACAAAGACCCGACCGACCCGGGACTCCCCTTCCTCCGCAACGACCCCGACCTTGGCCATCTTTACTTCCCAATGAGGATCGGGGAGGCTGGCTACCCGAAGTCCATCGCGCGGTTTATTTACTACCGCAAAGACTACCAGGAAGTCGTCGGAACTATGGGAAGGGGCCACCCATGCTACGTACAATCGGTTTACGTCCAGGGGGTCTACGAGGGACAGCTACCGCAACACGTCACGGATCAGCAGTTGGCTATGTTCCACCCCCACGACCCGCGCGCCATATGTGTTGATGAAACCTTGGCGGAGTTGGGCGACGTCTGTCTTCGCGCAGAGGTGGCGCGCCTTCGAGGGTGCCTACTGCGTAGGGACGCAGTCGCCAAGCGGGAGTCGGAGATTAGGAAGATGGAGACGGACCTCGTGCATGATCGATTTCACATGGAGATGGACCTCGCGAGCGTGCGCAAGCGACTGCAGTACGCGCGAGCAGTACCCAAGATATCTGAGAAGTACGACGAGCTTCAGGTGAGGTATTTGCGCCCTCGTCACTCTCCAAACCCTATCCCCATTCCGCCGCGCGCCGGGGGGCCCTGCGAGATGCCGCGCCTCCAGGGGGAGGGCAGCAAGCGGCCCCGAAAGTGCTTCCACTGTAAGGCGACCGACCACTTGATCGCGCAATGCCCGCAGCGACGGGCAAAGCAGCCGTGTCAGTGGTGTGGTAGCCGCACTCATCAATACGAGGTGTGTCTCATCCGCCGCATTTCGCCTATGTCGCCCGCCTATGTCGACCCGGACGACCGCCCTCGGTGGTGCGGCAAGTGCCTGCGGTACGATGCGCGGCATGAAGAGGTCCACTGCCCGCAGTACGAGCAGTGTCGGGAGTGCGGTGAGCGTGGCCCCCATCTCTTCTTACGTCGTCACACGTGTCCGCGCCCTCCCTCGCCTATCCCTGACACAGTACCGGTCGAGGACGACTGGTATTACACCAGCGACTAGTCAAAGTCGTGGCGACTTCGAGTCTGAGGGGGGGGTAATGTTACGAATTCTCTTGCTGTACGATTACTATTGCGCTATCGTTCCTCATCTCACCTTCCGGTTTCGCCTTCGATGCTCACTGTACTTTTACGATATGACCCGATGTGCCGCGCTTCTCGACTTCTATCTCGCACCTTGCGCCTTGACAATAGGATGGCCAGTCTTACGCTTCGTTTGAACCGCTGACCATTTCTGAGGCACGCGTCGTCCCGCGGGTTCTCCTTGTTCCGTTATAGATTCATCCCTTTGTTCCCACTTTCGTACTCTCGACTCACGATCGCGCCATATGTTTGTCCCTGACAAACATCCTGTACTAGTATATAAGTCTCACGCTACCTAGCTTGTACGGTAGACTTGACTTCTTGTGCAATACCACAATTGTCTTTGCCTCACGACCCCTGTTTGACTCGCCGTTGCGCTTGAGTCCCTTGTTCGCTCGCCGTTGCGCTTGAGCCTGAGCTTCCGCTATTGTCCTTGTGTCCCTGGGAGACCAAGTGATACTTGTTCATCACCGTACTGAACCCCGACCGGTTCGCTCTCTCCGATCCCGTTGACTTGCCGAAGTACACGTTGTACTTAACGCCCCTGTGGTGGCGTTACAGTGTAAATACTATTATAGTATAGTAGCGTCTCCTAGTTGTGTCAGAGGGAAGGACTTCTGGGTTTGACTATTTACCAGGCCTTCACACCCCTTAAAGTGACCCAGGTATTAACTGAGTATCACCCAACCATTAGAGAGGCCTATAGCTGCAAGGGTTTTCCCCTATTGGCCTATGAAAGCACTTCCAGACAAAGACCGGGTATAGAAAATATAGTAGTGCACAAAAGGGGAGTTCGAGGTTGTGAGACCTCTCACAAGAACCTCCTTAGGAGGCTAGCCAATATGGCACATGACAGAAGTCATGGTGGACGAGAAAGGAATGTGTCGAGAAAGAGGATAGAGGATGCTCACAGAAGGTAAAGATGATGTCGAAGATATTTGGTTGGCTGAGTGAGCAGAGTGACACAAAGGTAGATCTGTTGAAACTGCGAGTTAGTTATCAGGCGTCAGGGCCCATAACCTGTTGAAGCGCAGAACTAACAAGCAAGGTGTTGATAGCAAGATGCTAGCAAAAGACAAGTTAACTTCAGAGGGGAAGGGAACTCTATTACATCTGCATACCTAGCAAAAGACAAGTTACTATAAAGGAATGTCTTATGAGTAAAGGTAATAAGAGAAGTAATCAGAAAGGGACTTACACTTCAGAGGGGAAGGGAACTCTGATGTAACGATCAGAGCCCGGGCTGGCACCAGGTTGGTCGTTATCGAGGGCGTCACAGAGCTCGGGCTGGCACCGAGTTGTCGCAGAGGGTCGATTATGTAAGACCTTGCCCGCAGGCAAGCGAATTCAGTGATAAGACCTAGCACAATGGCTAGCGAATGGAACTAGAGGTTGAGAAACAAATCACAATACTAGAACGAGGGGATACAAGCTACCCTACAGGTTCTTTTATACTATACAATCTAGCTATTTTTCTGTATTTTTCTATGAGTTTCCTAATAGTGCACAGTTATTGCACCATCTAAGTCACCTGACCCGCAGTGAGTCACATGCTCCGCAGTGCTTACTTTCCAGAAACAAGGCAGGGGAACTCTGAGTCGAAACACAAGAAGGTACATATGATTCTGGAAACATGAGAAGCGAGAAACTTGAGAATCTTCTGATGGCACGATCCGATGATCGTGACATCTGAAGTGTAGAGGCGAAAACAGCAGTCCTTATATACAGGATGCTTAGATAAGAATGGTCTGTGCGCACTGGTGACCCAAACAAAATACATGTGGTCTGTGCGCCAGAGGGAGAAATGCCATTGGAGGGCAGAGAACAATAACTGCCTAAAGCAGACAATACTGGTATCTTAAGAATAAAGAACAATAGAGTCACATGATGACTCTAATAATAAAGATAAACAAAAGTGGTCCGTAAGAGTCCAGCCAAAGTCCAAAAACAGTCCATAGGGGACAGATACCATATTTAGCATATGGGATGACTCAATCAGATCCCACGAGACATGTGACCTAAGTCGCATCTCAACACATGAGAGCCATGCCAGTGGTGTGGGAGTCGGTCTCACCGCCTCGATGTCTGCCTCATACGCCGGCTTTCTCCCATGACGCCCGTGCACAACGACCCCGACGCCCACCCTCGGTGGTGCAGGAAGTGTTTGAGGTACGATGCCACACATGATGAGATCAAATGCCCGCAGTACGAGATGTGTCAGGATTGCAGAGAGAGGGGGCACTATATGTTCTTACATCAGCATACCTGTCCACGTACCCCTTCCCCCGTTCCCACTAACATCCCCGTTGACGACGACTGGTACTACACCAGTGACTAGTCAAAGTCGAGGCGACTCCGATTCTAGTGGGGGGGTAATGTCACGAATTGCCAGTACTTTCTTATCTTCTCATTCCAACCACTGTACTTTTACGATACATTCCCATGACTTGTGCTTCTCAGCTTCTATCTCGTGCCTTGCACCTTGGCAATAGGATGGCCAGTTTTACGCTTTGTTTCATCCGCTGACCATTTCTGAGGCGCGCGTTGCCCCATGGGGTTTCCTTGTATTCCATATGACCTTCCCTTTGTTCCTTCATTTGTACGAGTCGCGTTAGGATTGCACCATGTGTTTGCCTCGTGCAAACACCCCGTATTGGTATATAAGTCACGCCCTATCTAGCTTGTACAGTAGACTTGACTTCTTGTGTAATACCACATCGTCTTTGCCTCCCAAACGACCCTCGACTTGCCAGTGCGCTTGAGTCCACGTTTAGCTCGCCTGTTTGTGCTTGAGCCCTGCCTTTCCACTATTATCCTCGGTTCCAGGGAAACTGAGCGATACTTGTGCATCACCGAACTGAGTCCTAACCAACTCGTGCCTTTCCGATCCCGTTGACTTAGCGCGGTACATGTCGTACCTAATGCCCCTGTGGTGGCGTTACATTGATGGTCAGCAATGAGTAGGCTAATTGGCGGAATAATGGCAAACGATGGCACTGGACACACCTCGGGGGCTGATATATAGGATCAGTCCAGCAAAACCCAAGAGGGAGACTGGGAAATGGCTGGAGAGTAGTGGCGAGAATTTGATGAATTGACCTAATAACGTAACAAGCGAAGGCTTTGAACTAACCTCTGGGTATTCATTGATAATGAAGACAAAGAACGAACACTCTGTGCACGAAGGAACTGCTCTTATACTAAGTATCAACCCTGTCATATCTGGTACAGCCACAGTGTTTGCACCATGCAGTGTCCCTGGAACATGCCCATAATACACAGGTTTCAGGGGCATAGAACCCATTCCATGGAATGTGGAGCAATGTGCAATAAGGCACAGTGTGCAAAAGAAGCATCCAGGTTGCACAACACAATGTAAATAACCAATCTTGCTGTGTGACGCCGTCTGGGCAAAGAATTGATGAGGTACTCCAGTACTCGGACACAAACCCGAATATGCTGTTAGCCACTATTTCTTATGGAAGGAGCAGGGGTGACCATGTTACACCACACCGCATGCAAATGAAACTCCCCACTGAGTCTGACTGACCTGCCGAGTGTCCATTTGAGATATCCAATATTTCTGACAAGTGGTTATTTTCATTCACGTGATTGCTGCAAAGCTGTCAAAATTGTTTTTGCATTTAGACCAGTTGAATGACACCCCGAGTCCAAGTCTGAGTCTGTCATGGTAACCACCACCCTCTCTGTTCTTCAGTGTTGCATGGATCATTTTTGGTTCTTGCCTCTGCTTGTGGAAGATTCACGTGTAGGACCTCATTGCATTGTGCAATCAATGCTTGTCATTGGTGGCCAACAGTCCATAGACCAATCACAACCAGTCCATTATTGGATTCAACAGCTTGTAACAGTGGTATATATACATTCATCAGTGTCCATGATTGTCTCCTAAATGTGCAGAAAGATGATTAGGACTGTTGGATTGTAAAATACAAGACCATAGAGTATGCAACCGTTATAGAACCTACTCTTATTTGCAGACATCACTGCGTGCAGGGCAGAGTTTTCTGACCAATAAAACCCTTAGAAAACCCTAAAAAAACCCTTGATAAGTGGTTATGTTTAACACTCCATAGGGTTTTCTATGGGTTTTATTGGTCAGAAAACCCTGCTTTGCACGCAGTGCATAAGACTTGAGTCTTCTATTGAACTCCATTTCGGTGTTGGTGATGGTGACAGGGCAACCAGAGACCCTGCAGGTGGTGACAAACTTTTCAATAGATGATGCCCACTGGCCCTCTATGCAAATCAAGTCAAGGGATGGGAACACCTTGGTGACCATCTCTGCCATGATGTCTTCAAGTGCAAGAGCAACATGCCTTGTGAGCTTCTGAGATATGTGCAATGTCCATACAGTGGAAAATTGGTGGAGGAGGTGCAGCCATTTGACATTGTCTGTACCCTCTAATTGACGACCTCCATTCGGCCCAGTCCCAAGCATCAGATGGACCACATTGGATAACGCAGCAGAAATTCGGCTGAGTACCTGGGCTATCTGGGAACCTTGCCAATTAGTCCCTCCATCTGCAAAACTGGTACCTGTCAAAGCTGTCAAGGACTGGTCTGGACTGGTCCTTGACAGCTTTTGACACCCCCCACTTTTACAGATGTCCACAGATGACGCCATTCCAAATAAGGTGATGATTCAGACACGCATGATTATACACAGCGAGGCCAACTCCGGTACTCATCTGTAAAAGTGGGACCTGTCAAAAGCTGTCAGAGACTGGTCGGGACCAATTGCTGACAGCTTTTGACAGGTCCCACTTTTACAGATGCTGTAGAAGGCAAAATGCGCAAGCTTGTCCAGGTCTAAATTGGGGCTGACTGAGCGATTAATGAACCAGGAGAGTTGAGCAACCTGAATGTCAACAAATTTCAAGTACATGGTGAAGATACAGTCCAGTTGTGTCATGATCACCCAATTGTGCCATCAATTCTGAAATAGTCTCAGAAGTTTCTCGAAATTCCTACCTATCCTTCTCATGTTTACTTCTGCATCTGTAAAAGTGGGACCTGTCAAAAGCTGTCAGAGACTGGTCAGGACCAGTTGCTGACAGCTTTTGACAGGTCCCACTTTTACAGATGTGTATTCCATCTTCTGATGTTTTGAAGGTTTCAAGTCTCATTTCTAGAAAGTAGCACTGCGGAACATGTGACTCACTGCAGGTCATGTGACTTAGATGGTGCAATGACTGCGCATTGCTCAGGAAAAATCACAAAAATACAGAAAAATAGCTAGATTGTACAGTATAAAAGGGCCTGTAGGGTAGCTTGTATCCCCTCATTCTAGTCTTGTGTCTTGTCTCACAATCCACTCCTAGTTCCATTTGCTTGCTAGCTGCAAGGTCTTACCTCCAACATTTGCCAGTCTTTGGCAGGGTCTTACCTAATCGACTCTCTGCAACAACCTGGAATTGTGCCCAGGCTCTGTGACACTCCCGAATACGATCATCTCAATGTTGGGCGAGCCCTGATTGTAACAAGTTGAGGGCTGTCATGGTTCGTGCGAATGGACTCTTACTTATGGTAATGACCTTGTTTGTAAGCAGTAATGTGTCATGGACAGTTGTATCAGTCAGCATGGAAGTAGAATCACATGGTAGTTATAGTAGGGTTCGAGCTACTTACGCTACTCGTCGTACAGTTTCAAGAGGAGCTTCAAAGCCCCCTCTCACATGTATAAATAGTGGCTCAATAAGACCAAGATACACCATCTTGGTCTTCTTCAATCATCACTTTCCCATCATTCCTCTTATGTGTGATTTGCTTGCTTCAACAGGCAAGTCACCCTCATTGATCATCGGATTACCTAGTGGTGCAACTTGCCCTAGTGTACGATCAGATCACATGCCCAGTTAAGCACCATGTATCTCGTGACTCAATCGCATGCCCAAGTCACGTGACTTCAGGAGGATATTTTACTAAGTCGTGAACACTCTCTCAAAGTCCAAGTCAGACTAATGCCAGTGGTGGCATTACATTAAGACCAAGATCTACTCACCATGGCGTTCACAACTTGAGACCAGTGGAGAAACTTTCAAACCTACTCCCTTGAATGAAGGGGGGATCGCAATGTACCAACACAATTCCTAGGAGCCACTTGGTGGAGAGAATACAGAGGAGAAACAGGATACTTTGTGGATTTTGCATCAGGGCCAACCCGATATCGCCCCGTTGAGTTCAATTTTGACCACCTGTGTTGGGTTGAAGTTACTTGGAACCCCATAGACAACTGCTATGACGCAGTACGCCCCGTAGGAAGAAATTACAACTGTGACATCGACTCAAGAAACCTACCTATACACGCAGAGTGGGGACACATAGACGGACAACCAGAGGCAGAACCTAGCACCTCTGAACCCAGAACCCCCACACCATCCAAAACCAGTGGAGACAAAGAAGAAACAAACAACGAAGAAGAATCGGAAGTTGGGGACATAATACAGACAGCTGAGTCCCTATGTATAAATGAACCAGAAAATATCGAAATCCACCCCCCAGCAGAAATGGCTACAACAACAATCACCCAAGACAACTTAGCAACCGAGGAAGCACAAAGAATTACCAAAGAAGCTGAGGCCTACCTATGCCCCATTAACCCAACCACAGGACACTGCATGACAGCTGATGACGCCACAATCTTCAGAGCAGTAGGACCCAACATCCCTGACCCCCACTGGGAGCAGGAGGACCGCCGCAACCCAGAAGGCTGGGTGGAAGCTTCAGCCAAGGACCTCCAGGAGATGGAAGACCACCGCACAGAGAAAGACAACCCCAATGAGGAGGAGGAGGTGGAGGAGATCCCTTTGGAGGAGGACCACCACCACTGCCACTGCCAGTGGCAGGGCCAGGAATACCACATGGAGCAGACAAGCTGATATTTCACGATCAAGCCTTGATTGTCTTCTCGAGGAGATTGCAACAGGGAATGCGCAGGGTGTGGGCTCAATACCAGGGCTGCATGGAAGAGATTTGGTCGCTGATGTAAGACTGCTTGCGCATGACTGGGCACAAGAGAATGGAACTAGTGGATTCAGAGGCAAGCTGCAGAGGACAAGACTAGAACGAGGGGATACAGGCTACCCTACTGGCTCTTTTATACTGTACAATTCCCTATTTTTCTGTATTTTCTATGAGTTTTCTAAGAGGTGTGCAGTCATTGCACCATCTGAGTCACATGATCCGCAGTGAGTCACATGAGCCACAGTGCTACTTTCTCGAAACATAGGAAGTTAGAACACAGAAGGATTCTGAAACCACCTTCCTCTTCCTTGTACCACCACCATCTCTTGAGAATTGTGCTGGTTCTAGTGTAGCTTTCTTGAGATACAACCCAATACCTCACTGTTGGGAATAACGCTTGGCATCCTTGCGACTCCCCGACACTCCTGCCCATGGCTCACTCCCCTGGGAATGAAACACGTTCCTATTCACCCTCTAAATTGATCCCCCCTGACCTCCTGCCCATCCAGGGCCATCCTAACCCCCTCCTCAGGTCCCTTGAATAACTCGGGGACCTATGCACCCGCAATACTTGGCCCCATCGTCACTGATGGCTATGGACAACCCTGCCGAAGGGAAGATGGGCAAGCTTACTGGGACGACACCAAGTCCATTGTAGAAATACCCTCCTCCTCAACCCCCCCAGCGGCCAGGCAATCCCCACTGGACAGCACCATGAACTCCCCTGAGAGTGAGGAACCCACCATCCCCACCTCCCTCCCCTATGTGGTCTTGGACAGCACTCTGGCAGCCATTGATCATGCCATCAAGAATGCAGAAATGGAAGAAGACCACGAGGACGACACTCAAACACTCTGGAACAGTGTGCCCTCTTTACCGACAGTCCTTCCCCCGCAACTGGAGGAAATTGATGTAAAAGGTAGGACCACCAGTACCTTGCGCACCCCATGCAGCCGATCTCACACCCACTCTATCACCTCAGCCTGGAGCCAAGCATCGGTAGAACCTTTCTCCCAGAACAACTCACCCATTTCAGATCACTACCCTTCTCTCACGGGAGGGGGCTTTCAATCCACTCTACAAGCTATCAAAGCGGGTATTATTGCAGATCCCTACAACCCCTGGGCTCTTGATATGACCCTGGTCAACAAAGGCATAGACAAAGAAGATGACAGACTCCTCGATGAGGCTCTTACTGAGGCCAACCGCACTCTTAAGGAGGAACTGGCCTGGGAGGTCGTCAAACAGGTAATTGGATGGGGTGGGTACTATGTCACACAGCCCATCCAGCTGTGAAAAAACCATGAATATTGTAACGCCACCACAGGGGCATTAAGTACAACATGTACTTTGGCAAGTCAACGGGATCGGAAAGAGCGAACCGGTCAAGGTTCAGTACGGTGATGAACAAGTATCACTTGGTCTCTCAGGGACACAAGGATAATAGCGGAAGCTCAGGCTCAAGTGCAAAGGCGAGCGAAACGGTGGACTCAAGTGCAAGGGCGAGTCAAACAGGGGTCGTGAGGCAAAGACATTTGTGGTATTACACAAGAAGTCAAGTCTACTGTACAAGCTAGGTAGCGTGTGACTTATATACTAGTACAGGATGTTTGTCAGAGACAAACATATGGCACGATCATGAGTCAAAGATACGAAAGCTCGAACAAAGGGATAGGTCAAAAGTAGAACAAGGGAATCCCACAGGACGATGTGTGCCTCAGAAATGGTCAGCGGTTCAAACAGGGCGTAAAACTGGCCATCCTATCGCCAAGGTGCAAGGCGCGAGATAGAAGCCGGGAAGCACGAGACGTCAGATTGTAACGTAAAAGTACAGTGAATACGGAAGGTGAGATAAGGAATAGAGACGCAACTCTGATAGTAGTCGTACAA
Organism: Lactarius akahatsu; assembly: GCA_021524915.1. Classification (NCBI taxonomy): domain Eukaryota; kingdom Fungi; phylum Basidiomycota; class Agaricomycetes; order Russulales; family Russulaceae; genus Lactarius; species Lactarius akahatsu. The sequence goes on from JAKELL010000003.1 coordinate 910,103, forward strand.
GGAAAAATATCGTAACATTACCCCCCTTTCAGATTCGAAGTCGCCACGACTTTGACTAGTCGCTGGTGTAGTACCAGTCATCCTCAACTGGTACGGTGTCCGGAATGGGTGAAGCCGGGCGCGGGCAGGTGTGATGACACAGGAAGAGGTGAGGTCCACGCTCACCACACTCACGACACTGCTCGTACTGGGGACAGTGTATCTCCTCGTGCCGCACATCATACCATAGACACTTACCGCACCACCGAGGGCGGTCGTCCGGGTCGACATAGGCGGGTGACATGGGAGAGATACGGCGGATGAGGCATACTTCATATTGATGAGTGTGACTGCCACACCACTGACACGGCTGCTTCGCCCTCCTTTGAGGGCACTGCACGATCAAGTGGTCAGTCGACTTGCACTGGAAGCACTTACGAGGCTGCTTACTGCCCTCCCCCTGGAGGCGCGGCATCTCGCAAGGCCCCCCAGCACGTGGAGGGATTGGGACGGGGTCTGGAGAGTGATGGGGGCGCAAATACTTCGCCTGGAGTTCGTCATACTTCTCCGATATCTTCGGTACCGCCCGCGCGTACTGTAGCCATTTATGCATGCTCGTGAGATCCATCTCCATATGGAACCGGTCCCTTATAAGGTCTGTTTCCATCCTACGAATCTCCGACTCATGCTTGGCAACTGCGTCCTTACGCAGTAGGCATCCTCGAAGGCGTGCCACTTCCGCGTGGAGACAAACATCGCGCAACTCTGTCAAGACTTCGTCAACACATACAGCTCACGGGTCATGGGGGTGGAACATGGCGAGCTGCTGATCTGTGATGTGCTGAGGCAACTGTCCTTCGTAGACCCCTTGTATGTAAACAGACTGTACGTAACACAGGTGTCCCCTACCCATGGTACCAACGACCTCTTGGTAGTCTTTGCGGTAATAAATGAAGCGCGCGATGTGCTTCTCATAGCCAGCTTCCCCGATCTTCATCAGAAAGTAGAGGTGGGCGAGGCCAGGATCATTACGAAGGAAGGGGAGTCCCGGATCAGTCGGGTCTTCATCAGTTGCTCCGTCGTCCAAGAAGGCGTAAGTGGGGTTAGGTTCGACGTGGCGGAGCTGTTCCGCGGGTGATTGAATACTGTCAGTCCTGGGAGAAAACGGTGGGATTGGTATGTTCACGACTGGAGGAGGAGTTTGCGGTTCTGAAAGTGTGGGAATGGCGGGCTTGTGTATGGTTATAGGAGTGTCAACGGATGGGGGATTGGATGCAAGATGTGGGGCAACTGCTGCCTCTTGAGCGAGGCGTTCAAGAGTTGGGGTGATTAGTGACAAGATGGGGGGATCTGGGCTAGGTATCACAGAGTACGGCGTACAACCTTCTGGTTGCGAAGGGACACCCTGGTCCTGTGAGGGTACAGTCAGGTGGTCAAGTATGATCTGCGATGGGGGGCGTGCGGGTACAGTGGAGACGACGGGGGTGGAAGTCATGGTGAAGGGGATGAGGGAAGAGGATGCGAGGTGTGGGTTCATGAGGTGCCCTCTTATATCTTTCGTCCAGCCCCTTCGGTGGTAGGATTGTGCCGGTAGAAGTCTGCGATAAGGTCAGGTGCGTGTCGAACATTCTCAAGTGGTTCCCACAAGCTGTCGCTTACGGGGAATCCCTTCCATTGTACCAGGAACTGGAGTTTGCGCCCTTGGCCATGGACCCTTGATCTGAGGATTTGCTCCACTTCGAATTCTTCTTCCCCATCGATAAGGTCAGGTGGGGGTCGTGTGAAGTTTTCCCCATGCAGTTCCATTTCCTTATATGGGGTGAGAAGGTTGGCGTGGAACACAGGGTGAATCTTCCATGACTTCAGGAGTTCTAGCTCGTATGATACTGCGGAGAGGGCCTTCTTAATGCGGAACGGTCCGTGGCGTTTTGGAGCCAGTTTGGCCATGGGGTAGAACGTTTTAAGATTTGTTCCTTCTAGCTATACTTGTGCGCCTTCTTGATACGGGATGAAACGGGTACGTCCCCGCTTCATCATGAGTTCTTGGGCGTGTTTGATGCAGTCCTGTGCATGCTGTCAGAAGTTGCCCATGTCTTCTAATCGCTGGTCAACTGACGGAGAAGTCGTGGGCTTCTTGACCCAGTTAGTGCGCGGCTCCCATCCCATGATAAGTGAGAAAGGGGAGTGTTTTGTCGTGGCGTTGGGCCATGCATTGTGTGCGAATTGCGCTACCGGAAGGGCCTCTGCCCAATTGTCTTGTTGTATGTTGCTCCAGTGGCGTAGATACTGTTCTAGCCACTGATTGGTCCGCTCCAACTGTCCATCAGTTTGGGGGTGATACGCTGACGAGATGTTTTGCCTAATTCCGAGGGCTTTGCACAGCTGTGTCATGAATGCTGATGTGAATCGTGGATCTCTATTGGTGATCATTTTTCGGGGTATGCTGTAGTGGGGGTAGACGTGGCAGAGGTATAGTCTGGCTACACCCTCTGTGGTGATTGTTTCATTGCATGGGATGAAGATAGCTGCCTTCGAGCAGTCATGGTCAGTGATGGTGAGGATTGAATCGTATCCCTGGGATGGTGGTAGTTTCGTGATGAAGTCCATGGCTACGACTTCAAATGGCTCTGCGTCTGGGTCTGTTGTGATGGGGTAGAGGTGTGGTTTTTGTCGGTGTGGGTTAATTTTGTTGGCTTGGCACGTGGCACAGCCCTTGACATATTCTTTGACATCTTTGCGCATGCTGGGCCACCAGTAGTCTCGTCGCAACAGTTCGTAAGTGTTTGTGATTCCGGGGTGTCCCATCGCGGGTGTGTCATGGAAAAAGGTGATTACCCCCCGCTTAAGATCGTTGTCCCTGACAATGACAAGTGCGTCGCCTTTCCACCATAGTCCTCCATGTTTTTTGAGGTTGTGCGGTTCTACCCACCGCAGTACTTGTGATTCATCAAGGTTTTGGGCGATCTGGGTCCAAATGTCCATGTCGTGCATTGACATTTCCATTGCCCATGCGAAACGATCTGCAGGGAGGACAATGACATTGTTGTTGTCCTCGTCATTGGGTGCGTAATCTGGTCTCCGAGATAGAGCATCTGCACGGCCATTTCTGACTCCTGGTACGTGCTTCAGTATGAAATTGTACTCTGATAGTTCCAGGAATTCGCGTGCTACCCGTTGGCTAATTTTTTGTGGTTCCTTCCAATATTGAAGGTTGGCGTGATCGGTGTGGATAACAATTATATGGGGGGAGCCGATGAGGTATGTGCGCCAGGCGCGGAGTGATTTAACTATTGCGAGTAGTTCTCGGTTGTAGATGTCGTAGTTTCGCTCAGCTGAGGATAATGATTTGGAGTGGAATGCTACTGGGTGGAACTTCTGGTCATCTCCAAGTTGGTTGAGCACTGCACCGATAGCGACATTAGATGCGTCCACTTCCATCTCGAATGGCTTTGTTAGGTCGGGGGATAGAAGAACTGGTTCTTGACATATCTGGTCTTTGATGCGCTCAAATGCGCACTGTTGGTCTGCCCCCCAGCTCCATGGAACATCCTTTTTCGTGAGGTCGTGGAGAGGTCATGCAAGGGCTGAGAATCCTCTGATGAATCGGCGGTAGAAGTTACAGAAGCCAATGAAGGCGCGCATCTCCTTAAGGTTCTTTGGGGGTTGCCATTTGCGGATGCCTCATACTTTTACAGGGTCCATCTGCAATTTTCCATGTCCAATAATGAGTCCGAGGTACTCCATTTCCCTCACTTCAAATTCGCATTTCTCGGGTTTGATGTAGAGGTTGTTTTCTTCACAGATGGTTAGGACTTGGTGGACTCATGCGTGGTGACGGGCGAGATCATCAATGGTCGTGATAAGGATATCGTCCATATACACGATGACCTCATTTGTCAGTATTGGTCCTTGGAACATGGAGTCCATCATAGCTTGGAATGTCGCAGGGGAATTCGTGAGGCCAAAGTACATTACGAGTGGTTCGAAAGCTCCTTTGTTCGTTTTAAAGGTGGCTTTCCACTCGTCTCCTTCATCAATTCGGATGTTGTTGTACCCCCAACAGATGTCTAATTTAGTGAAGAGCCGTGCGTCGTGAATCTTGTCAATGAGCTCGGGGATGAGGGGTAATGGATAGTGGTTGCGAATAGTGACTTCATTTAGTTGGCGGTAATCTTGCACTGGTCGGAGCTTCCCGTCTTTCTTCTTTATGAAGAAGAATGGCGAAACATACAGGGATTTTGATGGTCGGATGTATCCTCGCTCCAATTGTTCAGTGAGGAAGACATCAAGGGCTTTATCCTCTTCTTGGGTTAATGGGTATACTTTGCAGTCCATTGTCGTGGGGGCGTTTGGTACCAGGTCTATGGCATGGTCCCAGGGCCGTTTTGGTGGGAATCAATGGGACGCTTCCTCATCGAACACTTTGCGGTATTGCCGATATTCCAGTGGTTTTACAATCAGGGCCCGGGCTGGCACCGGGTTGGTCGTATTCGGGAAACGCGCAGGGCCCGGGCACTACTCCGGGTTGCAGTCGGGGTCGTTTAGGTAAGACGGCTTGCTCAAGACGAGAGCAAGTGAATAGACTTTAGATTCAGAGACAGAAAACAAGACTGGAACACAGAACTACAGTGCTATCCTACAGGTTTTTATACAGTTTAGAACCCCCTATTTTTCTTTGTTATCTTTCTACTGTTTTCCGAATGCGCAGCCTTTTTTGGTCACCATAATGGCACCATTGAGTCACATGATCGTAAGTAAGATTTTCCAGAAACGGAAATTTCCGAAATGTGAGAACTCAGAAACACAGAAGGATCTTGAAACATGAGAAGTGGAAATACATAGAAGTCTTGGAACTTTTTAGACAGATGGCACGATCTAGTGATCATGACAAGTGGGACCATTTCCTCAAACGTGCACTCTCCCCGCTTAGCCGCTTCTTGTTGAGCTAATTCTGAAGCAGTTGTCGTTTTTCATATTAGTGCCACACATGGTTCCCTCTCGTCGTCTTCGATCTGTTCCCAAGCCTCTTCATCAAGTTGGTACGTCTCCAACGCCCTTATGGGGGCTTCTACGGGCGTGGCTTCGTCCGATGATGTGAGGCTGGATATTACCACGGGTTGGAATGTTTCGTCTAAGGTTGCATCGCCCCACTTTACTAGCGGTTTGAACGCTGAGAACCATGGATAGCCTAGTATGACCTCATCCCTTCCCAAGTTCGTTATCAGGAAGCGAAGCATTTTGACGCTATCCCCGGTTCGGACATCTAGGTCGGTGTACTGCGTGATGGCTCCATCTTGGTTATGGGTTCCATCTACATTCCAAATACATATCGGTTGGGTGACGTCGCGCATTCCTATCTGCAGCTGCTTCAGTAGTGAGGCACAGATAAAGTTGTTGGTTGCTCCCGAGTCGAGGAGTACTTGTCTTTCGGCCGTTGTGTGTGCAGATTTGAAAAGAACTGGGATTCGCATAGATCAATATCTGCTATGGTACACGTTTACATTGAGTGCTCTAGCCCAGGCCATCGGGTTCAAGCGTCGAGAAAATCCTCCTTTGCAAATAATTTCTCCACCATGAGGTCTCGCACCTCCTGTGGTTGTGCCTTCATTGCCGCGATCTGTGCTTCGGCTTGTTCTTCTGCCGAAAGCGTGCGGTTGGACTGTATGGCGACCGTAGTAATGGTGGGAGTTGACACAGTCGGGGCGGCAGTGACAAGGGTCGGTTGGGTGGTTGTGGAGGAGTTAGCGATTTGGGTGTTCTTCTGTGGACAGTTACGCGAGATGTGCCCGGTGGCGCGACATCTGAAACAGCGCCCTTCTTTTTGGAGTTGGACTTGGTCAGCATCTGTGAGGGCTACAGAGGCCTGGGCGCGTCTGACATCCATCGCATTCGGATCGCGATTTTTGTTAAGGGCCTGTACCCATTGGTCTCGGTTATGCCCCCCTTTCTTCTGTCGTGGGGTTCGGTTCTTGCCGAGTCGGTCTTTTAATACCAGATACTCGGCTTGCTGTAGGTGAGCGGCTCTTTTCCAGTCCTCCCATGTGATGGGGTGTTGGAATCGGATGGCATTGATGACCAGTTGATTCGGGAGTCCGTCCTGGAACAACTCCAATGTCGTGGCCTCATCCGGGCCATACCCGGCTTTTGTCACAAGGTTGTCGAACTGGGCGATGTAGGAGTCGATATCCTCTCCCTTCATGGCTAGGCTTTGTAAGGCCTTGCAGGCCTTTGTCTGTTCCGCAGTGTCGGTATATGCCTGCAAGAACCAGGTTTCTACCTCGTTCCAGAGGTTGTTTTGGGTTCGTAGGACTCCTGGCACTATTTGGTCTTCAAGCCACCTCATCTGCTCGTCGACCCAGTCGTCGACAGTGGTCCTCGGATATAGGAGAGGAAGGCCATGGCTCGTTGTCCTGGTACTGCGAGCAGGTCCACTGTTGGGTTCATTCCACAATACAACTTGAAGGCGCGTAAGAACGCCTTGCTTTTCTCTCGGTTTCCGTCAAACTCGGGTGGGGGGTTTCCTCCTAGGTGGCCATTGCCACCAGGGGCTGGTGTGAGTCCTCCGGCTGGTGCCGGTCCACCACCACCACCGCCACCGCCGCCGCCACCGCCTCCACCGCCTCCGCTGGCGGGGGTTCCTCCGGTAGGCGCTCCGCTTCCGCTAGGCCCACCTCCTCCACTTGTGAGGGTGGTACTTGCGGATGCTTGTCCTGGCTGGGCCATAGTATACGACAGGAATGCTGTAGACAGGAGGTTGGTTGTTGGGACTGAAACGCTTGGGGACGGGGTGTCGGAGGGGTCAGTGTTAATGCCCACAGGTTCAGGAGGTCCTAGGGGTCCGATGTTCAAGGTAAGGGGCACTGGTCCGATAGTATACCACCTTCCTTCTGTTGGGGAGTATTCGATGAATGCCCAGAGGCGTCTGTCTTCGAGGTAATGGATCTGTCGATATGCTCGTGTCGAGGGATCGAAGATAAAATATCCTTCGACTCCATTATGTTCTGCCCAGACCACGGATCCTTTAACTCTGTCTGATAGTTCATCGGAGCTAAGGTGGTCAATGTATTCAGGCCTAAACTTGGTTCGGCTACAACTGGATGTCACCACTGTGAGAGACTTGACTTAATGTAACGCCACCACAGGGGCGTTAAGTACAACGTGTACTTCGGCAAGTCAATGGGATCGGAAAGAGCGAACCGGTCAAGGTTCAGTATGGTGATGAACAAGTATCACTTGGTCTCCCAGGGACACAAGGATAATAGCAGAAGCTCAGGCTCAAGCACAAAGGCGAGCGAAACGGTGGACTCAAGCACAAGGGCGAGTCAAACAGGGGTCATGAGGCAAAGACGTTTGTGGTATTACACAAGAAGTCAAGTCTACCATACAAGCTAGGTAGTGTGTGACTTATATACTAGTACAGGATGTTTGTCAGAGACAAACATATGGCGCGACCATGAGTCAAAGATACGAAAGCTTGAACAAAGGGATAGGTCAAAAGTAGAACAAGGGAATCCCACGGGACGACTGTGTGCCTCAGAAATGGCTAGCGGTTCAAACAGGGCATAAAACTGGCCATCCTATCGCCAAGGTGCAAGGTGCGAGATAGAAGCCAGGAAGCGCGAGACGTCAGATCGTAACGTAAAAGTACAGTGAATATGGAAGGTGAGATAAGGAATAGAGACGCAACTCTGATAGTAGTCGTACAAGGAAAAAGATCGTAACAAATATGAAACATCAACAGAGTCATTCCACGCCGCCGCCACTTTGGTCATCATGGCCATAGATGGCAGGGTGGCCCTACATGAGGGAGAACTGTCCACTAACTTACTGACCCCACTATCCTGGATGCGCCTGATCATGGGCCTCCTGGGTGCAGCGATCAGGGGCACCATCTGCTCCCCCGCTTATCTCACCAAAGGGACCAAGTCTATGAACTGGCACCCCGACTCATACATAATCAGCCTGGCCCTCCCCCACGCTCTGACAGAGGGTGAGGCTGTGGTCATGATGTGTCACCAACTCATGGGCCTGTTCACTACCCCCAGAAACAACCCCTGCAACAAGGTTGGACACCCTGACTCTGACTTCGCCCTACTGACCACTATCCTGGACGACACGGTAGAATGCCTTACTGAACTGGACCCCCCCCCCCAAGGTCCCTGTGCTGGCTGACGGCCAGATAACAGGCGAGGCCAGGGAACTCCTCATACAGGAGGAATGGGAGTGCATTTGGGTCCACTCATAGGACATGCTAACTATCAAAGAACAGGTCAAAGCAGAAATTTTTGCTGCCCTGAATCAGGAAGCCCTGTTCAACATAGAAGAATGGTGGGCGGTGTACAAACGCGAGTTTGTAGAAGCCATGCATACAGCTTTTGAGGCACAATACCTGGGCATCCACCCCAAACTGGGCAAGGGAAAAGCACCAGAAGCCCTGCCCCCCACCACCCACTCACAAATTGTCAGAGACGCCAAACCATGCATCTGCAAAGAGGTAAAATGGCTGGTCAAAGAATGGATGGGGAACATATGCCAGGAAATCAAAACATCACTTGCACAGGATGACCCTTTCTGGATGGAAGGCCCTTTAAGAGACTCAATGGCAAGGAAAATCAGAGAAGCAACCGCTGTGAAACTCAAGTCCGAAATGACTGACGAACTTGCGGAACTCAGAACGCGCAAGGATACTGAACTGGAAGGATTATGCCTGCAACTCATTCACAACCACGAGCAAGTGGCAGAGGAGTGGCGCATGAAGACCAACTCCAAGATCGCAAGTATGAAGACTCACTTCCAGCGCAAAGCAACACAATCACTCGAAGACTGGAAGAAAGGTGTACAGGCCGAAATTAAGGCATGGAAAGTAAAGTACCAGAACAGTAGGGAACTCTCCGCTCTCTGAAAGGAGGCTGCACATCTCGGTTTTGCGCTCACCCCCACAGACGGAGGGGCCTCCAACTATGTGCTGGCCCTTCTCAAGGTGGACGGGTATGAGCTGTCAAGCTCCCCCCCCTCGAGGGCCACCTCCCCAGTGCCACCCCTCCCCTCGACCCCACCCCCACCAACTGCGAACATGCACAGGGAAGACCCCAACGTCACCCCTACACCCATCCAAACCAAGCGTGTCTGCACAGAGGAAGCCCCACTCCCACCTCTGGCCATCTATCCTCATGCACCGAACCCAACCCCCATCATCTCAACCGAACCTGCCCCTCAAGCCATTACTGCTCCCCTCCCCCCCCCACCCCAATGGAGGAGGATCTCGAGTACATGGTGGAGGTTTGGGCTGACAACATCGAAGCTCATAATACAGGCATCCACGCTTCCATACATGCGCCTGTCGCACAACCCACCCCTATCTCAGTGCATACACACAATGCACCACCACAGGCAGTTGTCCTCGCCTCGATGGCTGGATGACCCACCATGGCTCCCCTTCCTGATCCCATTCAGCAGGCACCACTGCAGCTGGCAGACCCGATCCCTGCGCCCCCTGCAGCAGCACCGATCAATGGTCTCGCCACAGTGCTTGCCATGCTGAATGCAACCATCATGCACCTAGAACAGAAAATTGATGACAGTCTTGAGTCGCAATGTCACGATCCAACGATCATGCCATTGATTATCTCTGATAATCAGCTTCCTGGAAAAGTCTCTGATTCGATTCTTGTGTTTCCAATCTGTCTTTTGTCTTGCAATCTAGTTCCATTCCCTTGCCCTTTTCTGAAGGACAAGTGGTCTTACCCCTAGTGCTCTGCCTGGCAATATAGGCAGCTCTCCTCTTGGAAGCTCAAGAGTTGTCTTAGGCTCTGTCTAGCTATATAGGCAGTGGGCCTCCTCTTGGTGGCTCAAGAGTTGTCTTTCCCTGCAAGCTGTGAGGCAGCCAGTAGCATTTATGACTAAGCGGTAGTGACACAGTCACGAGCCCACCTCTTGATCGTAACATGCAATCACAGCAAATCGATGCACTGTCTAAATCTACCGATCCAAGGCAGAAGCCCAGAAATGCGATGACAGCTAAAGCAAAGGGTGTGGTGGCAGCCACCCCTAAGCCCAATACCGCTTCCTCACAGGGCCCCTCCGCAATGGACAAGACACTGCACTGCATGGCCCGTGTTGATGACCCTGCAGATGAGACCATTCCAGAGCTCATCACTGAAGGAGCCTCCACCTCCAAAGACAACACCCACCCAGCAACACCGGCCCCTACAATCATATGGGAGGCTTTCCAACCCCCTGCTGACAAGTTGGTCCATCTGGAAATGGATGCATGGGGAAGACTGATCCCTGTCACCACCATGCCTGTGTCTTGGGCAGGCATCATTACCCAAAACACAGCCCACCAACAAACCACCGCAAGTAGCAGGGCCAAGGAAGTCAACGCAGCAATGGGATGCACCCCCAGAGGCAAGTCCCAGCCCAAGACCATGGCCCGATGTAAAGAAAACCCAAATACGGAAGTCATCATTATCCGGGGCCATGGAGTTGATGACCCCAACCTTGAACTGCAAATATACAAAAGGGCCCCGTCCTCTTTCATAGCAGAGGTCCACCAGGAAGTAGAATGACTGTCGAAAGGAAAGCTCATCCTCCTCTTGGGACGATGGTCACAATCGCACTCCCACAACTTCGTATTCACATTCCAGGGACACATCCCTTTCAATAGCATCTTCCTGTACAGGGACATTTTGATCAAGCCCCTCTTTGCAGGCTACATGGTCCCCAATGAGGGGTGGACACACGCACAACTCTGAGATGTACAAACCCGCGCTCCGGACGGCACGATCCACGACAACGCCACACTACTCGCAGAACTTCACCGAAACAACCCTTTTAAAAATGCCATCTTCTGCCTCGTCCCCCATTGGCAGGGCAGTGTGTACACAGTCACACACTCTGAGTGCACCACTGTCACTATGGCCTTTGTTAATGAAGGAGGCACAGTCTCTGCAGCCGCTGTGGCAGCTGGCACCTTCATGTTCAATGCCTGCGTCCAGCTCATCATCACAGGCGACACCCCCACTATAATTATGTGCGGACGCTGCCATGCAATCAGACATGCCACTGGCACCCCAGCCTGCCCCCTCCCAGTCGGATCATTCCGATGTGCACAATGCAGGGGCTCACACCACATGGACGATCACAATGTACAATGTAACAGGAGGCATGTGAAAGCAGGCATCTGCGATTGCATCTTCGAGTCTTCTGGTGCATTAACTGCGGCAGATGACATGGCGCTCACTCAGCAGCGTGCCCATTGAAGAAGGGTTTCTTCCCTCCTGAGATGGTCCCCAAAGTTGACCCCACCATCGTCACCATCACCCCCAAGCCCTCTACCAAGGGTAAGGGTAAGGCACCCGTGGTGCCCCCGTCTGAGGATTTGGTCCCGACCCAGTGGGAACCACCTCAGGCGGCGGACACGACCAATGGAACCTCTGATGGCTTCACAGTTGTTGGGAAGACGAACAGGAGAACAAGGGCAGCCAGAAACAAGGGGTACACGACTGCAACCGTCCCCGCTCGCCCCCACCTCTGCTCCACCCCGACTCGGCACTCTGGTGGCTCAGCTCCCCTCTAAACCGACCCCTCCCTCTGTAGCAGAGGCACCGGTTATCAGGGAACTGCACGTAGCCACCTTGGACAAAACAGTACAGGCAATCGCCCGCATTACCACCACGTCCATGGATCTCACCAGGGATGAGGATCTGCACATAATCTGCGAGGACTGGAAATGAGTCGTGGAAGACGATGACGCCTTCAGAACCCTCGTCACATGCATCCCCTTCCGATATGCAGTTAAGTTCAGTCTCCCACTCACTACTACCCACACCACATCAGCCATTACAAAGGGCAAGTCAATGGCAGTGGCCCGCATGGCACTCAATGAATTTACCCATGAGTGGTCCGAAATCTCCCCCTTCTTCTACACCCTGGCCAGTCTGCAACAGGGACAAACCTTCATCCTCCCAGGAGAGGCACTTGAACCCCCCATGGAACCCGAGGAAAGAGCAAAGGAAGTGGCAGTTGCTACTGCCCTCATTACATCTTGCATCGCCATTCACCAGTTCAAACACCTGGAAGACGCTTTCCAAGTTGACCAACAGGTGATTACGACCCTCACAAACCTATACCCAGTCCACTTCTTCTGCCACTGGCAAACCTCCCAACACGACCTCTGGAACACCATCATCGAAACTCAGAGCACCATCCAACCCAACACAAACCCCCTACATGCATAGTACGACCATAACCTCGATAAACATGCAGCGTCGCAACAATGCCATGCATGCTCTATTAGAGACCAACGACAAGGACAATATCTTATGTATTCAGGAACCATGGTTCAATGCCATTGGTACAGCTCACAATGACAAACACAAACAGGGCATTTGTCATGGACATGTATATTTATTTTCCCATTTTTCTGTATTTTTACAGAATTATTTGAGGAAGATATGAAGGGCCAAAGTATGAGATACTGTTAGTCACATGCCACCATCATGTGCACCTTTGAGCACATGACCCTGGGATAGTTGCACCCTTAACAGGACAACCTAAATCTGGTCACATTCCATATACGTACAGACTCTTACGATTGGTAGATAAGGATAGAACATTCTAGATAGTTCTAGACTTCACTTAGTAATTACGCTTACTTATGAAACCGGACTTTTACTCAGCAAGACATAGCATCGTGTCAGCACTATGACCAGTGCATCAGTCAGCACAATAGATAGTGCTTATCTATATACATGACGTGTCAGCTCCTGAGTCATGGAGTCTTACCACACATGTTGTAATAGTGTTTAGACTCAGTTCAAACCCAGCCCCAGTGTAATGTCTAGTGTTCACAGCGGGTTGACCTACAATTTTCTCATGCCTTTTTGTATCTGGCTTGTAGATATTGAAGGTGTGATCCAGGGGCATTTGTTTTGGTATCAATCGGTGCAGAAATGGCATAGCTATGACCTCTGCAAGTTTTGAGTCTCTAGCTCTGAAACTGATCTCACAGTGCTGTCACAAACACAAAAAATCATGACACAACCCTGACCCTCTATGTCATGGGGTTTTTTGCTGACCCATGGTCATTTGTGATGGCACTGTAGTATCAGTTTTCGTGCTAGAGACTCAAAACTTGCAGAGGTCATAGCTATGCCATTTCTGCACTGATTGACACCAAAACAAATTCCCCTGGATCACACCTTCAAGATCTACAAGCCAAATACAAAAAGACACACAAAATCAGCAGGTTGACCCGCTGTGAACACTAGTAATGTCTACCACAGACGTTTGCCTGACTTAGGCTTCACTGCGTGTGGCGATCCTTTGCAAGAAGAAGTTTTGGTTAACGGAGGTCTGTGGATAGAAGGTGGGATGAGGGAGGATACGCCTGTCTAGTCCAAAGTATGCGTGGAGGTCTTCGAGTTGGGGAATGCCAGGTGGTACTTCAGGAGCGTATCGTGCAAACTCCCAAGACGTATGGTTGATGACGTAGAAGGTAGTGTATGGCTTGGACACACGCTTGTTGCGGTAGAGTTGGATCTGATAAGCGGCGGTGCCTTCCAGATATTCCACTGCCCATGTCGAGGGATCAGGGATCAGTCACGGGGATCCCTGGTCTAAGGGGATATGCCGGACGACTCACTTAAGAGGGGGAGAGGCCTCTTAGTATAGACGAGTAAAGGATAGTGGTATTGAAGAAGACCAAGATGGCGATCCTGGTCTTCGTGTTACGATTTCCCTCCTTGTGCGGCCGCCATTACGTCTTTGTTCCTTTATCTCGTCTTCTGATTTCATCTTCCGTGTTCACTGTACGATTACGTTACGAGCCGATGCCTCGCACTTCTCAGCTTCTATCTCGCACCTTGCGCCTCGGCGATAGGATGGCCAGTTTTACGCTCTGTTTGAACCGCTGACCATTTCTGAGGCACGCGTCGTCCCGCGGGATCTCCTTGTTCTCCTTTCGATTCACCCCTTTGTTTACACTTTCGTACCATCGACTCATAGTTGCGCCATATGTTTGTCGCGGACAAACATCCTGTACCAGTATATAAGTCGCACGCTACCTAGCTTGTACGGTAGACTTGACTTCTTGTGTAATACCACAACGTCTTTGCCTCACGAACTCCGCTTGACTCGCCGTTGCGCTTGAGTCCCCTGTTTCGCTCGCCTTTGCGCTTGAGCCTGAGCTTCCGCTATTATCCTTGTGTCCCTGGGAGACCAAGTGATACTTGTTCATCACCGAACTGAACCTTGACCGGTTCGCTCTTGCCGATCCCGTTGACTTGTTGAAGTACACGTCGTACTTAACGCCCCTGTGGTGGCGTTACATTAAGTCAAGTCTCTCACAGTGGCGACTTCCAGTCGCAGCCGAACCAAGTTCAGGCCCGAATACATTGACCGCTTTATCTCCGACGAACTCTCGGATAGAGTTAAAGGATCCGCGGTCTGGGCAGAGCATAACGGAGTCGAAGGGTATTTCATCTTCGACCCCTCGACACGAACATATCGACAAATCCACTACCTTGAAGACAGACGCCTCTGGGCATTCATTGATTACTCCTTAACTGAAGGAAGGTGGTATACTATCGGACCAGTACCCCTTACCTTGAACACCGGACCCCTAGGACCTCCCGAACCTACGGGTATTAGCATTGACCCTTCCGACACCCCGTCCCCGAGCGTTTCAGTTCCAACAACCAACCTCCCACCTACAGCATTCCCATCATATACCATGGCCCAGCCGGGACAAGTATCCGCCAGTACTACCCTCACAAGTGGGGGAGGTGCACCCAGTGGAAGCGGAGCACCCGCCGGAGGAATCCCCGCTAGTAGTGGCAGTGGAGGTGGCGGTGGAGGTGGCGGTGGAGGCGGCGGTAGTGGTGGCGGTGGACCGGCGCCAGCCAGAGGACTCGCACCAGCCCCTGGAGGCAACGGCCGTCTAGGAGGGAATCCCCCGCCTGAATTTGACGGAAATCGCGAAAAGAGCAAGGCGTTTTTACGCGCCTTCAAGTTATATTGTGGGATGAACCCGACAGTGGACCTACTCGCAGTAGCGGGGCAGAGGGCCATGGCTTTCCTCTCGTACATACGAGGACCACTCGTCGATGATTGGGTCGACGAACAGATGAAATGGCTCGAAGCCCAAATAGCAGGAGGAGTCCCCCGATCACAGAACAACCTCTGGAATGAGGTAGAAACCCGGTTCTTGCAGGCGTATACCGACACCGCAGAACAAACAAAGGCCCGCAAGGCGTTACAAAGCCTAGCCATGAAGGGCGAAGACATCGACTCCTACATCGCCCAGTTTGACAATCTAGTGGCGAAGGCAGGGTACGGCCCGGACGAGGCCACAACGCTAGAATTATTCCAAGATGGACTTCCGAATCAACTAGTCATTAATGCCATTCGCTTCCAACACCCCATCACGTGGGAAGACTGGAAGAGGGCAGCACGTCTACAACAAGCCGAGTACCTGGTATTAAAGGACCGACTCGGGAAGAACCGAACCCCGCGACAGAAGAAAGGAGGGCATAATCGTGACCAATGGGTACAGGCCCTCAACAAAAATCGAGACCCGAATTCCATGGATGTCGGCCGGGCTCGAGCCTCTGTGGCTCTCACCGATGCCGACCGAACGCAACTCCAGAAAGAAGGGCGCTGTTTCAGATGTCGCGCCACAGGGCACATTTCACGCAACTGCCCGCAAAAGAGCGCGAGAATTGCCAGCTCCTCTGCCCAGCCGACCCCAGCTCCCATGCCCGCTCCCGCCATTACTACGGTTGCCATACAGTCCAACCGCGCGCTCTCGGCAGAAGAGCAAGCTGAAGCACAAATCGCGGCCATGAAGGCACAACCACAAGAGGTGCGAGACCTTATGGTGGAAAAGCTATTCGCAAAGGAGGATTTTCTCGACGCTTGAACCCGACGGCCTGGGCTAGAGCACTCAATGTAAACGTGTACCATAGCAGATATCGATCCATGAGAATCCCAGTTCTTTTCAAATCTGCGCACGCGACGGCCGAAAGACAAGTACTCCTTGACTCAGGAGCAACCGACAACTTTATCTGCGCCTCACTATTGAAGCGGCTGCAGATCGGAACACGTGATGTCACTCAACCAATACGTATCTGGAATGTGGATGGAACGCACAACCAGGATGGAGCCATCACACAATATACGGACCTGACTGTCCGTACAGGAAACGACACGAAGACACTTCGCTTCCTGGTAACGAACCTAGGAAGGGACGAAGTTATCTTAGGATACCCATGGTTCTCAGCGTTCGAACCACTGGTCAAGTGGGGAGAAGCCACACTAAACGAAGACTTCCAGCCTGTAGTGATCTCCAGCCTCGCGTCATCAGACGAAGCCACGCCTGTAGAAGCATCGATACGGGCGTTGGAGACGTACCAACTTGATGAGGAGGCCTGGGAACAGATTGAAGACGACAAACGAGAGCCATGTGTGGCATTAATACGGAAAACGACAACTGCTTCAGAATTAGCCCAACAGGAAGCAGCAAAACGAGGGGAGCGTACATTCGAAGAGATGGTACCACCGGAGTATTGGCGCTATCGTAAAGTATTCAACGAGGAAGCGTCCCATCGATTCCCGCCGAAGAGACCCTGGGACCATACCATAGATTTAGTACCGAACGCCCCCACGACAATGGACTGCAAAGTCTATCCGTTGACCCAAGAGGAAGACAAAGCCCTCGACGTTTTCCTCGCTGAACAACTAGCGCGGGGGTACATCCGACCATCAAAGTCCCCGTATGTTTCGCCATTCTTCTTTATAAAGAAGAAAGACGGGAAACTCCGGCCAGTACAAGATTACCGCCGGTTGAACGAAGTCACCATCCACAACCACTACCCCCTACCCCTTATCCCTGAACTCATCGACAAAATTCGCGACGCACGACTCTTTACGAAATTGGACATCCGTTGGGGATATAACAACATTCGAATCGACGAAGGAGACGAATGGAAAGCTGCCTTTAAGACAAATAAGGGAGCTTTTGAACCACTCGTGATGTACTTCGGTCTTACGAATTCCCCTGCAACGTTCCAAGCCATGATGGACTCTACGTTCCAAGGACCTATACTGACGAATGAGGTCATCGTGTACATGGACGACATTCTTATCGCAACCATTGACGATCTCGCCCGTCACCGCACACGGGTCCACCAAGTCTTAACCATCTGCGAAAAGAACGACCTCTACATTAAGCCAGAGAAATGCGAATTTGAGGTGAGGGAAACGGAGTACCTCGGACTTATCATCGGACATGGGAAGCTACGGATGGACCCCGTAAAAGTACGGGGTATCCGCGAATGGCAACCCCCGAAGAACCTCAAGGAGATGCGTGCCTTTATTGGCTTCTGTAACTTCTACCGTCGATTCATCAAAGGATTCTCGACCCTCGCACGACCCCTCCATGACCTTACGAAAAAGGACACGCCATGGAACTGGAGTGCGGACCAGCAGCGCGCATTCGAGCGCATCAAAGACCAGATATGTCAAGAACCGGTCCTTCTATCCCCCGACTTAACGAAGCCATTCGAAATGGAGGTGGACGCATCAAACGTTGCCATTGGTGCCGTGCTCAACCAACTTGGAGATGATCAAAAATTCCACCCAGTGGCGTTCCACTCAGAATCACTATCCTCAGCAGAGAGGAACTATGACATCTACGACCGAGAGCTGCTCGCAATAGTCAAATCGCTCTGCGCGTGGCGCACGTACCTCGTCGGCTCCCCCCATAAAATTGTCATTCACACCGATCACGCCAACCTCCAATATTGGAAAGAACCACGAAAAATCAGCCGACGAGTAGCGCGCAAATTTCTGGAGCTGTCGGAATATGACTTCATATTGAAACACGTACCAGGAGTCAGAAATGGCCGCGCAGATGCCCTATCACGGAGATCAGATTACGCACCCAACGATGAGGACAACAATGACGTTATTGTCCTCCCTGCGGATCGATTCGCACGAGCGACGGAAATGTCAATGCACGACATGGACATTTGGACCCAGATCGCCCAAAACCTTGATGAATCACAAGTGCTGCGATGGGTAGAACCGCACAACCTCAAAAAACAGGGAGGGTTATGGTGGAAAGGCGACGCCCTTGTCGTTGTCGGGGACAACGATCTTAAGCGGGGGGTAATCACCTTTTTCCACGACACACCTGCGATGGGACACCCCGGAATCACGAACACTTACGAACTACTGCGACGGGACTACTGGTGGCCCAGCATGCGCAAAGACGTTGAGGAATACGTCAAGGGTTGCGCCACATGCCAAGCCAACAAAATCAATTCGCATCGACAGAAACCACACCTTTACCCTATTACGACAGACCCAGACGCAGAACCCTTTGAAGTGGTAGCTATGGACTTCATCACGAAGTTACCACCGTCACAGGGTTATGATTCGATCCTTACTATCACCGACCACGACTGCTCGAAGGCAGCCATCTTCATCCCCTGTAACGAAACGATCACCGCAGAGGGTGTAGCTCGGCTATACCTCCACCACGTCTACCCCCATTACGGCATACCCCAAAAACTGATTACCGATCGAGACCCTCGCTTCACGTCAGCATTCATGACACAACTGTGTAAAGCGCTAGGAATCAGACAAAACATCTCATCAGCGTATCACCCCCAGACTGATGGGCAGTCGGAGCGGACTAATCAGTGGCTAGAACAGTATCTACGCCATTGGAGCAACGTACAACAAGACAACTGGGCAGAGGCACTCCCGGTAGCACAATTCGCGCATAACGCATGGCCCAATGCGACGACAAAACACTCCCCATTCTCGCTTATCATGGGATGGGAACCACGTACGAACTGGGTCAAGAAGCCCACGACTTCTCGATCGGTTGACCAGCGATTGGAAGACATGGGCAACTTCCAACAACATGCGCAAGATTGCATCAAACACGCCCAGGAACTTATGATGAAGCGAGGGCGCACCCGCTTTATCCCCTACCAAGAAGGAGCGCAAGTGTGGCTAGAGGGGACGAACCTTAAAACGTTCCATCCCATGGCCAAGCTAGCTCCAAAACGTCACGGCCCATTCCGCATTAAGAAGGCTCTTTCTACCGTGTCGTATGAGTTGGAACTTCCCAAGTCATGGAAGATCCATCCCGTGTTTCATGCCAACCTTCTCACCCCGTATAAGGAAACGGAACTACACGGGGAAAATTTCCCACGACCTCCGCCTGACCTTATCGACGGAGAAGAAGAGTTCGAAGTGGAGCAAATCCTCGGATCAAGGGTCCATGGCCGAGGGCGCAAACTTCAGTTCCTGGTACAGTGGAAAGGATTCCCCGTAAGTGACAGCTCGTGGGAACCACTCGAGAACGTGCGTCACGCACCTGACCTTATCGCCGACTTTTACCGGCACAATCCTACCGCCGAAGGGGCTGGACGAAAGATATAAAAGAACGCCCCATGAACCCTCACTTCGCATCCCTCCTTCTCACCTTGACTATCATGACTTCCACTCCTGTCGTCTCCACTGTGCCCATCCGCCCCCCGTCTCAGATCATACTTGATAACTTGACCGTACCTTCACAGGACCAAGGTGTCCCTTCGCAACCCGAAGGTTGTACGCCATACTCTGTAGTGCCTAGCCCCGATCCCCCTATCTTATACCTAATTACCCCGACCCTTGAACGCCTCGCCAAGGAGGCCGCACCCACTCCGTACTCCGTATCCACTCCCATAACCATACACGAACCCGCCAACCCCACACCCTCGGAACCGCGAACTCCCCCTCCAGTCCCACGTGCACCACTCCCACCATTCTCCCCCAGAGTCAACAGTATCTTGTCACCCGCGGACCAGCTCCGCCGCGTCGAGCCAGACCCCACCTACGCTGCTTTGGATGACGGAGGGGTTGACGATGAAGACCCGACTGACCCGGGACTCCCCTTCCTCCATAACAGCCCCGACATCGGCCACCTCTACTTCCCGATGAGGATTGGGGAGGCTGGTTACCCCAAGTCCATTGCACGGTTCATCTATTACCGCAAGGACTATCAAGAAGTCGTCGGGACCATGGGCAGGGGGCAGCCATGCTACGTACAGTCTGTCTATGTCCAGGGGGTTTACGAAGGGCAGCTGCCGCAGCACGTCACGGACCAACAGTTAGCAATGTTCCACCCTCATGACCCGCGTGCCATGTGTGTCGATGAGACCCTGGCAGAATTGGGCGACGTTCGTCTCCGCGCAGAAGTGGCACACCTGCGAGGGTGCCTATTGCGCAGGGATGCAGTCGCCAAGCGCGATTCGGAGATTCGCAAGATGGAAATGGACCTCGTGAGGGACCGGTTCCATATGGAGATGGATCTCGCAAGTGTGCGTAAGCGGCTGCAGTACGCGCGGGCGGTGCCAAAGATATCAGAGAAGTACGACGAGCTCCAGGCAAGGTACTTACGTCCCTGCCACTCTCCAGACCCCGTCCCGATCCCACCGCGTACCGGGGGACCTTGCGAGATGCCGCGCCTTCAGGGCGAGGGCAGCAAACGACCCCGCAAGTGTTTCCATTGCAAGGCGACCGACCATTTGATCGCGCAATGTCCTCAGAGGAGGGCAAAGCAGCCATGTCAGTGGTGTGGTAGTCGGACCCATCAATACGAGGTGTGCCTTATTCGCCGCATCTCACCTATGTCGCCCGCCTACGTCGACCCGGACGACCACCCTCGGTGGTGCGGCAAATGTCTGCGGTATGACGCGCGGCATGAGGAGGTCCACTGCCCGCAGTACGAGCAGTGCCGAGAGTGTGGTGAGCGCGGTCCTCACTTGTTTTTACGTCGTCACACCTGCCCCCGCCCGTCCTCACCTATCCCCGATACCGTACCCGTTGAGGATGATTGGTACTATACCAGTGACTAGTCGAAGTCGTGGCGACTTCGAATCTGAAAGGGGGGTAATGTTACAATTTCCCTCCTTGTGCGGCCGCCATTACGTCTTTGTTCCTTTATCTCGTCTTCTGATTTCGTCTTCCGTGTTCACTGTACGATTACGTTACGAGCCGATGCCTCGCACTTCTCAGCTTCTATCTCGCACCCTGCGCCTCGGCGATAGGATGGCCAGTTTTACGCTCTGTTTGAACCGCTGACCATTTCTGAGGCACGCGTCGTCCCGCGGGATCTCCTTGTTCTCCTTTCGATTCACCCCTTTGTTTACACTTTCGTACCATCGACTCATAGTTGCGCCATATGTTTGTCGCAGACAAACATCCTGTACCAGTATATAAGTCGCACGCTACCTAGCTTGTACGGTAGACTTGACTTCTTGTGTAATACCACAACGTCTTTGCCTCACGAACTCCGCTTGACTCGCCGTTGCGCTTGAGTCCCCTGTTTCGCTCGCCTTTGCGCTTGAGCCTGAGCTTCCGCTATTATCCTTGTGTCCCTGGGAGACCAAGTGATACTTGTTCATCACCGAACTGAACCTTGACCGGTTCGCTCTTGCCGATCCCGTTGACTTGTTGAAGTACACGTCGTACTTAACGCCCCTGTGGTGGCGTTACACTTCGTGCTCCTCTACTTATACAGATACTCGCGGGCTTTGAAGCGCCGCTCGAATACTACTAGCCAATAGCATAAGTAGAGCAAACCCTAATACAGCTATTGTTATGTTTTGGACTCATCGGTGCCTTGGGCCGGGAAGTGGACACTGACGCGTCGACTATGACATCGCCATCAGCAGGATATTGTCATGGACTTAGTGATCAGTCAGCCGGGTAAGCTCCGGCACATGTGATTGTATGATAATGGCTCGGATCTCGGGATGACTCGGAGTGACTCATAACTAGGATAGTTGTATTAGGGTTTGCTCTACTTATGCTATTGGCTAGTTACATTTAAAGTGGCGCTTCAAAGCCCGCGTGTATCTGTATAAGTAGAGTAGTGCAAAGACCAAGAACCGCATCTTGGTCTTCTTCAATACCACTGTCATCTACTTGTCTATACTAAGAGGCATCCCCTCTTAAGTGAGTCGTCCGGCATATCCCCTTAGACCAGGGATCCCTGTGACTTGTCCCTGATCCCTCTTGTGGGCAGTGGAATATCCTCAAGGCACCGCCGCTTATCAGATCCAGCTGTACCGCAATGAGCGAGTGTCCAGACCGTACACAACCTTCTTTGTTATCGACCACACATCTTGGGAGTTCACACGATACACCCCCAAGATACCACCAGGCGTCCCTCAACTTGAAGACCTTCACGCATACTTCGGACTAGACGGATGTATTCTCCCTCATCCAACCTTCTATCCACAGATGTCAGTTAACCAGAACTTCTTCTTACAAAGGATCGCCACTCGCAGCGAGGCCTAAGTCAGGCAAACGTCCGTGGTAGACGTTACATTAAGACCAAGATCCCACCGTGGCCAATCCTTCGACAAAGACCTCTGGGTCCCGTATAGACCCTACTACATTGACAGACGAGGAGACCGGAACATCCCAAAAAGATATCTAAACTCTGCATTTTGGAAGAGCGATGCAGAAGACCCAGGCTACGTCACCTACTACTTTGATCGACAAAACCAGTCTCGACTAATCCCAGTAGAGTTCAACTTCGACAATCACTGTTGGGTAGAGATCCACTGGGATGAACTCCACCAGAAATACCAAGCGACAAGACCAGCAAGTTCGGCCCTAGGCCTTGACATCAAACAATCCAAAATCGTTACCAGAGATCAGTGGGGTACAATCGACGGAGAGGAAGAAGAACCGCTCCGATCCCCAACACCAAAGACACCAGCGCCATCACCATCCATCAGGAGTAACCCAGAGGAGATCATTATCAAGGATGAACAAGAGGAGACACAGTTACAACAAATTGCTGAGTTGATCCCTACCGATATGTCTGCAACCACCACAATGACAGCCATCAGAACGGCCTTAGCAGGCAACAAATTGGGATACCAACCCCTAGGAGACAACCCTCCTGGAGGAGGAGGAGGTGGAGCACCACCAGGGGGTGATCCCGACGACAACCCACACAATGACGAAGGACAAATCACAGCACCCACATTCACCATGCCCGACACCAACAAATTCTTGGGGAAAGAGCCCCAAATCTTCAAAGGAAACCGTGACGA
Source organism: Lactarius akahatsu (assembly GCA_021524915.1). NCBI lineage: Eukaryota > Fungi > Basidiomycota > Agaricomycetes > Russulales > Russulaceae > Lactarius > Lactarius akahatsu. The sequence goes on from JAKELL010000003.1 coordinate 933,211, forward strand.
GGCAGAGGCATTCCTCGCACAATGGAACCGCTTCGCAGGAGTCAATGCTGCGAATAGAAGCCTCAAAGTCCCATACATCAAGGCCATGATGTTCCTGACCTATATTCAGGGACCACTCGTCGATGAATGGGCAACAGAGACCGGCAAGTGGCTCGACGCCCAAGCCAATAAAAACGACCCATGGCTCTGGGCTGGGGTAGAACTCGCATTCAAAAGTCAATTTCGCGATAACCTGGAAAAGGATCGCGCACGAGTAGAACTTGACAAGGGGTTCAAAATGGCAAACGAGGACATTGACAGCTACGTCACTAAATTCGAAAAACTAGTCTGACAAGCTGATTATCGACTCGACAAGCCCCTGGTGCTCGATAAATTCACCAGAGGCATTCCTATGAAGTTATACCAGAATGCCTACCAGTTCCACAACCCACACACCTATTCCCAGTGGAAGAGTGCCCTCATTGAGCAGCAAAAGCGTTACTTGCATATAAAAGCAAGGGAAACCAGCTTCGGAAGACAAATACCGGCAGCAAATCGCTCATGCCCAAACCCACCACTCCGATTCCAACCCCCACAACGCCAAGGGATCCAACAACAAGGGTGGCAACAATACCGAAACCACCCGGATGCAATGGACACCACCCTGGGGAGGATCAAGGCTAGAGTCGCAGAAATAGGCGACGTCAACAGGAACCACCCCGAAGACATATGCTACTATGAGCGCGGACGTCCCCCGTTCCCACCAAGGGGCGGGTTCATGCAACACTGAGGAGGAGGACGCGGAATTATGAATCTCAGGGACGTAACTTGCTTTAACTGTAACCAGAAGGGGCACTTCTCACGAGATTGCAACCAACCGTGTAGAGCCAGGGGTAGAGGTGCCTACATTGAAGAAATCCCCACCGCTCCTCAAAGCGTTGTGGAGGAACCGCTCATCGACCTAGATGAGCCAGTACAAGCAAACCGCGGAGTCGCCGACCCAGTACAAGACATAATGGCCCGCATAGCAGCCCTTCCACAGGAGCAGGTGGAGGAATTGGTTAAAAATATGGTGGGGAGGCAGGATTTTCAAAGCACCTGAACCCAATGGCCTGGGTGAGGGCTTCAAATTGTAACTTGTCATTTATCACACACTATCGATCTATGCATGTCCCAGTTTCGATCCACACGAGTTACTTCATGGCTGAAAAGAAAGCATTGGTGGACTCCGGAGCCACCCACAACTTCATACACCCAGATTTCATTAGGAGAATGAATCTGGGAACCAAGGAACTAGCAAACCCCCGTGTTACGTTTCGGACTCATCGGCGCCTCGGGCCAGGAAGTGGACACTGACGTGTCGACTATGACATCGCCGTCAGCAGTATATCGTCATGGACTTATGGATCAGTCAGCCAGGTAAGTTCTGAGCATGTGATAATGTACAATAGCAAATCAGAGTATGACTCGGTGACTCATGCTAGGATAGCAGTACTAGGGTTTGCTCTACTTACGCTATTGGCTAGTAGTCGTTCAAGCGGCGCTTTAAAGCCCGCGCGTATCTGTATAAGTAGAGTAGTGCGAAGACCAAGAACTGCATCTTGGTCTTCTTCAATACCACCACCATCTACTTGTCTATACTAAGAGGCGTTCCCTCTTAAGTGAGTCGTCCGGTATATCCCCTTAGACCAGGGATCCCCGTGACTTGTCCCTGATCCCATCTGCGGACAGTGGAATATCCTGAAGGCACCGCCGCCTACCAAATCCAACTATACCGCAATGAGCGAGTGTCCAAGCCGTACACTACCTTCTTCATTATCGACCACCAGTCTTGGGAGTTTGCACGATACGCACCCAAAGTGCCGCCAGGAATCCCTCAACTTGAAGACCTCCACGCATACTTTGGATTAGACGGACGTATCCTCCCTCATCCAGCCTTCTATCTGCAGAGCACAGTTAACCAGAACTTCTTCTTGCAAAGGATTGCCACACGTAGTGAAGCCTAAGTCAGGCAAGCGTCTGTGGTAGACGCTACATGTAACGCCACCACAGGGGCGTTAAGTACGACGTGTACTTCGGCAAGTCAACGGGATCGGCAAGAGCGAACCGGTCAAGGTTCAGTTCGGTGGTGAACAAGTATCACTTGGTCTCCCAGGGACACAAGGATAATAGCGGAAGCTCAGGCTCAAGCGCAAAGGCGAGCGAAACAAGGGACTCAAGCGCAAAGGCGAGTCAAACAGAGATCGTGAGGCAAAGACAGTTGTGGTATTACACAAGAAGTCAAGTCTACCGTACAAGCTAGGTAGCGTGCGACTTATATACTAGTACAGGATGTTTGTCCGAGACAAACACATGGCGCAACTATGAGTCAATGGTACAAAAGAGTAAACAAAGGGATGAATCGAAAGGAGAACAAGGAGATCCCGCGGGACAACGCGTGCCTCAGAAATGGTCAGCGGTTCCAACAGAGCGCAAGACTGGCCATCCTATCGCCGAGGCGCAGGGTGCGAGATAGAAGCTAAGAAGCGCGAGGCGTCGGCTCGTAACGTAATCGTACAGCGAACACAGGGGACGCAATCAGAAGGCGAGATAAGAAAGCAAAGGCATAGTGGCGATCGTACAGAGGAGGAAATCGTAGCACTACACCCCGCAACATTTGGAATATCGACGGAACACACAATAAAGGGGGGAAAATCACTCACTACATCGACTTAAACATTCAAACTGATGGAAAAATAAAAACCATTCAGTTCCTAGTCACCAACGTCGGAGGAGAAGACCTCATTTTGGGATACCCATGGCTCGCCACCTTCCAACCCAGGATACAGTGGGCCACGGCAACGATGGATACCAAACAATATCCAATCATCATCCGAACCACCAATCCAAACAAACCCCCCAAACCAGATGAACAGCGAGCAGAGATACGACGAATAGTTGAAAATGTCCGGGACCAGCACAAACAACAAGTCCTCCAGGAACTAGAGGATGAAATGGACCCAATACATCTATGAACCATGGCAACGGAATTGGCAATCGCGGCACAACCAGAACAAGAAAAGAAGGAACTACCCATGGAGTACCAGAGACACGCAAAGGTATTCAGTGAGGAGGAATCTCACCAGTTCCCTCCTTCCAGACCATGGGACCATGCCATCGATTTCAAACCGGACACACCAGATCATATCAACTGCAAGATTTATCCTCTAAACCAAGCAGAAGATAAGGCATTGGATGAATTCCTGGACAAACAACTAGCAAAAGGCTACATTAGACCCTCTACATCCCAGTACGCAGCTCCATTCTTCTTTGTCAAAAAGAAGGATGGAAAACTGTGCCCGGTGCAGGACTACAGGGAACTCAATAAATGGACCATACGCAATCAATACCCACTTCCCTTGATACCTCAACTCATCGCAGATCTCAGCATCAGGTGGATATTCTCCAAGTTCGACGTTTGGTGGGGCTACACCAATATACGAATCAAACCCAGAGACGAACACAAAGCGGCATTCAAAACCAAATGAGGATTCTTCGAACCACTGGTAATGTATTTCGGTATGACAAATGCACCGGCAACATTCCAAGCAATGATGAACTGGATATTTGGACCACTCATTGAGTACCACGAGAAGAAAGGGACTATTATTCGCGTATACATGGATGACATAGGTGTTGCAACAGCAACCACGAAGGAAGCACATACCGAGGCGGTCCATGACATTCTAGACCTATTAGAAGAACACGACCTATATCTCAAACTGGAAAAATGCACCTTCCACTCCGACACCCTCGATTACCTGGGGGTAATCATTAAAAAGGGGGTGATTCACATGGACCCCATCAAAATTTCGGGTATTTGTGAATGGCCAACCCCAAAGAACGTCAAACAGGTGTGATCATTCCTAGGCTTTTGTAACTTCTACCATGCTTTCATCCGAAATTTTGCCACACACGCCCGACCTCTCAACAAACTTACACGAAAGGACACGGATTGGACTTGGGGAATGGAACAGCAACAGGCATTCGACAAACTCAAAACCTTGGTAACGGAAGAGCCAGTACTCAAACACCCAGAACTGGACAAGCCCTTCGAACTAGAAGTTGATGCCTTGGGTTACGCAGTAGGGGCAGTACTACTACAACGGGACAAGGACAACAAGAGACACCCCATCACCTACTACTCCAACACCCTCAATGCAGCCAAAAGAAATTATGACATCTATGACTTGGAACTGTTAGCAATCGTCAAAGCACTGCGAAACTGGAGGCCATACCTCGCAGGATCCCCGCACAAGATCAAGGTATTCTCCGACCACATGAACCTACAGTATTGGAGATCTCCGCAAAAGATTAGCAGACAGGTTGCAAGGGAAGTACTGGAACTCTCAGAATACGACATAGAGATTCACCACATCAAGGGGACAGCCAACGGACGAGCAGACACCCTATCCAGACGACCCGACTACGACCAAGGGGAGCACGATAACGAACAAGTCATGGTACTCCCCGACCACATATTCGTAAGAGCAGCAACGATCGACACCACAGAGAACCCAACACGAATGAGCCCTACAATCACGACTGACGAAATGCAACCAACATACCCGGTGTACACCCAGGATAACAGCATGATCAAAACATGGGTAGACCCACACAAGCTCAAGCACATCGAGGGAACGTGGTATAAAGATGGGCAAAGGGTGGTTACAGGTGACGCCCACAAACACAGGCATATTATACAAGCCCATCACAACACCCTAACCTACGGACACCCCGGAATCAACCGAACTATCAAACTGATCGAAAGGTATTACTGGTGGCCAGGACTTCGGCAAGAGGCGCAGGATTACGTCAAGGGATGTGCCGACTGCCAACACATCAAAGTCAACAACCACCCAACACACGCCCCTCTACAACCCATATTCCCCAAACCAGAAGCAACCCCATTCGAAGTCATAGCACTGGACTTCATCACAAAGCTGCCCCTGTCAAACGGGTGTGATTCCATACTAACCATAACCGATCATGATTGTTCCAAGGCGGCGGTCTTTATCCCGTGCTTGGAAGAAATAAGCGCAGAAGGAACTGCGGCCCTGTACGTAACACATGTTTTTCCCAGATTCAGACTACTGGCATGCATCATTAGCGATTGAGACCCCAGGTTCGCATCAAAATTCACCTGCGAACTGTGCCGAATACTTGGAATTGAGCAAAACATCTCCACCGCCTACCACCCCAGAACCGATGGCCAATCAGAACGAACAAACCAATGGCTGGAACAGTACCTAAGATTCTGGGTTAACGAACGACAAGATGACTGGACACACTACCTACCAATGGCAGAATTCACGCATAACAACTGGCCAAACGAGTCTACCAGGGAGTCCCCCTTTAATGTCCTTATGGGGTATAACCCACATGCTGATTGGATCGATCGCCCTTCCCCTATTCCACAGGTAGCACTGAGAGCGCAGCAATTTAAAGAGGCTAGAATGCGCGCCCAGGAACTGATGGTCAAAGCACAACAAAGCTGGATCAAACACAAGGACACCCCAAAATACCAAATAGGGGACCTTGTATGGCTCAAAGGGCGCCACCTACATACCAACCAGCCAACGGCAAAACTCGTGCCTAGAAGACATGGGCTGTTCCAGATTGTCCAGGTGATGTCCACAGTCAACTACCACTTAGAACTTCCCACGCAGTGGAGCATCCACCCAGTGTTCCATACAGATCTTCTGACACCATACCGCGAAACTCCTACACATGGCCCCAACTATCAGCGCCCACCACCGGATTTGGTTGATGGCGAAGAAGAATACAAGGTCGAGAAGATTCTAGACTCTCAGCAGTTCGGCAGAAGCAAGAAGCTGCAGTACTTGGTCAAGTGGCGTGGGTACCCCGACTCGGACAACCAGTGGGTCTCCAAGGATGACGTATTTGCTGACGATGCAATTCGGGAATTCAAACGTTCAAACCCCGACAGGGAAACACATATAAGGGCAGGAAAAATCCAAGAGACATCCCCATCTCCTTCACTCACTCTCCCATCTACTCATGTCCCAATCCCCAGTTCAAGTACACTATGTCCTCGACGACCTACTCCCCATCTCGATCCAGCCCACTCTCATTGTCCAGGACACACCACTGACACCCTTGTCGCTTCCCCAGTCCATTCACGACGGAGGAAGTCGTCCATCTACCCCCATACCATCCCTCATTCCTTCGCCAACCACTACGAGAGTTGGTTCAAGAGATCCTTCGCCACCCAACATGTCGGCGACCAACCAGCCTGGTCAAGACGAAGCTGCGGTTCAAGAGGAGGACCGAGAGTTCGAGGAATACATGTCAGCGGAGCATTGCACTCTACACCAACACCTCATGTACAGGAACCACCTCACAACCACGCACAACGAAACCCCTCCGCTATGCACCACAGACAGGGAACCCATTCTCATGCCGAAAGTTCCTCAACCCAAGGTCCGCATCTACCGTGCGGAAGAACACAGCCTGGTTTCCCGATGCCAAGTGGAGACTCCTCCACCCCTCAGGTTCCAACACAACAGGGGAGTACACTACATCCCCTTTCAGATTCGAGACGCTCAGGACCGGCTGCACCCAGCTCGGTATACACAGCTCATCCTTACGGCGGACCCATTCGTCCTTGCCTACAGGAGAGGCAGCGACCAGCAGTATGGCAAGCCAGTGCACGCCGCCCCCGACTACAAACGCCCCTGCGACATCAACTACTGCAATGACGACCTGATCTTCCTAGATCAGCGCAGTATTATGAGGGAGTCAGTTGACCGCGCCCTGACAGGCATCAAGGACCTCACGTTGACAGCAGAGGTCCATCACTACTGCTGTGCACAGGCAGGGGTAGAAGCCAAGGAGGCGGAGTTGGCCAGGCTGATGGAGGAGCTAGATCGGATCGCCCGCGTGTGACAGGAGTGCATACTCAGGCTGCAGCGAGCCAACGCAATCACCTGAATCGAGGAGGAGCAGGACTCATACCGACCAGGTTTGGAAGCCGGACAATGGGTCACGACCCAGAGGGAGGCCACCCAGTGGGGTCGAGCTGGGGCTTTGACTGTAAAAAGGGGGTGATGTTACATTTTGGACTCATCGGTGCCTCAGGCTGGGAAGTGGACACTGACGCGTCGACTATGACATCGCCGTCAGCAGGATATCGTCATGGACTTAGTGATCAGTCAGCCGGGTCAGCTCCGGCGCATGTGATTGTACGATAACGGCTCGGATCTCGGGATGACTCGGAGTGACTCATAACTAGGATAGTTGTATTAGGGTTTGCTCTACTTACACTATTGGCTAGTTACATTTAAAGCGGCGCTTCAAAGCCCGCATGTATCTGTATAAGTAGAGTAGTGCGAAGACCAAGAACTGCATCTTGGTCTTCTTCAATACCACCGTCATCTACTTGTCTATACTAAGAGGCGTCCCCTCTTAAGTGAGTCGTCCGGCATATCCCCTTAGACCAGGGATCCCCGTGACTTGTCCCTGATCCCTCTCATGGGCAGTGGAATATCCTCAAGGCACCGCCGCTTATCAGATCCAGCTGTACCACAATGAGCGAGTGTCCAGACCATACACAACCTTCTTCGTTATTGACCACACGTCTTGGGAGTTCGCACGATACACCCCCAAGATACCACCAGGCATCCCTCAACTTGAAGACCTTCACGCATACTTCGGACTAGACGGACATATTCTCCCTCATCCAGCCTTCTATCCGCAGACGTCAGTTAACCAGAACTTCTTCTTACAAAGGATCGCCACTTGCAGTGAGGCCTAAGTCAGGCAAACGTCCGTGGTAGATGTTACAGCTATCCTAGTATGAGTCACGTCGAGTCACTACAAGATCTGAGCCACTATCGTACAATCACATGTTCCGGAGCTTACCCGGCTGACTGATCACTAAGTCCATGATGATATACTGCTGACGGCGATGTCATAGTCGACGCGTCAGTGTCCACTTCCCGGCCCAAGGCGCCGATGAGTCCGAAACATAACATCACCCCCTTTTTACGGTCGAAGCCCCAGCTCGACCCTGCTGGGCTGCCTCCCTCTGTGCTGCGACCTGTGCTCCTGCCTCCAACCCTGGGCGGTACGAATCCTGCTCCTCTTCGATGCAAGTAAGTGCATTGGCCCACTGCAGGTGTAGGACACACTCCTGTCGTACTTGGGCAATCCGGTCGAGCTCCTCCATGAGCCGCACCAACTCCACCTCCTTGGCTTCCACCCCTGCTTGGGCACAGCGGTAGTGGTGGACCTCTGCCGTCAGGGTGAGGTCTTTGATGCCCGTCAGGGTGCGGTTGATGGACTCCCTCATGATGCTGTGCTGATCTAGAAAGATCAGGTTGTCGTCGCAGTAGTCGATGTCGCAGGGGCACTCGTAGTCGGGGGCGGCATGCACTGGCTTCCCGTACTGCTGGTCGCTGCCTCTCCTGTAGGCAAGGACAAACGGGTCCGCTGTAAGGATGAGCTGTGTATACCGAGCTGGGTGCAACTGGTCCTGAGCGTCTCGTATCTGAAAGGGGATGTAATGTACTCCCCTGTTGTGGTAGAACCCGAGGGGTGGAGGAGTCTCCACTTGGCGTCGGGAAACCGGGCTGTGTTCCTCCACATGATAGATGCAGACCTTGGGTCAAGGAACTTTCGGCATGAGAATGGGTTCCCTGTCTGTGGTGCATAGCGGTGGGGTTTCGTTGTGCGTAGTTGTGAGGTGATTCCCATATGTGAGGTGTTGGTGTAGAGCGCAATGCTCCTCTGACATGTACTTGTTGAAGTCCCGGTCCTCTTGAACTGCAGTCTCGTCTTGATTGGGCTGGCTGGCCGCTGACATGTTGGGCAGCGAAGGATCTCTTGAACCAACTCTTGTAGTGGTTGGCAAAGGAAGGAGGGATGGTATGGGGGTAGTCAGACGACTTCCTCCATCGTGAAGGGACTGGGGAAGCGACAAGGGTGTTGGTGGTGCGTCTTGGACGATGAGAGTGGGCTGGATCAAGATGGGGAGCAAGTTGTCGAGGACATAGTGCACTTGGACTGGGGATTGGGACATGAGTAGATGGAAGAGTAGATGGAGGAGATGGGGACGTCTCTTGGATTTGCCCTGCACTTATGTGTCTCTCTGGCGGGGTTTGAACATTTGAACTCCCAAATCGCGTCATCAGCGAACACGTCATCCTTCGAGACCCACTGGTTGTCCGAGTCTGGGTACCCATGCCACTTGACCAGATATTGTAGTTTCCTGGTTCTGCCGAACCATCGAGAGTCTAGAATCTTCTCGACCTTGTATTCTTCTTCGCCGTTAACCAAATCTGGTGGTGGGCGCTGATAATTGGGGCCATGCGTGGGAGTTTCGCAGTATGGCATTAGAAGGTCTGTGTGGAACACTGGGTGAATGCTCCACTGTGTGGGAAGTTCCAAGCGGTAATTGACTGCGGACATCACCTGAACAATCTGGAACAGTCCATGTCTTCTAGGCATGAGTTTTGCCATTGGCTGGTTTGTACGTAGGTGGCGCCCCTCGAGCCATACAAGGTCCCCTATTTGGTATTTTGGGGTGTCCTTGTGTTTGATCCACCCCTGCTGCGCTTTGATCATCAGTTCTTGGGCGCGCATTCTAGCCTCCTTGAATTGCTGCGCTCTCAGCGCTACCTGTGGAATAGGGGAAGGGCGATCAATCCAATCAGCGCGTGGGTTATACCCCATAAGGACATTGAAGGGGGACTCCCTGGTAGACTCGTTCGGCCAGTTATTGTGCATGAATTCTGCCATTGGTAGGTAGTGTGTCCAGTCATCTTGCCACTCGTTAACCCAGAATCTTAGGTACTGTTCTAGCCATTGGTTTGTTCATTCCGATTGGCCGTCAGTTCTGGGGTGGTAGGCAGTGGAGATGTATTGTTCGATTCCGAGGATTTGGCACAACTCTCGGGTAAACTTGGATGCGAATCTGGGGTCTCGATCGCTGATGATACGTGCCGGTAATCTGAATCTGGGGAAAACATGTGTCACATACAGGGCTGCAGTTCCTTCTGTGCTTATCTCTTCGAGGCACGGGATGAAAATGGCCGCCTTGGAGCAGTCATGATCGGTTATGGTTAGTATGGAATCACATCCATTTGACAGTGGCAGTTTTGTGATGAAGTCTAGAGCTATGACTTCGAACGGGGTAGCCTCTGGTTTTGGGAATATGGGTTGCAGAGGGGCACATGTTGGTTGATTGTTGACTTTAATTCGTTGACAGTCAGCGCATCCCTTGACGTAATCTTGTGCTTCTTGCCAAAGTCCTGGCCACCAGTAGTATCATTCGATCAGCTTGATGGTTCAGTTGATCCCGGGGTGTCCATAGGTTAGGGTGTCATGGTGGGCTTGTATAATACGCCTCCTTTCGTGTGTGTCTCCTGTAACCACTCTTCATCCATCCTTGTACCACGTTCCCTCAATGTGTTTGAGTTTGTGTGGATCCACCCATGTTTTGATCATGTTGCTATCCTGGGTGTATACTGGGTACGTTGGTTGCATTTTGTCGGTCGTAATTGTGGGGCTCATTCACGTCGGGTTGTCTGTGGTGTCGATTGTTGCGGCTCTTACGAATATGTGGTCGGGGAGTACTGTGACTTGTTCATTGTCATGCTCTCCCTGGTCATAGTTGGGGTGTCTGGATAGGGCGTCCGCTCGTCCATTGGCGGTTCCCTTGATGTGGTGAATTTCTATGTCGTATTCAGAGAGTTCCAGCACTTCCCTTGCAACCCGTCTACTAATCTTTTGTGGGGATCTCCAATATTGCAGGTTCATGTGGTTGGAGAACACTTTGATTTTGTGCGGGGATCCTGTGAGGTACGGTCTCCAGTTTCGTAATGCCTTGACAATTGCTAATAGTTCCAGGTCATAGATGTCATAATTCCTCTCAGCTGCATTGAGGGTGCTCGAGTAGTAGGTGATGGGGTGCCGTTTGTTGTCTTTGTCCCGCTGGAGTAGTACTGCTCCTATTGCATATCCCGAGGCGTCGACTTCCAGTTCGAAGGGTTTGTCTAATTCCGGATGTTTCAATACCGGTTCTTCTGTGACTAGAGTCTTGAGTTTGTCGAACGCCTGTTGTTGTTCCATTCCCCATATCCATTCCGTATCTTTCCTCGTGAGTTTGTTGAGGGGTCAGGCATGTGTGGCAAAATTTCGGATGAAAGTGATGAACAGCACACATGAAGGGATCATACTCACAGTGACAAAGAAGACTGTGGTGAGATATGAAGGGTGGCTGGAAGCAGCAACAGAGTAGATCTAGCAAGTGAAGCAGATGTGGAGTCTGGCACACAACAGATGAGAACTGATGTTATTACAAGAGAGGAGACATACCTGGCACACAACAGATGAGAACTGATGTGGACCAGGAGCGTACAAGCTGCACTACTTATACGAAATACAGAGTGACACTAGTAACACAGAGTCACAGTAAATACAAGGAGCACATTGTTCTACAAAGGGACAAAGGAGTGTACTGTTCTGGAGAACAAGGCGTATAGAACAAGAAGAGTCCAGACTATGATATCATGGTGACATCACCATAAAGATAAGACAAAGGAAAGTATAAAGATGAAGTACAAGGACAGTCCAGAGGGGTCCATGATGTCATGTACACAAGTGATGTCATAGATAAGAAGATACAAGAAGTCCGAGATTGTACAGATCATAATATCTAATCTACAAGTCCTGTGTATCTAATCTAAAGCAGTCCATTATCTGCATGTCCTTTTGAGCCGCTAAGTGCGCAAGGGTCATTTATCAACAGAAAGTGCAATAGAAGTTGCAAAAACCTAGGAATGATCACACCTGTTTGACGTTTTTTGGGGTCGGCCATTCGCGAATTCTGGAAATTTTGACTGGATCCATGTGAATCACCCCCTTTTTAATGATTACCCCCAGGTAATCGAGGGTATTGGAGTGGAAGGTGCATTTTTCCAGTTTGAGGTAAAGATCGTGTTCCTCTAGCAGGTCCAGAATGTCGTGTACTGCTTCTGTGTGTGCTTCCCGTGTTGTTGCCATTGCTACACCTATGTCGTCCATATATATGTGGATGATGGTTCCCTTTTTCTCGTGATACTTGATGAGCGGGGCGAAGATCCAATTCATCATAGCTTGGAATGTTGCTGGTGCGTTTGTCATGCCGAAATACATTACCAGGGGCTCGAAGAATCCTCGTTTGGTTTTGAACGCTGCTTTATGTTCATCGCTGGGTTTGATCCTTATGTTCGTGTATCCCCATCGAACGTCAAATTTTGAAAAGATCCATCCACCGCTGAGGTCCGCAATGAGCTGAGGTATTAACGGGAGTGGGTACTGGTTGCGTATGGTCCATTTGTTGAGCTCCCTGTAGTCCTGTACCGGGCGTAGTTTTCCATCCTTCTTTTTGACGAAGAAGAATGGAGCTGCATACTGAGATTTGGAAGGTCTGATATACCCTTTTGCCAATTGTTCATCCAGGAATTCATCCAATGCCTTGTCTTCTGCCTGATTTAGAGGATACACTTTACAGTTGATGTGGTCTGGTGTGTCAGGTTTGAAGTCTATGGCGTGGTCCCATGGTCTAGAGGGAGGAAACCTGTGGGATTCTTCCTCGCTGAATACCTTCGCATGTCTTTGATATTCTGCAGGTAGTTCCTTTTTCTCTTGATCTTGTTGTGCCGAGATCGCCAATTCCGTTGCCGTAGTCCGTAGGTGTATCGGGTCCATTTCTTCTTCTAGTTCTTGAAGGGCCTGTTGTTTGTATTGGTCCCGGATATTTTCAACTATCCTCCGTATTTCTGCCCGCTGTTCATTGGGTTTAGGCAGTTTATTCGGGTTGGTGGTGTGGATGATGATCGGGTATTGTTTGGTGTCCATTGTGGCGGTGGCCCACTGTATTCTAGGTTGGAAGGTGGCGAGCCATGGGTACCCTAGGATGAGGTCTTCCCCTCCGACGTTGGTGACCAGAAACTGGATGGTTTTTAGCTTTCCATCAGTCTGAATGTTTAGGTCAATGTAATGAGTGATTTCCCCCCCTTTATTATGTGTTCCATCAATATTCCAGATGTTGCGGGGGTTTTCTAATTCCTTGGTTCCCAGATTCATTCTTCTAATGAAATCCAGGTGTATGAAGTTATGGGTGGCTCCAGAGTCCACCAGTGCTTTCTTTTCGGCCATGAAGGTCAACTGACCCCCTCATGATGCTACGCTGATCTAAAAAGATCAGGTCATCGTCGCAGTAGTCGTTGTCACGGGGATGTTTGTAGTCGGGGGCAGCGTGCACTGGCTTCCCATACTGCTGGTTGCTGCCTCTCCTGTAGGCGAGGACGAAGGGGTCTGCCGTAAGGATGAGCTGTGTATACCGAGCTGGGTGCAACCAGTCCTGAGCGTCTCGCATCTGAAAGGGGATGTAATGTACTCCCCTGTTGTGGTAGAACCTGAGGGGTGGAGGAGTCTCCACTTGGCGTTGGGAAATTGGGCTGTGTTCTTCCGCACGATAGATGCAGACCTTGGGTCGAGAAGCCTTCGGCATGAGAATGGGTTCCCTGTCTGTGGTGCATAGCGGCGGGGTTTCGTTGTGCGTAGTCGTGAGGTGGTTTCCATACGTGAGGTGTTGGTGTAGAGCGCAATGCTCCTCTGACATGTACTTGTCGAAGTCCCGGTCCTCTTGAACCACAGTCTCGTCTTGATCGGGCTGGTTGGTCGTCGGCATGTTGGGCGGCGAAGGATCTCTTGAGCCAACTCTTGTAGTGGTTGGTGAAGGAAGGAGGGATGGTATGGGGGTAGTCGGACGACTTCCTCCATGGTGAAGGGACTGGGAAATCGACAGGGGTGTTGGTGGCGCGTCCTGGACGATGAGAGTAGGTTGGACTGAGATGGGGAGTAGGTCGTCAAGGACATAGTGCACTTGGACTGGGGACGAGGACATGAGTAGATGAGAGAGTAAGTGAAGGAGATGGGGACGTCTCTTGAGTTTGCCCCGTCCTTATATATGCTTCTCTAGCGGGGTTTAAACGTTTGAACTCCCGAATCGCGTCATCGGCGAACATGTCATCCTTTGCGACCCACTGATTGTCTGAGTCTGGGTACCCACGCCACTTGACTAGGTATTGCAATTTCTTGGTTCTGCTGAACCGCCGAGAGTCTAGAATCTTCTTGACCTCGTATTCTTCTTCGCCATCAATCAAATCTGGTGGTGGGCGCTGATAGTTGGGGCTGTGTGTGGGAGTTTCGTGGTATGGCGTCAGAAGATCCGTATGGAACACTGGGTGGATACTCCACTGCATGGGAAGTTCTAGGTGGTAATTGACTGCGGACATCACCTGAATGATCTGGAACGGTCCATGTCTCCTGGGCGCGAGTTTCGCCATTGGCTGGTTGGTGCGTAGGTGGTGCCCTTCAAGCCATACAAGGTCCCCTATTTGGTATTTTGGGGTGTCCTTGTGTTTGATCCATCCCTGCTGCGCTTTGATAATCAGTTCCTGGGCGCGCATTCTAGCCTCTCTGAATTGCTGCGCCCTTAGTGCCACCTGCGGAATGGGGGATGGTCGATTGATCCAATCAGCACATGGGTTATACCCCATAAGGACGTTAAAAGGGGACTCCCTTGTGGATTTGTTTGGCCAGTTGTTATGCGTGAATTCTGCCATTGGGAGATAGTGCGTCCAGTCGTCTTGTCATTCATTGACCCAGAATCTCAGGTACTGCTCTAGCCATTGATTTGTTCTTTCTGATTGGCCGTCGGTTCTAGGGTGGTACGCAGTGGAGATGTTTTGTTCAATCCCGAGTATTTGGCACAGTTCGCAGATGAATTTTGATGCAAATCTGGGGTCTCGATTGCTGATGATGTGCGCCAGTAATCCGAATCTAGGAAAGACATGTGTCATGTACAGGGCCGCAGTTCCTTCCACGCTTATCTCTTCTAGGCATGGGATAAAGACCGCTGCTTTGGAACAATTGTGGTCGGTTACGGTTAGTATGGAATTGCACCCTTCTGACAGGGGCAACTTTGTGATGAAATCCAGCGCTATGACTTCGAATGGAGTTGCTTCTGGTTTGGGGAATATGGGCTGTAGAGGGGCATGTGTAGGTCAGTTGTTGACCTTGATACGCTGACAGTCGGCACATCCCCTAATGTAGTCCTGTGCTTCCTGCCGAAGTCCTGGCCACCAGTAATACCTTTTGATCAGCGTGATAGTCCGGTTGATCCCGGGGTGCCCATAGGTCAGGGTGTTGTGATGGGCTTGTATAATACGTCTGCGTTCGTGAGCGTCGCCCATAACCACTCTTCGTCCATCTTTGTACCACGTCCCTTCGATGTGTTTGAGTTTATGTGGGTCCACCCATGCTTTGATCATGCTGTTGTCCTGGGTGTACACTGGGTACGTTGGCTGCATTTCATCGGTCATAATTGTGGGACTCATTTGTGTCAGGTTGTCCGTGGTATCGATTGTTGCGGCTCTTACGAATATGTGGTTGGGGAGTACCGTGACTTGTTCATTGTCATGTTCTCCCTGGTCGTAGTCAGGGCATCTGGATAGGGCGTCCGCTCGCCTGTTGGCGGCTCCTTTGATGTGGTGAATTTCTATGTCATATTCAGAGAGTTCCAGTACTTCCCTTGTGACTCATCTACTAATCTTTTGTGGGGATCTCCAATATTGTAGGTTCATATGGTCGGAGAACACTTTGATCTTGTGCGGGGATCCTACGAGGTACGGTCTCCAGTTTCGTAATGCCTTGACGATTGCTAACAGTTCCAAGTCATAGATGTCGTAATTCCTTTCAGCCGCGTTGAGGGTGCTAGAGTAGTAGGCAATGGGGTGTCGTTTGTTGTCCCTGTCCCGCTGGAGTAGTACTGCTCCTACCGCATATCCTGAGGCATTGACTTCTAGCTCGAATGGTTTGTCCAATTCCAGGTGTTTGAGTACCAGTACTTCTGTTACCAGAGTCTTGAGCTTGTCGAATGCCTGTTGTTGATCTGATCCCCATGCCCATTCCGTGTCCTTCCACGTAAGTTTGTTGAGAGGTTGGGCGTGTGTGGCAAAATTTCGAATGAAGGCACAATAAAAGTTGCAAAAACCTAGGAATGATCGCACCTGTTTGACGTTCTTTGGGGTTGGCCATTCGCAAATGCCGGAAATTTTGACAGGGTCCATGCGAATCACACTGTGGGCATAGTACAATGTTATGTGAGTTTATATGCT
This sequence comes from Lactarius akahatsu, assembly GCA_021524915.1. Lineage (NCBI taxonomy): Eukaryota > Fungi > Basidiomycota > Agaricomycetes > Russulales > Russulaceae > Lactarius > Lactarius akahatsu. The sequence goes on from JAKELL010000003.1 coordinate 949,419, forward strand.
AATTTTATAAGAAGCATATCCCGGAAATGTCTAAAAAGTTGTTGTGTAATATATTGTAAAAATATCTGCAATATAACTCACAATTAACTTTCAATGTGCTCCTCACATATATTGTTAATAAATCTGTGTTGTTCATAGTGATGACATAGTGACTCATATTTACAATTTAATCCCAATTAATCTATGGATTTCATTGAAGAGATATCCAGGCCGACAGCCGACATCATGACATCATGAGTCAGCGACTCAAGACGTCTCAACTCAAGACATCAAAATCTCAACATACAATACTTGACATCTCGCTCGACATTGGAACACCTCAACTCACGAACCAACACAGACAAAGGCCCTCGGAACATCTCATCAATGGCTTGAGAGATCAAGCGATCAAGCCCAACTCAAAGACACAGCACACAAAGGCATCGCTGTTACGATTCCCTTCCTGTACGACTACTATTACGTCTTCACTCCTCATCTCGTCTTCTGATTTCGTCTTCCATGTTTACTGTACTTTTACGTTACGATCCGATATCTCGCGCTTCCCGGCTTCTATCTTGCGCCTTGCGCCTCGGCGATAGGATGGCCAGTTTTACGCTTCGTTTGAACCGCTGACCATTTCTGAGGCACGCGTCGCCCCACGGAATTCCTTTGTTCCATTTCTAGTTCATCCCTTTATTCCCACTTTCGTACTCTTGACTCATACTCGCGCCATATGTTTGTCCCTGACAAACATCCTGTACTAGTATATAAGTCTCACGCTACCTAGCTTGTATGGTAGACTTGACTTCTTGTGCAATACCACAATTGTCTTTGCCTCACGATCTCTGTTTGACTTGCCCTTGCGCTTGAGTCGCCTGTTTCGCTCGCCTTTGCGCTTGAGCCTGGACTTCCGCTATTATCCTTGTGTCCCTGGGAGACCAAGTGATACTTGTTCACCACTGCACTGAACCCTAACCAGTTCGCTCTCGCCGATCCCGTTGACTTGCCGAAGTACACGTCGTACTTAATGCCCCTGTGGTGGCGTTACATTAAGTCAAGTCTCTCACAGTGGCGACATCCAGTCGCAGCCGAACCAAGTTTAGGCCCGAATACATTGACCGCCTTAGCTCCGACGAACTCTCGGATAGAGTTAAAGGATCTGCGGTCTGGGCAGAACACAACGGAGTCGAAGGGTATTTCATCTTTGACCCCTCGACACGAACATATCGACAAATCCACTATCTTGAAGACAGATGCCTCTGGGCATTTATTGACTACTCCTTAACGGAAGGAAGGTGGTACACCATCGGACCAGTACCCCTTACCTTGAACACCGGATCCCTAGGACCTCCTGAACCTACAGGTATTAACATTGACCCTTCCGACACCCCGTCCCCGAGCATCTCAATCCCAACAACCAATCTCCCATCTACAGCCTTTCCGTCATATACTATGGCTCAGCCAGGACAAGCATCCGCAAGTACTACCCTCACGACCGGAGGAGGCGCACCCAGTGGAAGTGGAGCACCCACCGGAGGAACCCCCGCCAGCAGTGGCAGCGGAGGTGGCGGCGATGGCGGTGGCGGCGGAGGTGGCGGCGGTGGCGGCGGCAGCGGAAGTGGTGGCGGTGGACTGGCACTAGTCGGAGGACCTGCACCAGCCCCCGGCGGCAATGGCCGGCTAGGAGGAAACCCCCTGCCTGAATTTGATGGGAATCGAGAAAAGAGTAAGGCGTTCTTACGCGCCTTCAAGTTATATTGCAGAATGAATCCCACGGTGGACTTGCTCGCAGTACCCGGACAGCGAGCCATGGCCTTCCTTTCCTACATCCGTGGACCGCTCGTCGACGACTGGGTTGACGAGCAAATGAAATGGCTCGAAGCTCAGATGGCAGCAGGAGTCTTACGAACCCAAGACAACCTCTGGAATGAGGTAGAAACTCGGTTCTTGCAGGCATACACCGACACTGCGGAACAGACAAAGGCCCGTAAGGCCTTACAAAACCTGGCTATGAAGGGCGAAGACATTGACTCCTACATCGCTCAGTTTGACAATCTCGTGGCGAAGGCGGGATATGGCCCGGACGAAGCCACGACATTAGAATTATTCCAAGATGGACTCCCGAACCAACTGGTCATCAACGCTATTCGTTTCCAGCACCCCATCACGTGGGAAGATTGGAAAAGGGCAGCCCGCCTGCAGCAAGCTGAGTACCTGGTACTGAAGGACCGACTCGGCAAAAATCGAACTCCACGACCAAAGAAGGGAGGGCACAATCGTGACCAATGGGTACAGGCCCTCAATAAGAACCGTGACCCGAACTCCATGGACGTCGGCTGGGCCCGAGCCTCAGTGGCTCTCACCGATGCTGACCGAATTCAACTTCAAAAGGAAGGGCACTGTTTCAGATGCCGCGCCACAGGGCACATATCACGCAACTGCCCACAGAAGAACACTAGGATCGCCAACTCCTCCACAACCGCCCCCTCAACGGTACAAATCCCAGCCATCACCACAGTTGCCGTACAGTCCAACCATGTACTTTCGGCAGAAGAACAGGCCGAAGCACAGATAGCGGCAATGAAGGCACAGCCACAGGAGGTACGAGACCTCATGGTGGAAAAATTATTTGCAAAGGAGGATTTTCTCGACGCTTGAACCCGACGGCCTGGGCTAGAGCACTCAGTGTAAATGTGTATCATAGCAGATATCGATCCATGCGAATTCCAGTTTTGTTCAAATCTGCACACGCGACGGCCGAACGACAAGTACTCCTGGACTCAGGAGCTACGGACAATTTTATCTGCGCATCGCTACTGAAGCGATTACAGATCGGAACACGTGACGTCACCCAACCAATACGTATTTGGAACGTGGATGGGACGCACAACCAAGATGGGGCCATTACACAATACACAGACTTAACCGTCCAAACAGGGAATGACACAAAGACACTTCGCTTCCTAGTAACGAACCTAGGAAGGGACAAAGTCATACTCGGGTACCCCTGGTTCTCGGCATTCGAACCACTAGTAAAATGGGGTGAAGCCACACTAAACGAAGACTTCCAACCTGTGGTGATATCCAGCCTCGCGTCATCAGACAAAGCCACACCCGTCGAAGCATCCATACGGGCGTTGGAGACGTATCAACTTGATGAGGAGGCTTGGGAACAAATTGAAGACGACGAGCAGGAACCATGTGTAGCGCTGATACGGAAAATGACAACTGCTTCGGAACTAGCTCAACGAGAAGCGGCAAAACGAGAAGAGCGCACGTTTGAAGAAATGGTCCCACCAGAATACCGGCGGTACTGCAAAGTATTCGATGAGGAAGCGTCCCATCGATTCCCGCCGAAACGACCCTGGGACCATGCCATAGACCTGGTACCAAACGCCCCCATGACCATGGACTGCAAAGTATACCCATTAACCCAAGAGGAAGACAAAGCCCTCGATGTCTTCCTCGCTGAACAGTTAGCGCGAGGATATATCCGCCCCTCAAAATCCCCGTATGTTTCGCCGTTCTTCTTTATAAAGAAAAAGGACGGAAAGCTCCGGCCCGTACAAGATTACCACCGATTGAACGAAGTCACCATTCGCAATCATTATCCACTACCCCTCATCCCCGAACTCATTGACAAAATTCGCGACGCACGACTTTTCACCAAGCTTGACATCCGTTGGGGATACAACAACATTCGGATTGACGAAGGAGATGAGTGGAAAGCCGCCTTCAAAACGAACAAAGGGGCGTTCGAACCACTCGTAATGTACTTCGGTCTCACGAACTCCCCCGCGACATTCCAAGCCATGATGGACTCTACATTCCAAGGACCGATACTGACAAACGAGGTCATTGTATACATGGACGATATCCTTATAGCGACCATTGATGATCTCACCCATCACCGTGCACGAGTCCACCAGGTCCTAACCATCTGTGAAGAAAATGACCTCTATATCAAACCCGAAAAATGCGAGTTTGAGGTGAGGGAAACGGAGTACCTCGGACTTATCATTGGACACGGGAAGCTACGGATGGACCCTGTAAAAGTACGGGGTATCCGCGAATGGCAACCCCCAAAGAACCTCAAAGAGATGCACGCTTTTATTGGCTTCTGTAATTTCTACCGCCGATTCATCAAAGGATTCTCGGCCCTTGCACGACCTCTCCACGACCTTACAAAGAAGGACACCCCATGGAACTGGGGTGCGGATCAGCAGTGCGCATTTGAGCGCATTAAGGACCAGATATGCCAAGAACCAGTCCTTCTATCCCCCGACTTAACAAAGCCATTTGAAATGGAAGTAGACGCATCCAATGTCGCCATCGGCGCAGTACTCAACCAACTCGGAGACGACCAGAAATTCCATCCAGTAGCATTCCACTCCGAATCACTATCCACAGCTGAGTGGAACTATGACATCTACGACCGAGAACTACTCGCAATAGTTAAGTCACTCCGCGCCTGGCGCACATACCTTGTCGGATCCCCCCATAAAGTCATCATCCACACCGACCATGCCAACCTCCAATATTGGAAGGAACCACGAAAAATCAGCCGACGAGTAGCGCGCGAATTCCTAGAACTGGCAGAGTACGATTTCGTACTGAAACACGTGCCAGGGGTCAGGAATGGCCGTGCAGATGCCCTATCCCGAAGGTCAGATTATGCACCCGCCGACGAGGACAACAACGACGTTATCGTCCTCTCGGCGGATCGGTTCGCACGGGCAACAGAAATGTCAATGCACGACATGGACATTTGGACCCAGATCGCCCAAAACCTCGACGAGCCGCAAGTACTGCGGTGGATAGCCCCACATAACCTCAAAAAACACGAAGGGCTATGGTGGAAAGGCGATGCACTTGTCGTTGTCGGGGACAATGATCTTAAGCGGGGGGTAATCACCTTTTTCCATGACACACCCGCAATGGGACACCCCGGAATCACGAACACTTACGAACTGTTGCGACGGGACTATTGGTGGCCCAGCATGCGCAAAGATGTCGAAGAATACGTCAAGGGTTGTGCCACGTGCCAAGCCAACAAAATCAACCCACACCAACAGAAGCCGCACCTTTACCCTATTACAACGGACCCAGACGCAGAACCCTTCGAAGTGGTAGCCATGGACTTTATCACGAAGCTACCGCTGTCACAGGGTTATGATTCAATCCTCACCATCACCGACCACGACTGCTCGAAGGCAGCCATCTTTATTCCCTGTAACGAAATGATCACTGCAGAAGGTGTAGCTCAGCTATACCTCCGCCATGTCTATCCCCATTATGGCATACCCCGGAAACTGATTACCGATAGGGACCCTCGCTTTACGTCAGCATTTATGACACAGCTGTGTAAAGCCTTGGGAATCAGACAAAACATCTCGTTGGCATACCATCCCCAAACTGATGGACAATCGGAGCGGACCAATCAGTGGTTAGAACAATACCTATGCCACTGGAGCAACGTACAACAAGACAACTGGGTAGAGGCACTCCCGGTAGCACAGTTCGTGCACAATGCATGGCCCAACGCAACGACGAAACACTCCCCATTCTCGCTCATTATGGGGTGGGAGCCGCGTACTAACTGGGTCAAAAAGCCCACGACCTCCCCATCAGTTGACCAACGATTAGAAGACATGGGCAATTTCCGACAACATGCACAAGATTGCATCAAACACGCCCAAGAACTTATGATGAAGCGAGGGTGCACCCGCTTTATCCCCTACCAAGAAGGAGCGCAAGTATGGCTAGAAGGGACAAACCTTAAAACATTCTATCCCACGGCCAAGTTAGCTCCAAAACGCCACGGACCCTTCCGCATTAAGAAGGCCCTCTCGGTGGTATCGTATGAGTTGGAACTTCTGGAGTCATGGAAGATCCACCCCGTGTTTCACGCCAACCTCCTCACCCCATATAAGGAGACGGAACTACATGGGGAAAACTTCCCGCAACCCCCGCCTGACCTTATCGACGGAGAAGAAGAGTTTGAAGTGGAGCAAATCCTCGGATCAAGGGTCCATGGCCGAGGGTGCAAGCTTCAGTTCCTAGTACAGTGGAAGGGATTCCCCGTGAGCGACAGCTCGTGGGAACCACTCGAGAACATACGCCACACACCTGACCTCATCGCCGACTTCTATCGGCACAACCCTACCGCCGAAGGGGCTGGACGAAAGATATAAAAGAACGCCCCATGAACCCCCACCTCGCATCCCTTCCTCTCATCTTGATCACCATGACCTCCACTCCTGTCATCTCCACCGTGCCCATTCGCCCCCCATCTCAGATTATCCTTGACCATCTAACCGTGCCATCACAGGACCAAGGTGTCCCTTCGCAACCAGAAGGTTGCACGCCGTACTCTGTAATGCCTAGTCCGGACCCCCCTATCCTATCACTGATTGCCCCAACCCTTGAACACCTCGCCCAAGAAGCCACACCTACTCCGTACTCCGTATCTACCCCTATAACCATACACGAACCCGCCAATCCCATATCCTCAGAGCCCCAAACTCCCCCTCTGGTCCCAAACGCACCACTCCTACCATTCCCCCCCGGACTCGACAGCATTCAGTCACCCGCGGATCAACTCCACCGCGTCGAGCCAGACCCTATTTACGCCGCCTTGGACGACGGGAGTGTTGACGATGAAGACCCAGCTGACCCTGGACTTCCCTTCCTCCGTAACAGCCCCGACATCGGCCACCTCTACTTCCCGATGAAAATCGGAGAGGCCGGCTATCCCAAGTCCATTGCACGATTCATTTATTACCGCAAGGACTATCAAGAGGTCGTCGGGACCATGGGGAGGGGGCATCCGTGTTACGTGCAGACCGTTTACGTCCAGGGAGTTTATGAGGGACAACTACCACAGCACGTCACGGACCAACAACTAGCTATGTTCCACCCTCATGACCCGCGTGCCATATGTGTCGATGAAACTTTGGCAGAGTTGGGCGACGTCCGCCTCCGTGCAGAAGTAGCACGTCTTCGCGGGTGCCTGCTGCGTAGGGACGCAGTCGCCAAGCGAGAGTCGGAGATCCGGAGGATGGAGACGGACCTCGTGCGCGATTGGTTCCATATGGAGATGGACCTCGCGAGTGTGCGCAAGCGGTTGCAATACACACGCGCAATACCAAAAATATCGGAGAAGTACGACGAGCTCCAGGTAAAGTACTTGCGCCCTCGTCACTCTCCAGACTCGATCCCGATTCCTCCACGTGCCGGCGGGCCTTGCGAGATGCCACGCCTTCAAGGCGAGGGCAGTAGACAACCTCGCAAGTGCTTTCAATGCAAGGCGACCGACCATTTGATCGCGCAATGCCCACAACAAAGGGCAAAGCAGCCGTGTCAGTGGTGCGGTAGCCGCACGCATCAGTATGAGGTGTGCCTTATCCGTTGTATTTCGCCCATGTCGCCCGCCTATGTCGACCCGGATGACCATCCCCGATGGTGTGGCAAATGCTTGCGGTACGATGCACGACATGAGGAGATTCACTGCCCGCAGTATGAACAGTGTCGAGAGTGTGGTGAGCGCGGCCCCCATCTATTTCTACGTCGTCACACTTGCCCGCGCCCATCCTTGCCTATCCCCGATACTGTACCCGTTGAGGACGACTGGTACTACACCAGTGACTAGTCGAAGTCGTGGCGACTTCGAGTCTGAAAGGGGGGTAATGTTACGATTCCCTTCCTGTACAACTACTATTACGTCTTCACTCCTCATCTCGTCTTCTGATTTCGTCTTCCATGTTTACTGTACTTTTACGTTACGATCCGATATCTCGCGCTTCCCGGCTTCTATCTTGCGCCTTGCGCCTCGGCGATAGGATGGCCAGTTTTACGCTTCGTTTGAACCGCTGACCATTTCTGAGGCACGCGTCGCCCCGCGGAATTCCTTTGTTCCATTTCTAGTTCATCCCTTTATTCCCACTTTCGTACTCTTGACTCATACTCGCGCCATATGTTTGTCCCTGACAAACATCCTGTACTAGTATATAAGTCTCACGCTACCTAGCTTGTACGGTAGACTTGACTTCTTGTGCAATACCACAATTGTCTTTGCCTCACGATCTCTGTTTGACTTGCCCTTGCGCTTGAGTCGCCTGTTTCGCTCGCCTTTGCGCTTGAGCCTGGACTTCCGCTATTATCCTTGTGTCCCTGGGAGACCAAGTGATACTTGTTCACCACTGCACTGAACCCTAACCGGTTCGCTCTCGCCGATCCCGTTGACTTGCCGAAGTACACGTCGTACTTAACGCCCCTGTGGTGGCGTTACAATCGTGCAGATTCGCGCTTGCCAATAACACAGACATATTTTGCATATTAATTCTACAACTAACAATCACTTGTACATGGACAGACTTGAATCGGTGTGAGTTTGAAAGGCGACATGCAATATCCGCAAGAAAGGGGAGAAAGAGGAAGTAGTGGACCACTCCCGCCCTGCCTCGCTTCGTCTTGCCGCAGGGCTGACACCTCTCAGCGGTCCTCTCAGGGCTCGCCACTGTAGCACCTCTGCGACGGCAGCAGGACAGGGCGGCCTAAAGGTCGGGTCGCGGCCGTAACGACGACTGGAGGGGGGAGGCCCGGAGCGTGACTCCAGAAGCTCCTGGTCCAGTTGTCGGTGCGACGGAGAGGGGTGGTTCTGAAGAGAGTGGTGACCACATGCATGCATCTAGAAAATAACATGGATACTCACCTCTGCCTGTATTGACGCGGGAGAGGTAGACTCTTGGTGATGGCTTGGGACAGAATGTGGATGGTAAGTGTCGCGACCGAGACAGCACAGGTACGGTGACAGGCGGCGTGGCGAAGGACAAAGGACATGAGACACGGGAACGCATGGCCTACGAGTGAGCGGGTGACAAGCTGGCATGTGTTGGCGATCCGATCCGATAAGGGTGAACAAGTGGGATGACCTCGTAATGAGAGTGAGTGTGTAGGTGGGTAGGTGGGTGGATGGGTGAGTTGAAGCGAGGAAAGAGTGATCGATAAAAAGGAAGTGAATCCGCCGAATCTGAACTGGCACTTTGGCCACGTGATGTCGATATTCGGCTGGGGCTCAAAAACGTTCAAATCTTGACCATCCTGGTCATGCTCTTTCTTGGAAAAAATCCAGGGGTTTTGGCGCTGAAAGCGGCGAGATCGGCAGCTAAGGCAAGAGAGGGGGAAGGTGGCGTCGGGCGTGGTAGTGGGGGTGTCGTGGTCATCAACTCCGCAGAGGTGGATATTGGTGTGCGGCTGAGGGGAATGGCAACGGGAGTCTTGACTCACTTTAAAAGACCTTGACGAGTCCATGCTTGTGTGCATTTGAAAGTGTTTGAAGTAATACCGACAACGTTGGCGGGGTAGAGACTCAGTGCGCTGTCGCGTGTAGTGGTGAGGGTACCGCGTGTCCTCGGCTTGCGCTTGCTGGCGTCCTCGTGTGCTGCTAAGACTAAGACCGAGCCCCAGGATCGAAAACGAGGCGTCCAGTGTGCGGTGTGTACTGCGCTAGCTGAAACTATTGAGCAGAAGCGTCACCTGCATTGGGGATGCCGTTCTGGCCACTGCCGAGGTCTTCCGCCTTGTTCCGGACCTTGCGTGTGTGGGTGGTGATGGTTGCCGAGCTGTTGAGGGGTGTCGAAACCAAGTCTGACTGAGTGACAAGAGTGAGTGCAAAGTCGAAGTAGATGCAGGGCCAGGCAGCAGGAGCGGGCGAAGCGTGTGGGAGACGAGGCGCGAGCGGCGCTGACGAGACTTCGTAGAGTACCGGAGGTTCTTGCGACTTGAGCACTTGAGAGACAAGATGCTGCAGCCATTGAGTGTCCAGGAACAGGAGCGACTGTTCTTGCTACTTGAGCAGTTGGGGGATGCGATACAGCAGCCACCGAGTTGGGACTTGCTGTGAAAGGGAAGGAACTGTCAGCGAGGCGGGGACTGTGACTCTGGACCGAGAGGGATCTGAGCTGTGCGGGGTGACTCCGAGCAAGACTCTCAGTTGTAACGCCACCACAGGGGCGTTAAGTACGACGTGTACTTCGGCAAGTCAACGGGATCGGCAAGAGCGAACCGGTCAAGGTTCAGTACGATGGTGAACAAGTATCACTTGGTCTCCCAGGGACACAAGGATAATAGCGGAAGTCCAGGCTCAAGCGCAAAGGCGAGCGAAACAGGCGACTCAAGCGCAAGGGCGAGTCAAACAGGGGTCGTGAGGCAAAGACGGTTGTGGTATTACACAAGAAGTCAAGTCTACCGTACAAGCTAGGTAGCGTGAGACTTATATACTAGTACAGGGTGTTTGTCAAGGACAAACACATGGCGCGAGTATGAGTCAATAGCACGAAAAGAGGAACAAGGGGATAAGTCGAAAGTAGAACAAAGGGATCCCGCGGGACGACGCGTGTCTCAGAAATGGTCAGCGGTTCAAACAAAGCGTAAAACTGGCCATCCTATCGCCGAGGCGCAAGGCGCGAGATGGAAGCTACGAAGCGCGGTACGTCGGATCATATCGTAAGAGTACAGTGAATACGGAAGGCGAAATCAGAAGGTGAAATGAGGAGTAATGGCGCAATAGTAATCGTACAGCAAGGGAATTCGTAACATTACCCCCCCCTCAGACTCGAAGTCGCCACGACTTCGACTAGTCACTGGTGTAGTACCAGTCGTCCTCAACGGGTACGGTATCAGGGATGGGTGAGGATGGGCGCGGGCAAGTGTGACGACGTAAAAATAGATGGGGGCCGTGCTCACCACACTCTCGACACTGCTCATACTGCGGGCAGTGGATTTCCTCATGCCGCGCGTCGTACCTCAGGCATTTGCCACACCATCGGGGGCGGTCATCCGGGTCGACATAGGCGGGCGACATGGGTGAGATGCGGCGGATGAGACACACTTCGTATTGATGAGTTCGACTACCACACCACTGACACGGCTGCCTTGCCCTTCGCTGAGGGCATTGCGCGATCAAGTGGTCGGTCGCCTTACAGTGGAAACACTTGCGAGGTCGTCGACTGCCCTCGCCCTGGAGGCGCGGCATCTCGCAAGGTCCTCCAGTGCGCGGTGGGATGGGAATGGGATCTGGAGAACGGCGAGGGCGTAAGTACTTCGCCTGGAGCTCGTCGTATTTTTCTGATATCTTCGGCACTGCCCGTGCGTATTGCAGCCGCTTGCGCACACTCGCGAGATCCATCTCCATATGGAATCGGTCCCTCACGAGGTCCGTTTCCATCTTGCGAACCTCTGACTCGCGCTTGGCGATCGCGTCCTTGCGCAATAGGCATCCTCGAAGGCGTGCCACTTCTGCGCGGAGACGAACATCACCCAACTCTGCCAAGGTCTCGTCGACACATATGGCGCGTGGGTCGTGGGGGTGGAACATGGCCAGTTGCTGATCCGTGACGTATTGCGGCAACTGTCCCTCGTAAACCCCCTGGACGTAGACGGTCTGCACATAGCACGGATGTCCCCGGCCCATAGTTCCGACGACCTCCTGATAGTCTTTTCGATAGTAAATGAATCGCGCGATGGTTTTGGGATGTCCGGCCTCTCCGATCCTCATCGGGAAGTAGAGGTGGCCGATGTCGGGGGTGTTATGGAGGAAAGGGAGTCCCGGGTCGGCCGGGTCTTCGTCATCAACCCCCCCGTCATCCAAGGCGGCATAGGTGGGGTCTGGCTCGACGCGGCGTAACTGATCAGTGGGTGATAGGATGCTGTTGACCCCAGGGGAGAACGGTGGGAGTGGTGCGCGTAGGACTGGAGGGGGAGTACGTGGTTCTGAGTGTGTGGGTACGGCAGGCTCATGTATGGTCACGGGAGTGGATACGGAGTACGGGGTAGGCGCAGCTTCTCTGGCGAGGCGTTCAAGCGTCGGGGCAATCAAGTATAAGACGGGAGGATCAGGGCTAGGCACCACGGAGTACGGCGTGCAACCTTCTGGTTGCGAAGGGACACCTTGGTCCTGTGAGGGTACAGTCAGGTGGTCAAGTATGATTTGGGACGGGGGGCGGATGGGCACGGTGGAGACGACAGGAGTAGAGGTCATGGTGAACAAGATGAGAGGAAGGGATGCGAAGTGGGGGTTCATGGGGCGTTCGTTTATATCTTTCGTCCAGCCCCTTCGGCGGTAGGGTTGTGCCGATAGAAGTCGGCGATAAGGTCAGGTGCATGGCGTACGTTCTCAAGTGACTCCCACGAGCTGTCGCTCACAGGGAATCCCTTCCATTGTACTAGGAACTGAAGCTTGCGCCCTCGGCCATGGACCCTTGATCCGAGGATTTGCTCCACTTCGAATTCTTCTTCTCCGTCGATAAGGTCAGGTGGAGGTCGCGGGAAGTTTTCCCCGTGTAGTTCCGTCTCCTTATACGGGGTGAGGAGGTTAGCGTGGAACACGGGGTGGATCTTCCATGACTTCGGGAGTTCTAATTCATACGATACAGTCGAGAGGGCCTTCTTAATACGGAATGGCCCGTGGCGCTTCGGGGCTAGCTTGGCTGTGGGATAAAATGTTTTAAGGTTCGTCCCCTCTAGCCACACTTGAGCGCCTTCTTGATAGGGGATAAAGCGGGTACGTCCCCGTTTCATCATGAGTTCTTGGGCGTGCTTGATGCAATCTTGTGCATGTTGTCGGAAGTTGCCCATGTCTTCTAATCGCTGGTCAACTGACGGGGAGGTTGTGGGTTTCTTGACCCAGTTGGTGCGCGGTTCCCACCCCATGATGAGCGAGAATGGGGAGTGTTTTGTCGTTGCATTGGGCCATGCATTGTGCGCGAATTGTGCTACCGGGAGTGCTTCCGCCCAGTTGTCTTGCTGCACGTTGCTCCAATGGCGTAGGTACTGCTCTAGCCACTGATTAGTCCGTTCCGATTGTCCGTCAGTCTGGGGGTGATATGCTGATGAGATGTTTTGTCTGATCCCTAACGCCTTACACAGCTGTGTCATAAATGCTGACGTAAAGCGGGGGTCTCTGTCGGTGATCAATTTTCGGGGTATGCCGTAGTGGGGATAAACGTGGCGGAGGTATAGCCGAGCTACGCCTTCTGCGGTGATTGTTTCGTTACAAGGGATAAAGATGGCTGCCTTCGAACAGTCATGGCCGGTGATGGTGAGGATTGAGTCATAGCCCTGTGACGGTGGTAGTTTTGTGATGAAGTCCATGGCTACCACTTCAAAGGGTTCTGCGTCTGGGTCTGTCGTAATGGGATAAAGGTGTGGCTTCTGTCGATGTGGGTTGATTTTGTTGGCTTGGCATGTGGCGCAGCCCTTGACGTATTCTTCGACGTCTTTGCGCATGCTGGGCCACCAGTAGTCCCGACGCAGCAGTTCGTAAGTGTTCGTGATTCCGGGGTGTCCCATCGCGGGTGTGTCATGGAAAAAGGTGATTACCCCCCGCTTAAGATCGTTGTCCCCGACAACGACAAGTGCGTCGCCCTTCCACCATAGTCCTCCAAGTTTTTTGAGGTTATGCGGTTCTACCCACCGCAATACTTGAGACTCATCGAGGTTTTGGGCGATCTGGGTCCAAATGTCCATGTCGTGCATTGACATTTCCGTTGCTCGTGCGAATCGATCCGCAGGGAGGACGATAACGTCGTTATTGTCCTTATCGTTGGGTGCGTAATCCAATCTTCGAGATAGAGCATCTGCGCGGCCATTTTTGACTCCTGGTACGTGTTTCAATATGAAGTCGTATTCCGACAACTCCAGAAATTCGCGCGCCACTCGTCGGCTGATTTTTCGTGGTTCCTTCCAATATTGAAGGTTGGCGTGATCAGTGTGAATGACAATTTTATGGGGGGAGCCGACGAGGTACGTGCGCCAGGCGCGGAGCGATTTGACTATCGCGAGCAGCTCTCGGTCGTAGATGTCATAGTTCCTCTCTGCTGAGGATAGTGATTCTGAGTGGAACGCTACCGGGTGGAATTTTTGATCATCTCCGAGTTGGTTGAGTACGGCGCCAATGGCAACGTTGGATGCATCCACCTCCATTTCGAATGGCTTTGTTAGGTCAGGGGATAGCAGGACTGGTTCTTGACATATTTGGTCTTTGATACGCTCAAATGCGCGTTGCTGGTCCGCACCCCAGTTCCATGGGGTGTCCTTTTTTGTGAGATCGTGGAGGGGTCGTGCGAGGGTCGAGAATCCTTTGATGAATCGGCGGTAGAAATTACAGAAGCCGATAAAGGCGCGCATCTCTTTGAGATTCTTCGGGGGTTGCCATTCGCGGATACCCCGTACTTTTACAGGGTCCATCCGTAGCTTCCCATGTCCAATGATAAGTCCGAGGTACTCCGTTTCCCGCACCTCAAATTCGCATTTCTCGGGTTTGATATAAAGGTCGTTCTCTTCACAGATGGTCAGGACTTGGTGGACTCGTGTACGGTGGCGAGTGAGGTCGTCAATGGTTGCAATGAGGATGTCATCCATGTACACGATGACTTCGTTCGTCAATATCGGTCCTTGAAACGTGGAGTCCATCATAGCTTGAAATGTGGCAGGGGAATTCGTGAGACCAAAGTACATCACGAGTGGTTCAAAAACTCCTTTATTTGTCTTGAAGGCGGCCTTCCACTCGTCTCCTTCGTCTATCCGAATATTGTTATATCCCCAGCGGATGTCCAGTTTCGTGAAGAGTCGTGCGTCGCGAATTTTGTCGATGAGTTCAGGGATAAGGGGTAGGGGGTAGTGGTTGCGGATGGTGACTTCATTCAGTCGGCGGTAATCTTGTACTGGTCGGAGCTTTCCGTCCTTTTTCTTTATGAAGAAGAAGGGCGAAACGTACGGGGACTTCGATGGTCGGATATATCCTCGTGCTAACTGTTCAGCAAGGAAGACGTCGAGGGCTTTGTCTTCCTCCTGGGTTAATGGATACACCTTACAGTCCATGGTTGTGGGGGCGTTTGGTACCAGGTCTATAGCATGATCCCAGGATCGTTTCGGCGGGAATCGATGAGACGCTTCCTCATCAAATACTTTGCGGTATCGCCGATATTCTGGTGGGACCATTTCTTCAAACGTGCGCTCCCCTCGCTTTGCTGCTTCTTGTTGTGCTAATTCTGAAGCAGTTGTCGTTTTCTGTATCAGCGCCACGCACGGTTCTTGTTCGTTGTCCTCAATCTGTTCCCAAGCCTCCTCATCAAGTTGATACGTCTCCAATGCCCGTATAGATGCTTCTACAGGCATGGCTTCGTCTGATGACGCGAGGCTGGATATTACCACAGGTTGAAAGTCTTCGTTTAGTGTGGCTTCCCCCCACTTGACCAGTGGCTCGAACGCCGAGAACCACGGGTACCCTAGTATGACTTCGTCCCTTCCTAGGTTCGTTACTAGGAAGCGAAGTGTCTTCGTGTCGTTTCCCGTACGGACGGTCAGGTCCGTATACTGCGTGATGGCTCCATCCTGGTTGTGCGTTCCATCCACATTCCAAATGCGTATTGGTTGGGTGACGTCACGTGTTCCGATCTGCAGCCGCTTCAAGAGCGAGGCGCAGATAAAATTGTCGGTTGCTCCTGAGTCAAGGAGTACTTGTCTTTCGGCCGTTGCGTGTGCAGATTTGAAAAGAACTGGAATTCTCATGGATCGATATCTGCTATGATACACGTTTACATTGAGTGCTCTAGCCCAGGCCGTCGGGTTCAAGCGTCGGGAAAATCCTCTTTCGCGAACAGCTTCTCCACCATGAGTTCCCGCACCTCTGGGGACTGCGCCTTCATAGCCGCGATTTGTGCCTCGGCTTGTTCTTCTACCGAAAGCATGCGGTTAGACTGTATGGCGACTGTAGTAACGGCGGGAATGGGCGTGGGGGCGGAGGTGACAGCGGGGGTTGATTGAGTGGAGGAGCTGGCGATTCTAGTATTTTTCTGCGGGCAGTTGCGTGAAATATGCCCTGTGGCGCGACACCTAAAGCAGCGCCCTTCCTTCTGAAGTTGAACTCGGTCGGCGTCGGTGAGAGCCACGGAGGCTCGGGCTCGGCCAACATCCATGGAGTTCGGATCTCGATTTTTGCTGAGGGCCTGCACCCATTGGTCACGGCTATGCCCTCCCTTCTTCTGTCGTGGGGTTCGGTTCTTGCCGAGTCGGTCTTTTAATACTAGGTACTCGGCTTGTTGTAGGCGGGCTGCCCTCTTCCAATCTTCCCACGTGATGGGGTGTTGGAAACGAATAGCGTTGATAACTAGTTGATTCGGAAGCCCATCTTGGAATAATTCCAGTGTCGTGGCTTCGTCTGGGCCGTATCCCGCCTTTGTCACAAGGTTGTCGAACTGGGCGATATAGGAGTCGATGTCTTCGCCCTTCATGGTCAAGTTTTGTAGGGCCTTACGGGCCTTCGTCTGTTCTGCAGTATCGGTGTATGCCTGCAAGAATCGAGTCTCCACCTCGTTCCAGAGGTTGTTTTGGGTTCGTAGAACTCCTGCTGCTATCTGGTCTTCGAGCCATCTCATTTGCTCGTCGACCCAATCGTCAACGAGGGGTCCTCTGATGTAGGAAAGAAAGGCCATGGCTCGTTGTCCTGGTATTGCAAGTAGGTCTACCGTTGGGTTCATTCCACAGTACAATTTAAAGGCCCGTAGGAACGCCTTGCTTTTCTCGCGGTTCCCGTCGAATTCGGGCGGGGGGTTTCCTCCTAGGCGGCCATTGCCACCAGGGGCTGGTGCGGGTCCTCCGGCTGGTGCCGGTCCACTGCCACCGCCACCACCACCGCCACCACCGCCGCCACTGCTGGCGGGGGCTCCTCCGGCGGGTGCTCTGCTTCCACTGGATATTCCGCCTGCTGTTGTGAGGGTAGTACTTGCGGAGGCTTGTCCGGGCTGGGCCATAGTATCTAGTGGGAATGCTGTGGATGGGAGGTTGGTTGTTGGGACCGAAACGCTTGGGGACAGGGTGTCGGAAGGGTCAACGTTAATACCCGTAGGTTCGGGGGGTCCTAGGGGTCCGGTGTTCAAGGTAAGGGGTACTGGTCCGATAGTATACCACCTTCCTTCTGTCAGGGAGTAGTCGATAAACGCCCAGAGGCGTCTGTCTTCGAGATAGTGGATTTGTCGGTATGTCCGTGTCGAGGGGTCAAAGATAAAATACCCTTCGACTCCGTTGTGTTCTGCCCAGACCGCGGATCCTTTAACTCTATCCGAGAGTTCGTCGGAGCTGAGGCGGTCGATGTATTCGGGCCTAAACTTGGTTCGGCTACGACTAGATGTCGCCACTGTGAGAGACTTGACTTAATGTAACGCCACCACAGGGGCGTTAAGTACGACGTGTACTTCGGCAAGTCAACGGGATCGGCAAGAGCGAACCGGTCAAGGTTCAGTACGATGGTGAACAAGTATCACTTGGTCTCCCAGGGACACAAGGATAATAGCGGAAGTCCAGGCTCAAGCGCAAAGGCGAGCGAAACAGGCGACTCAAGCGCAAGGGCGAGTCAAACAGGGGTCGTGAGGCAAAGACGGTTGTGGTATTACACAAGAAGTCAAGTCTACCGTACAAGCTAGGTAGCGTGAGACTTATATACTAGTACAGGGTGTTTGTCAAGGACAAACACATGGCGCGAGTATGAGTCAATAGCACGAAAAGAGGAACAAGGGGATAAGTCGAAAGTAGAACAAAGGGATCCCGCGGGACGACGCGTGTCTCAGAAATGGTCAGCGGTTCAAACAAAGCGTAAAACTGGCCATCCTATCGCCGAGGCGCAAGGCGCGAGATGGAAGCTACGAAGCGCGGTACGTCGGATCATATCGTAAGAGTACAGTGAATACGGAAGGCGAAATCAGAAGGTGAAATGAGGAGTAATGGCGCAATAGTAATCGTACAGCAAGGGAATTCGTAACATCAGTCCTCGTTTTGGCGGTGACGAGTGGAGCGAAACGGGAAAGACGATGCGGGTAGAAGGGGTAGGACTGCCATCTAAGGATGAAGGGGTCGTCGTTGTCGTCATAATACTTCCCAGGGGCGTGTGCGATTGTTGGTGGATGGTGAGACGATGGAGGCGAAATGAATGAGGCAAGTGCGAAACTCAAAGCAAGGCACATGGCCTGCACTCCAAATGTCACTGGCACAAGACATTAGCAAGAGCTCATCCCTTCCGTTATTTGCAGTATTTACTCCCACATGGACCAAGTCTGTACAGTGTCGTTGTCCGATCTCAAAGTCGAAGATTTAGAAAAGAGGTCGAGAAGCGGCTCTGAAACCAAAACAGAAGGACATCTAGTGAGAACAGAATCCAATGGTTCAGACATCAGTCGAGTATCATAGAATGATTGAAAGTACGATAGGTTGCATAAGAATTATCATGGATATCAATGTACGTGCACAACAACCCTACTCGGCCATGGCCATTACCCTTGCACTGACTTCTCTCAGATCTCCTTCTCCTTCCTTGTTTTGGTGGTAACGGTTGATGCACGAGTAACCCAACTTGGTTCTCCATTAGCCCAGATGGCAAGAACTCGATCGTGATTCAAGGGATGCTCCGCCCCCGATGAAACACGCTCCCAGCGATTGGCAGTAGTGAGAATCCAGTAGATAAATGTGTCCCTAGAAGTGTCACGGTGAACATAAAGATGTCCGGTCTTAGCCTGAGGGACAGTAGGCAGCATTAGAACGCTGCAACACGACCTGCCAAGATACCAGGTCGTGTAACCACTCCCAGAGTTGGAAGAGAAAGGTCGCTGGCGGATCTGATAAGATGCCTCGGCATTGGAGTCCATGAGCTCAGGCTCGGGCTCGGACACCATCGGCTGTGAAAATGATGTTGACGCGGATGCACTTGTACATCAATAAAGACATGAGGATTGTATGGCAGGAAAAGTGACTGAAAAACACACCACTGCGACCTTGACTGCAACTGTACTTTGGCCAACTTTGCGATGCCAAGAAGGGCAGGAATTATATCTTGTTTTGCTTGAGGCGAGATGGCCAAGGCGTCAAGCTGGGTGCTCAAGACTTGATTGAATTCCTCTGTGCCGAAATCACCTCCCATTAAACTTGCCATGACGTGGGAAACAACGGACACCGATAGAGAGGACGTGTGTGGTTGCAGGAAGGCTGTGACTGATTGAGTGATCATATCAGTGGTATAACTGTTAGGTGCCTTGCGCGTCAGATGAAACGATACCGCAGAGGAAAGGTTAAATGACCTCGTTTCTGAAGTCATCTTGCAAGGAGGAACTTGGTCCACAGACCGGCTGACGATGAGCCAGTTGAGAACATCAGAAAATACAGTGAAGGAAACGCGACTCACTCCATCACCTTTGGCGAGTTTGATAACCGACCATCAGATCCCACATGATAACGCCTCATTGGAAACCTCTGCCGGAGGATGGTCTAGCGTGAAATGAAATGAGTACCGACATTAACATATAGATAAGAAAAGTAACCTTCGTGGCGCTCGGAGCCATGTCACTGCTGCCAAGCTGAACTGAAGCGCATTCGTCGTCGTCGCTACCAGAGGGATCCATGCGAGCTCGCAAACTCAGGAACTCAGGTATCTGTGAATAAAATGAGGAAGGACAGCAGCGTAGTCGGACCAGATGAACTTTCGCTTTGTCTAAATACGTGATCAGACAATGGCGGGTGGCTAGTGTGGATTGGCATACCATCGACACCCATTTCTGTAGCACACGATCAAGCGTTTTTATTGTCCACCCTTCTTGGTCGAGTCTTGATGATCACATGGAAACGGGTTAACAGGTGTTGGATGCCACTTGATGGAAATGAAACCGGTTTTGTGGCATAATTGACAATGACCACGATGTCAAAAGGGGCATCACCAGAACGTTGATTTTTATCTAGAAAACAGCAGCGATGGTAGAGGTCAGGGCCCATTGTGGTCCTATTTGGGGCTGGCATTACAATCACTGACTCGGAAACGCGATGCTCGCGACTATATGTCTGCATGCTCGAGTCACAGAAATACGACGTAACTTATCAAAGACCGTGTCGGTCGGGCGATGGTCAGCCTCGTGCCAAGACCTCTAATAGAATGGAATTAGAGGACTGGAAAGTATGGAAATGGAAGAGTGAGGCAACACGCCGAGCTGGAGCTAATTCAAGATGGGGGTAGGATTCGAAATTGTACACGGCAGATGAGCAGAAGTTACAATGCCTTTGCTGGTTGCTGGCCCTTCAACTGAACGCGCATGATTTCCATAGTGGTACATCTCGAATAATTACAAACAATGTCCGTACAGAACACTATATCGTCAGACCTTAATTACTTGCAAAGGCGCTTACACCTCGTCCGCTTACACCGTGGCCAGGCCAAATGCTGAGGAAATTTGATGAGTTATTAATCGAATGCACATGAGCACAGCACACACCTCTTGATGTAAGACAGGAATGGGGATCCAACCTCTGCATGAGCGATGCAAACTTCCATGTATCTGAATGAAGATGGAGTTAACAACCACATGCCGAAGAATACTCACATCCCAAACTTACTGGGTAATAGCGAAATGGACTAACGACTGAGGCGGTGCTTGAGAGACGTAAGGCTTCCATTTCCCGATGAACAGAACAGCTATTTCGCCTTTCCAGGGGATGAGAGGAAAATCACGCTGCAAGTTTGGGTTTGGGCCAAGACTACCATTGAGATAGCCGGTGACTAGAAGCTTGTAGCAAGAGACTTGTACAAGGGTATCATATACTTCAGGCGGAGAGGCCCTTGGTAAGAAAATTTCGCGTTCGATGTTGACATAAGGGGTATCGATCAGATGCCCACGGAGAGGTGAGACTGCAACAAAGGTGGAGGTGATACGCCGGCGAGGCCACCTTTGCCACACATAACCAGACACCATATAAGGTACGGTCTGAGGTATCAGAGAAAGAAAATCAATCATCCGCACACATGAAAATCATGAATTCTTACAGGGATATTACGGGGTGTGCGACAGTGGATGACCATTGCCTGAGTCTAATCGTTGAGTCGATGCAAAAGACAAGACGCGAAAGTTCCCATACATCCAAGATGGGCACGCGCACATCTCTTATATGTCGCGCCGGCCGAGTGTAACATGACTCGAGGTCCATCGGGAAGTGGGCGCGGTGCTTGAAACTCGAAACCCAAAATCGTAACTTGAGGGCTGGCTGGGTGACCATCAGAGCTCTTCAAGTCCGTGGAGTCACCCACACATTGGACAAAAGACTTGGTTGGGTCCAGCGCTCCCGGATTCCATTCTCGCCTATTCATTAGTGAGCCGCGCATCCCCAAGGTCCACCCTCCATCGGCGCCACGACAAATGTCACAGCACCACACCTCCATTGTTGTTCGCTTCTGCGTTAGAAATCAGGGCCCATTGTTCTACAATTCTGGACTCACGCATGTCATGGACAGCATCATATCGTGATCCTAACCTGCCTTGGAATTGGAGATCAGAGTCCATTGAAATATACGATCATGAGCTAGCCTTACCTGACCAATGAATTGCGACTGTACTGTACATGTATTCACGACATCGCATTGCAACAGTTTCTTGCCTCTAGATTGCAAGTCAGACCCCATTGTCCTCCTATTTTGGGTCTGCATGACATGGTCGTTGAATCGCGACACCCGTGACCCATGATATGAGGCACGGCAATACGACGACAGAACTGTTCAACACCGTCGCTCTCGGTACATTCCATCAATCCAGGACTGACCTGAGAGTCAGAAATGAGTGACGCACTCACCATTTCCCAGGTCTTGATGACAATAAATGACATATCTGGCAGGCGAGCCATGCGGTTGACGGTATCAAAGACAATGTCAGTCAGGCAATGGTCGGCCTCGTGTCCGAGCATATGCGACCGTCTAGAAGGTCCCAGGACTTCGAGGAAAAAGAAATAGGTCTCATGAGTCGAGGACAGAAGCGGACAGAAGCACAGAAATGTGGGCATGGCATAAAAATTCAAAACAACGAACAACGGTGGCCCGTGTTGGGGATAATCAGGAGTGAGTACGTTGAACGAGATAAAGACATCGTCTACACTGTATTGAAGTGAATGTGATCTGGACTACGAAAGTCGGGACCATCCTGAAAACAAGCGAGTGAACTCCATCAAGAGTGCTGCCTCAAGTCCTGGAGAAATCATTCGTGAGTGCCAGAATCGTCAGAGAAATATGCAGAACACGTACTGATACGGACAATCCACTCATTGCAACAGACCCGCGATTGGGTGGCAGTTCATCACTCCCGCCCTGACCCACTTTCCTCTTGCAGCAGGCTTGGACGCACCCCCAAGTGCCAAAGGTATCGCGACACAGCTCGCTGCCCTACGATAGCACAAGAGAATGGCGGCCTAATGGTCGAGTCACAACGACGGCGGAGGGGGGCACAGAGTAGGAATCAAGAATCAAGCCTCTGGCCCAGAAATCTGTGCTGTTGGGAAGAGTGGTTCTTGAGAGTGGTGACCGCATGCCCCGAATCTAGAGGATGACTCACTTCCTTGTCTGCATCGACGCAGGAGAGGCAGACCCTTACTGGTGGTTTGGGGTAGAGGTAGAGCGAACAATGAGGTGGTGAGCGTCACCGAGGCACAGGAGAGAGAGCAGCGAAAGCACCCACCGAAACGGCCAGACGGTGCATTGAGGTTGCTCCATCGCAAGAGGAAAGTGGAGGGGAAATTTTTGAGGAGCTTGAAAGTCTTGAAGACGGGGTACTCCAGGCCGAGGAGAGGAACGGGAGAGAGCAACGACAGCTCCCACCGCGGCAATCAGATTGCGCGTCGAGATTGCTCGTGAAGGGAGTCGTTCAGCAGAGACGTCATGGAGGAGGGAGAACAAGAGGTGGTACAGTAGTAGTGGGAATGTGGGTGATGGCTTCAACTAGACAGTCGAAACGTCAACCGAACATTAGCATTGGTCCATCAGTTCCGCCGGCCGCGTAGTGTGGTGGGTGACCGGTGAATGATGAGTGTTGAACGCCGAGACTGCGTTTTTTTGGGAAAGTTGGTCACCAAAAAAAACGTTTCAATTGCAGGTCAATAGTACATGATCGTCAAATAATATCTGTACATCCTAGGTGGTGCGACAATACATGCCCAAGAAAACTCGTAATGTAGAAATAGAAGGTGCAGCCTTGCCGGACCTCGCCGGCTCAGTATGGAGTCGCTATGCACTGCACGCTACACCGAGGGGTACCGGTACCAGTGGAGGGTTGCATTTGCACATGGATCTGTAACTGAGCATGTAATGCACTATAGACAAAATTGCACTCGAAGACCTACTGTCACGATCGTGGGAACGGACGCTTACTATATGGATATGACCACGTTAGTAAGTCGTAATGTGTCATGGACTAGTAGTATCAGTCAGCGGGGAGTCACTATCACATGCCAATAGGGCATGAGTCAACACTAGGATAGCTGTAGTAGGGTTCGAGCTACATACGCTATTCGTCGTACGGATTCGGGAGGAGCTTTAAAGCTACCTCATACATGTATAAATAGTGGCTCGATAAGACCAAGATTCGCCATCTTGGTCTTCTTCAATCACCACTCCACTCTCTTCTCTTTACGTGTGATTCGCTTGTCTCGATCCGAGCAAGTCGCCTTATCGATCGTCGGGATACCTAGTGGCACGACTTGCCCTAGTGTACCTTTGGATCACGTGCCACGTTAAGTGCCGTGTACCCCGTGACCAGGTCACGTGACCTCGAGAAGATATTTTCGCTAAGTCGTGAACGCCCTTTCGTGTCCAAGTCGGACTAACGCCAGTGGTGGCATTACACCTACCATACTATGCGATGCCGCTTCCGCACGGCAGTCGCCTCATCCACTTCACTGCCACGCTTTTCTGCTCTCACTCTGTAAGGATCTGGAGTGCAACGAAGAACTTGGAGCACAGCGCTCAACGAAGGCCTCTCTCCTGGAACCGAGCTAAGTAGCCTGGTGCATATGGGCTCAAAGGCTGAAGCGCTGCCAATTGGAAGGGAGTCCACGAAGTACTTGAGCACTTTCCCGCAAGACCACCGGTCGGCGAGGATTGCGCTATATTTCTCCGCGCTCTCTCTGACTTCCAGTGCAGCCCAAGACGGGGTCCCACAGTAGCCCTCGACCAAGGTTTCTTCGCTCTCTGCAATGACCAAAAGGCCAAAGTCGATGATCGACAGGCATGGCAACAGCGAGCTGGAACTGCCATGGACGAGGACGTTCCCGGGCTTCAGGTCGAGGTGAGCAACCCCATGCTTGTGTAGAAACGCAACGCCCTCTAGGAACTGAACGCGAAGCGACTCCCTCCTGAGGGGAAAGTGTTTCTCCTCCAAGCATTGAGTCAACGTCATTTGCCACAGCATCACGATTATGTGGCAGCGGCTGCTGAGTTCTGTATTGAGTTCAATGACATCCAGCAGCTTGATGGCATGGTTGGCCTCTGATGGGAACGCAAGTAAGCGCTGTAGAATTTGGAGCTCTTCCATTGAACCATCAAGGAGTTTGAGGGCGACCAGACCCGTGGAAACATCGTGTGAGATGGCTTTACCCACTGTTGGTCTCAGCCATATGCTGCCTCCTGGGAGTAGCGTGTACCCCCTCTTTGGATGGCTGCTCGCACTCTTGGGTTTAGTAAAGTGGCCGCTGTCTCCGATGAACCTTGGGCGACTAGGCTGGTCGGGGCTGAAGAGCTGCTTCTGTCGCAACTATGCCCTCCTGTGAGGTATGGGAGGTATTCCACCTCGCTGAGAATAGATGGTAGCGCAGCAGTCAGCTGCGGAGAAAGTTTTTCATGCAGAGAACTCATCAAATGGAAGAAGTTGTAGAGGCGGAAAACGAGTTCGAACACGTCATGCCTGTTAGAAAAGTCATAAGGCCTCTGTGAATATTCAACCTAGAGCGAGTATCAGCCACACCTTCCATGTGACAATAGGCAGAGCTGCTACCTTATCGTCGCTATCATCGCAGGGCTTTGGCCCCCTCTGGTATAGTGTGTATTCGACAGCGTGGTAGTCGCGGTCGATGTAGACGACCTTTACAAAGAACATGGAGGACCCGCCAGTGAGTAGCGCGTTGCCCAGGTGAACGAGACAGGAGGCTTGCAGGAGCATGAGATGCACACCCTCCCTGTGGGATTTGTCGGAATATACCCCAAGTAGCAGGTACGGAAAGCCCTTGACAACCATGGAGAAGTCGCTTCAAGGGGTATGCCGATAAAGCGCATCATTTTGAACGTCCTCTGCAATCAGGCTGAAGGGCCACGGAGTATCACTATAGAGGGGATCAGAGCCGCAGGTCACTTCAAGAATGGTAGCTCACAGTAGGAGCTGTGCATCGCATCGAAGGGGGGACGGCACTGTAAACCTCCTTAGGAGACTGTATACGTGCAGCCACACTTTGTCCCTATACGCGCCTTGGCTCGAGAGTTGATGGTCAAGGAGGATGTCGACGTAGTGAAGAAGTTCAATGTCAGAGACAGGGTGCATCTCAGGCTCATCGCTCGGGTCTGCGAAATATTTGCCAAAAGATCCTCCAAGGAGAGCTTTCAAGGAGCCTAGCAGAGGGAGTGCGGCCCCCTGGAATGACCCTTGGTCAGTAGGACTGAGTCTGATCACGCCATAAGACTTACGTGGCAACTAAGGGAGTGTTGAAGGCACAATTCTTCCTCAAGCTGCTTGACAAAGTCTGGCGCCTCCCTAACTGGTGTTTCGGTGAGGCCATTTATGCCAAGCAGGACATCAGAGAGGAGCTGAAGTTCTGTCTGGGCCCTCAATCGAAGCATGGCGCATGTGAGGAAGCGATTCCTTGACGCTGCAGACAACAGGTGCAGGGCGGCGCCTCCTATGCCAGCTGGAAGGCGTACGTCAAGTGCCGGTATTACAAATGATCAGAGGGTGGAAAAGCGTACCTTCCCCCTCAGAATCAACACAAACAATGACATCAACGCTGAGGCGATGGTCATCGCCGTTCTCTTGAAACTTCTCCTGAAACATCTTCTTAACTGTGTAAGGTGGCAGCAGGGGATCCGTGAGGTGCTCTTCAGTCAATTGAAGTCCATCAAGCGAGTCAGAAGTATTGATGGGGTGACTTGAAGGGGGCTTGTAAACCCTGAACCTTTTGTGGTCTACGCCCTGTAATGAAGGGGTGACCTCCACTACGCAGCTTATAATCCTACCACAAAGCCCACCAGAGGGGACCAAAATGGTGAAAGAAGAACCACAAACTTTGAGACTGTCATCTACTACAACACAGAAGAGCTGAACATTCATAGAATCGTCATTCATTAGGATAGTAGCAGACAACAATGGTGGCGGTGGGACTGGGAACAATAGGAGGGGAGGGAGATAGGAAAGCGTGGGCGTGGGAACACCTCGGAGGTATGTGGGTGGTCTACATGCGCATAGCAGATGGCAGCAGCTTGGTTCATGCAAGTCACGTGAAAACTTCACATTCGCGACAATGGGTGGCAAAAAGGCCACAAACTTCCAAGTTGACACGTGCGCAACATACTAGCAGGCAAAGCGGAACAGTAAAATAGAGAGAGTGGTAGAAACATGCATGCGAGCGCAGAGAAAAGCAGAACTCGTCAACAGAAAAGCACTAAAAAGCGCGTGGGGAAAGTAGCACCGGAAGATTTAGCCCAATCCTAGAGGGCCGGTTCGCGAGGGAGAGGCAAGGCGAGAAGACGAGAGCAATGAACAAAGACGAATCAAAGTTCAAGGGTTGGTTGGTTGAATCCGCAAGCAAGAGAGACGATCTGAGAAGACGAGAGCGACGAACAAAGACGAATCAAAGTTCGCTTTTGAGGGGGGGGAGACAAAAATATTTGGAGGCACACGAGGATCAGAGGAAAAGAACCAAATAGTGATTCAGATACATGGAGGCATGCTTTTATACAAGTATTGTAGACCGACCACAGGAGACGAGGTATATTGTAAACTAACACCTCAGCTTAGCGGCCCCGACCGCGAACCTCCCGTGTGACCTCAAAGACGACGACGGTTAGATGGGAGCTTGTACATGGGGCGGTGGGTGCGCACCCTTGAACATACGGAGACGACTGTCACAACAGACTTTGAGGTGGTCCGGTGGAATCGATGGGTTGATGTTCGATGTTCCTGCCACCACCTTGTTCGTCTCATCCTGTATGTTTCCACCAGTTTTGTATGGCGCCCTTTGCGAGCGACCTCAACGCGCTGTCTGGTTGCCTTGGTGAGGGGTTGCTCGTTACTCCTTTTCCTACCTTGGTGATGCTCATCTTTCGCCTGGCCTCTGTCGTGAACCATCTTGGGCGTGCCTCTCGTTCCGTTATGGGGGTCAGCAGGTGAGTATCCATTTCATTTTTCTTGATATAATCTACGCAACCTCCTCTCTCTTTACACGCAACTCCTCATTGCATCCACAGATCTCTAGGCTGGAGGCTTTTGGAGTATCGCTCCGTGCCTTCCCTTCCGCTGTTGTTGTGGCATGACCATCAAACCCCTCCAACCTACCACCGTTTACGGGTGGGGCTATATCGGTGAGCTGCGTCAAGAAGCTTTGGCATCGGTCCACGTGGACGTTGCTGGGCCAATAGCCTCGTGGCCGGAGCTGCTGCCCCTGGTGGGTAACCGTGGGTACTCGCCTTCTTTCAGAGGGGTGTCACTGCTGGGAGGTGTCGCCTGTGGCAGAGGAAAGCGGGGCTGGGCGGGAGTGATGCAGTTGTACAGTTGTTCGGATTTTGGGTTCAATTGTGAGGTCCAAACAGGCGATATGCTGGTGGGTACGTCATTGGAATTTCTCACAATCTCCGATCCCCTTCGCGCTCTCCAGATCTGAATCCGATAACGGCTTTTACGTCCCATAACCAAACGTGGGCCGGTTAAGCTTCTTCGATTGATTGTGCGTATTTCCAGCTGGCACTGGGTTCGAGCAGGTGATTACTTACATTTCTTGAATCTCCACCCCTGCTGTCAGTACCCCAAGATTGTGTGAATAACAGAAGGGGGGGCAAGTAGTCATTACCTATTGTGTGCTTTTCTTGCTCAGTTCATTCTGTTTGCGTGGGAGGCTGTGTCAGTGAGTCATATGTGACTCGTGCAGCTCTCTAATCGCCCGTTGCTTGCCCACTGTCGTCTTCGCCTGCTTGCTACATCCATGATGGGAGATTCCTCAATCGTTGTGCTCCAATGCATTGAAGCTTTAGATATTAACAACTGCGTCGATGGCCATCCATTTCCAGTCGATGTGCCCCGGAAGGGGTCTTGTGGTGATATCATAGGCTGCATGGTGAAGGCCACCCCTTCATTACAGTGCGTAGACTACAAAAGGATCCGTCTCTACAAGCCCCCTTCAAGTCACTCCATTCCCATTTCCTACTCGCTCGATAAGCTTCTTTTGACTACAGAGCACTTTCTGGATCCCCTGTACCCATATTTCACAGTCGAGGAGAAGTTTCCGGAGAAGGAGAGTGGCGATGGCTGTCGCTTCATCATTGATGTCATCATTTGTGTTGACTCTGGGAAGTGAGGTGCGCTTTTCCACCCTCTGGTTGTATTCCTGGCACCTGACACTTTCCAGCTGGTACTGGCACCTCCGCCCACACCGCCCTGCCTGGGTGGCCAAGTGGTGAATTCCTCACATGTGTCACGTTTAAATTGAGAGCCCACGTGGAACTCCTGCTCCCCCCTGATGACCTACTTCGCGTGAATGGCCTCATCAAATCGCCAGATAAGGGGAAGCCCGATTTCATCAAGCAGCTCGAGAAAGACTTGTCCCTCCAACACGCCGCTATTGGCTTCAATGTAAGTCTCGTAGGACGATCTGACGTAGCCCTACAGACTGTGGGTCATTCCAGGGGGCCAATGCCCATAAGTTATGTTCATTGGAAGCTCTCCTTGGAGAGTCCTTTGGTGAATATTTCACCGACTCAAGCGACGGGCCTGAGATGTGCCACGTCTCTAACTCTGAGCTCCTTCACTACGTCGTGGCCCTTTCTGACAGCCACCTTGGCGACGCAGTCACATTTATAACCAGACCGGAGAACCACATATACAGTATCTGTTACGATCACTGCCTCGACTATTGAGGTGATCGTATTCAAGGACAGACTGTGCCCGGGCTCGATACCGGGTGGCAGAAGACAACAATGATGTAAGATGACTTGCGACGCGCAAGCGAATAGACAAAGAGCTAAGATTCAGAGACAGGACACAAGACTGGAATAAGGGAACTACAGGCTATCCTATAGACTATTTATACAAGTAGAACTCCTATTTTTTTATGTTTTTCTTGGACATTTTCTTCAAAGCGCAGTCAAAGCACAGTCGGAGTCACCTGATCTGCAGTGAATCACATGATCCACAGTGCTACTTTCCAGAACCGAGACAGGAATTTTCCGAAACAGAAGAATCTTGAAACATAGAAGTGAGAATAGCAGAACTGTGGAAACTACTGATGGCACGATTCTGTGATCGTGACAGTATCCTATATCGGTTCATCGACTCCTCCCAAATTGATACGGGGCTCCAGTGGTGAGTCACACCACTTGCACTATTCACTATCTCTGATTCGCTCATAGCGGCACCTCGTGGATATTTAATCTGGTTGTGGAGGTTGAAGGCGAGGTGGACCTGTATAAGTACACCCCCTGAAGTGACTTCTCTATGAGCATCAGGGGCTTTCCACACCTGGTCGCCAAGGTCGTTTCCGATAGGGGTGGCGGAAAAGACAAAAACCGGATGCTATTACAAGCCTCCTGCCTCGTTCGGTTGGGCAACGCTCTGCTCAAGGGAAAGCCCCCTGAGTTCGCTGTCAAGGCAATATACTTTGACTGCCATTTTTATGCGACTGAGTACACCCTTTATCAGAGAGGGACCGGGCCGGACAGCAAGGTATGTATGTTTTCTGCTGTCGCATAGTAGAGATTCTGAAGCCCACGGCAGGTCAAATACTCGCAGGATGAATACAACCTTTCTGAAAGGAGAGAATTGTTCGTCCTAGTATTTCGCCTATATAACTTCCGCCTTTCCATGGTAGCCCTGCATGGAAAGCTCTCCAAGGACCTGGTCGATAGCCTATCATCCATTCAAAGAAACACCAATCATTTCCCAGCCATCACGTCAAGCCGTAGCCTCAGCAACAGCATAGGGAGCTCCCTCAAAAGAAAGAGGAGCACGGGCCCGGTGTCGATGGGAGGCAGACTCGATAACTTGCACTTGCGAATGTAAGCACTCGCTTGACCTGGCCGAACCCAGCCAACTCGAGCACGCTCGCGACCGCTCAGGAGACCTCGGAGGCCTCATTTCATATATCTTGTCCTTCATTCATTTACGATATACCTCGTCTCCTGTGGTCGGTCTACAATACTTGTATAAAAGCATGCCTCCATGTATCTGAATCACTATTTGGTTCTTTTCCTCTGATCCTCGTGTGCCTCCAAATATTTTTGTCTCCCCCCCCTCAAAAGCGAACTTTGATTCGTCTTTGTTCGTCGCTCTCGTCTTCTCAGATCGTCTCTCTTGCTTGCGGATTCAACCAACCAACCCTTGAACTTTGATTCGTCTTTGTTCATTGCTCTCGTCTTCTCGCCTTGCCTCTCCCTCGCGAACCGGCCCTCTAGGATTGGGCTAAATCTTCCGGTGCTACTTTCCCCACGCGCTTTTTAGTGCTTTTCTGTTGACGAGTTCTGCTTTTCTCTGCGCTCGCATGCATGTTTCTACCACTCTCTCTATTTTACTGTTCCGCTTTGCCTGCTAGTATGTTGCGCACGTGTCAACTTGGAAGTTTGTGGCCTTTTTGCCACCCATTGTCGCGAATGTGAAGTTTTCACGTGACTTGCATGAACCAAGCTGCTGCCATCTGCTATGCGCATGTAGACCACCCACATACCTCCGAGGTGTTCCCACGCCCACGCTTTCCTATCTCCCTCCCCTCCTATTGTTCCCAGTCCCACCGCCACCATTGTTGTCTGCTACTATCCTAATGAATGACGATTCTATGAATGTTCAGCTCTTCTGTGTTGTAGTAGATGACAGTCTCAAAGTTTGTGGTTCTTCTTTCACCATTTTGGTCCCCTCTGGTGGGCTTTGTGGTAGGATTATAAGCTGCGTAGTGGAGGTCACCCCTTCATTACAGGGCGTAGACCACAAAAGGTTCAGGGTTTACAAGCCCCCTTCAAGTCACCCCATCAATACTTCTGACTCGCTTGATGGACTTCAATTGACTGAAGAGCACCTCACGGATCCCCTGCTGCCACCTTACACAGTTAAGAAGATGTTTCAGGAGAAGTTTCAAGAGAACGGCGATGACCATCGCCTCAGCGTTGATGTCATTGTTTGTGTTGATTCTGAGGGGGAAGGTACGCTTTTCCACCCTCTGATCATTTGTAATACCGGCACTTGACGTACGCCTTCCAGCTGGCATAGGAGGCGCCGCCCTGCACCTGTTGTCTGCAGCGTCAAGGAATCGCTTCCTCACATGCGCCATGCTTCGATTGAGGGCCCAGACAGAACTTCAGCTCCTCTCTGATGTCCTGCTTGGCATAAATGGCCTCACCGAAACACCAGTTAGGGAGGCGCCAGACTTTGTCAAGCAGCTTGAGGAAGAATTGTGCCTTCAACACTCCCTTAGTTGCCACGTAAGTCTTATGGCGTGATCAGACTCAGTCCTACTGACCAAGGGTCATTCCAGGGGGCCGCACTCCCTCTGCTAGGCTCCTTGAAAGCTCTCCTTGGAGGATCTTTTGGCAAATATTTCGCAGACCCGAGCGATGAGCCTGAGATGCACCCTGTCTCTGACATTGAACTTCTTCACTACGTCGACATCCTCCTTGACCATCAACTCTCGAGCCAAGGCGCGTATAGGGACAAAGTGTGGCTGCACGTATACAGTCTCCTAAGGAGGTTTACAGTGCCGTCCCCCCTTCGATGCGATGCACAGCTCCTACTGTGAGCTACCATTCTTGAAGTGACCTGCGGCTCTGATCCCCTCTATAGTGATACTCCGTGGCCCTTCAGCCTGATTGCAGAGGACGTTCAAAATGATGCGCTTTATCGGCATACCCCTTGAAGCGACTTCTCCATGGTTGTCAAGGGCTTTCCGTACCTGCTACTTGGGGTATATTCCGACAAATCCCACAGGGAGGGTGTGCATCTCATGCTCCTGCAAGCCTCCTGTCTCGTTCACCTGGGCAACGCGCTACTCACTGGCGGGTCCTCCATGTTCTTTGTAAAGGTCGTCTACATCGACCGCGACTACCACGCTGTCGAATACACACTATACCAGAGGGGGCCAAAGCCCTGCGATGATAGCGACGATAAGGTAGCAGCTCTGCCTATTGTCACATGGAAGGTGTGGCTGATACTCGCTCTAGGTTGAATATTCACAGAGGCCTTATGACTTTTCTAACAGGCATGACGTGTTCGAACTCGTTTTCCGCCTCTACAACTTCTTCCATTTGATGAGTTCTCTGCATGAAAAACTTTCTCCGCAGCTGACTGCTGCGCTACCATCTATTCTCAGCGAGGTGGAATACCTCCCATACCTCACAGGAGGGCATAGTTGCGACAGAAGCAGCTCTTCAGCCCCGACCAGCCTAGTCGCCCAAGGTTCATCGGAGACAGCGGCCACTTTACTAAACCCAAGAGTGCGAGCAGCCATCCAAAGAGGGGGTACACGCTACTCCCAGGAGGCAGCATATGGCTGAGACCAACAGTGGGTAAAGCCATCTCACACGATGTTTCCACGGGTCTGGTCGCCCTCAAACTCCTTGATGGTTCAATGGAAGAGCTCCAAATTCTACAGCGCTTACTTGCGTTCCCATCAGAGGCCAACCATGCCATCAAGCTGCTGGATGTCATTGAACTCAATACAGAACTCAGCAGCCGCTGCCACATAATCGTGATGCTGTGGCAAATGACGTTGACTCAATGCTTGGAGGAGAAACACTTTCCCCTCAGGAGGGAGTCGCTTCGCGTTCAGTTCCTAGAGGGCGTTGCGTTTCTACACAAGCATGGGGTTGCTCACCTCGACCTGAAGCCCGGGAACGTCCTCGTCCATGGCAGTTCCAGCTCGCTGTTGCCATGCCTGTCGATCATCGACTTTGGCCTTTTGGTCATTGCAGAGAGCGAAGAAACCTTGGTCGAGGGCTACTGTGGGACCCCGTCTTGGGCTGCACTGGAAGTCAGAGAGAGCGCGGAGAAATATAGCGCAATCCTCGCCGACCGGTGGTCTTGCGGGAAAGTGCTCAAGTACTTCGTGGACTCCCTTCCAATTGGCAGCGCTTCAGCCTTTGAGCCCATATGCACCAGGCTACTTAGCTCGGTTCCAGGAGAGAGGCCTTCGTTGAGCGCTGTGCTCCAAGTTCTTCGTTGCACTCCAGATCCTTACAGAGTGAGAGCAGAAAAGCGTGGCAGTGAAGTGGATGAGGCGACTGCCGTGCGGAAGCGGCATCGCATAGTATGGTAGGTGTAATGCCACCACTGGCGTTAGTCCGACTTGGACACGAAAGGGCGTTCACGACTTAGCGAAAATATCTTCTCGAGGTCACGTGACCTGGTCACGGGGTACACGGCACTTAACGTGGCACGTGATCCAAAGGTACACTAGGGCAAGTCGTGCCACTAGGTATCCCGACGATCGATAAGGCGACTTGCTCGGATCGAGACAAGCGAATCACACGTAAAGAGAAGAGAGTGGAGTGGTGATTGAAGAAGACCAAGATGGCGAATCTTGGTCTTATCGAGCCACTATTTATACATGTATGAGGTAGCTTTAAAGCTCCTCCCGAATCCGTACAACGAATAGCGTATGTAGCTCGAACCCTACTACAGCTATCCTAGTGTTGACTCATGCCCTATTGGCATGTGATAGTGACTCCCCGCTGACTGATACTACTAGTCCATGACACATTACGACTTACTAACGTGGTCATATCCGTATAGTAAGCGTCCGTTCCCACGATCGCGACATCACCCCCTTTTCAGCCGCGACGACCACGGCGCCGCATGGGGCCTACCCCTCCTACCCAGGCTTCCTGCCTCTCTGTGATCCGGTCCAACACATTCGCCATCTCCAACCTAAACTTGCACCGGGCTAGCTCCGCTTGAACCCCTCCGAGCGCCTGGGCAAGGGCATGCAACCGCTGCTCCATCCTCTCAGCCTCGTGTCGGTAGGCGCGGAATCGAGTCAACTCAGCTTTTACCCCCACATCCTTCAGCTCGTTCACCGCGCGATCCGTCCAATGCTGGTTGCTATGCCCTGCGACTAAGGGGTACAGGTCTTCGGGGGCGTAGTGGGGTTTGCCGGCTTCTCGGACTTGAGGCTCGGCGTAGAGCGGACAGCTATACACCTTGTCACTGTCGTCCACCAAACCGAGGACAAGGGGGTCCGGCCCCATGACGACCTGGATGTAGGTGGCCTGGCGGGTTACGCCCTGGCCGTCGGTGATGGGGTAGTGGACGAAGTCGTCCCCCCAATTGTGCTTGTAGCCGTGTGGGGCGGCGCGAGAGTTGCCCCCTAGGTAGCGGAGGCGGACGGCGGGCAGGGGTGCGCCCTCCGTGTCGACAACGACTCCGGCGCGATACAGGGGGCGACCCGTGGTGTCGCACGCATATGGGGTTTTGCACGGGTCGTCAGTGTCGGTCGCGGTGATCAGATAGGGCTGCTCAGCTGGGTACCAGTCCCTCAGGGTTCCTTCGACTGCCTCGTACACTGCTCTCTCAGAGTCGCGAGGTGTTGCCGGTGTCAGTGGAGGACGCAGGCCCTCTTGGCTGCGGCCACTGCTAGTTGTCGCCGCTCCCATGCTCCCGCCGAGTCTCTCCAGTTCCGCGTCCTCATCCACTCCTGCCATCGTAGGGTTGCCGGCGTCTTCTTCCTGGAGCTCAACCCTGACGGGGAGAGGTCGAGGTGAGGGATTTTCACTCCCTCCGAGAGCTGCACGAAGCCGAGTAATCTCGGCTTCCGTGTAGGGGGCTGTGGAAAGCCTCTCTCCAACGCCGTTGGTGAGCCAGTACGTGGCGGGTTGGTCGGGGTCCTCCACGTCGATGATCGACTGGGCGTGGTCGAGGGCGTGGCGGAGCTCTTCATAGGTGAGGCTGTTGACGAGTCTGGCAGTGAGAGGGGCGGAAGAGGTGGAAGCGGGAAAAGACATTTCGACTGTAGAGTGGAATCCAGTGTGATGAGATGGGGAGTGAGTCGTAGTTTGTCCTTGTCTTATATGTATGTTTTTGGAATTTGAACTCCGTTTGTACTCCGCTAGGGCTTCGTCAGCGAATACGTCATTCTTGTCGACCCACTGGTTCTCCGAGTCGGGGTACCCCTTCCATTTTACGAGGTATTGCAATTTCTTGCTTCGGCCGAATCTTCTGGAGTCTAGAATGCGCTCCACTTTGTACTCCTCCTCGCCATCTACAAGATCCGGTGGTGGGCGTTGGAAGTTTTCTCCATGCATGGGCGTCTCGTGATAAGGCGTGAGTAAATCGATGTGAAACACGGGGTGAATACTCCACTGCATGGGAAGTTCCAGTTGATAGTTGACCAGTGAGAGAACACGTGTGATTTTGAAGGGGCCATGCCGTCGCGCCGCTAGCTTGGCAGTTGGTTGATTGGTTCGAAGGTGTTGTCCTTCTAGCCACACTTGATCTCCGACTTGGTACTTGGGCGTGTTCTGGTGTTTGACCCACAGTGATTGTGCCTTCTTGATAAGGTTCTGGGCTTCTCTCCATGCTTCTCGGAATTGTTGAAGTCACATGAGTACCTGTGGGATGGGCGATGGCTTATCGATCCAATCAGCGCGCAGGTCGTATCCCATCATGAGTGAGAATGGGGACTTCCTTGTTGCCTCGTGCGGCCAGTTGTTGTGCGCA
Source organism: Lactarius akahatsu (assembly GCA_021524915.1). NCBI lineage: Eukaryota > Fungi > Basidiomycota > Agaricomycetes > Russulales > Russulaceae > Lactarius > Lactarius akahatsu. Next base: position 985,136 of record JAKELL010000003.1, read on the forward strand.
AATTCCGCCATTGGTAGGAATTGCGCCCAGTTATCTTGACGCTCGTTGGTCCAGAACCGTAGATACTGTTCCAACCACTGATTGGTGCGCTCTGATTGTCCGTCCGTTCGCGGGTGGTAGGCCGTGGATATGTTCTGATAGATGCCGAGAATTCGACACAGTTCGTGTGTGAACTTTGATGCGAATCTTAGGTCGCGATCGCTAATGATTTTCGCCGGTAATCCGAATCTCCTGAACACATGAGTGACGTACAGTGCAGCGGTTTCTTCTGCAGATATTTCCTCGTTGCACGGGATAAATACTGATGCTTTGGTGCAGTCGTGGTCCGTTACGGTGAGGATGGAATCGTATCCCTGTGACTCCGGTAGTTTAGTGATGAAGTCAAGGGCAATGATTTCGAATGGCTTAGCGTCGGGTGTTGGTGTAATGGGTACCAGCGGGGCTTTCGTCGGGCGGTTGTTAACTTTGTGGCGTTGACATTCCGCACAGCCTTGAACATATTCAGTGACGTGTTTCAACATGTTGGGCCACCAGTGGTCGCGTTCGATGATTCTTGCGGTTCGCTTGATTCCCGGGTGACCATAAACTGGAGGGTCGTGATGGTTGGCAATGACGGTGCGGATTTCCGTCGGTCCTCCAGTGACTACTCATGCGCCTTGATGGTACCAGACCCCGTCGACTTTCTTGAGTTTGTGTGGGTCTACCCATGAGCGTAGAACGTCTTCATCTTGTTTGTGGTTTTCTGGTGCCTGTGTGGTGACATTGCGTACGAATACCTTCTTGGGTAAGACGATGACTCCTTCGTTGTCCCTTTCTCCTCTGTCGTAGTCAGGTCTCCGTGACAGGGCATCCGCACGGCCGTTGTTGGTTCCTTTGATGTGGTGGATTTCAAAGTCGTACTCCATTAGTTCCAGGACTTCGCGGGCTACTCGGCGACTTATCTTCTGTGGTGTTTTCCAATGTGTGAGGTTAAGGTGGTCCGAGAAGATCTTGACCTTGTGCGGTGAGCCTGCCAAGAATGGTCTCCAGTGTCGTAGTGCCTTGACGATCGCCAGAAGCTCCAAGTCATAGATGTCGTAGTTGCGCTCCGCTTTGTTCAGGGTGGCCGAGAAGTATCTGAGTGGGTGTCTCTTTCCATCTTGTTTCTTCTGTAGGAGTACCGTGCCTACTGCGTATCCCGATGCGTCTACCTCAAGTTCGAATTGGTCCGTGAGTGTGGGGTGTGCGAGTACTGGTTCGCTGGTGACTAGGCGTTTGAGGGTCTGAAAGGCGGTTTCTTCGTCTTTGCCCCATGTCCATTCTGCATCTTTGCGTGTAAGTTTGTTAAGGGCTCGTGCGTACGTGGCAAAACCGCGAATGAAGAGGCGGTAAAAATTGCAGAAGCCCAAGAAGGAGTGTACATCACGCACTTTCGTGGGTGTGGGCCAGTCGCGTATACCTGCGATTTTTACCGGGTCCATGTGAGTCACCCCCTTTTCAAGAATTACCCCCAGGTAATCCATTCGCGGTTGGTGGAAGGTGCATTTCAACGGTTTGAAGTACAGGTCGTGGTCCATTGCGACTTGAAGTATGGCGCATACGGCGTCGATGTGTGCTTGTAGTCCTGCGTGTTCAAGTGTTGCGATGCCGATATCGTCCATGTAGACGCGGATAATGGTGCCCATAGCTGCAAAGACGCGAATGGTGTCGCTCAGAATATCGTTCATCATGTTCTGGAATGTGGCTGGTGAGTTCGTGAGTCCAAAGTACATGACGAGTGGTTCAAAGAGGCCATATTTCGTCTTGAAAGCTGCCTTGTATTCGTCGCCTTCCTTGATACGTACATTGTTATACCCCCAGCGGACGTCGAGTTTAGTGAATATGTGTCCGTCTCCCAAGTCGTTGATGAGTTCTGACATGAGGGGTAGTGGGTATTGATTGCGCACTGTGCAGGCATTGATCCGTTGATAGTCTTGCACGGGCCTCAGTTTCCTGTCCTTCTTTTTGATAAAGAAGAATGATGACGCGTAGGGTGACTTCAAGGGTCGAATGTAGCCTAATTTGAGCTGTTCATCCAGCCATTTGCGTAGCTGTCCGTCTTCGTCTTGTGACATCGGGTAGACTTTGCAGTCGATACTGGGGGGTGTACCCGGTTTGAAGTCGATTGCGTGATCCCATGGTCGCGATGGAGGGAATCGGTGGGACGCTTCCTCGCTGAAGATCTTTGCAAATTGTCGGTATGGTTCTGGAAGGGTGGCCACAGTGGTGTCCTGGTGGGCTGCGATGGCTAATTCGGTGGCCGTAGTGCGTATCTGGCATTCCTCTTCGAGCTCTTGGACGATGTTTTCCGCTTTGTCTTGGGTGATTGCGCCGGCAATGGTGGTTTGTGGTTCTGCGGGGTTGATTGACCGAAGTACCACCGGGAGTGCTCCTTCATGAATGGTGGCATGTGCCCAGCTGATGGTTGGCTCATACGTGGCCAGCCAGGGGTATCCGAGAACGAGGTCTTCGTTTCCTATGTCGGTGACAAGGAACCTCATGACCTTTGAAACACCGTTGGTCTGGACGTCTAAGTCGATGAAGTGCGTGATAGACCCAGCTTTATTTTCCGTGTTATCGATGTTCCATATCTTTTTAGGTTTCTCAAGTGCTTGTAGCCCGAGACCCATGCGTTTAGCGAACGTGGGTCTTATGAAATTGTCGGTGGCTCCTGAGTCGACGAGCCCTTTGATGTCGGCCATGGAGTAACTTGTATGAATCAAGACTGGAATTCGCAGAGAACGGTAGCGAGTCATGATTACAGAGTTACAATTGACTGCCCTCACCCAGGCCGATGGGTTCAGGTGTCCTGAAAACCCTCTTGGGTCCAGAGATCTTTGAATACGAGGTCCTTGACCTCGTCACTAGCTCCCCTCAGTGTTTCCATCCACCCCTTAGCCTGTTCTTCGGGTGTGGCTTCTGCGCGGCGCACTGTTACCAGTTCTTGGTAGTAGTCAGTTTCTGTGCTACGACTAGTGCTCGCGCATGGTTGGAATTGCTGTCTTGGCTTTCTGGGGCGCGTGCAATCTCGTGAGAAGTGGCCCGGGTTGTTACAATTGTAACAGATGACTTCCCTCATGTCACGGCGCTGTCTGCCTCCTCGGTTTTGTCCTGGTCCTCCTCTTGGTGGGAAGGGTGGTCTTGGATTCCCGCGGTTTGGGTCTCCTACTTCTGCAAGGCGTGCGCAGGTTCTATCTGCCGACGTGTCCATAGCGTTTGGGTCGTAGCGCGGAGGTGGAAACCTCGGCGGTGCCCACTGTGGGGCGTACCCTCGGTTCTGTTGTGGTCGCGGCGGCGGGGTACTGCGGTGTGTGGTGTTAAGTCCGAGGCGGGCGCGTAGGTGAATGTATTGTTTCTGCCGACGGAGGGCAGCTTCCTTCCACTCGTTGAAGGTTTGCGGGTCGTCGAGCTCGTAGATTTTGGTAAACAAGGCCCTCGGGAGGCCCGCTGTGAACCGGTCCAGCGTTTGGCGATTGTTGAGTCGGTAATCAGCTTTCCACGCTAGCTGTTCGAAGTTGGTGACGTACGAGTCAATGTCGTCTCCAACCATTTTAAACCCTTTGGCCAGCGTGGCCTGCGCTTGTTCCTGCTCGAGTACGTTCGAGAAACGGTCAGAAAATCCAGCCGTTAGGGTGTCCCACAAGAAGGGGTCATATCGGCTGCGTCCTTGGTGTAGCTCGTTGTTGAGCCACAGGAGGAATCTGAGGGTCCAATTTGACACTCTTGGTCCCTTAATAAAGCCTAGAAACAGGAGGCATCGCCGATAGACGTTGGTCATGATCGGCGCCTCCGAGTTCTGTCCCCAGTAGATGTGCCATTGGGTGAGGAACGACTCGTACTCATCTCAATTTCCGTCGAAGATACTAGGGGGTTCTCCGACTAGTTTGTCCGTTCCATGTGGTACACCCGGCACTGGTCCTGCTGCCGGCGGTGGTGGAGGTGGCGGTCCTCCTCCAAAGGGATCTCCCCCTCCTCCTCCTCCGAATTGAGATTGCCGTCCTCCGAATGGAGGTCTTCCGCTTCCTGGTGGCCCTTGGCCGAAGCTTCCTCCTGGCCTTCTGGGTTGTGCGGGTCCTCCTGCTCCTGGCGGGGGGTCGGGGATGTCTGGTCCTACTGCTCTAAAGATGGCCGCGTCGTCTGCGGTCATGCGGTGTCCTGTTGTCGGGTTAATGGGGCGTAGATAGGATTCTGCCTCCTCCATAATTCTTCTGGCTTCTTCGAGGGCCTGGTCTTCTTGGGTAATGGTTGCGGTGGCCATGTCTGCGGGTGGATGTACTTCGATGTTCTCAGGTTCGTTGATATGTAGGGACTCAGCTGTTTGTATTATGTCTCCTACTTCGGATTCGTCTTCGCCGTCTGTTTCTTCGTTGTCTCCACTAGTTTCGGACGGAGCGGGGGTTCTTGGTTCGGATGTGCTAGGTTCTTGTTCTGGTTGTCCGTCAATGCGTCCCCACTCTTCTCATGTGGGTAGGCTCCTGGAGTCGATGTCGCAGTTATAGTTCCTTCCTGCGGGTCATACTGCGTCGTATCGGTTGTCTATTGGGTTCCACGTAATCTCAACCCAGCACAGATGATCAAAATTGAACTCAACGGGGCGATATCAGGTTGGCCCCGATGCGAAGTCTACGAAGTATCCGGTTTCTCCGTGATACTCTCTCCACCGAGCGGCTCCTAAGAATTGTGTTGGTACGTTGCGATCTCCCCTTTGTTCAAGGGAGTAGGTCTGAAAGTTTCTCCACTGGTCCCGAGTTGTGAACGCCACGGTGAGTAGATCTTGGTCTTAATGTAACGCCACCACTGGCGTTAGTCCGACTTGGACACGAAAGGGCGTTCACGACTTAGCGAAAATATCTTCTCGAGGTCACGTGACCTGGTCACGGGGTACACGGCACTTAACGTGGCACGTGATCCAAAGGTACACTAGGGCAAGTCGTGCCACTAGGTATCCCGACGATCGATAAGGCGACTTGCTCGGATCGAGACAAGCGAATCACACGTAAAGAGAAGAGAGTGGAGTGGTGATTGAAGAAGACCAAGATGGCGAATCTTGGTCTTATCGAGCCACTATTTATACATGTATGAGGTAGCTTTAAAGCTCCTCCCGAATCCGTACGACGAATAGCGTATGTAGCTCGAACCCTACTACAGCTATCCTAGTGTTGACTCATGCCCTATTGGCATGTGATAGTGACTCCCCGCTGACTGATACTACTAGTCCATGACACATTACGACTTACTAACGTGGTCATATCCATATAGTAAGCGTCCGTTCCCACGATCGTGACAGTAGGTCTTCGAGTGCAATTTTGTCTATAGTGCATTACATGCTCAGTTACAGATCCATGTGCAAATGCAACCCTCCACTGGTACCGGTACCCCTCGGTGTAGCGTGCAGTGCATAGCGACTCCATACTGAGCCGGCGAGGTCCGGCAAGGCTGCACCTTCTATTTCTACATTACGAGTTTTCTTGGGCATGTATTGTCGCACCACCTAGGATGTACAGATATTATTTGACGATCATGTACTATTGACCGCAATTGAAACGTTTTTTTTGGTGACCAACTTTCCCAAAAAAACGCAGTCTCGGCGTTCAACACTCATCATTCACCGGTCACCCACCACACTACGCGGCCGGCGGAACTGATGGACCAATGCTAATGTTCGGTTGACGTTTCGACTGTCTAGTTGAAGCCATCACCCACATTCCCACTACTACTGTACCACCTCTTGTTCTCCCTCCTCCATGACGTCTCTGCTGAACGACTCCCTTCACGAGCAATCTCGACGCGCAATCTGATTGCCGCGGTGGGAGCTGTCGTTGCTCTCTCCCGTTCCTCTCCTCGGCCTGGAGTACCCCGTCTTCAAGACTTTCAAGCTCCTCAAAAATTTCCCCTCCACTTTCCTCTTGCGATGGAGCAACCTCAATGCACCGTCTGGCCGTTTCGGTGGGTGCTTTCGCTGCTCTCTCTCCTGTGCCTCGGTGACGCTCACCACCTCATTGTTCGCTCTACCTCTACCCCAAACCACCAGTAAGGGTCTGCCTCTCCTGCGTCGATGCAGACAAGGAAGTGAGTCATCCTCTAGATTCGGGGCATGCGGTCACCACTCTCAAGAACCACTCTTCCCAACAGCACAGATTTCTGGGCCAGAGGCTTGATTCTTGATTCCTACTCTGTGCCCCCCTCCGCCGTCGTTGTGACTCGACCATTAGGCCGCCATTCTCTTGTGCTATCGTAGGGCAGCGAGCTGTGTCGCGATACCTTTGGCACTTGGGGGTGCGTCCAAGCCTGCTGCAAGAGGAAAGTGGGTCAGGGCGGGAGTGATGAACTGCCACCCAATCGCGGGTCTGTTGCAATGAGTGGATTGTCCGTATCAGTACGTGTTCTGCATATTTCTCTGACGATTCTGGCACTCACGAATGATTTCTCCAGGACTTGAGGCAGCACTCTTGATGGAGTTCACTCGCTTGTTTTCAGGATGGTCCCGACTTTCGTAGTCCAGATCACATTCACTTCAATACAGTGTAGACGATGTCTTTATCTCGTTCAACGTACTCACTCCTGATTATCCCCAACACGGGCCACCGTTGTTCGTTGTTTTGAATTTTTATGCCATGCCCACATTTCTGTGCTTCTGTCCGCTTCTGTCCTCGACTCATGAGACCTATTTCTTTTTCCTCGAAGTCCTGGGACCTTCTAGACGGTCGCATATGCTCGGACACGAGGCCGACCATTGCCTGACTGACATTGTCTTTGATACCGTCAACCGCATGGCTCGCCTGCCAGATATGTCATTTATTGTCATCAAGACCTGGGAAATGGTGAGTGCGTCACTCATTTCTGACTCTCAGGTCAGTCCTGGATTGATGGAATGTACCGAGAGCGACGGTGTTGAACAGTTCTGTCGTCGTATTGCCGTGCCTCATATCATGGGTCACGGGTGTCGCGATTCAACGACCATGTCATGCAGACCCAAAATAGGAGGACAATGGGGTCTGACTTGCAATCTAGAGGCAAGAAACTGTTGCAATGCGATGTCGTGAATACATGTACAGTACAGTCGCAATTCATTGGTCAGGTAAGGCTAGCTCATGATCGTATATTTCAATGGACTCTGATCTCCAATTCCAAGGCAGGTTAGGATCACGATATGATGCTGTCCATGACATGCGTGAGTCCAGAATTGTAGAACAATGGGCCCTGATTTCTAACGCAGAAGCGAACAACAATGGAGGTGTGGTGCTGTGACATTTGTCGTGGCGCCGATGGAGGGTGGACCTTGGGGATGCGCGGCTCACTAATGAATAGGCGAGAATGGAATCCGGGAGCGCTGGACCCAACCAAGTCTTTTGTCCAATGTGTGGGTGACTCCACGGACTTGAAGAGCTCTGATGGTCACCCAGCCAGCCCTCAAGTTACGATTTTGGGTTTCGAGTTTCAAGCACCGCGCCCACTTCCCGATGGACCTCGAGTCATGTTACACTCGGCCGGCGCGACATATAAGAGATGTGCGCGTGCCCATCTTGGATGTATGGGAACTTTCGCGTCTTGTCTTTTGCATCGACTCAACGATTAGACTCAGGCAATGGTCATCCACTGTCGCACACCCCGTAATATCCCTGTAAGAATTCATGATTTTCATGTGTGCGGATGATTGATTTTCTTTCTCTGATACCTCAGACCGTACCTTATATGGTGTCTGGTTATGTGTGGCAAAGGTGGCCTCGCCGGCGTATCACCTCCACCTTTGTTGCAGTCTCACCTCTCCGTGGGCATCTGATCGATACCCCTTATGTCAACATCGAACGCGAAATTTTCTTACCAAGGGCCTCTCCGCCTGAAGTATATGATACCCTTGTACAAGTCTCTTGCTACAAGCTTCTAGTCACCGGCTATCTCAATGGTAGTCTTGGCCCAAACCCAAACTTGCAGCGTGATTTTCCTCTCATCCCCTGGAAAGGCGAAATAGCTGTTCTGTTCATCGGGAAATGGAAGCCTTACGTCTCTCAAGCACCGCCTCAGTCGTTAGTCCATTTCGCTATTACCCAGTAAGTTTGGGATGTGAGTATTCTTCGGCATGTGGTTGTTAACTCCATCTTCATTCAGATACATGGAAGTTTGCATCGCTCATGCAGAGGTTGGATCCCCATTCCTGTCTTACATCAAGAGGTGTGTGCTGTGCTCATGTGCATTCGATTAATAACTCATCAAATTTCCTCAGCATTTGGCCTGGCCACGGTGTAAGCGGACGAGGTGTAAGCGCCTTTGCAAGTAATTAAGGTCTGACGATATAGTGTTCTGTACGGACATTGTTTGTAATTATTCGAGATGTACCACTATGGAAATCATGCGCGTTCAGTTGAAGGGCCAGCAACCAGCAAAGGCATTGTAACTTCTGCTCATCTGCCGTGTACAATTTCGAATCCTACCCCCATCTTGAATTAGCTCCAGCTCGGCGTGTTGCCTCACTCTTCCATTTCCATACTTTCCAGTCCTCTAATTCCATTCTATTAGAGGTCTTGGCACGAGGCTGACCATCGCCCGACCGACACGGTCTTTGATAAGTTACGTCGTATTTCTGTGACTCGAGCATGCAGACATATAGTCGCGAGCATCGCGTTTCCGAGTCAGTGATTGTAATGCCAGCCCCAAATAGGACCACAATGGGCCCTGACCTCTACCATCGCTGCTGTTTTCTAGATAAAAATCAACGTTCTGGTGATGCCCCTTTTGACATCGTGGTCATTGTCAATTATGCCACAAAACCGGTTTCATTTCCATCAAGTGGCATCCAACACCTGTTAACCCGTTTCCATGTGATCATCAAGACTCGACCAAGAAGGGTGGACAATAAAAACGCTTGATCGTGTGCTACAGAAATGGGTGTCGATGGTATGCCAATCCACACTAGCCACCCGCCATTGTCTGATCACGTATTTAGACAAAGCGAAAGTTCATCTGGTCCGACTACGCTGCTGTCCTTCCTCATTTTATTCACAGATACCTGAGTTCCTGAGTTTGCGAGCTCGCATGGATCCCTCTGGTAGCGACGACGACGAATGCGCTTCAGTTCAGCTTGGCAGCAGTGACATGGCTCCGAGCGCCACGAAGGTTACTTTTCTTATCTATATGTTAATGTCGGTACTCATTTCATTTCACGCTAGACCATCCTCCGGCAGAGGTTTCCAATGAGGCGTTATCATGTGGGATCTGATGGTCGGTTATCAAACTCGCCAAAGGTGATGGAGTGAGTCGCGTTTCCTTCACTGTATTTTCTGATGTTCTCAACTGGCTCATCGTCAGCCGGTCTGTGGACCAAGTTCCTCCTTGCAAGATGACTTCAGAAACGAGGTCATTTAACCTTTCCTCTGCGGTATCGTTTCATCTGACGCGCAAGGCACCTAACAGTTATACCACTGATATGATCACTCAATCAGTCACAGCCTTCCTGCAACCACACACGTCCTCTCTATCGGTGTCCGTTGTTTCCCACGTCATGGCAAGTTTAATGGGAGGTGATTTCGGCACAGAGGAATTCAATCAAGTCTTGAGCACCCAGCTTGACGCCTTGGCCATCTCGCCTCAAGCAAAACAAGATATAATTCCTGCCCTTCTTGGCATCGCAAAGTTGGCCAAAGTACAGTTGCAGTCAAGGTCGCAGTGGTGTGTTTTTCAGTCACTTTTCCTGCCATACAATCCTCATGTCTTTATTGATGTACAAGTGCATCCGCGTCAACATCATTTTCACAGCCGATGGTGTCCGAGCCCGAGCCTGAGCTCATGGACTCCAATGCCGAGGCATCTTATCAGATCCGCCAGCGACCTTTCTCTTCCAACTCTGGGAGTGGTTACACGACCTGGTATCTTGGCAGGTCGTGTTGCAGCGTTCTAATGCTGCCTACTGTCCCTCAGGCTAAGACCGGACATCTTTATGTTCACCGTGACACTTCTAGGGACACATTTATCTACTGGATTCTCACTACTGCCAATCGCTGGGAGCGTGTTTCATCGGGGGCGGAGCATCCCTTGAATCACGATCGAGTTCTTGCCATCTGGGCTAATGGAGAACCAAGTTGGGTTACTCGTGCATCAACCGTTACCACCAAAACAAGGAAGGAGAAGGAGATCTGAGAGAAGTCAGTGCAAGGGTAATGGCCATGGCCGAGTAGGGTTGTTGTGCACGTACATTGATATCCATGATAATTCTTATGCAACCTATCGTACTTTCAATCATTCTATGATACTCGACTGATGTCTGAACCATTGGATTCTGTTCTCACTAGATGTCCTTCTGTTTTGGTTTCAGAGCCGCTTCTCGACCTCTTTTCTAAATCTTCGACTTTGAGATCGGACAACGACACTGTACAGACTTGGTCCATGTGGGAGTAAATACTGCAAATAACGGAAGGGATGAGCTCTTGCTAATGTCTTGTGCCAGTGACATTTGGAGTGCAGGCCATGTGCCTTGCTTTGAGTTTCGCACTTGCCTCATTCATTTCGCCTCCATCGTCTCACCATCCACCAACAATCGCACACGCCCCTGGGAAGTATTATGACGACAACGACGACCCCTTCATCCTTAGATGGCAGTCCTACCCCTTCTACCCGCATCGTCTTTCCCGTTTCGCTCCACTTGTCACCGCCAAAACGAGGACTGAGAGTCTTGCTCGGAGTCACCCCGCACAGCTCAGATCCCTCTCGGTCCAGAGTCACAGTCCCCGCCTCGCTGACAGTTCCTTCCCTTTCACAGCAAGTCCCAACTCGGTGGCTGCTGTATCGCATCCCCCAACTGCTCAAGTAGCAAGAACAGTCGCTCCTGTTCCTGGACACTCAATGGCTGCAGCATCTTGTCTCTCAAGTGCTCAAGTCGCAAGAACCTCCGGTACTCTACGAAGTCTCGTCAGCGCCGCTCGCGCCTCGTCTCCCACACGCTTCGCCCGCTCCTGCTGCCTGGCCCTGCATCTACTTCGACTTTGCACTCACTCTTGTCACTCAGTCAGACTTGGTTTCGACACCCCTCAACAGCTCGGCAACCATCACCACCCACACACGCAAGGTCCGGAACAAGGCGGAAGACCTTGGCAGTGGCCAGAACGGCATCCCCAATGCAGGTGACGCTTCTGCTCAATAGTTTCAGCTAGCGCAGTACACACCGCACACTGGACGCCTCGTTTTCGATCCTGGGGCTCGGTCTTAGTCTTAGCAGCACACGAGGACGCCAGCAAGCGCAAGCCGAGGACACGCAGTACCCTCACCACTACACGCGACAGCGCACTGAGTCTCTACCCCGCCAACGTTGTCGGTATTACTTCAAACACTTTCAAATGCACACAAGCATGGACTCGTCAAGGTCTTTTAAAGTGAGTCAAGACTCCCGTTGCCATTCCCCTCAGCCGCACACCAATATCCACCTCTGCGGAGTTGATGACCACGACACCCCCACTACCACGCCCGACGCCACCTTCCCCCTCTCTTGCCTTAGCTGCCGATCTCGCCGCTTTCAGCGCCAAAACCCCTGGATTTTTTCCAAGAAAGAGCATGACCAGGATGGTCAAGATTTGAACGTTTTTGAGCCCCAGCCGAATATCGACATCACGTGGCCAAAGTGCCAGTTCAGATTCGGCGGATTCACTTCCTTTTTATCGATCACTCTTTCCTCGCTTCAACTCACCCATCCACCCACCTACCCACCTACACACTCACTCTTATTACGAGGTCATCCCACTTGTTCACCCTTATCGGATCGGATCGCCAACACACGCCAGCTTGTCACCCGCTCACTCGTAGGCCATGCGTTCCCGTGTCTCATGTCCTTTGTCCTTCGCCACGCCGCCTGTCACCGTACCTGTGCTGTCTCGGTCGCGACACTTACCATCCACATTCTGTCCCAAGCCATCACCAAGAGTCTACCTCTCCCGCGTCAATACAGGCAGAGGTGAGTATCCATGTTATTTTCTAGATGTGTCACGGTACACGGGAAACGGACTCTTACTTACGGTGATGACCTCGTAGTAAGCAGTAATGTGTCATGGACAGATCGTATCAGTCAGCGGACAGTAGAATCACATGCCGATGTGGCATGACTCATAACTAGGATAGCGATAGTAGGGTTCGAGCTACTTTAGCTATTCGTCATACGGATTGGAGAGGAGCTTTAAAGCTGCCTCGTATATGTATAAATAGTGGACCGATAAGACCAAGAGACACCATCTTGGTCTTCTTCAATCACCACTTCCTTCTCATCTCTTTGACGTGTGCTTCGCTTGTCTCGTTCCGAGCAAGTCGTCTTATCGATCGTCAGAATACCTAGTGGCGCGACTTGCCCTAGTGTACTTGCAGATCACGTGCCTAATTAAGCGCCGTGTATCTCGTGATCAGGTCACGTGACCTTGAAGGAATACTCGCTAAGTCGTGAACGCCCTTTCGCAGTCCAAGTCGGACTAACGCCAGTGGTGGCGTTACAAGATGCATGCATGTGGTCACCACTCTCTTCAGAACCACCCCTCTCCGTCGCACCGACAACTGGACCAGGAGCTTCTGGAGTCACGCTCCGGGCCTCCCCCCTCCGTCGTCGTTACGGCCGCGACCCGACCTTTAGGCCGCCCTGTCCTGCTGCCGTCGCAGAGGTGCTACAGTGGCGAGCCCTGAGAGGACCGCTGAGAGGTGTCAGCCCTGCGGCAAGACGAAGCGAGGCAGGGTGGGAGTGGTCCACTACTTCCTCTTTCTCCCCTTTCTTGCGGATATTGCATGTCACCTTTCAAACTCACACCAATTCAAGTCTGTCCATGTACAAGTGATTGTTAGTTGTAGAATTAATATGCAAAATATGTCTGTGTTATTGGCAAGCACGAATCTGCGCGATGCCTTTGTGTGCTGTGTCTTTGAGTTGGGCTTGATCGCTTGATCTCTCGAGCCATTGATGAGATGTTCCGAGGGCCTTTGTCTGTGTTGGTTCGTGAGTTGAGGTGTTCCAATGTCGAGCGAGATGTTGAGTATTGTATGTCGAGATTTCGATGTCTTGAGTTGAGACGTCTCGAGTCGCTGACTCATGATGTCATGATGTCGGCTGTCGGCCTGGATATCTCTTCAATGAAATCCATAGATTAATTGGGATTAAATTGTAAATATGAGTCACTATGTCATCACAATGAACAACACGGATTTATTAACAATATATGTGAGGAGCACATTGAAAGTTAATTGTGAGTTATATTGCGGATATTTTTACAATATATCTGGTGGCATAAGCCTTTGCACATTGGAGAGTATATTGTAAATAAGTTTACAATATATTACACAACAACTTTTTAGACATTTCCGGGATATGCTTCTTATAAAATTAGCATATAAACTCACATAACATTGTACTATGCCCACAGTGTCACCCCCTTTTTAATGATTACCCCCAGGTAATCGAGGGTGTCGGAGTGGAAGGTGCATTTTTCCAGTTTGAGGTATAGGTCATGTTGTTCTAGCAGATCCAGGATGTCGTGGACTGCTTCTGTGTGTGCTTCCCTGGTTGTTGCCGTTGCTACTCCTATGTCATCCATATATACCCTAATGATAGTCCCCTTCTTCTCGTGGTATTTGATAAGTGGGGCAAAGATCCAGTTCATCATGGCTTGGAATGTTGCCGGGGCGTTTGTCATACCGAAATACATTACCAGGGGTTCGAAGAACCCTCGTTTGGTCTTGAATGCCACTTTGTGTTCGTCGCTGGGTTTGATTTGGATGTTTGTGTAGCCCCATCGGACGTCGAATTTGGAGAAGATCCATCCTCTGCTGAGGTCGGTGATGAGTTGGGGTATTAGGGGGAGTGGATATTGGTTGCGTATTGTCCATTTGTTGAGTTCCCTATAATCCTGTACCAGGCATAGTTTTCCGTCCTTCTTTTTAACAAAGAAGAATGGGGCTGCATACTGGGATTTAGAGGGTCTAATGTACCCCTTTGCCAATTGTTTGTCCAGAAATTCGTCCAATGCCTTATCCTCTGCTTGATTTAGAGGGTACACCTTGCAGTTAATATGATCCGGTGCATCAGGTTTGAAGTCGATTGCATGGTCCCATGGTCGAGAGGGAGGAAATCTGTGGGATTCCTCCTCGCTGAATACCTTTGCATGTCTTTGGTATTCTGCAGGTAGTTCCTTTTTCTCCTGGTCCTGTTGTGCCAAAATTGCTAAGTCCATTGCCGTGTTTCGTAAGTGTATTGGGTCCATTTCGTCCTCTAGTTCCTGGAGGGCTTGTTGCTTGTACTGGTCCCGGATATTGTCGACTATTCTTCGTATTTCCGCTCGTTGCTCTTCAGGTTTGGGCGGTTTGTTTGGGTTGGTGGTGTGGATGATGATTGGATACTGCTTGGTATCCATTGTCACGGTGGCCCATTGTATCCTGGGTTGGAAGGTTGCGAGCCATGGGTATCCCAAGATGAGGTCTTCTCCTCCGATGTTGGTGACAAGGAACTGAATGGTTTTTAATTTTCCATCAGTTTGGATATTAAGGTCGATGTAGTGAGTGATCTTCCCCCCTTTGTTGTGTGTTCCGTCGATGTTCCAGATGTTACAGGGGTTTGGTAGTTCTTTGGTTCCCAGATTCATTCTTCTGATGAAATCTGGGTGTATAAAGTTGTGGGTGGCTCCAGAGTCCACCAGTGCTTTCTTTTCAGCCATGAAGTAACTCGTGTGGATTGAAACTGGGACATGCATAGATCGATAGTGTGTGATAAATGACGAGTTACAATTTGAAGCCCTCACCCAGGCCGTTGGGTTCAGGTGCTTTGAAAATCCTGCCTCCCCACCATATTTTTAACCAATTCCTCCACTTGCTCCTGTGGTAAGGCCGCCATACATGCCATTATTTCTTGTACTGGGTCCGTGACCATGCGGTTTGCTTGTACCGGCTCATCTAAGTCGATGAGGGGTTCCTCTACAACACTTTGAGGAGCGGTAGGGACTTCTTTGATGTACGCACCTCTGCCTCTGGCCCTGCGCAGTTGGTTACAATCCCGTGAGAAGTGTCCCTTCTGGTTGCAATTAAAGCAGGTTACGTCCCTAAGGTTCATGATTCCTTGTCCTCCTCCTCGACGTTGCATAAACCCCCCTCTAGGTGGGAACGGGGGTTGTCCGCACTCGTAGTCGCGTACGTCCTCAGGGTGGTTTCGGTTGACGTCGCCTATTTCTGCGACTTGTGCTTTGATCCTTCCGGGAGTGGTGTCCATCGCGTCTGGGTGGTTTCGATACTGCTGCCACCCTTGTTGCTGGCCTCCTTGGCGTTGTGGGGGTTGGAATCGTAGTGGTTGATTTGGGCGATTGCGAGGCATCATTTGGGGCTGTCTTCCGAAGCCCGTTTCCCTTGCTTTGATATGCAAGTAGCGCTTTTGTTGTTCGATGAGTGCGCTTTTCCATTGGGAGTATGTACGCGGGTTGTGGAACTGGTAGGCGTTCTGGTATAGCTTCATGGGAACACCTCTTGTAAATTTGTCAAGCACCAGAGGCTCGTTGAGTCAATAATCAGCTTGTCGAACTAGTTTTTCAAATTTAGTGACGTAGCTGTCAATATCTTTGTTTGTCATCTTAAATCCTTTGTCGAGCTCCACTCAGGTGCAGTCCTTCTCCAGATTGTCGCGGAATTGACTTTTGAAGGCGAGTTCTACTCCGGCCCAGAGCCATGGGTCGTTCTTGTTGGCTTGGGCATCAAGCCACTTGCCCATTTCCATTGCCCATTCATCGACGAGTGGTCCCTGAATATAGGTCAGGAACATCATGGCTTTGATATATGGAACCTTGAGGCTCCTATTCGTGGCGTTGACTCCTGCAAAGCGGTTCCATTGTGCGAGGAATGCCTCTGCCTCGTCGCGGTTTCCTTTGAAAATCTGGGGTTCCTTCCCCAGGAACTTGTCTGTGTTGGGCATGGCAAATGCGGGTATCGCAGCCTGCCCTTCATTGTTGTGTGGGTTGTCATTGGGGTCACCTCCTGGGGGTGCTCCTCCTCCTCCGCCTGGGGGTCTGTCCCCTAGTGGTTGGTATCCTGCTTTGTTGCCTGCTAAGGTGGTTCTGATCGCGGTCATTGTAGTAGTTGCAGACATATCGGTAGGAATCAACTCAGCGATCTGTTGTAACTGCGTCTCCTCTTGTTCATCCTTGATGACGATTTCTTCTGGGTTGCTTCTGATGGATGGTGATGGTGCGGGTGTTTTTGGTGTTGGGGATTGGAGTGGTTCCTCTTCTTCTCTGTCGATTGTTCCCCACTGGTCTCTGGTGACGATTTCGGATTGTTTGATGTCGAGGCCTAGGGCCGAACTTGCTGGTCTGGTTGCTTGGTATTTCTGGTGGAGTTTGTCCCAGCGGATCTCTACCCAGCAGTGATTGTCGAAGTTGAACTCTACTGGGATCAGTCGAGATTGATTTTGTTGATCAAAGTAGTAGGTGACGTAGCCTGGATCCTCTGTGTCGTCTTTCCAAAATGCAGAGTTTAGATATCTCTTGGGGACATTGCAGTCTCCTTGTCTGTCAATGTAGTAGGGTCAGTACGGGACCCAAAGGTCTTTTGTCGAAGGATTGGCCACGGTGGGATCTTGGTCTTAATGTAACGTCTACCACGGACGTTTGCCTGACTTAGGCTTTGCTACGAGTGGCGATCCTTTGGAGAAAGTAATTCTGGTTAACAGACGTCTGTGGATAGAAGGCGGGATGTGGTAGGATACGTCTGTCTAGTCCAAAGTATGCGTGGAGATCTTCAAGTTGAGGAATGCCCGGTGGTATATCAGGTGCATATCGCGCGAACTCCCAAGATGTGTGATCGATAACGTAGAAGGTTGTATATGGCTTCAGGATATTCCACTGCCCACGAAGAGGGATCAGGGATAGGTCACGGGGATCCCTGGTCTAAGGGGATATGCCAGACGACTCACTTAAGAGGGGATGCCTCTCAGTATAGACAAGTAGATGACGGTGGTCTTGAAGAAGACCAAGATGGCGATCCTGGTCTTCGCACTACTCTACTTATACAGTTACGCGCGGGCTTTGAAGCGCCGCTCGAATACTACTAGCCAATAGCGTAAGTAGAGCAAACCCTAGTACAGCTATCCTAGTATGAGTCATGTCGAGTCACTTCAAGATCTGAGCCGTTATCGTACAATCACATGTGCCAGAGCTTACCCGGCTTACTGATCCACAAGTCCATGATGATATTCTGCTGACAGCGATGTCATAGTCAATGCGTCAGTGTCCACTTCCTGGCCCGAGGCGCCGATGAGTCCGAAACGTAACAAGAGACATGCAAAGGTATTCAGCGAAGAAGAATCCCACCAGTTCCCTCCTTCCAGACCATGGGACCATGCCATCGACTTCAAACCAGATGCACCAGACCACATCAACTGTAAAGTATACCCCCTCAACCAAGTGGAAGACAAAGCATTGGACAAATTCTTGGACGAACAGTTGGCAAAAGGGTATATTAGACCTTCTAAATTACAGTATGCAGCCCCATTCTTCTTTGTCAAAAAGAAGGACAGAAAACTATGCCCAGTACAGGACTACAGAGAACTCAACAAATGGACCATATGCAATCAATACCCACTCCCGCTGATACCCCAGCTCATTGCCGACCTCAGCGGCGGATGGATATTCTCTAAGTTCGACGTTCAATGGGGATACCCTAACATCTGAATAAAACCAGGAGATGAGCACAAGGCAGCATTCAAAACCAAACGAGGATTCTTTGAACCCCTGGTAATGTACTTTGGCATGACAAACGCACTGGCAACATTCCAAGCAATGATGAACTGGATTTTCGCCCCGCTTATCGAGTATCACAAAAAGAAGGGAACAATCATTCATGTATACATGGATGACATTGGCATCGCAACAGCAACAACAAAAGAGGCACATACAGAGGCAGTTCACGACATCTTAGACCTACTGGAGCAACATGATCTTTACCTCAAGCTGGAGAAATGCACCTTCCACTCCAACACCCTCGATTACCTGGGGGTAATCATTAAAAAGGGGGTGATTCGCATGGACCCCGTCAAAATTTCTGGAATTCGTGAATGGCCAACCCCAAAAAACATCAAACAGGTGCGATCATTCCTAGGCTTCTGCAACTTTTACCATGCTTTCATCTGAAATTTTGCTACCCATGCTCGCCCACTCAACAAACTCACGAGGAAGGACACAGAATGAATCTGGGGGATGGAACAGCAACAAGCATTCGACAAGCTCAAAACCCTAGTAATGGAGGAACTGGTACTCAAACACCCAGAACTGGACAAACCCTTCAAATTAGAAGTTGACACATCGGGATACACCATAGGAGCCATACTACTCCAATGAGACAAGGACAACAAAAGACATCCCATTGCTTACTCCTCAAACACCCTCAATGCAGCCGAACGGAATTACAACATCTACAACTTGGAGCTGTTAGCCATTGTGAAAGCACTGCAGAACTGGAGACCATACCTTGCAGGATCCCCACACAAGATCAAAGTATTCTCCGACCATATAAACTTGCAATACTGGAGATCCCCACAAAAGATTAGTAGACGAGTCGCAAGGGAAGTACTAGAACTTTCCGAATATGACATAGAAATTCACCACATCAAAGGAGTTGCGAACGGATGAGCAGATGCTCTATCCAGATGCCCCGACTACAACCAAGGAGAACATGATAACGAACAGGTCACAGTACTTCCTGACCACATATTCGTAAGAGCCACAATGATCGACACCACAGACAACCCAACATGGATGAGCCCCACAATTACAACCGACGAGATGCAGCCAATGTACCCGGTGTACACCCAGGACAACAACATGATCAAGACATGGGTAGATCCGCACAAGCTCAAGCACATTGAAGGGACGTGGTACAAGGATGGGCGAAGAGTGGTCACAGGCGATGCCCACGAACAAAGGCGTGTTATACAAGCTCACCACGACACCCTAACCTATGGACACCCTGGGATCAACCGAACCATCAAATTGATCAAACAATATTACTGGTGGCCAGGGCTAAGGCAAGAAGCACAGGACTACGTCAAGGGATGCGCCGACTGCCAGAGGATCAAGGTCAACAATCGACCGACACATGCCCCTCTACAACCAATATTCCCTAAACTGGAAGCAACCCCATTCGAAGTCATCACTCTAGACTTCATCACCAAATTGCCGCTGTCAAATGGATGTGATTCCATACTAACCATAACTGATCACGACTGCTCCAAGGCGGCAGTCTTCATCCCGTGCCTGGAAGAAATAAGTGCCGAAGGAACTGTGGCCCTGTACATGACACATGTTTTTCCCAGATCTGGACTACCAGCGCGCATCATTAGCGATCGAGACCCCAGATTTGCTTCAAAATTCACCCACAAACTATGCCGAATCCTTGGAATAGAACAAAACATTTCCACGGCGTATCACCCCAGATCCGACAGCCAATCAGAACGAACAAACCAATGGCTGGAACAGTACCTAAGGTTCTGGGTCAATGAGCGGCAAGACGACTGGACCCATTATTTGCCAATGGCAGAATTCACGCACAATAATTGGCCAAATGAATCCACAAGGGAGTCCCCCTTTAACGTCCTCATGGGATACAACCCACGCACTGATTGGACCGATCGACCTTCCCCTATTCCGCAGGTGGCGCTGAGAGTGCAACAGTTCAGAGAGGCTAGAACGTGTGCCCAAGAACTGATGATCAAAGTGCAGCAGGGGTGGATCAAACACAAGGATACCCCAAAGTACCAGATAGGAGACCTCGTGTGGCTCGAAGGACGCCACCTACATACCAACCAACCAATGGTGAAACTTGCGCCCAGAAGACACGGGCTGTTCCAGATTGTCCAGGTGATGTCCGCAGTCAACTTTCGCCTAGAACTTCCCACACAGTGGAGCATTCACCCAGTGTTCCATACAGACCTTCTGACACCTTACCGTGAAACTCCCACACATGGCCCCAACTATCAGCACCCACCGCCAGATCTGATTGATGGCGAAGAAGAATATGAGGTCGAGAAGATTCTAGACTCCCGGCAGTTTGGCAGGACAAAGAAGTTGCAGTATTTGGTCAAGTGGTGTGGATACCCAGACTTGGACAATCAGTGGGTCTCTAAGGATGATGTATTCGCTGATGACGCAATTTGGGAGTTCAAACGTTCAAACCCCGCCAGAGAAACACATATAAGCACAGGATTGATCCAAGAGATGTCCCCATCCTCTTCACTCACTCTCCCACTCACTCATGTCCCAGTCCCCAGTCCAAGTGCACTATGTCCTCAACAACCTACTGCCCATCTCAGTCCAACCCACTCTCATTGTCCAGAACGCGCCACCAACACCCCTGTTACTTCCCCAGTCCATTCACAATGGAGGAAGTCATCCGCCTACCCCCTTACCATCCCTCCTTCCTTCACCAACCACTACAAGAGTTGGTTCAAGAGATCCTTTGCTGCCCAACATGTCGGCGACTGAACAGCCCAATCAAGACGAGGCTGCAGTTCAAGAGGACCGGGACTTCGACCAGTACTTGTCAGAGGAGCATTGCCCTCTACACAAACACCTTGTCTACGGCAACCACCTCACCACCACGCACAACAAAACCCCACTGCTATGCTACACCAACGGGGAGCCAATACATATGCCGCAAGCTTCTTGACCCCAGATCCGCAGATATCGTGCGGAAGAACACAGCCTGCTTTCCTGACACCAAGTGGAGACTCCTCCACCCGTTGGGTTCCAATACAACCAGGGAGTACATTATATCCCTTTCCAGATCAGAGATGCTCAAGACCGCTTGCACCCAGCTTGCTATATGCAGCTCATTCTCACGGCGGACCTGTTCGTCCTCGCCTACAGACAGGGCAGCGATCAGCAGTATGGGAAACCGGTGCATGCCGCCCCCAACTACGACTACCCCCTGGACACACACTATTATGATGATGACCTGATCTTTTTGGATCAGCGCAGTGCACTGCGGGAGTCGGTCAACCAGGCTCTCACCAACATCAAAGATCTCATGCTGATGGTGGAGGTTCATCATTACCACTGTGCCCAAGCAGGGGTCGAGGCCAAGGAGGCAGAGCTGGCTCAAGTCACGGAGGAGCTAAACAAGATCACACGAGTATGATGGGAGTGTGTTCTTCAGCTTGAGAGGGCCAACGCCATCACCCACATTGAAGCGGAGCGCGACTCGTATCGCCTGGGCTTAGAAGCGGGACAGCAGGTAGCAGCGCAGAGGGAGGCAGCCCAGCAGGGTCAAGCTGGGGCTTCGACCATAAAAGGGGGTGATGTTACATTTCGGACTCATCGGTGCCTCGGGCCAGGAAGTGGACACTGACACGTCGGCTATGACTCCCACATCAGCAGTAATGTGTCATGGACTTGTTGATCAGTCAGCTGGGTAAGCTCCAGCATGTGATTGTGTATGATAACCAATCGGATTACAGGACAGTGACTCATACTAGGATAGCTGTACTAGGGTTCATGGTACTTATGCTATTGGCTAGGGATTGTTGAAGCGGCGCTTGAAAGCCCACGCGTACTTGTATAAGTAGAGTAGTGCAAAGACCAAGAACCACATCTTGGTCTTCTTCCAATACCACCACCTTCTACTTGTCTCTGCTAAGAGGTCCCACCCTCTTAAGTGAGTTGTCTGGTATATCCCCTCAGACCAGGGATCCCCATGACTTATCCCTGATCCCCTTTGTGGGCAGTGGAATATCCTCAAGGCACCGCGGCCTATCAAATCCACCTCTACCACAATGAACATGTAGCCAAGCCTTACACTACCTTCTTCGTCCTCGATCACAATACTTGGGAGCAAGCCTGCTACATACAGGAAGTCCCATCTGGCATACCTCAACTTGACGACCTCCATGCATACTTCGGGCTAGACGGATGTATCCTCCCTCATCCTGCTTTCTATCCATGAGTCACCATTAACCAGAACTTCTTCTTGCAAAGGATCGCCACTTGAAACGAAGCCTAAGTCAGGCAAACGTCCGTGGTAGACATTACAAGCTTACTGGGGAACAAGTGCGACAGATCCTCATGGAGGATATTGCTGTGTCATCAGACAACAAGTATTCCTTGTTGAATTCATCAATAACAGTTCATATTTCTTGGAGCGACATTTCGACAGCAGTTTCGGACATCACATACATTGAACTCGAAGGTCCGCATTAATTGACCCTGCAGAAGAGCTTGGTTTGGGAAGTTGGTCCACTGAAGACGAAGAGAATACTGGACAGCTACCCCCTGTTATTGCACCCATCCCCACTGAAGAACAGATTGAACAGATTGAAGAAGATATCTTGATCGACCCCCTACCCGCAGACCCTATCGAAGAACTGACCAACGCGTTCAGGCATCTGACCCCAATACACACAGACCTCCCACTTGCAGAGTCCATTACACTGACACCCCTGATCCTGGCAATCCCATCTACAACCACCAACCTGCTGATCACACATATGGCCACGACTCCACTTACCAGTGCCCTAAAAGGCATGTCCCCAAGCCTCTTTACTGCCAACCATGTGGACAGTGAACAATTCTTACGGGAATTCCATCTACACAAGAAGCTCAACAGAGACCATTCTATCATGCAGAATCCGTATTCACAAGTGATCTGCACACTAGGACTGATACGCGGACCAGCTGTCAATAACTGGGTAGACCTTGAGGAAAGAAAACTCGACAAGTTGGTAAGCCACCACACTAATCCCATTGCAGAAACAGATGAACAATTATGGACATTGTTTGAAACATCCTTCAAAACCATGTGGAAGGACACCTTGAGCAAACAGAATGTGTATCAGAAGCTAACCACCCTCCAGATGAAGGGGGATGACGTTGATGCGTACATCTCACAGTTCGAACACCTTGCCAGTGCTGCAGAATGGCATCGGGATGCCAGTGGAGCTGTAGAGTTCTTCCACTGTGGGCTCACCGCATCAGGAAAACTGCAAGGTGTTTGACTTTGGAGTTGGGTGGTTTATGTGCTTTGACTTTGGGGTTTGGGGGCTTTGGCTTTTTTCTAAGTGGCTTTTTCACTTTTTTGGACTTTGACTTTGGAGGTCAAGTACTTTTGTTTTTTTGCAAGGACTTCAGGCAGCTTCAGGGGATTTCATTTCAGTGAGACAATTGAAGCAAGTACACTAGCAGTAGTTGGATGGCCCTTCACGCTGTACGGAGCCGAGTTCGTGTGAGTTCGTAGGCGGAGGGGACCCCGCAGGGGTTACAGAGGTGAACAGAAGGGGCTGAGTCCGGAGCGTTCGCGATGGCGACAGCCGGTGCGATCGCGAACGGGCGAAGACGAGAATGAGCGTGGATGGGCGAGGAGAGAGCGAGAGTGAGAGCGAGACGATGCCGTCCGAGACGGTGAGACGAGGCGAGGTGACGACGAGAGGCGATGCGATGTCCTTCGAGTGCCCGCGGTGGGCCTGACTTCTGAGACGATCACACAGCGAGAGGAAAGAGGGAAAAACCAAGATAGACTCCCATTAACGAGCCAAGAGCGCGAGGTCATATACATGCGAACTGTAGCTACCCCGGTCTACTAGTAGGGATGAAGGTGGCATGGGAAGGCGAAACGAGACGGAACGGAAAGTCGATCGAGACGAGTAAGGTACAAAAGGCGAGAGAGACGAGACAAAGGTGCATGGGCGCGGACAGGAGACGGAAAGAGGCTATACGAACAAAGGGAACGAGACACGATGACGCACAACAATAAAACTCCTACTACGGTGAGCGCGACGCTCCGCGCGGCCTCCAACAGTGTCTTGAGGGTGGCTTCAGGGGTAGTGGGAACGGATGGCCGGCGATCTTGACATTTTGAAAGGAATAAGGGAGATGGGCGATGCGACGAGCCCGGGGTGTTGAGGGACAAATGCGACAGGAGGAGCAGGGACGCGGTCTGTCTATGGGTGGCTGAGGAGCGTCTTGCGAAGGGGTCGGTGTCGACGGCGGTCCATGGCGGCGAGAGGAGGGCGGGCGAGGGGAAGGAGATGGCGAGCTGGCGCGACACTGTGGGAAGTTGAGACGATGTAACCGATATGGTAGCTACGCCACGCGAGACCGGACCGAGGCCGAAGGAGACGAGGGAGACGGAAGTAATGAAGGGGAGGAGAAAAAGGCAAGGGTGAAAGAGGCATATATGGCAGAGCAGTTGAGGGTCCAGATACGGCGCGTGACGAAACGCCGATTCTTTGACTAAAGGGAACGAGGGGAGGCACGAGGAGGGAACGTCGGCAAACGATGAAAGGGAGGAATGGTAATGATAGCGAAAAAGGTCGACGTGGTGGAGCAGTCGAGGGTCCAGATACAGCGCCGCGTGGCAAAACGCCAACTCTTCGACTAAAAGGAATGAGGGGCACGAGGGTACGTCAGTAAGCAATGAATGAGAGGAATGATCCAGAGGCGGGGCATAGTCCAGTGACGTCAGGGGCGTAGCAATCGGGTAGCAAGCGAGTGACGAAGACCGCAGGGGAGGAGGCGAGTTGGTGACACTATTGTCGAATACAGATAGTAAAGGTTACGGGCGACGCCAGTGTAATAGGGGCGGTCACGTGCAGGTGACCGCGAGAGAGTCAAGTTGAGATGGGATACGAGCGCGAGCGAAAGTGATTCGCGTTTGAGGCAGATGGGGAATAGACGAGTCAACAACCGATTCGTTGCTTCCCATTCGTGGCTGCAAACCGTCCTTTAGATGGGAAGGGAAACGCGCGGGGAACGTTCGAGAGAATGAGGTCACAATAGTGATACACATACATCATGGCTACCAGAAGCAGCCTTCCGAGCCTGCGAATCGTAACGTAGCAGTACACTGTAGAACGCGCGAGAATGAACAAGAACGTACAAGCCCCAAAGGGGTGGGTGCAAAAATTGACCGAGGCCGAGCGTGGTACGTGCGGACGCTACCGCCGCTCGGACTTCTGGCAGAACGAATCCGCCAACAGAAGGCATGGGGGCAGAGCGAGAGACGAAGGCGAAGCATTTGACTTGGAGAAAGCGAGAGGGGGCGGTTACGGTGATTGAGTTCGCAATGGTGAAGGCGTCTCGCGTTCTTGGGTTTCGTCCAAAAGAGTCCTCATGTGTCGGGTCTAAACCCGAGACTAATATGATCCTCCGGGGTCAAAGACGAAGCTGGGGAGGCAGGGCGCGTAGTGCTCGAGCTGGAACCGATACGCGAAGGTGTCGCGCAGTTTGGCGGCGTTGCTCAGGCTGCCGGCGAAGATTTCTCGCTTGCTCCAAAGCTTGTGCGCGTGGGCGGAAAGGGTCCTAATGAGATCTGAGAGCGAGGCAGCCGTGGCGAAGGTGAACACAAAGTTGAAATGAGCTAGGCCAGAGCTGGACAGCATCAGTGGGGGTGAGAATGATGTGAGACGAGGCGGAACCGCCAAAGAGACTTCATGGTCTATTCAAAGTTCTTGTGATTGCGGAACGACAGAAATTGCTGACGAGGCGAGGGATGGCGTGACTTCGAGAGAGAAGGAATTCGAGCCGATTGACGTGACTCCGAGCAATCGTTGCAGTGGCAGCGAATGGGGTGAAATGGGCACATCTAGTAGAGCTCTAAGAGGGAGAGAAATCGAGCCGACAGACGTGAGCTCGAGCGGGCGTGGCGAAGGTGACGTTAGGAGGCTTTTTGGAGAGTGTTTGAGCAGCCTGGGTGGCATAAGAACGGTGGAAGCAATTGGCAAAGGGGGGCACTCCAGAGAACTCATCGGGACGGTGTCCAAGTTGACAGTAGTAGGCGCGGGGGTAGACTGAAGCTCGAGATCGCCCAGCATGAGAGATGGATGATGAACAGCACACATGAAGGGATGATACTCACAGTGAACTGAAGACTGTGGTGAGATATCAAGAGTGGCTGGAAGCAGCAACAGAGTGTAGTCAAGCAAGTGAAGCAGATGGTGGTCTGGCACACAACAGATGAGAAACTGATGTTATATACAAGAGAGGAGACATACCTGGCACACAACAGATGAGAAACTGATGTGGACCAGGAGCGTACAAGCTGTTCTACTTATACAAAATACAGAGTGACGGTGGTAACATGGCGTCACAGTAAGTACAAGGGACATTGTTCTATAGACGGACAAAGGAGTGGACATTCTGAGAACAAGGAAGAAAAGAACAAGGAGAATCTAGACTAATGATATCATACTGACATCATAATAAAGATAGAACAAAGGGGAAACTACAAGGGCGTTGAATACAACGCAAAGTCCGGATCTTATGATGTCATAGTATACAGTGATGTCATAGATAAGGAAATACAATAAGTCCGAGATTGTGAGATCATACTAATCTAATCTACATAAGTTCTGTATATCTTATCTACAGCAGTCCATATCTGATTGTCCTTTGAGCCGCTAAGTGCGCAAGGGTCACTTATCAACATCTCCCCGTGATTAGCAATCTAGGACTAGCACAAGCCCATGTCTATATTATGTTGGTGCAGCAGGACACGCGCAAGCGACTTGGTGAAGCCGTCCGCAACCATTTCTGCAGTGGGGGTTCTGATAAGGGTTATGGTCCCCTTTTCAATGTACTCCCTAATGACATGATGCCGTATGGCAATGTGCTTTGATCGCCTCCCAGTGACAGGGTTCAAGGCCAAGTCAATGGCACCCTTATTGTCACCATGTAGTGGGATGGGGTCGTCGACCTCGTACCCGAGTTCCGTAAGGAAGCTCTGATACCATGCGGCTTGGTTGGCCGCATCGGTCATGGCCATGTATTCCGCCTCTGTAGTGTTTTGGGCTACAGTCTTTTGCTTTCGCGAAGACCAGCTTATTGCACCATTGGCTAACAAGAACACATAACCGGAAGTGGAGTGTCTGTCATCAACCTGGTCACCCAGGGAAGAATCAGAGTAGCCATGAAGGCCATCTCCACTGGCGCCATCATAAACTATACGCATGTCCACAGTTCCCACTAGGTAGGACAGAACGTATTGCGCGAGCCTCAGATGTTGTGGTGAAGGATTTGCTGCATACTGCGCCAAACGTGATACAGCAAAGGAAATGTCTGGCCTGGTGCCAATCTGAACGTACAGCAGACTACCAATGAGTGACTGATAGTGCGTAATGTCAGAGGCAGTGGCCTGACCTGTATATTTATGAAGGTGCTCGTCAGCACCAGCGGGTAAGGGTGTGGAGTGTGGAGTGGCATTAGACATGCCAAAGCGTTCAAGGACATCCTTGACATAGCCAGACTGATCTATTTCGATGCGTCTGAGGGAGCGGTCACGCACAATGCGCATACCAAGATAGGACTCTATCTCCCCGAGATCTGTCATCTCATAGCGTTCAGCAAGATCTGACTTCAAACACTTGATCCTCTCCAGAGAAGCACCCAAAATTGTGATGTCGTCAACGTAAACGATAACGAAGAGTGGACCATCCCCCTCTCGTTGAGGCAACACATATACGCCTGCATCGGCGAACGTCCGCTTGAAGCCGAGTGCCAGAAGCACTCCATGGAATTGTAAGTTCCATGCACGGGAGGCTTGTTTGAGACCATATATCGCCTTGACAAGGCGACACACCTTCGTCTCTGAACCAGTAACGGTGAAACCTTGTGGCTGCTCCATGTATATCTCCTCATCAAGCACGCCATTGAGAAACGCAGACTTAACATCCATCTGATGGATGTGCCAGTCCTCCAGCGCGGCCAACGCCAGAAGCAATCTCAGCGACTCAAATCGTGCGACAGGAGAGAAGGTTTCATCGAAGTCTATGCCAGGGATCTGCGTAAATCCCTTAGCCACCAAGCGAGCTCTGTAGCGGCCATCCGCTTTGAGCTTGAAGACCCATTTGGATTTTACTGCCTTGCGATTAGGCGGGAGATCCACTAACTCCCATGTGCCATTGTGGGCGAGTGCGTCCATTTCATACTGACACGCCTTAGTC
Source organism: Lactarius akahatsu (assembly GCA_021524915.1). Taxonomy (NCBI): domain Eukaryota; kingdom Fungi; phylum Basidiomycota; class Agaricomycetes; order Russulales; family Russulaceae; genus Lactarius; species Lactarius akahatsu. The sequence goes on from JAKELL010000003.1 coordinate 1,013,073, forward strand.
CACTCATCTGCATCTGCAGACCGCATGGCCTCTGCATAGGATGCAGGGTCTCTGCCAACATATGCCGCAGCTAGCAGCTCCGCATACCCCAGTCGCCTGCCGCGTAGTGCCACATTGTCCCCACTGTAATAGTGAGGGTTGGGCACAGGCACACGGCTAGAGCGCCTTGGTGCATTGTCCATCTCACGCAACAGCTGACTACGCTGTGCATGAGCCTCAAAGCCTCCAGGCATATCTGGTGAGGGAGGTGGGACGTGGCGCATAATGCGCGTTGCACTTTGACGCGGTGGTGGTGAGGTGGGAATGGCTTGCTCACACTTTGGAGTGGTGGGCAGAGTGGGCAGTGCAGGTGGTGGTGGTGGCGTGTGTGGACGCTCTTGTTTTGGGTCTAGGAGTTCTTCAACATCCTCCTCCTCACTACTGCTGGAGTGTGCAGGGGAGGGAACTCGCTGTGGTGGTAACGCCGACGTGCTAGGTACGGCAATTACTGGTGGAGGTAGTGGTTGTGACACCACTTGAGAAGGTTGTGGGTGTGGCTCAGCACCCTGGAGGGACGGGAAGCTGCTCTCGTCGAATGTCACATCCCTTGACAATCTGACAGAGCGGGTTTGGCGGTCCCAAAGCTTATAGCCCTTAGATTCAGGCTCAAACCCAATAAGCGTGACCTCAATGGCCTTTGCATCCAATTTGCGACGCTTATCAGCAGGTACGTGCATGTACCCCTTGCATCCAAAGACGCGTAAATGTGAGACATCTGGTACTTTGCCAGAGTACCAGAGCTCAAAAGGTGTGCGCCACTTAAGTGTACGGGTGGGAGAGCGGTTATAGATGTGTACCGCAGTGCTCATAGCGTGCTCCCAGAAGCCTTTAGACATGCCTGCTGTGTGTAGCATGGCCATTGCCTTATCCGTAATGGTGCGGTTAAACCGCTCGGCTTTTCCGTTCGACTGTGGTGAACCTGGCATCGTAAGGTGATGCTCTATCCCTCTCTGCTTGAGGATGTCCTGCACTTGGCTAGCCATATATTCGCCGCCGCGGTCAGAGTGGAGTGCACGCAGTTTATGGGACGTCTGGGTTTCACCCCAGGCCAAATACATCTGCAGCGCTTTCACAAACTGGTCCTTCGACTTAATGAAGTATACCACTGCAAACTTAGAGTGGTCGTCTATGAAGGTGGCGGTGTATGCAGAGCCTTGCAGGGACTGAGTTTGCATGGGACCGGCTAGGTCACTGTGCACAATCTCAAAGATACGGGTTGTCCTTTTGGTAGAGGACGCAGAGAAGGGTTGGCGAGTGGATTTGCCTAACTCGCACCCACGACACACGCCAGTGTGCATGGTAGAGCTGTCAATGTCCATGCCAGTAGTGGCAGAGGGACCGTACGACTTAAGAGCAGCAGAGGAGATGTGTCCCATGCGCTGATGCCAGATATCAAGAGTGGTGGCAGCACTTTTGATGTGAGCATTTAGGCCAATGCTTGAAGCGTTCAACCAGTACAGGTTGTCCTCCAAGTAGCCAACAGCTACACAGCTTTTATTGACAGATATTTTAAATGAGCCACTGTCAAAGGCCACTTCCGCACCCTTTTGTGCTAGTGCACGCGTCGACAAGAAGCGTGTTTTCACCTGAGGAAGGTGTAGCACATTACTTAGGGTGATGGGAATGCCTTGGCTCGTAGTGAAGACGACAGAGCCTACACCAACTTGGTCGATTGTGGTTTTATCCCCTAGGCGCACAGCACCTTGGCATGGGGTATAGTCCTTGAAGTCAGACCGATGTGGTGTGATGTGGTGTGTTGCACCACTGTCCATCATCCAACGTACACGCGAGGCAGCATACAAGGCAACTCCAACTGTATTTGCGGCCCAATCTATGGCCGGTTCATCACTGACCTCCTTAATGGAGGCGGTGGTAGGTACGAGTACATGAGAGTTGGCAGCCTTGTTGCCAGTGTCCTTCTTCCCCGCAGCTTCATCCTTCTTCCTCTGCCTGCAGTCAGGCTTGATGTGCCCCTTTTTGTTGCAGTAGTGGCACGTAAGCTGGGAATGATCTTTCTTCTTACGAGCGCCGCCACTGGGCTTGATGGGGGCAGCCTTATTGAGAGAGGAACCAGAGGGGCCAGAACGGCGCGCCTCCTCCAAAACGATGCGCGCAATTATTTCAGCGTGCTTGAGCTTGGAGGGTGCACCACTGGCAAGGATGGTTGATGCCAGAACCTCATAGGAGGCTGGCAGGGCGTGGAGAAGAATGAGACAGAATTGGATGTCAGTGACACCCATCTGTGCGTTGGAAAGGCCGACCCGCAGCTCATTGAGCTTGGCCAACTGGGAGGCCATAGGTGCGGAGTCGTCAAGGCGGGCTTGGGTTAACTGGATCCACAAGTTAAAAATGGTGGTGCTGCCCGAGGCACCAGCATACACATCCTTCAGTTTGTCCCACTTCGCAGCGAAGGTGGGGTAGGCATAAGGATCAGCTACGAGGGAGTAGACATCTGGTTTGAGGTATAGGCGGAGGTACGCCTTGGACCGACGTTGGATAGAGTCCCATTCGTTGGCAGTGACTCCGGTTGGCGGGGCATGGTGTGTAAACACATCCTCAGCCTCATGAAGAGTGAGGATTGCCTCCAGCGTTCCGGACCACTCATTCCAGTGTGTCCCATCGAATTGGTCAAGGCGAATGCCTGCTGGCATGCCGAAGGTTGTGCCATACGCATTGGACAGGCGCATGGAGGGTGTGGACCCAGACGTAATGGGAGGCAGGCTGGTTGAAGCACCTGCCGTGGCTCCTGCAGCCGCACTAGTGGTGGCAACACCAGTGGGCGAGGCAGCGCGAGAGGAGTGTGCAGAAGACATAGGGATGATTTGTCTGTCGCCGAGGAGCAGTCAGCGACAGTGCTTCTAACAGTTGCAAGACGTGAAGGGGATACCACTCCTGTCTGTGAATCTGTAAGGCCAGAACGCTAGCGCGTCCTGCCTCCTGTGGTATGCCAGTGATACAAGGGCTAGGCCCAGGGTGAAAAGTCCCTTTGCCATACTAGGAGCCAGCTGCCGGCCAGGATGTGTCTAGGACACGGCTCACTAGTTTGCGTCAGGGGGAAATGGAATGTGCTTTCAGAGCCCAAGGCTGTCTACCTCAGCCTCCTCGGCCTATTGGTTGCCTCATCGCCACAAGTGGCTTTACTGAATCCTTTCCCATTGCCGCTACAAGGCAGGTATCTGGTTGCAGAACACCATAATGGTGAACACCCCCCAGAGTCTGAACCAGGTTTTACACTCCCATGGTGAGGAGATCCTGCGCCCAGTGTGGAGCACCAGAGACAGCTGGCGCTAAGCTCCACAATACACAGCCCAGTGGGCCATGCACACCTGGATATGGATTGAAGGGCTACCAGACCCAATCTCCTTGCGCATAGCGCAGGGGCTAGGAAAACAGTAGGGATGAAAGTAGGACTACTGGGCAGTACATAGCAGGAGGTTCCTCAGCAGGGACCACTGGCGCCCCAGTGTCCACTGCCTTGGGCAAGGCTGGTGAGGCCCCAGACAGACCTTAGCCTGGTGTGTGATCCTAAGAACACAGTGACCAGCCAAGTGGAGTGGCTAGGGCACCAGGGCCCATAACCTGATGAACAGCACACATGAAGGGATGATACTCACAGTGAACTGAAGACTGTGGTGAGATATCAAGAGTGGCTGGAAGCAGCAACAGAGTGTAGTCAAGCAAGTGAAGCAGATGGTGGTCTGGCACACAACAGATGAGAAACTGATGTTATATACAAGAGAGGAGACATACCTGGCACACAACAGATGAGAAACTGATGTGGACCAGGAGCGTACAAGCTGTTCTACTTATACAAAATACAGAGTGACGGTGGTAACATGGCGTCACAGTAAGTACAAGGGACATTGTTCTATAGACGGACAAAGGAGTGGACATTCTGAGAACAAGGAAGAAAAGAACAAGGAGAATCTAGACTAATGATATCATACTGACATCATAATAAAGATAGAACAAAGGGGAAACTACAAGGGCGTTGAATACAACGCAAAGTCCGGATCTTATGATGTCATAGTATACAGTGATGTCATAGATAAGGAAATACAATAAGTCCGAGATTGTGAGATCATACTAATCTAATCTACATAAGTTCTGTATATCTTATCTACAGCAGTCCATATCTGATTGTCCTTTGAGCCGCTAAGTGTGCAAGGGTCACTTATCAACAATGGAGACAGCGTCGCCGGTGGTAAGTCGCAAGATGCAGGGAGGACAGGGAACGCCGAGGGTAAAGGCGCTAGATTCGCAGGGGGCTCAGTCGGGGAAAAGGGCGCGATCTCGGGGACTTCAGCAGCTACAGGTGCGAGCAAAGGGGTATGGAACGAGGAAGGAGGGGCCGGGGAGACCAAAGACAATGACACAGGCTCGAGCTGGTCATCTGTAGCTGAACACGCAGACTCCGAGTCAGATGGCGAAGCTGGAAAGGAAGATAGGATGTCCAGAGACATGGACGCGGGCTCAGTCTCGGGCTGAACGTCCACTCCTGAATAAGCAGGCGTGAGCTGAAACTCTGAAGTTGAGAACGAGGACGGGAAGTCGGAGGGAGGTTGAGGGTCTGGTGAAGATGATGTAGGAAGCTCGCCGGGGTTGCCCGTTGTCTCATCGTCTGGAGTGTCATTGCAATTCAGTACTCGGAAATCGAAGGTGACTGGAGGGACGAACTCAGAGACTGACTGTTCGCGTCTTGCGCTCCGAGGCTTGAACGGTTCCTCTAGTGGCCAGGACGAGAAGGGGGAATGGTATGTGAAAGTCACGCAGGTGCAGGAGAGAACGTCAAAGGGAAGGGATTGTCGTGGGGCTGGTAAGGATACGACATTAAATTTTCCACTAGTTAACTACAGATCACAGAAAATGTCGGCCAAGTCTAGGGACACGAATTACAAGGACTAAGTCCTCATCAATGTGTGCAGTCGTAGCTGCCACATCCACCTCATCACAAGAAAACTCGATATTAAACGAGAATGAGTCTGATTATGATGAGCTTAGTATCGAGCCTGAGTCAGAATATTGGACACTTACCAACATTGACCACCAATTTGTTCGGCCTTCTGAAGGCCGATATTATGGTGGCGACAAGGGCTTGTCGCGATGTTTCCGGAAACCTGAATAAACATTGGTTCCAAAAAAAAAGAAAAAAGAAAAAAAAAAGAAAAAAAAAACCTGAAATGGATTTCGTGTATGTTGGGACTTGAACATACGACATTGACTCCAACCCCGGGCAGTGGCCCCGGGGATGAGACCAAGTTATGGTCTATCATTGATACCCGGACAAAGGGGCCGAACTTGGGGCTGGAAGCAGAAGGTAACAGCGTTGTATAAGTGATTATCGGAGCTAGTATGTAAGGACTTGGACTTACTTATGCACTTGCAAGTTTTTCGAGTCTTGATGCAGAGATGGAGACAGTGGGATCAGTTGAAATTCCCACTTCCTGCTGGCCGTCATGTAGCTCGGTGGTGGTAGAGGTAAGTGTTGAGCAGAGGTGAATGCCGTTCACCAGTTTCACCCTCTAGAACATCCAGTTTTAATGACCGACAAGCGAGAACCTCCGAAAATATTTTATAGATCACTCGAATATTCACAGCGGGCAGGAGCAGGTAAGCGGAGTCTGCTTATAGTCAACTAAGGGATCGATTAATGTCCAATATATTGGCCACTAAGTTGACTTGATTGTTATCGCAAATTATATTGAGACAATAGAATAATTTGTAGACCTCTCCTTATGTGTCAGACAATTATAAATAAAAACACTCGGACAATTAGATATTAGTCGTTTGCTTAACAGAGCTCTGATTATTTCCGAATGTATCTAAACTTAATTGTTATATCAGCTGACGCGAATAATTGGGTGCATTATATAGACATACCTCACTCTATTATTTTGATCTTGACAAGCTTTAATTAGCTCAACACAACGGAGTTTGCAAAGTTATCCACTTATATTAAATAAAATGAGATGTAAATAGCGTCTACAAATCCAGCTGCAAATTTAGAATAAGAATGGTCAACTTATACACTCACGATAAATCGGCTGATAGATCACTATTGGCCCGATAATGGAGATAAGGATATATCTATATCCCGGTTATATCCCAGTTATATCCCATTGCCAAGTCCTATGCTCCGCCGCTCCCACCTCCCACCGTTCTCTAAGCCCCCAGAAGGGAATGGCACGACCTTGGGCATGACTTCCCGTCCAGCGTTGATGTTGGCACGCGCGTCGCCACAGCACTGGGATATATCTATATCCCGGTTATATCCCAGTTATCCCATAGTCCTATGCTCTGCTGCCCCCACCTCCCACTCATTCGTCTAAGTCCCTCCCCACCCCCAGAAGGGTATGGCACGACTTCCCATCCAGGGTTAAGGTTGGCACGTGTGTCGCCACGTAAGTCATGTCTTCGTGGGTTGGGTGCGCATCCAAATCCTACGTCTTGAAGTGGACTCGTTGGCAGGCAAGATAGATGTCGAAAGTGTGGTGGGGTGGGGTGTGCAGGTTTGAGGGTTACAGAGTGGGCGTGCGTGCGGTGTCTCCGTCGTACCCAGGGAAGACTTAACTCAAGTAGTCTATTATAACAGTCTGCAGTTGGAGATTGATATCAATGTATTATGACAGTAATAGATGAGAAAAAACAATGCACAGGAGGCGGAAGCGCAATGCCCTCTCCAGAACTCGTCTTCGATCCATCTGGGTGTGGGCAAAACCACGGTAGCGGTTCAAGGAGCCCCCCGGGCACTCGTTCTCCCGCACACATCAATGCCGGCGCTCGTTCTCCTCGCGCATCGATGCCTGTCTTACACCCCCGCCCTTCCAACACTAGTCTCCAAATGGTGAGCGACTCATACCCTTTCCAACAGGTGACTTGTTTACCAGGCCAAGATCTTGATACAAATTGCTCGTTCGCTCTTTCGGTTCGCCTGGGAATGGGTTAGAAGGAGGGTCATTGGACCTTTGGAAAACCTGGTGAGTCGCCTCCTTTGCGCCATTAACCGTTGCTTACCTTCCTTAGATGAGGAGGATGGGATGGCAGGTAGAAGCGACTCTCACCGCGCGCCTCAATATCACAACTCGTTCAGGCGACGTTTTCAACCAATTGCTGCCGCTGCGACTCGCGCTACCCTACAACGTAGTGGTGGCCCCTGGAGAGGGTGCTGAGCAGGTCTGAGTGGCAGAGGGGGAATGTACATAGCACTAAAGCAACTTGAAATCGATTGCATATCTTCGACGGGAACTCACAGTGCGTTGCGTGAACATCGCCTGAATGTTAGATGTCGGTACTTTCGCAACATTTACACCAACCTCGTCTTGTGCACTGGGGCGAGTGGGCGAAGCAATCGAATGAAACCTCCAAGCCATTGAAGTTGCACTCCACACTCACCACAAGCAATCCCGAGCATTAACTGTCTGCGCTTTCACGGCGGCTACGCCGACGGCACCTTGCGCACTCATGTAACGCCACCACTGGCGTTAGTATGACTTGGACATGAAAGGGCGTTCACGACTTAGCGAATATTCCTTCCAGGTCACGTGACCTGATCACGGGATACACGGCATCTAGTTGAGCACGTGATCCTGAGGTACACTAGGGTAAGTCGAGCCACTAGGTATTCCGACGATCGATAAGACGACTTGCTCGGGACGAGACAAGCGAACTTCACGCGAAAGATAAGAGAGAAGAGGTGGTGATTGAAGAAGACCAAGATGGCGTATCTTGGTCTTTTTGAGCCACTATTTATACATATTCGAGGCAGCTTTAAAGCTCCTCTCCAATCTGTATGATGAATAGCTAAAGTAGCTCGAACCCTACTATTGCTATACTGGTTATGAGTCATGCCACATTGGCATGTGATTCTACTACGTGCTGACTGATCTCCGAGTCCATGACACATTACGACTTACTAACGTGGTCATATCCATATAGTAAGCGTCTGTTCCCGCAGCCGTGACAACTCAGGTGAGTGGCGAAGCCAACCGAGGGAAACCCCCGACCAATTCAAATACAGCGTTACAATTCCAACCTCACTGAGCAAACCAGGAGAGCAATAGTATGGTATTGCTTGATGTCTTTGCCATGGACACAGAGGTGCACTGAGAGTCGGCTGAGTCAGGTGCCAGGTTATATCTGGGCCGGCAGCGACATACACACACATCGAACAGCTATAACATGACTATCGTTTGCAGGTGCTCATATGTCGAACATGACCATATCAGGATTCGACAAAAAGGAAAATCAACTGGGAGAAGCCAAGGAAATGGTCAACAACTATCGCATTGACATATATCGCAGCGCTTACCATCAAGCTGGTGCGCAGCTGGGAGTCTAGATGGTCAATTGGCTAATTGAGTCTACAGTGAGATTAACGCTACTGAAGATCCAGGGGCACACACACCTCTAGCTTTGCCCTTGGCAGCGGTTTCCAGTTCATTATCCTTAAGCTGTTGCTCTTTCCTAGCTTTTTGTGAGCTATTTTTCAAGTAGATACATAGATAGTCATGTACGACCCAGTTTCCTTTGTACTTGAGGAGGATAGGATATTCTTTAGAGGCCTATGTACTGCGATTGATTGCACGTCCACATGGTCAGAGAAAAATTAATATCACACCGTTTCGCAGACAAGAGCAAGTCTATCAGGTTGTTCTGCTTGAGCAGAATAGGGCAGGGACATTTCCAGATATTCATCAGCCAAGCAATGTACTCTTTCCTAATTAGAACAATGTGAGTGTGATAGCTGTGTTACGAATAAGTAGATTATACCCTGATTTTGCAGTAAAGGCCATCTTCCCACCTGTACTCTTGTTCGAGGACGTCTCTCAACGTGTACCCCCCACGGCTGACACGGCCGACTACCCCCGAAGGCTTTGGTATGAGTGATGTGGGTGCAATCGGTGTAAGTGGCGACGGAGGTGGAGATTCTAACATCCCATCTGCAGGGCCATTATTCAACTTGGTGAACACAAGCTTCATGGCATGAGTGAGCGGAGAAACCAGCTCCGGGCTGAAACAACATTGCAAAGAACCAGGAGGGAAGTGAGGGCGGAAGTGGCGATGTGGGGTAGAACGTATGCAAGGCATTGTGTGAGTGAGTCCTTAGGTCGTCGTGGCATTTAAAGTCACCGGAAAAGGCGCAGAGTGTGCGGTTGTTGGGCGTGAGACCAAGAACAAGGAGAATGAGTAGCGAAGCCATACGGTAGCATTCTGGGGAGACAGTAGCATTGGGTGGAGCTCCGATCGCGATGGTATTGTATCTACCATTGTATCTGTCAATCCCTAGTTACTGTACTGTCCGCAAAACAACAAAAACAAGGCCAGGACAACCCAATAAGGGTTCCGCAATGGCGCATGTTAAGGAAAGTCGAAAAAAAAAGGAAAAAAAATCCAAGGATGCTGTGACAATGCCCGGGGCAGCTGAAACCTCCATGCCACTGGATAAGATAATCTGCTTTGTAGTCCATCAATGGGCAATCCCTAGCTGCAGGTCGTCTGTTGGCGAAGACAACGGAAAGTATAAGTCTATCGGCACCATGACGATGTTGGATGGACAGAAAAACCTAACGTACGAGTAATGGAGGTGAGCCGGAAGAACCACCATCATGCCCTCTTGCTATTGCACGTACTTCAACTGTAACGGCAAACTTGTCGACAATAAGACTAGAAAGCATCATGAGAGGTTTGACAAATCACAAGCATATCACAGGCGCGCTGAGGTATGTCGTTACTTTAACTTCACCCGCTGTCGCTGGTAAATCTAGTTTCAGCCCAATGAGAACAGCGTTCAAGGTCATCCAGAATCTGAACTTCAAGGCGCAATTCCTATATCGTCTACTCAGATCAACGTGTCGGGGGGCACGTGTAAAGTGGAATCATGTGAGGGGCATACCCGGCACTATCAAACTAATGTCTCCATGCTGCAGTCCCTAGTCGAGCTGGAGCAAAGAGTCGTGGCCCAAACAAGGGCCACGAAGGCCCTGAGGAGTCGGACTGCAGCATTGCTGCCAGCTAGATCTTTGGTTGACAAGATTAAGACACACCGGATAGAAATGGAAACCATGCTGGCTAACCTCACAGTTCTCTGGTGCAGTGACGGTTCAACAGCGATGCGCATGAAAGAAAACTTGATGCTGCAATTACGGGAGGGTATCGAGGACGTGAAACAGTTGAGGCGTGGACTCACCACACCAGCTAGTCCCAACATGTGTAAACTAGTAATTGATGTTGAAAAACCGGGTGAGGATCTCGACCATGAAGATGCGATACATCATACTGACATTAAAAGCAGACAAGGACTTTATCCACTCCTTGGAAGGTTGCAACTCCCTTTTACAACAAAGTTTATTTCAAGTGCTTGTCCAGGACAGTCTGGACCACTCAACTCGGCACTCAAGCAACCTCAGGCTGAAGTCGTTGAAGGACGATTTTGCAAAAGCTATGGGCAACTTGTCACTTGCTGATGAAGAATTCCTTCGGATCTTTCCAACCGACATCAGAGTTGCTCAGAAAATGCTTGGAGCCCTGAAAACCGTCACTTACGCATGCTGTCCGGCATGTAGCTCTTTATATCCTCCTCAAGATGAAGATGGAGTCCCCACGTATCCGTATGAATGCACCAGCGGGCCATGTCAAGTTCGCGGTGGTTGTGACCTGCTCAAATTAGGATCAACACCACACAGGAAGAGCATCGGCATACCCAAACACCCATTCGTGATGCAAGACTTCCATGACTTCGTGGGATGCCTACTCTCCAGACCGGGAGTGGAGGCCGCTATTCAACGGTCGGGAGAATGGGTGCGTGAGGACAATATCGAGGATATACTCACTGCGGACGGCGTCAGGGAAATCAAAGGTCTGGACGGCGTGCCTTTCCTCTCTGGTGGACAGCACAAAGAACTTCAGCTTCTGTGGTGCCTCTCTGTAGATTTCTTCAACCCGTATCACAACAAGATCGCCGGAGAAGTTGCCTCAGTGGGGTCAATCATCCTGTCTTTGTTGAGACGCGACTTAGGTCACATGTCTCGTGGGATCTGATTGAGTCATCCCATATACTAAATACAGTATCTGTCCCTTATGGACTGATTTGGACTTGGCCGGACTCTTACAGACCGCTTTTGTTTATCTTTATTATTAGAGTCGTCACATGACTCTATTGTTCTTTATTCTTAAGATACCGATATTGTCTGCTTTAGGCAGTCATTGTTCTCTGCCCTCTAATGGCATTTCTCCCTCTGGCGCACAGACCACATGTATTTTGTTTGGGTCACCAGTGCGCACAGACCATTCTTATCTAAGCGTCCTGTATATAAGGACTGCTGTTTTCGCCTCTACACTTCAGAGTTCCCTTCACCTCTGAAGTGTAAGTTCCCTTCCTCTTTACTTCTCTCATTACCTTTACTCATAGGACGTTCCTTTTATAGTAACTTGTCCTCATTAGGTATGCAGTTGTAACAGAGTTCCCTTCACCTCTGAAGTTAACTTGTCCTCATTAGCACTTCTGCTATTAACATCTCGCTTGTTAGTTCTGCGCTTCAACAGTCTTGCCTCCTATTGCCACCAGATATGTGGCACAAAATCGAGAATTTGTGCCTCGTCAGCGTCATTCCTGGGCCCCGTGAGCCTTCAGGGGAGGAAATTGACCACTTCTTACGCCCTCTAGTCGAGGTCATGAAGGAATCCTGGACACACGGAGCAATCTATAAGATGCACGAACACCCTCACGGTCGACTTGTACGATCGGCAATCGCTCTATCAGTAAACAACCTTCCGATGGCACGGAAAATTATGGGCACCGCAAATTACATCGATAAAAATGCCACAAAAGAGGATTTCGACGCCTGGAAAGTACGCACATTCCAAAGGGTCCAAGAAGATGCCCAGAAATGGCGGAGCGCAACGTCAGAGAAGGAGCGCAAGCGACTATACAGCAAAATGGGCGTACATCACTCAGTCCTGATGGAACTAGAATACTGGGACCCAACCACCATGGTGCCAGTCGACGGCATGCACAACTTGTTCCTCAGCTTACTGCAGTACCATGCTCGAATGGTGCTCGGAATGGACTCGGCAGGGTCTCGGAATGAAAAGGCCACAGAGACGCTCAGGCAAGTGGAAAACGCAAGAGTGATGCTATCAGATGCAAGCCCGGAATTGCTTGATCTGAGAACACTGAAGGTTGATGTGCTGGAAATCCTCTGCAAAGAAAGGGGGATCAGCATTGGGAAACCCAAAGGGCTAAAAAAAGGGGATCTAATAGAGATGTTGAAGGTACGCAAATACTCTCACCTTGCTGGATGAACTCGCCTGGACGAGTAATTAGGTGTCCCTTTCAAGAAAGATGTCTTCTGCCTTGGACATCATCGGTGAGGGAATCATACAGGACATTGTCCAAGAATGGTTGGCTTCCAAGACACTGCTAGCGATGGGCATTTCTCAAGACGATTTGAAGGTAATTCAGGACGACATAGTGGCTACTGTTCGCCCTCAATGGCACGCCGCCCCTCCAGCCGATTTAGGTCAAGTGTCCCATGGTAAACTGAAGGCTGATGAGTGGAGATCGTGCTTCGAGTTTGATATCCCAGTGTCTCTGCTTTGCATCGAGACACAGCGAATTGCATCAGGAAGACCAACGGATGAGCACAGAGCAAAGCTGGTGCACAGTACCTTCCTGCTCGCCACTGCGATTCGTTGGGCGACCTCCCACCGTACGTTGACAATGCACATCGAAAAGTACACAAATACTATGAAGAATTACCTCAAAATGTTGAAGGACCTCCATCCAAACAAGCGTTTCCGCCCCAACCACGTCAACGCCCTACTCATCAGCAATTATCTTTGTCTATATGGCCCTGTTCGGGGCTGGTGGATGTTTCCATTCGAAAGGGTCATAGGCGACCTGCAGCACTCGAGCACGAACAATATACTGGGTGAGCGATGTCCCTTTCCTGCTGTTGTCGTAACCCTTACGGAAACAAAGGACAAATGGAGAAGACAATGTTTGCAGCATTCTGCGTTAAGTCAACCATGCACGCGGTCATTCAGCATTTGAGTAGTCTAGATGGGTGGAAGGATAGTGTCGCGATTACAGAATGATCATTCAACACCGGACAAAGGGGTAGGTACATACCTGAGACGTGCCCAGTATCTGAGACGAAGACTCCACAGATAAACCCTCTTCAAAACCAAAAAAAGCCATAGTAAAATCAAGGCCATGGGATGAGGCCATTCGAGACGCGATGAAGAAGAGTGAGAAGGACCTGCAACGCGAGTTAGGGTTTTTTCACTGTCCAGAGCAAGCAGACTTTCAGGACAGGGTGACCATCAATGAACACAAATTCGCCACTCACTGAACGTCGGAAAGTCATGGCATCATTTTCTTTCAAGAAATAGGCGATGTCTCTGCCTTGGTACCGGGAGTAATCCACGCAATCTTCCTGGTGAGACAGGACAGTACATCACATATATTGCTAGTGGTTCACTGCTATCTCGCGCCTACGATATCTCTACCAAATCCCTTCACACGTTACCCAGAATTTGGTACAAGTTTATGGTCATCAGAGACGCAGAAGGAAGTGACGATCGTGCCGGGAAGTCGGAAAATTTACCATGCCATCTACCGAGACTGGGACTATAAAATCATGGTAATGAAGCCGTTGGATGGATGTAACGCCACCACAGGGGCGTTAAGTACGACGTATACTTCGGCAAGTCAACGGGATCGGAAAGAGCGAACCGGTTAAGGTTCAGTATGGTGGTGAACAAGTACCACTTGGTCTCCCAGGGACACAAGGGTAATAGCAGAGGTTCAGGCTCAAGCGCAAAGGCGAGCGAAACGGTGGACTCAAGCGCAAGGGCGAGTCAAGCAGAAGTTGTGAGACAAAGGCATTTGTGGTATTACACAAGAAGTCAAGTCTACCGTACAAGCTAGGTAGCATGAGACTTATATACTAGTACAGGATGTTTGTCAAGGACAAACATATGGCGCAAGCATGAGTCAAGAGTACGAAAGTGGGAACAAAGGGATAAGTCGGAAAGGGAATAATGGAATCCCGCGGGATGATGCATGCCTCAGAAATGGTCAGCGGTTCAAACAAAGCGTAAAACTGGCCATCCTATCGCCGAGGCGCAAAGTGCGAGATAGAAGTCGGGAAGCGCGATACGTCAGATCATAACGTAAACGTACGGTGAACACAGAAGATGAGATAAGAGATAAGGACGCAACTCTGATAGTAGTCGTACAATGAAAGAAATCGTAACATTACCCCCCCCTCAGACTCGAAGTCGCCACAACTTCAACTAGTCGCTGGTGTAGTACCAGTCGTCCTCAACCGGCATGGTATCCAGGATGGGTGAGGGTGGATGCGGGCAAGTGTGACGGTGTAGAAATAGATGGGGTCCATGCTCACTGCACTCTCGACACTGCTTGTACTGCGGGCAATGGATCTCCTCATGCCGCGTGTCGTACCGCAGACACTTGCCGCACCACCGAGGGCGGTCATCCGGGTCGGCATAGGCAGGTGACATGGGCGAGATGCAACGGATGAGACACACCTCGTATCGATGAGTGCGACTGCCGCACCATTGACACGGCTGCATTGCCCTCTGTTGAGGACACTGCGCGATCAGATGGTCGGTTGATTTGCACTGAAAGCACTTGCGGGGTCACCTACCACTCTCCCCCTGGAGGTGGGGCATCTCGCAAGGTCCTCCAATGCACGGAGGGATCGGAGTGGGGTCTGGGGAGTGATGGGGGCATAAGTATTTGGCCTGAAGTTCGTCGTACTTCTTGGATATTTTCAGTACCGCTCGCGCATACTGTAGCCATTTGCGCACGCTTGCGAGGTCCATCTCCATATGGAACCGATCGCGTATGAGGTCCGTCTCCATCCTCCGAATCTCCGACTCACGCTTAGTAACTGCGTCTTTACGCAGTAGGCACCCTCGAAGGCGTGCCACTTCTGCACGGAGACAGACATTGCGTAACTCTGTCAGGACCTCGTCAATGCATATGGCGCGTGGGTCGTGGGGATGGAACATGGCTAGCTGCTGATCCATGATATGCTGAGGCAGCTGCCCTTCATAAACTCCCTGGACGTAAACAGTTTGTACGTAACATGGGTGTCCTCTGCCCATAGTCCCAACGACCTCTTGGTAGTCCTTACGGTAGTAAATGTACCGCGCGATGTGCTTCTCATAACCGGCCTCTCCGATCTTCATCGGGAAGTAGAGGTGGGCGAGCTCAGGGTCGTTGCGAAGGAAGGGGAGTCCTGGGTCAGTTGGGTCTTCATCAACTGCTCTGTTGTCCAAGAAGGCGTAGGTGGGATCAGGCTCGACGCGACGGAGTCGGTCCGCGGGTGATTGGATATCATCAATTCTGGGGGGAAATGGCAGGAATGGTTCGTTCAGGACTGGTGGTGGGGTTTGTGGTTCAGAGAGTATGGGGACGGTGGGTTCTTGTATGGTTACAGGGGTGTCGACAGGTGGAGGAGTAGATACGGAGTACGGGATGACTGCTGCCTCTCGGGCGAGGCGTTCAAGAGTCGGGGCGATTAGTGATAAGACAGGCGGGTCCGGGCTAGGTACTATAGAGTACGGCATGCAACCTTCCGGTTGCGAAGGGACACCCTGGTCCTGCGAGGGTACAGTCAGGTGGTCAAGTATGATCTGGGATGGGGGGCGTGCGGGCACTGTGGATACAACAGGAGTGGAGGTCATGGTGGGTGAGACAAGAAGGGGATGTCGGCTGTGGGGTTGTGGGACGCCTTCTTATATCTTTCATCCAGCCCCTTCGGTGGTAGGATTGTGCCGATAGAAGTCGGCAATAAGGTCAGGTGCGTGACACACGTTCTCGAGTGGTTCCCACGAGCTGTCGCTTACAGGGAATCCCTTCCATTGTACCAGGAACTGAAGTTTGCGCCCTCGGCCATGGACCCTTGATCTGAGGATTTGCTCCACTTCAAATTCTTCTTCTCTGTCGATAAGGTCAGGCGGGGGTCGCGTGAAGTTTTCCCCATGTAGTTCCGTCTCCTTATATGGGGTAAGGAGGTTGGCATGGAACACAGGGTGAATCTTCCATGACTTCGGAAGTTCCAACTCATATGATACTGTGGAGAGGACCTTCTTAATGCGGAATGGTCCGTGGTGTTTTGGAGCTAACTTGGCCGTGGGGTAGAATGTTTTAAGGTTTGTCCCTTCCAGCCATACTTGTGCGCCTTCTTGATATGGGATGAAACGGGTATGTCCCCGCTTCATCATGAGTTCTTGGGCGTGTTTGATGCAGTCTTGTGCGTGTTGTCAGAAGTTGCCCATATCTTCCAATCGCTGGTCAACTGATGGGGAAGTCGTGGGCTTCTTGACCCAGTTAGTGTGCGGCTCCCACCCCATGATGAGCGAGAATGGGGAGTCTTTGTCGTAGCATTGGGCCATGCGTTATGTGCGAACTGTGCCACCGGGAGTGCCTCTGCCCAGTTGTCTTGTTGTGTGTTGCTCCAGTGGCGTAGGTACTGTTCTAACCACTGATTGGTCTGCTCTGATTGTCCATCAGTTTGGGGGTGATACGCCGATGAGATGTTTTGTCTAATCCCCAGAGCTTTACACAGCTGTGTCATAAATACCAACGTAAAGCAAGGGTCTCTATCGGTGATCATTTTCCGGGGTATGCCATAATGGGGGTAGACATGGCAGAGGTATAGCTGAGCTATGCCTTCTGCGGTGATTGTTTCGTTACAGGGGATAAAGATGGCTGCCTTCGAGCAGTCGTGGTCGGTAATGGTGAGGATTGAGTCATAGCCCTGTGACGGTGGTAACTTCGTGATGAAATCCATGGCTACCACTTCAAAGGGTTCTGCGTCTGGGTCTGTCGTGATGGGGTAAAGGTGTGGTTTCTGCCAATGTGGATTGATTTTGTTGGCTTGGCACGTGGCGCAACCCTTGATGTATTCTTCGACATCTTTGCACATGCTGGGCCACCAGTAGTCCCGTCGCAACAGTTCGTAAGTGTTTGTGATTCTGGGGTGTCCCATCGCGGGTGTGTCATGGAAGAAGGTGATTACCCCCCACTTAAGATTGTTGTCCCCGACAACGACAAGTGTGTCGCCTTTCCACCATAGTCCTCCATGTTTTTTGAGGTTATGCGGTTCCACCCACCGCAGTACTTGCGACTCGTCAAGGTTTTGGGCGATCTGGGTCCAAATGTCCATGTCGTGCATTGACATTTCCGTTGCCCGTGCGAACCGATCCGCAGGGAGGACAATGACATTGTTGTTGTCCTCATCGTTGGGTGCGTAATCTGGTCTTCGAGATAGAGCATCTGCGCAGCCATTTCTGACTCCTGGTACGTGTTTCAGTATGAAATCGTATTCTGATAATTCCAGGAATTCGCGCACCACCCGTCAGCTAATTTTTCGTGGTTCCTTCCAATATTGAAGGTTGGCGTGGTTGGTGTGGATAACGATTTTATGGGGGGAGCCGACGAGGTATGTGCACCAGGTGCGGAGTGATTTAACTATTGCTGAGTAGTTCTCGGTCGTAAATGTCGTAATTTCGCTCAGCTGAGGATAATGACTCGGAGTGGAATGCTACTGGGTGAAATTTCTGGTTGTCTCCGAGTTGATTGAGCATGGCACCGATAGCGACATTAGATGCGTCTACTTCCATCTCGAATGGCTTTGTCAGGTCGGGGGATAGGAGGACTGGTTCTTGACATATCTGGTCTTTGATGCGCTCGAATGCGCACTGTTGGTCCACCCCCCAGCTCCATGGGGTATCCTTTTTTGTGAGGTCGTGGAGAGGTCACGCGAGGGCCGAGAATCCTTTGATGAATTGGCGGTAGAAGTTGCAGAAGCCAATAAAGGCGCGCATCTCTTTGAGGTTCTTTGGGGGTTGCCATTCGCGGATACCTCGTACTTTTACGGGGTCCATCCGCAGTTTTCCATGTCCGATAATGAGTCCAAGGTACTCCGTTTCCCTCACTTCGAATTCGCATTTTTCGGGTTTGATGTAGAGGTCATTTTCTTCACAGATGGTTAGGACTTGGTGGACTCGTGCGCGGTGACGGGTGAGATCGTCAACGGTCGCGATAAGGATGTCGTCCATGTATACGATGACCTCATTTGTCAGTATTGGCCCTTGGAATGTAGAGTCCATCATCGCCTGGAATGTTGCAGGGGAATTCGTGAGGCCGAAGTACATTACAAGTGGTTCGAAAGCTCCTCTGTTTGTTTTAAAGGCGGCTTTCCACTCGTCTCCTTCGTCAATTCGAATATTGTTGTAACCCCAATGGATGTCTAACTTAGTGAAGAGTCGTGCGTCGCGAATCTTGTCAATGAGTTCGGGGATGAGGGGTAACGGATAGTGGTTGCGGATAGTGACTTCATTTAGTCGGTGGTAATCTTGTACTGGTCGGAGCTTCCCATCCTTCTTCTTTATGAAGAAGAACAGCGAGACATACAGGGATTTCGATGGTCGAATGTATCCTCGCTCTAATTGCTCCGCGAGGAATATGTCGAGGGCCTTGTCCTCTTCTTGGGTTAATGGGTATACTTTGCAGTCCATTGTTGTGGGGGCGTTTGGTACCAGGTCTATGGCATGATCCCAGGGCCGTTTCGGCGGGAATCGATGGGACGCTTCCTCATCGAACACCTTACG
Organism: Lactarius akahatsu; assembly: GCA_021524915.1. NCBI lineage: Eukaryota > Fungi > Basidiomycota > Agaricomycetes > Russulales > Russulaceae > Lactarius > Lactarius akahatsu. The sequence continues at coordinate 1,031,760 of JAKELL010000003.1, forward strand.
GTATCGCCGGTATTCCGGTGGGACCATTTCTTCAAACGTTTGTTCTCCCTGTTTCGCCGCTTCTTGCTGGGCTAACTCTGAAGCGGTTGTCGTTTTTTGTATTAGCGCCACACATGGTTCTTTTTCATCGTCTTCGATCTGTTCCCAAGCCTCCTCATCAAGTTGATATGTCTCCAAAGCCTGTATAGATGCTTCTACGGGCGTGGCTTCGTCTGATGATGTGAGACTGGATATTACCACGGGTTGGAAGGTCTCGTTTAATGTGGCTTTGCCCCATTTCACCAGTGGTTCGAACGCCGAGAACCATGGGTATCTTAGTATGACTTCGTCCCTTCCTAGGTTCGTCACCAGGAAGCGAAGTGTCTTCGTGTCGTTTCCTGTATGGACAGTCAAGTCCATGTATTGTGTAATGGCTCCGTCCTGGTTGTGCGTCCCATCCACGTTCCAAATACGTATTGGTTGAGTGACGTCACGTGTTCCGATCTGTAGTTGCTTCAGTAGCGATGCACAGATAAAATTGTTGGTGGCTCCTGAATCCAGGAGTACTTGTCGTTCAGCTGTCGCGTGTGCAGATTTGAACAAAACTGGAATTCGCATGGATCGATATCTGCTATGGTACACGTTTACATTGAGTGCTCTAGCCCAGGCCATCGGGTTCAAGCGTCGGGAAAATCCTCCTTTGCAAATAGCTTCTCCACCATGAGGTCCCATACCTCTTGTGGTTGTGCCTTCATCACAGCGATTTGCGCTTCAGCCTGTTCTTCTGCCGAAAGCATGCGGTTTGACTGTATGGCAACTGTAGTGACGGCGGGAGCTGGGGCCGTGCTAGGGGTTGGCTGGGTGATCGTGGAGGAGTTGGCGATTCGGGCATTCTTTTGTGGGCAGTTACGTAAGATATGCCCCGTGGCGCGGCATCTGAAACAGCGCCCTTCTTTTTGAAGTTGGGTTCGGTCGGCATCGGTGAGAGCCACGGAGGCTCGGGCCCGGCCGACATCCATGGAGTTCGGGTCGCGATTCTTATTGAGGGCCTGTACCCATTGGTCACGGTTGTGCCCTCCTTTCTTCTGTCGTGGAGTTCGGTTCTTGCCGAGTTGGTCCTTCAGTACCAGATACTCGGCTTGCTGCAGGTGAGCTGCCCTCTTCCAATCTTCCCACGTGATGGGGTGTTGGAATCGGATTGCATTGATAACTAGTTGGTTTGGGAGTCCATCTTGGAACAGCTCCAATGTTGTGGCCTCATCCAGGCCATACCCGGCTTTTGTCACAAGATTGTCAAATTGGGCAATATAAGAGTCAATGTCTTCTCCCTTCATGACTAGGCTTTGTAAGGCTTTGCGGGCTTTCGTCTGTTCCGCAGTGTCAGTGTATGCCTGCAAGAACTGGGTTTCTACCTTGTTCCAGAGGTTATTTTGGGTTCGTAGGACTCCTGCCGCTATTTGATCTTCGAGCCATCTCATCTGCTCGTCAACCCAGTCGTTGACAAGCGGTCCTCGGATATAGGAAAGGAAGGCCATGGCTCGTTGTCCGGGTACTGCGAGCAGGTCCACCGTTGGGTTCATTCCACAATACAACTTGAAGGCGCACAAGAATGCCTTGCTCTTCTCTCAGTTTCCGTCGAATTCTGGTGGGGGGTTTCCTCCTAGGCGGCCATTGCCACCAGGGGCTGGTGCGAGTCCTCCGGCCGGTGCCGGTCCGCCACCACTGCCACCGCTGCTGCCGCTGGCGGGGGTTCCTCCGGTAGGCACTCCGCTTCCGCTGGGCACACCTCCCCCACTTGTAAGGGTGGTACTTGTGGATGCTTGTCCTGGTTGGGCCATAGTGTACGACGGAAATGCTGTCGACGGGAGATTGGTTGTTGGGACTGAAATGCTTGGGGACAGGGTGTCGGAAGGGTCAACGTTAATACCCATAGTGTTACGATTGCAGGAACGGACTCTTACTTACGGATATGACCACGTTAGTAAGTAGTAATGTGTCATGGACTTCACCATCAGTCAGCAGTCGTAGTATCACATGTAAACGGTACTACGACTCATTCCTAGGATAGCTGTAGTAGGGTTCGAGCTACTTACACTACTCATCGTCTCAGATTGGAGAGGAGCTTTAAAGTGTCCTCATAAATGTATAAATAGTGGCCCAGGAAGACCAAGAAACGCCATCTTGGTCTTCTTCAATTCACCACTTCTACTCGTCTTCTCCCACATGTTTCGCTTGTCTTGCTCTGAGCAAGTCATCTTCATCGATAAATCGGAGTTACCTAGTGGCACGACTTGCCCTAGTGTACGTTAGGATCACGTGCCCATAAGCGCCGTGTATCCCATGATCAGGTCACGTGACCTCGATGGAATATTCGCTAAGTCGTGAACGCCCTTTCACAGTCCAAGTCAGACTAACGCCAGTGATGGCGTTACATTAAGACCAAGATCTACTCACTGTGGCGTTCACAACCTGAGACCAGTGGAGAAACTTTCAAACCTACTCCCTTGAACGCAGGGGAGACCGCAATGTACCAACACAGTTCCTAGGAGCTGCTAGGTGGAGAGAATACCGAGGAGAGACAGGCTACTTCGTAGACTTCGCATCAGGGCCAACCTGATACCACCCCGTTGAGTTCAACTTCGACCATCTTTGTTGGGTTGAAATTACCTGGAACCCCGTAGACAGCCGATACGACGCAGTACGCCCGGCAGGAAGAAATTACAACTGTGATATCGACACATGAAACCTACCCACACGCGAAGAGTGGGGACGTATAGATGGACAACCAGAAGAGGAACCTAGCACCTCGGAACCAAGAACCCCCACACCATCCGAAACCAGTGGGGATGACAAAGAAACCGACAACGACGAAGAATCAGAAGTTGGAGATATCGTACAAACAGCTGAGTCTTTACGCATAAACGAGCCAGAAGACATCCAAGTACAGCCCCCCATAGAAATGGCCACAGCCACGATCACCCACGAAAACCTAGAAATCAAAGAAGCACGAAGGATTGCCGAAGAAGCTGAAGCCCACCTACGACCTATCAACCCCACAACTGGACACCGCATGACCACGGACGACGCGGCCATCTTCAGAGCAGTAGGCCCGGACGTCCCAGACCCTCCACCAGGAGCAGGTGGACCCGCACAGCCAAGAAGACCTGGAGGAAGCTTCGGCCAAGTGTCACGAATCGCCGGTATTTCTCTTGTTCTGACTACTGTACTTTTACGATACGTTCCCATGACTCGTACGTCTCGACTTCTATCTCGCACCGTGCGCCTCGGCGATAGGACGGCCAGTTTTACGCTTCGTTTCGTCCGCTGACCACTTCTGAGGCACGCGTCGTCCCGCGGGATTCCCTTGTTCCCCTTATGACCCATCCCTTTGTTCCTCGTTTTATCTTCTTGACTCATGATTGCGCTATGTGTTTGTCTGTTGCAAACACCCTGTACTAGTATATAAGTCACACGCTACCTAGCCTGTACGGTAGATTTGACTTCTTGTGTAATACCACATCAGTTCTGTCTCACAATCGACCTTTGACTCGCCAGTGCATTTGAGTCCACGTTTGGCTTGCCTGTTTGCGCTTAAGCCTTGCCTTCCTACTATTATCCTCGGTTCCAGGGAAACCGAGCGATACTTGTGCATCCCCGAACTGAGTCTTAACCGACTCGCGCTCTTCCGATCCCGATTGACTTAGCGTGGTACACGTCGTACCTAACGCCCCTGTGGTGGCGTTACACCAAGGACCGCCAGGAGGCGGAAGACCACCATTCGGGGGACGACAGCCCCAATTTGGAGGAGGAGGAGGAGGAGACCCATTCGGAGGAGGACCACCCCCCCCACCACCACCAGCAGCAGGACCAGTACCAGGCGCTCCACACGGAATGGACAAGTTGGTGGGAGAGCCCCCCAGCATATTTGATGGGAATCGAGATGAGTATGAGTCCTTCCTCACGCAATGGCACATTTACTGGGGACAAAACTCAGAGGCACCGATCATGACCAACGTCTATCGGCGATGCCTCCTATTCTTAGGCTTCATCAAAGGCCCACGAGTGTCAAACTGGATGCTCGGATTCCTCCAATGGCTCAACAACGAGCTGCATCAAGGACGCAATCGATATGACCCATTCCTGTGGGACAAGCTGACGGCAGGGTTCTCCGACCGGTTCTCAAACGTACTCGAGCAGGAGCAGGCGCAGGCCACACTGGCCAAGGGATTTAAGATGATCGGTGACAACATTGATTCGTACGTCACCAACTTCAAGCAGCTAGCGCGGAAGGCTGACTATTGCCTTAACAACCGCCAAACCTTGGACCGATTCACAGCGGGCCTCCTGAGAGCCCTATTCACCAAAATCTATGAGTTGGATGACCCACAGACCTTCAACGAATGGAAAGAAGCTGCCTTGCACCAACAAAAGCAGTATATACACCTACGTGCACGACTAGGACTCAACACCACACCCCGTAGTACCCCGCCACTGCAACCACAGCAGAACTGTGGATACGCCCCACAATGGGCGCCCCCCAGGTTCCCACCTCCACGATATGACCCAAATGCCATGGACACGTCGGCAGATCGTACCCATGCACGCCTTGCAGAAGTAGGGGACCCGAATCGCGGAAACCAGTGACCGCCGTTCCTACCCAGAGGAGGACCAGGGCAGAATAGAGGTAGCGGGCAGCGCCGCGACATGAGGGAAGTCATCTGTTACAATTGTAACAACCCGGGCCACTTCTCACGAGAATGCATGCGCCCCAGAAAGCCGAGGCAACAATTCCAGCCTCGCGTGAGCACAAGTCGTAGCACGGAAACCAGCTACTACGACCAGGAACCGACGACAGCACGCCGCGCAGAAGCCATGCCCAAAGAACAGGCCAAGGGGTGGATGGAAACGTTGAGGGGAGCTAGCGACGAGGTTAAAGACCTTGTATTCAAGGATCTCTGGACCCAAGAGGGTTTTCAGGACACCTGAACCCATTGGCCTGGGTGAGGGCAGTCAATTGTAATTCTGTAATCATGACTCGCTACTGTTCGCTCCGAATTCCAGTATCGATTCGTACAAATTACTCAATGGCCAACATCAAAGGGCTCGTCAACTCCGGAGCCACCAATAACTTTATAAGACCCGCATTCGCCAAACGAATGGGCCTCAGGCTACAAGCCCTTGAGAAACCAAAAAAGATATGGAACATAGATAATACTGAAAACAAAGCTGGGTCCATTACACACTTCATTGACCTAAATGTTCAAACCAACGGCGTCTCCAAGATCATGAGATTCCTAGTAACCGACATAGGCAACGAAGATCTCGTCCTCGGGTACCCCTGGCTAGCCACCTATGAACCCACCATCAGCTGGGCACACGCCACTATCCACGAAGGAGCCCTTCCAGTGGTACTCCGATCCATTAACCCCACAGAACCCCAAACTACCATTGCGAGTGCAATAACCCAGGATGAAGCAGAGAATATTGTCCACGAACTTGAGAAGGAATGCCAGATACGTACCACAGCCACTGAACTTGCCATCGCTGCTAACCAAAACACTGTTGTGGCGACTCTCCCCGAGCTATATCAGCGGTTCGCGAAAATCTTCAGTGAAGAAGCATCCCACCGATTCCCGCCATCACGACCATGGGACCATGCGATCGACTTCAAACCCAGCACACCCCCCAGTATAGACTGCAAAATCTACCCGATGTCACAAGATGAAGACGGACAACTACGCGAATGGCTAGACGAACAACTCAAATTGGGCTACATCCGACCTTCCAAATCACCCTACGCCTTGTCATTCTTCTTCATCAAAAAGAAAGACGGAAAACTGAGACCGGTACAAGACTATCGACAAATCAACGCCTGCACAGTGCGCAACCAATACCCACTACCTCTCATGTCGGAGCTCATCAACGACCTGGGAAACGGACACATCTTCACCAAACTTGATGTCCGATGGGGGTATAACAACATACGCATCAAGGAAGGTGACGAGTATAAAGCGGCATTCAAGATGAAATATGGACTATTTGAACCATTGGTTATGTACTTCGGACTCACAAACTCACCGGCAACATTCCAGAACATGATGAACGACATCCTGGGCGACACCATTCGCGTCTTTGCAGCTATGGGAACCATCATCCGCATTTACATGGACGACATCGGCATCGCAACACTGGAACATGTAGGCCTTCAAGCACACATTGACACCGTCTGCGCCGTACTCCAAGTCGCATTAGACCACGACCTCTACTTCAAACCATCCAAATGCACCTTCCACCAACCGCGAATGGATTACCTGGGGGTAATCCTTGAAAAGGGGGTGACTCGCATGGACCCGGTAAAAATCGCTGGCATACGCGACTGGCCCACACCCACGAAGGTACGCGACGTACACTCCTTTTTGGGCTTCTGCAATTTTTACTGCCTCTTCATTCACGGTTTCGCCACGTACGCACGAGCCCTCAACAAACTCACATGCAAGGATGCGGAATGGACATGGGGCAAAGACGAAGAAACGGCTTTCCAAACCCTCAAACGCCTAGTCACCAGCGAACCAGTACTTGCACACCCCACGCTCACAGACCAATTCGAGCTCGAAGTAGACGCATCCGGATACGCAGTAGGCGCAGTGCTCCTGCAGAAGAAACAAGACAGGAAAAGACACCCCCTCGGATACTTCTCGGCCACCTTAAACGAAGCAGAACGCAACTATGACATCTATGACCTGGAACTCCTAGCAATCGTCAAAGCACTAAGGCACTGGAGACCATTCTTGGCAGGTTCGCCACACAAGGTCAAAATCTTCTCCGATCATCTCAACCTCACGCACTGGAAAACACCGCAGAAGATAAGTCATCGCGTAGCTCGAGAAGTCCTGGAACTCATGGAATATGACTTCGAGATCCACCATATCAAGGGGACCAACAATGGCCGCGCAGACGCTCTCTCACAAAGACCCGACTACGACCGAGGAGAAAGGGACAACGAAGGAGTCGTCATCTTACTGGAAAAGGTATTCGTACGCAATGTCACCATGCAAACGCCAGAAGTCCACGAACAAGATGAAGACGTTCTATGCCCTTGGGTAGACCCGCACAAACTCAAGAAGGTCGACGGGATCTGGTACCATCAAGGTGCATGAGTAGTCACCGGAGGACTGACGGAGATCCGCACCGTCATTGCCAACCACCACGACCCCCCAGTTTACGGCCATCTGGGAATTAAGCAAACCGCAAGGATCATCGAGCGTGACCACTGGTGGCCGAACATGCTGAAAAACATCACCGAATATGTTCAAGGATGCACGGAATGCCAACGACATAAGGTCAATAACTGCCCCACGAAAGCCCCGCTAGTACCGATTACGCCGAAACCCGATGCTAAGCCATTTGAAGTTATCACCCTCGACTTCATCACTAAGCTACCAGAGTCACAGGGATACGATTCGATCCTCACCGTAACCGACCACGACTGCACTAAAGTGTCAGTGTTCATCCCCTGTAATGAAGAAATATCCGCAGAAGAAACGGCAGCATTGTACGTCACTCACGTGTTTCGGAGATTCAGATTACCGGCAAAAATCATCAGCGACCGTGACCTGAGATTTGCATCAAAATTCACACGCAAACTGTGCCAAATCCTCGGAATCTATCAGAACATCTCCACGGCGTATCACCCCTGGACAGACGGACAATCCGAGCACACCAATCAGTGGCTAGAGCAATACCTGCGATTCTGGACCAACGAGCGTCAAGATAACTGGGCGCAGTTCCTACCAATGGCAGAGTTCGCGCACAACAACTGGCCACATGAGGCAACAAGGAAGTCTCCATTCTCGCTCATGATGGGATACGACCTGCGCACTGATTGGATCGATAAGCCGTCCCCAATTCCCCAGATACTCACGTGACTCCAGCAATTCCGAGAAGCCCGGAAAGAAGCCCAGGACCTTATCAAGAAGGCACAATCACTATGGGTCAAACACCGGAATACGCCCAAGTATCGAGTCGGGGATCAAGTATGGCTAGAAGGATGACACCTCCAGACCAATCAACCGACTGCTAAACTAGCGGCACAACGGCATGGTCCCTTCAAAATCACATGTGTCCTGTCACCGGTCAACTACCAACTGGAACTTCCCATGCAGTGGAGTATCCACCCCGTGTTTCACATCGATTTACTCACACCTTATTGTGAAACGCCCATGCATGGGGAAAATTTCCAGCGCCCACCACCAGATCTTGTAGACGGCAAAGAGGAGTATGAAGTGGAGCGCATTCTAGACTCCAGGAGGTTCGGCCGGAGCAAGAAGCTGCAATACCTTGTGAAATGGAAGGGATACCCAGACTCGGAAAACCAGTGGGTCAACGAAAATGACGTATTCACTGACAAAGCCCTAGCGGAGTATAAGCAGAGTTCAAACCCCAAAAGCATATGTATAAGATGAGGGCAAACCACGACTCACTCCCCATCTCACCACGCTGGACTCTACACTACAGTCGAAATGTCTCTTCTGTCATGGACGCGTACATTATTTTCCCTATTTTTCTGTATTTTTACGGATCTATCTGAGGAAGATATAAAGGGCCAAAGTACGAGATGTCGTCAGTCACATGCTGCCACCATGTGCACCTTCAAGCACGTGACCCTGAGAAAGTTACACCCTTAATGGGATAACCTATTCCGGTCACATTCCTTTTATGTACGGACTCACGCGATTGGTAGATAAGGAAGGAACCTTCTAGATAGTTCTAGACCACGCTTAGTAGATTACACTTACGTGCTGTATTAGGATTTACTCAGCAAGAGAAGGCATCGCGTCAGCGCTATGACAAGTGCATCAGTCAGCACAATAGATAGCGCTATTATTAGACACGACGCGTCAGCCCCTGAGTCACGAAGTCTTACTGTACACTTAGTAATAGTGTTAAAACTCAGTTCAAGCTCAGTCTCAGTAGTGTATATAAACCCTCCTGTAGCGTCCTGAGTGGAACCAACTTGTCCTCTTGGTTCTCCACTCAGGTGCATATCCTCTTGTACTCCTTACTCCTTACCAATCTAACTTGTCCTCTTGGTTCTCCACTCAGCGTGCCACTGCGTGATCACTGACTGTTGTCCTTGTATAAAGGACCCGAGCCCCAGTCCACTCCGCACTGACTGCACGCTTTGGCGCGTGATTTATCTCCGCGTTCGGGTTGAGTGTGCTCACCTGACAGTTCACTTTTACCTTACACTTGGACCCAACGTAGCGAGGTGTCATACCGCTACATTAGGACAAGTTCCTTTCCACTCTCTTGAGCCTCACGCTCACCAGTTTTATCATTTTCCCACCAGGTGGTTGACGACCATCAGTCCCTTGTATTACCCACCTCACTCTTTGCCTGGGGACCTCCGCACGCAGAATCTGTGCATTCGTGGTACAACTCTAGTGTCCGTAAAACCGGCATAGATTGTGCTTGCCTTTATTGGGTCTATCTGGTCATCAGTAGACGCCTCTGGGTACTGGCTGCAGAACTGGTCACCACGCCAGATAAGCTGCAGTTAGACGTTGAGCCAGCCAGGCCTAGCCTGCGACAGCTGTACGCGTAGTAACCAGAAAAGTTTGAGAGCGCCTCGGCGTGAGAGGCAGCCAACAGGTCGAGAAGACTGAGGCAGACAGCCTTGTGGCTCTATACATATCCTTACACTATTCCCGAGTTTTCTGTTATCGCCGCAGCCTCGCGCAGTGTGAAACACCACTGTGTATCGGTCTCGCTTGATCAGAATTCTCCCATCACCCTCGAGTTAGCGTTTCGCGCTCGTTGTATCCTGTCGTCTAAACCCACCCTCACACACTTCCAAACTGCCTCGCATATTTGCAAACGTCCGCACTCGTCTTCGTCGTCTCTTTAGGAGGAGACAGGCTTCCATCACACCACCCCAAACTACAGCCTCTGCCTCGGCATCGCTGCACGTACACCCGGATACCCAGTCTGAAGAAGATAGGATCCCCTCCCCAGTGTACGCATCACCTTCACCCACAGTCTCACAAAACTCCTTCCACTCCGCCCATTCCTCCTCCCAAGCCACACTCGCCCAGTCAGGCGAAAGTTTCATTGACGAAGACGGTGTCAACATCCATTACCAGGGGTTCCAATTAGAACTACCCCCTCGTAACCTCGCCGAGCAATACGTGCAGGCAATCTATCACGATCCAGAGTACCGTTACAGCCTGTTGGAACTCTACGGCTTAGAGATCCCCGTCCTCGGTACCAATTTCACAGTTCCGCAGCTGATAGCAATCGCTGCAAATCTCATCCCTCGTCTCAAATCACCTCCCCACCCCCTCATCTCCCACGTAAGGGAAGAAGAAGAAGAACGTGGCTCCCAAGAAAGGGAAACAGACAGCTCATCTAGCACAAGCTCAGTATCCCAGTGGAGCTCGCTCGAAATTCGCCCTCCCTCCACCCACTAAAGCAGAGAAGGAGTTCATATCTCGCATCCAAGACTGGGACGAGATCTCACCAGACGAACAACTCCTCCTCTTAGAAGAATTTCGTTGGGCACAGGAGAAGTTAGAACGAGAAAAGAGACAGAAGGAACTAGACAAAATGTCACAACCCAGCGGAAGCACCCTCCCCGCCGCCGTACCACCAACACCACTTCCCCCTCCCACCGTCCAGGACTGTCTGGACCTCATTAACCACCTCGGCATAGCCGTGGGTAACCTTGCGCAACAAGTCACAGCTCTGACAGCGCAGGTGGCCTCGGCAACTGCCGCTCGCCCAGGAAATGGAAAGAACAAGGAAATAGTGGCCCGCCCCAAAGCCTGGGATGGGAAAGGCTCCTCTTCGGACGCCCGTCATTTCCTTGCCGCATTCCATAACTGGGCAGGATCACTAGGGGACGCCATGAACACATGGCACACAGTGGACAGCAAATGGTACGCAGACGAACATAGGTGGATTGCTGCCGCACTCAATCTGATGGAAGGGGACGCTAAAACCTGGGCACTCCCATACTTGGAGTCCGCCAACAAGGGAACTATTCCCTTCGGAGGCAACTGGTCGGACTTCGTCAAGGAGTTCAACCGCAGGTTCAGCCCCCTAGACGTCCAAGACATAGCTCGAGAGGAGCTAAAGAAAACAAAACAAGGAAAAAAGACGGTTGCCGAATATGCATCCATATTCGAGCAGTATTCTGGACAAACCGGGTGGTCCATCGTCGACCTCCGCACCCGCTTCTACGATGGTCTCACAGACGAGATCAAGGACCTCCTTGCCATCACTGACAAGCCCCACACCTCATACGACGAGTTGAAGCAAAGCGCGCAAGTCATTGATCAGCGACTACGCCAACGCAACAACGAGAAGAAAGGAAAATCTTCATCGTCGCCACAATACACAACCTCCAATCCGGACGCAATGCAAGTTGACGCTACGCGCCAACAAGGCAACAAGCCGAAGGAAGAGATCTTCAAAACTCGGGGCGAGTTTCAAGTATGGATGAGAGGAAAATGCTATGGGTGCGGCTCGAAGGAGCACACAAAGAAGGATGGAAACCACGAGCGCGACGTCTGCAACTGGTGCCAAAGAGCAGGGCACCGAGCAAACGTCTGCCAAAACAAAAGGATGGGGAAACCGGCTAAAGCGAAAGCTGCAGCAACAACGGAGTCCCCTAGCCCACCATCGTCGTCCAATACTGCGGCAGCAGCCGCCACAAGTACCTCCTCCGCCAAGACGTCCCAGGCAGACGTAGCGAAATTGTTGGAGATGATAGAAAAGCAGCAAGAACAGCTGGATGCGTTCAAGGCAGCTTTTTAGATCAGGGGCCACATATAGCTGCGACCGGCCCCCCTACAGTAGATGACTCGGCTTCATGTAGTTGTAATATATGTTTACGCTCTCGCCTCGTTTTGGACTCACCTTCTGTAATTCATACGATTCATGCCTGTAAGATAGATAGTAGTGTTAGTTCAGTCTCTTGTTTTCCTGATTCTATTACATCTACATCTGCCTCGGAGATGAACAATAGTAGTGTTTCGTTTGCTCCACTTTCTTCCGAAGCAATGCCGCACGTGATGATTTCTGATGCAGCACTGTCTTCTACTATTATTCCCGAAACAAAAGATAAAAAATCACATTTTCATATTTCTGTATATTTAAAAGGACGTCATCGTACTGTAAAAGTAGCAGCAATGGTAGACTCTGGGGCAACTTCGTTGTTCCTGGACAAAAGGTACGCTGACCGCCACAAGATGTTGCAGGTTCCTCTTGCAAGTCCCATCACTCTATACAACATAGACGGGACTCTCAACGAAGCCGGTAGTATCACCCACAAAGTCAGACTCACTCTGAAAGTCGGCCCTAGTGAAGAAAGTTACGACTTTTTAGTCACTTCACTTGGCCCAGAGAACGTCATCTTGGGACTACCATGGCTAAGGCAGAGGAACCCGCAAATAGATTGGCAGGAAGGCACGATGCGCCTCAACTCAACTGCTGAAACAGCGCCACCAGAGTTGGAGGTAGAGGTGACGCGCATTATGGCAAACCGGATGGAACGCTGCCGTCTCCTTGCGGAGAAAGTGCTCGATACGGTCCAAGACGAAGTTTTCTGTTTGGCAGGCTTCACATACTCTCAGCAGATCGCCGAGAAAGCCACCGCCTCCAAACCTAAGAAAACCTTCGAAGAAATGGTACCGGAGCATTATAGAGACTTCGCGAAAGTTTTCTCTGAGGAAGAATCCCAGAGGCTCCCTGAGCATCAACCATGGGATCACGCTATAGACCTCGAACCAGATGCCGTTAAGCACTGGAGGGTCAAAACGTATCCTATGTCCCCAAGCGAGCAAGTGGAACTCGACAATTTCCTGCAAGAGCACATTTCAAAAGGATACCTGGTCCCATCCAAGTCACCAATGGCCTCACCAGTATTCTTCATTAAGAAAAAGGATGGAAAACTCCGTCTAGTGCAGGACTACCGTCGTCTTAATAAAATCACTATTAAGAATCGATATCCACTACCACTCGCCGCCGACATCATAAACAGGTTGAAAGGAGCTAAGGTCTTCACCAAATTCGACGTGAGATGGGGCTATCACAACATCCGGATTAAACCCAGAGATGAATGGAAAGGAGCTATTATTACCAACCGCGGACTGTACGAGCCAAAGGTCATGTACTTCGGTATGACCAACAGTCCAGCCACTTTCCAAGCCCTCATGAACGCCGTCTTTGCCAATCTGATCGCAGCAGGGGAGGTCGCAGTATACATGGATGATATCCTCATCTATAGTAACTCCCTGGAGCACCATCGCAAAATCGTACGCGAAGTGCTCAGAAGACTACAAGAGCACGACCTCTATCTCAAACCTGAGAAATGCGACTTTGAAAGGCAAGAAATGGAGTACCTTGGGATGATAATCCGTCCCGGAGAAGTGCAGATGGACCCTGGCAAGGTCGCTGCAGTAAGGGAGTGGCCTACACCCACAACGCTCAGAGAGGTTAGAGCGTTTATAGGGTTCGCCAACTTCTATCGTCGATTCATCAAGGACTTCGCGGCTATCGCCCGACCCTTGCATGACCTCACGAAGAAGGATACTCCTTGGCAATGGCATTCCGAACAGCAGAAGGCATTCGACCACTTGAAGGAAAGCTTCGTACGAGAACCCATTCTCAAGGTGTACGACCCACAGCTTCCAACAAGAGTCGAAACCGATGCTTCAGGATTTGCTACTGGCGGTATACTCACCCAAAAGTATCCTGATGGTCTCTGGCACCCAGTTGCGTATCGCTCACAGTCTATGAGCAAAGAAGAACGCAACTATGAAATCTATGATAGAGAAATGCTCGGCTTAATCCGTGCCCTAGAGGACTGGAGACATTTCCTCGAAGGCATCTCCTTCGAAGTGATCACCGACCATAAGAATATGGAATGGTGGGCAAGCATGAAGGACTTAAACCGTCGACAGGCCCGATGGGCCCTGTACTTAAGTCGCTTTGCCTTCAAAATCACTTACAAAAAGGGAGACTCCATGCAAGCCGACGCATTAAGCAGATTCTCAAAAGACCATATCAGAGTCAACGAGGATAACCGCCAGGTGCAGGTGTTACAACCTAAGCATTTCCTCAATGCCGCCCAAGCACACTTCCGCCCAGAAGTGGACTCCCTAGGGAATCGCATAAGACTCACATCCATTCGAGAAGCAGAAGTCATAGAAGGTCTTAAAAACCTACAAAAGACCGCTCCAAAGGCTCTCATGGATGGAGTAGCGATGTGGGAGGAAGATGATGGCCTAGTTTACCACAGGGGGAAACTATACGTTCCCAATGACCGAACTCTAAGACGAGATGTGGTTAAGTCATGCCACGACTCTGTCACCACCGGTCACCCTGGTAAAAATGGCACCATCGAGCTAGTCAGTCGCTACTATTGGTGGCCACGCATGGCAGGCTTCATTAGCTCATACGTAGAAGGATGTGATCGATGCCAATGCTATCGCAAAGACCTACACCCCAAAGCCATAATCCAGCCGCAGGAAGTTCCTGAAGGACCATGGCAGATAGTCGGAATCGATCTAATCGGTCCACTGCCCATGTCACGTGGAAAGGATATGATCCTTAACATAGTGGATCACTATACAAAACAGATCCATCTATTTCCAGTGACGTCCCAAATCACGGCTGATGGGGTAGCATCCATCTACTTCGAGCAAGTCTTCCCCTTGCACGGGATCCCCAAGAAAATCATCAGTGACAGGGGACCCCAGTTTGCTGCAAGGAGCATGCAGGCACTATATAAGCGACTTGGGATAGACGCAGGCCTTACCACCGCCTATCACCCTCAAGCTAATGGACAGGTAGAGCGCAAAAATCAAGAAGTAGAAGTCTACTTGCGCTTGTTCATTAGTAAGAGGCAGGATGATTGGGCAGACCTGCTCCCTACAGCGGAATTTGTAGTCAATAGTAGACTCAACTCAGCCACGGGACACACTCCCTTTGAGCTACTATACGGTTACACACCAGACTTCACCATTCCCGCTGGTAGGCCCACCGGTATCCCAACGCTCGATAAGCATCTCCAGCACTTAGTTTCCACAAGAAAGGATGCAGAGGCAGCTCTACGCCTAAGCAAAAGGCGAATGCAGACAGACGTTGAACAAAGACATAAGCCACATGTCTTCAACATCGGGGATAAAGTTTGGTTGCAAGCTAAGCAAATAAAGATACACCAGCAGTCGTCCAAACTGGGCCCTAAACAGCTGGGCCCATTTGAAGTCACTGAAGTCAGAAGTGACGTCGACTATAAGCTTGCACTCCCCCCTGCACTCCGGATCCATGATGTATTTCATGTAGACCGCCTCTCCCCTTATAAGGGAAACGAAGTTAACGGGCTTATGCCACCTCCACCTGAACCTATCACAGTCAAAGGGGAAGAAGAGTACGAAGTCGACCATATAAGAGATTCCAAGCTCTTTGGTCGTACTCTTAAGTACCTAGTTCGCTGGAAAGGCTACGGTGAAGGCGAGGACACTTGGGAGCCAGCCAAAAATCTAGCGCACGCCCCGGATAAAGTCAAGGAGTTCCACTCCTCAAACCCGGGCGCACCTAGAAAAATAGCAGCTCTCATCTACGCGTCCTTGCCTTGGCAAGCATCCCACATGTACACAGAGGCCAACGTGGACGTCGACCCTTAAGAAGGGGGGTGATGTCATGGACGCGTACATTATTTTCCCTATTTTTCTGTATTTTTACGGATCTATCTGAGGAAGATATAAAGGGCCAAAGTACGAGATGTCGTCAGTCACATGCTGCCACCATGTGCACCTTCAAGCACGTGACCCTGAGAAAGTTACACCCTTAATGGGATAACCTATTCCGGTCACATTCCTTTTATGTACGGACTCACGCGATTGGTAGATAAGGAAGGAACCTTCTAGATAGTTCTAGACCACGCTTAGTAGATTACACTTACGTGCTGTATTAGGATTTACTCAGCAAGAGAAGGCATCGCGTCAGCGCTATGACAAGTGCATCAGTCAGCACAATAGATAGCGCTATTATTAGACACGACGCGTCAGCCCCTGAGTCACGAAGTCTTACTGTACACTTAGTAATAGTGTTAAAACTCAGTTCAAGCTCAGTCTCAGTAGTGTATATAAACCCTCCTGTAGCGTCCTGAGTGGAACCAACTTGTCCTCTTGGTTCTCCACTCAGGTGCATATCCTCTTGTACTCCTTACTCCTTACCAATCTAACTTGTCCTCTTGGTTCTCCACTCAGCGTGCCACTGCGTGATCACTGACTGTTGTCCTTGTATAAAGGACCCGAGCCCCAGTCCACTCCGCACTGACTGCACGCTTTGGCGTGTGATTTATCTCCGCGTTCGGGTTGAGTGTGCTCACCTGACGGTTCACTTTTACCTTACACTTGGACCCAACGTAGCGAGGTGTCATACCGCTACATCTTCCCGCTTCCACCTCAACTGCCCCTCTCACTGCCAGGCTCATCGACAGCCTCACCTACGAAGAACTCCGCACCACTCTCGACACCGCCCAGTCCATCATCGATCTGGAAGACCCCGACCAGCCGGCCACGTACTGGCTCACCAACGGCATCGGCGAGAGGCTCTCAACAGCCCCCTACACGGAGGCCGAGATTGCTCGGCTTCGTGCAGCTCTCGGAGGGGGTGAAAGTCCCGCACCTCGACCTCTCCCCGTTAGGGTTGAACACCAAGAAGAAGACACGGGCAACACTGCAATGGCAGGAGTGGATGAAGACCCAGTCATGGAGGCCACCCGCGGATCAGTGGCGGCAGCAGCAGCTAGCAACGGCAGCGGCGCGACGAGCGTGCCTTCTCATTCGACACCAACAGCATACCAAGATGCTGAGAGGGCAGTTTACAAAGCGGTAGAAGGGGCGTTGAGGGAGTGGTACCCAGCTGAGCAGCCGTACCTCATCACCGCAACCGACACTGACGACCCACACGAGACCCCGTACGCGTGCGACACCATGGGTCGCCCACTATACCGCGCTGGGGTCACCATCGACATGGAGGCCGTGCCCCTACCCGCCGTTCGCCTCCGCTACCTCAGAGGGAACTCTCGCGCGGCCCCACACGGCTACAAACATAATCGGGGGGACGACTTCGTCCACTACCCCATCACTGACGGCCAAGGCATGACTCACCAGGCCACCTACATCCAAGTTGTCATGGGACCAGATCCCCTCGTACTCGGGCTAGTGGACGACAGCGACAAGGTGTACAGCTGCCCCCTTTATGCCGAACCTCAAGTCCGGGAGGCCGGCAAACCCCACTATGCCCCCGAAGACCTCTACCCCTTGGTCGCGGGGCACAGCAACCAGCACCGGATGGACCGCGCGGTCAATGAGTTGAAGGATGTGGGGGTAAAAGCTGAGTTGACCAGATTCCGTGCCTACCGACATGAGGCTGAGAGGATGGAGCAGCGGTTGCACGCCCTTGCCCAGGCACTTGGAGGGGTGCAGGTGGAACTTGCCCGGTGCAAGTTCAGATTGGAGATGGCGAACGTATTGGACCGGATTACGGAGAGGCAGGAGGCATGGGTCGGTGGAGTCAGCCCCACTCGGCACCGAGGGCGTCGTGGCTGAAAAGGGGGTGATGTTACGATCGCGGGAACAGACTCTTACTTACGGATATGACCACATTAGTAAGTAGTAATGTGTCATGGACTTCACCATCAGTCAGCAGTCGTAGTATCACATGTAAACGGTACTACGACTCATTCCTAGGATAGCTGTAGTAGGGTTCGAGCTACTTTCACTACTCATCGTCTCAGATTGGAGAGGAGCTTTAAAGCGTCCTCATAAATGTATAAATAGTGGCCCAGGAAGACCAAGAAACGCCATCTTGGTCTTCTTCAATTCACCACTTCTACTCGTCTTCTCCCACATGTTTCGCTTGTCTTGCTCTGAGCAAGTCATCTTCATCGATAAATCAGAGTTACCTAGTGGCACGACTTGCCCTAGTGTACGTTAGGATCACATGCCCATAAGCGCCGTGTATCCCGTGATCAGGTCACGTGACCTCGACGGAATATTCGCTAAGTCGTGAACGCCCTTTTGCAGTCCAAGTCGGACTAACGCCAGTGGTGGCGTTACACATAGGTTCGGGAGGTCCTAGGGGTCCAGTGTTCAAGGTAAGGGGTATTGGTCCGATAGTATACCACCTTCCTTCTGTCGGAGAATATTCGATGAATGCCCAGAGGCGTCTGTCTTCAAGGTAATGGATCTGTCGGTATGCTCGTGTCGAGGGGTCAAAGATAAAATATCCTTCAACTCTGTTATGTTCTGCCCAGACCGCGGATCCTTTAACTCTGTCCGATAGTTTGTCGGAACTAAGACGGTCAATGTATTCGGGCCTAAACTTGGTTCGGCTATGACTGGATGTTGCCACTGTGAGAGACTTGACTTAATGTAATGCCACCACAGGGGCATTAAGTACGACGTGTACTTCGGCAAGTCAACAGGATCAGAAAGAGCGAACCGGTTAAGGTTCAGTACGGTGGTGAACAAGTACCACTTGGTCTCCCAGGGACACAAGGGTAATAGCAGAGGTTCAGGCTCAAGCGCAAAGGCGAGCGAAACGGTGGACTCAAGCGCAAGGGCGAGTCAAGCAGAAGTTGTGAGACAAAGGCGTTTGTGGTATTACACAAGAAGTCAAGTCTACCATACAAGCTAGGTAGCGTGAGACTTATATACTAGTACAGGATGTTTGTCAAGGACAAACATATGGCGCAAGCATGAGTCAAGAGTACGAAAGTGGGAACAAAGGGATAAGTCGGAAAGGGAATAATGGAATCCTGCGGGACAACGCGTGCCTCAGAAATGGTCAGCGGTTCAAACAAAGCGTAAAACTGGCCATCCTATCGCCGAGGTGCAAAGTGCGAGATAGAAGTCGGGAAGCGCGATACGTCAGATCATAACGTAAACGTATGGTGAAGACAGAAGACGAGATAAGAGATAAGGACGCAACTCTGATAGTAGTCGTACAATGAAAGAAATCATAACAATGGAGTCAGTAATATTATCTGAATGGAAGATGAGCTCGCTGACCTTCGCTCATTTCCCAGGACTTTTAATAGGGCCGCGTATGGGTAATCTACTTGTAAGCAATTTTGAATAAACATGTACGAGATCTGGTCCACAAGTGCGGTGCAGACGCACAAGACATGCAAGAGGAAAAGCGTTCTCGGAGTTTACCGTGTAACGCCACCACAGGGGCGTTAGGCACAACGTGTGCCACGCTAAGTCAATCGGGATTGGAAGAGCGCAAGTCGATTAGGACTCAGTTCGGGGATGCACAAGTATCGCTTGGTTTCCCTGGAACCAAGGATAATAGTAGAAAGACAAGGCTCAAGCGCAAACAGGCGAGCTAAACGTGGACTCAAGCGCACTGGCGAGTCAAAGGTCGTTCGTGAGATGGAACCAATGTGGTATTACACAAGAAGTCAAATCTACCGTACAGGCTAGGTAGCGTGTGACTTATATACTAGTACAGGGTGTTTGCGACAGACAAACATATAGCGCAATCATGAGTCAAGAGCACGAAACGAGAGACAAAGGGATGGTTCATAAAGGGAACAAGGGAATCCCGCGGGATGACGCGTGCCTCAGAAATGGTCAGCGGACGAAACGAAGCGTAAAACTGGCCATCCTATCGCCGAGGCGCAAGGCGCGGGACAGAAGCCGAGACGTGCGCGGCATGGGAACGTATCGTAAAAGTACAGTGGTCAGAACAAGGGAAATACCGGCGATTCGTGACATTACCCCCCCACCAGAATCGAAGTCGCCTCGACTTCGACTAGTCGCTGGTATAGTACCAGTCGTCGTCAACGGGAATGTTAGCCGGGACAGGGGAAGGGGTGCGCGGGCAAGTATGCCGGCGTAGAAACATGTAGCGTCCCCTCTCCCCACAGTCTCGACACATCTCGTACTGTGGACATTTAATTTCATCGTGTGTGGCGTCATACCTCAAACACTTCCCACACCACCGAGGGCGCGCGTCCGGGTCGTGATGCGCGGGTGTCATGGGCGAGAGTCGACGAATGAGGCACACGTCAAGGCGGTGGGAACGACTTCCGCACCACTGACATGGCTCTCGCGCGCGTCGCTCCGGGCATTGAGCCACTAGATGCTCCGTCGACTTACACTGGAAGCACTTGCGCTGACGCCCCCTGCCTTCCCCATGAAGGCGGGGCATCTCGCTAGGCCCAGCAACTCGCGGTATAAGAGGGGTAGGCTCAGGCGAACCCCGCGGACGTACGGGCTTAGCACTGAGTTCCGCGTACTTGTCGGCAATGAGGGGGATGGCCCTGGCGTACTGAAGTCGTCGGCGGACAGACGCAAGGTCCATGTCGAGGTGGAACTGATCTCGCGTAAGCTCCGTTTCCAACCGCCGGATATCCGACTGCCGTACACGAATGGCATCCCTACGCGTAAGGCACTCGCGGAGGCGGGAAACTTCCGCGTGGAGGCGGGGGTTGCGGAGCTCGACTAGTACCTCGTTAAGAACGATGGTACGGGGGTCGTGAGGGTGGAACATGTTGAGTTGGTTGTCGGTAATGTATTGCGCTAACTGCCCCGTGTAGACATCTCTGAGGAAGACCTGGGACGGATAGCAAGGGTGCCCCTTCCCCATCGTCCCTACGACCTCCTGGTAATTGTGGCGATAGTAAATATACCGCGCCGTCTGCCTTTCGGTACCCGCTTCTCCGACTAAAAGTGGGAAGAACGTGGGTGCGTCCGGGTCGTTGCGAAAGAAGGGGATGCCTGGATCTTTGTCCTCCTCATCGTCCTCATCATCGAGGAGAGCAAGCGTGGGGTCGGGCTCCACCCTGCGCGTCTGAGGGTCCGGCGTGAATGTGTGGTCCAGTTCCGCAGGGAATGGCGGTGCAGGGATGTGGGTCGCGAGTACGGCAGGGGGCGATAGTGGTGGTGGTGGAGTCAGGAGAATAGGAGGTTCGGGTGGGCTAGCAGGTGTGACGGGGACGTGAACGGTGACGGGTGTATCAACGGAAAAGGGGACTACAGGAGTGGGTTCAGGCTCCTCAGTTTGTCGAGCAAGGGCAGAGACAGCGAGGGCTAAGACTGGGAGCGGGGGTGAGGTAGGGACCACGGAGTACGGCGTACAACCCTCCGGCGCAGAGGGGACACCCAGGTCCTGTGAGGGTACGGTTAGATTGTCAAGGATAATTTCAGCGGGGCGGCGAAGGGGGACAGTGGAGACAACGGGAGTGGTCGACATGGTAGAAGCAGGAGTTTGCGAGGGATGATGGCGTCGAGGGGATGTGTCTTATATCTTTCGACCAGCCCCTTCGGCGGTAGGATTTAGGTGATAGAAGTCGGCAACAAGATTCGGTGCATGTCGAACGTTTTCAAGGGGTTCCCACGTGCTATCACTTATCGGGAACCCCTTCCACTGCACGAGGAATTGAAGTTTGCGCCCTCGTCCATGTGATCGAGATTGCAGGATTCGCTCCACTTCAAACTCTTCCTCCCCGTCGATTAATTCCAGGGGTGGGCGTGTAAAGTTAGCGCCATGTAACTCCGTCTCCTTATATGGCGTGAGGAGGTTGGCATGGAAGACAGGATGTATCTTCCATGTGTTCGGGAGTTCTAGTTCGTATGATACGTCAGATAGCACCTTCTTGATACGGAATGGTCCGTGTCGTTTGGGTGCCAGTTTTGCGGTTGGGTAGAAAGTGCGGAGATTCGTTCCTTCGAGCCAGACCTGGGCTCCTTCTTGATAGGGGATAAAGCGCGTCTTCCCTTTTTTTGCCATCAAATCTTGCGCATGCTTGATGCAATCTTGCGCGTGTTGTCGTCTGATGACCATATCTTCTAGGCGCTGTTCCACGGACGGGGATGGCGTGGGTTTCGGTGTCCACGTGGTGCGCGGTTCCCATCCCATGATTAACGAGAATGGTGACTCCTTTGTGGTTGTGTTGGGCCAGGCGTTGTGTGTGAATTGGGCGACTGGTAGGGCTTCCGCCCAATTGTCCTGTTGCACGTTGCTCCAGTGTCGGAGGTACTGTTCGAGCCACTGGTTTGTTCGCTCTGACTGTCCGTCGGTTTGTGGGTGGTAGGCGGATGATATGTTTTGACGAATGCCTAAGACCTTGCAGAGGTTGGTCATGAAGGCGGAGGTGAACCGGGGGTCTCGGTCGGTAATGATTTTCCTGGGTATCCCATAATGCGGGTATACATGATGGAGATAGAGTCGTGCCACTCCTTCTGCTGTAATTGACTCGTTACAGGGGATAAAGATTGCGGCCTTCGAGCAGTCGTGGTCGGTGATGGTGAGTATGGAGTCGTATCCATTGGAGGGGGGGAGTTTAGTTATGAAATCCATTGCGACAACTTCAAACGGTTCGGCATGTGGGTCTGTGGTGATTGGGAATAGGTGTGGTTTTTGACGATGGGGGTTGACTTTGTTTGCCTGGCACGTCGCGCAGCCTTTGACATAGTCTTCTACGTCTTTGCGCATGTTGGGCCACCAGTAGTCACGTCGCAGTAGTTCGTAGGTGTTCGCGATTCCTGGGTGTCCCATTGCCGGCGTGTCATGGAAAAAGGTGATTACCCCCCGTTTAAGGTCGTTGTCGCCCACGACAACTAGTGCATCGTTCTTCCACCATAGCCCCCCCACTTTCTTCAGGTTATGGGGCTCGACCCAACGCAGTACTTCTGTTTCGTCTAAGTTCTGCGATATCTGGGTCCAGATGTCCATATCATGCATGGACATCTCCGTCGCTCGGATAAAACGCTCCGCGGGGAGGACAATAATGTCATTGTTGTCCTCTTCGTGTGCTGCGTAGTCCGCTCTTCGCGACAAGGCATCTGCGCGACTGTTCCTAACTCCTGGGACATGTTTTAGGAGGAAGTCGTATTCCGAGAGTTCTAGGAATTCGCGCGTGACTCGTCTGTTGATTTTTCTGGGTTCTTTCCAATACTGCAGATTGGCGTGGTCGGTGTGAATGATAATGTTACGATTCCCTCCTTCGTACGACTAGCATTGCGCCTTTACTTCTCATCTCGTCTTCTAATTTCGCCTTATGTGTTCACTGTACTTTTACGTTACGGTCCGATGCCTCGCGCTTCTCGGCTTCCATTTCGCACCTTGCGCCTCGGCGATAGGATGGTTAGTTTTACGTTCTGTTTGAACCGCTGACCACTTCTGAGGTACGCGTCGTCCCGCGGGATCTCCTTGTTCTCCCTTTGATTCATCCCTTTGTTTACGCTTTCGTACCATTGACTCATAGTTGCGCCATATGTTTGTCTCGGACAAACATCCTGTACTAGTATATAAGTCACACGCTACCTAGCTTGTACGGTAGACTTGACTTCTTGTGTAATACCACAATTGTCTTTGCCTCACGAACCTTGTTTGACTCGCCCTTGCGCTTGAGTCCCCCGTTTCGCTCGCCTTTGCGCTTGAGCCTGAGCTTCCGCTATTATCCTTGTGTCCCTGGGAGACCAAGTGATACTTGTTCATCATCGTACTGAACCCTGACCGGTTCGCTCTTGCCGATCCCGCTGACTTGCCGAAGTACACGTCGTACTTAACGCCCCTGTGGTGGCGTTACATTAAGTCAAGTCTCTCACAGTGGCGACGTCTAGTCGCAGTCGAACCAAGTTTAGGCCCGAATACATTGACCGCCTTAGCTCCGACGAACTCTCAGATAGAGTTAAAGGATCCGCGGTCTGGGCAGAACATAACGGAGTTGAGGGGTACTTCATCTTTGACCCTTCAACAAGAACATACCGACAGATCCATTACCTTGAAGACAGACGCCTCTGGGCATTTATCGACTACTCTTTGACAGAAGGAAGGTGGTACACTATCGGACCAGTCCCCCTTACCTTAAACACCGGACCCCTAGGACCTCCTGAACCTACGGGCATCAACATCGACCCTTCCGACACCCCGTCCCCGAGCATTTCAATCCCAACAACCAACCTCCCACCTACAGCGTTCCCGTCATACACTATGGCTCAGCCAGGACAAGCATCCGCCAGTACTACCCTTACAAGTGGAGGAGGTGCACCCAGTGGGGGTGGAGCACCCGCCGGAGGAATCCCCGCCAGTAGTGGCGGTGGAGGTGGCGGTAGTGGTGGCGGTGGAGGCGGCGGTGGTGGCGGCAGTGGACCGGCACCAGCCGGAGGACTCGCACCAGCCCCTGGAGGCAACGGCCGTCTAGGAGGAAACCCCCCGCCTGAATTCGATGGAAGTCGCGAAAAGAGTAAGGCGTTCTTAC
This sequence comes from Lactarius akahatsu, assembly GCA_021524915.1. Taxonomy (NCBI): domain Eukaryota; kingdom Fungi; phylum Basidiomycota; class Agaricomycetes; order Russulales; family Russulaceae; genus Lactarius; species Lactarius akahatsu. The sequence continues at coordinate 1,056,025 of JAKELL010000003.1, forward strand.
GCGCCTTCAAGCTGTATTGCGGAATGAACCCAACCGTGGACTTACTCGCGGTACCTGGACAACGAGCCATGGCCTTCCTTTCCTACATCCGCGGACCACTTGTCGACGATTGGGTTGACGAGCAGATGAGGTGGCTCGAAGGTCAAATAGCAGCGGGAGTCCTACGAACTCAGAACAACCTCTGGAACGAGGTAGAAACTCGGTTCTTGCAGGCATATACCGACACTGCAGAACAAACGAAAGCCCGCAAGGCACTACAAAGCCTAGCCATGAAGGGCGAAGACATAGACTCCTACATCGCCCAGTTTGACAATCTCGTGACAAAGGCGGGGTATGGCCCAGACGAAGCCACAACATTGGAGTTGTTCCAAGATGGGCTCCCAAATCAATTAGTCATCAACGCCATCCGCTTCCAGCACCCCATCACATGGGAAGACTGGAAGAGGGCAGCCCGTCTACAGCAAGCCGAGTACCTGGTGCTGAAGGACCGACTCGGCAAGAACCGAACCCCACGACAAAAGAAAGGAGGGCACAACCGTGACCAATGGGTCCAAGCCCTCAACAAGAACCGAGACCCGAACTCCATGGATGTCGGCCGGGCTCGAGCCTCTGTGGCTCTCACCGATGCCGACCGAACGCAACTCCAAAAAGAAGGGCGCTGCTTCAGATGTCGCGCCACGGGGCATATTTCACGCAACTGCCCGCAGAAGAATGCTAGAATTGCCAATTCCTCCACTCAGTCAATCCCCGCTACTACCTCCACCCCCATACCTGCTCCCGCCGTTACTACGGTCGCCATACAATCCAACCGCGCACTTTCAGCAGAAGAGCAAGCTGAAGCGCAGATCGCGGCTATGAAGGCTCAACCACAGGAGGTACGGGACCTCATGGTGGAGAAGCTGTTCGCAAAAGAGGATTTTCTCGACGCTTGAACCCGACGGCCTGGGCTAGAGCACTCAATGTAAACGTGTACCATAGCAGATATCGATCCATGAGAATTCCAGTTCTTTTCAAATCTGCACACGCAACGGCCGAAAGACAAGTACTCCTTGACTCAGGAGCAACCGACAATTTTATCTGCACCTCACTTTTGAAGCGGCTGCAGATCGGAACACGTGACGTCACCCAACCGATACGCATTTGGAACGTGGATGGGACGCACAACCAGGATGGAGCCATTACGCAGTATACGGACCTGACTGTCCGTACGGGAAACGACACGAAGACACTTCGCTTCCTGGTGACGAACTTAGGAAGGGACGAAGTCATACTAGGGTACCCGTGGTTCTCGGCATTCGAGCCACTGGTCAAGTGGGGGGAAGCCACACTAAACGAAGACTTCCAACCCGTGGTAATATCCAGCCTCGCGTCATCAGACGAAGCCATGCCTGTAGAAGCATCTATACGGGCATTGGAGACGTATCAACTTGATGAGGAGGCTTGGGAACAGATTGAGGACAACGAACAAGAACCGTGCGTGGCGCTGATACGGAAAACGACAACTGCTTCAGAATTAGCACAACAAGAAGCAGCAAAGCGAGGGGAGCGCACGTTTGAAGAAATGGTCCCACCAGAATATCGGCGATACCGCAAAGTATTCGATGAAGAAGCGTCTCATCGATTCCCGCCGAAACGACCCTGGGATCATGCTATAGATCTAGTACCAAACGCCCCCACTACCATGGACTGTAAGGTGTATCCATTAACCCAAGAGGAAGACAAAGCCCTCGACGTCTTCCTTGCCGAACAGTTAGCACGAGGATATATCCGACCATCGAAGTCCCCGTACGTTTCGCCCTTCTTCTTTATAAAGAAAAAGGACGGAAAGCTCCGGCCAGTACAAGATTACCGCCGGCTGAACGAAGTCACCATCCGTAACCACTACCCCCTACCCCTTATCCCTGAACTCATCGACAAAATTCGCGACGCACGACTCTTTACGAAACTGGACATCCGCTGGGGATATAACAATATTCGGATAGACGAAGGAGACGAGTGGAAGGCCGCCTTCAAGACAAATAGAGGAACTTTTGAGCCACTCGTGATGTACTTTGGTCTCACGAACTCCCCTGCCACATTTCAAGCTATGATGGACTCCACGTTTCAAGGACCGATATTGACGAACGAAGTCATCGTGTACATGGATGACATCCTCATTGCAACCATTGACGACCTCACTCGCCACCGTACACGAGTCCACCAAGTCCTGACCATCTGTGAAGAGAACGACCTTTATATCAAACCCGAGAAATGTGAATTTGAGGTGCGGGAAACGGAGTACCTCGGACTTATCATTGGACATGGGAAGCTACGGATGGACCCTGTAAAAGTACGGGGTATCCGCGAATGGCAACCCCCGAAGAACCTCAAAGAGATGCGTGCCTTTATTGGCTTCTGCAATTTCTACCGCCGATTCATCAAAGGATTCTCGGCCCTGGCACGACCTCTCCATGACCTCACGAAGAAGGACACCCCATGGAACTGGGGTGCGGATCAGCAGTGCGCGTTTGAGCGCATCAAGGACCAGATATGTCAAGAACCAGTCCTCCTGTCCCCCGACTTAGCAAAGCCATTTGAGATGGAGGTAGACGCATCCAACGTTGCCATCGGTGCAGTACTCAACCAACTCGGGGACGACCAGAAACTCCACCCAGTAGCATTCCACTCCGAATCACTGTCTGCGGCTGAGCGGAACTACGACATCTACGACCGAGAACTACTCGCGATAGTTAAGTCGCTCCGCGCCTGGCGCACGTATCTCGTCGGTTCCCCCCATAAGATCATTATCCACACCGACCATGCCAATCTCCAATATTGGAAGGAACCACGAAAAATCAGTCGACGAGTAGCGCGCGAATTCCTGGAACTATCAGAGTACAATTTCGTACTGAAGCACGTACCAGGAGTCAGAAACGGCCGCGCGGACGCCCTATCCCGGAGGTCAGACTACGCACCTGCCGACGAGGACAACAACGATGTTATCGTCCTCCCAGCGGATCGGTTTGCACGAGCAACGGAAATGTCAATGCATGACATGGACATTTGGACCCAAATAGCCCAAAACCTTGACGAATCGCAAGTACTGCGGTGGGTGGAACCGCATGATCTCAAAAAACTTGGCGGATTATGGTGGAAAGGCGACGCACTTGTCGTTGTCGGGGACAACGATCTTAAACGGGGGGTAATCACCTTTTTCCATGACACACCCGCGATGGGACACCCCGGAATTACGAACACTTACGAATTGCTGCGTCGGGACTACTGGTGGCCCAGCATGCGCAAAGACGTCGAAGAATACGTCAAAGGCTGCGCCACATGTCAAGCCAACAAAATCAACCCACATCGACAAAAGCCACACCTTTATCCCATTACGACTGACCCAGACGCAGAACCCTTCGAAGTGGTAGCCATGGACTTCATCACAAAACTACCACCGTCGCAGGGCTATGATTCAATCCTCACAATCACCGACCACGACTGTTCGAAGGCAGCCATCTTCATCCCTTGTAACGAAACGATCACCGCAGAAGGCGTAGCTCGGCTATACCTCCGCCACGTCTACCCCCACTACGGCATACCCCGAAAACTGATCACCGACAGAGACCCTCGGTTTACGTCAGCATTTATGACGCAGCTGTGTAAGGCGTTGGGGATCAGACAAAACATCTCGTCAGCTTATCACCCCCAGACCGACGGACAATCGGAGCGGACTAATCAATGGCTAGAACAGTACCTACGCCATTGGAGCAACGTACAACAAGACAACTGGGCAGAAGCACTCCCGGTGGCACAATTCGCGCACAACGCATGGCCCAACGCAACGACAAAACACTCCCCATTCTCGCTCATCATGGGATGGGAACCGCGCACCAACTGGGTCAAGAAGCCTACAACTTCCCCGTCAGTTGATCGGCGATTGGAAAACATGGGCAACTTCCGACAGCACGCACAAGATTGCATCAAGCACGCCCAAGAACTCATGATGAAACGGGGACGTACCCGCTTTATCCCCTATCAAGAAGGCGCTCAAGTGTGGCTAGAGGGGACGAACCTTAAAACATTTTATCCCACCACCAAGCTAGCCCCGAAGCGTCACGGGCCGTTCCGCATTAAGAAGGCCCTCTCAGCCGTATCGTATGAGTTAGAAATCCCGAAGTCATGGAAGATCCACCCTGTATTCCATGCCAACCTCCTCACCCCGTATAAGGAGACGGAACTACATGGGGAAAACTTCCCGCGACCTCCACCTGACCTCATTGACGGAGAAGAAGAGTTCGAAGTGGAGCAAATCCTCGGATCAAGGGTCCATGGCCGAGGGCGCAAGCTTCAGTTCCTGGTACAGTGGAAGGGATTCCCCGTGAGCGACAGCTCGTGGGAACCGCTCGAGAATGTGCGCCACGCACCTGACCTTATAGCCGACTTCTATCGGCACAACCCTACCGCCGAAGGGGCTGGACGAAAGATATAAAAGAACGTCCTATGAGCCCCCACATCGCATCCCTTCTTCTCATCTTAACCACCATGACTTCCACTCCTGTCACCTCCACTGTGCCCATCCGCCCCCCGTCTCAGATTATACTTGATAACTTGACCGTGCCTTCACAGGACCAAGGTGTCCCTTCGCAACCCGAAGGTTGTACGCCATACTCTGTAGTGCCCAGCCCTGACCCCCCTATCCTATATTTCATCGCCCCGACTCTTGAACGCCTCGCCCAGGAGGCCGCACCCACTCCGTACTCCGTATCCACTCCTATAACCATACACAAACCCGCCAATCCCACACCCTCAGAACCGCGAACTCCCCCTCCAGTCCCACGTGCGCCACTCCCACCGTTCTCCCCTGGAGTCAACAGCGTTTTATCACCCGACGATCCGCCCCGTCGTGTCGAGTCAGACCCCAGCTATGCCGTCTTGGACGACGGAGGGGTTGATGACGAAGACCCGACTGACCCGGGACTCCCCTTCCTCCGTAACAACCCCGACCTTGGCCATCTCTACTTCCCGATGAGGATCGGGGAGGCTGGCTACCCAAAATCCATCGCGCGGTTTATTTACTACCGCAAAGACTACCAGGAAGTCATTGGGACTATGGGTAGGGGCCACCCATGTTATGTACAATCGGTTTACGTCCAGGGGGTCTATGAGGGGCAGTTACCGCAACACGTCACAGATCAACAACTGGCTATGTTCCACCCCCACGACCCGCGCGCCATATGTGTTGATGAAACCTTAGCGGAGTTGGGCGACGTCCGTCTTCGCACAGAGGTGGCGCGCCTTCGGGGGTGCTTGCTGCGTAGGGACGCAGTCGCCAAGCGGGAGTCGGAGATTAGGAAGATGGAGACGGACCTCGTACGTGACCGATTCCATATGGAGATGGACCTCGCGAGCGTGCGCAAGCGACTGCAGTATGCGCGAGCGGTACCCAAAATATCCGAGAAGTACGACGAGCTCCAGGTGAGGTATTTGCGCCCTCGTCGCTCACCAGACCCCATTCCCATTCCGCCGCGCGCCGGAGGGCCCTGCGAGATGCCGCGCCTCCAGGGCGAGGGCAACAGGCGGCCTCGAAAGTGCTTCCACTGTAAGGCGACCGACCATTTGATCGCGCAATGTCCGCAACGGCGGGCAAAGCAGCCGTGTCAGTGGTGTGGCAGCCGCACCCATCAATACGAGGTGTGTCTCATCCGTCGTATCTCGCCTATGTCGCCTGCCTATGTCGACCCGGACGACCGCCCTCGGTGGTGCAGCAAGTGTCTGCGGTATGACGCGCGGCATGAGGAGGTCCACTGTCCGCAGTACGAGCAGTGTCGAGAGTGTGGTGAGCGTGGTCCTCACTTGTTTTTACGTCGCCACACTTGCCCGCGCCCGTCTTCACCTATCCCCGATACTGTACCCGTTGAGGACGATTGGTACTATACTAGTGACTAGTCGAAGTCGTGGCGACTTCGAGTCTGAAAGGGGGGTAATGTTACGATTCCCTCCTTCGTACGACTAGCATTGCGCCTTTACTTCTCATCTCGTCTTCTAATTTCGCCTTATGTGTTCACTGTACTTTTACGTTACGGTCCGATGCCTCGCGCTTCTCGGCTTCCATTTCGCACCTTGCGCCTCGGCGATAGGATGGTTAGTTTTACGTTCTGTTTGAACCGCTGACCACTTCTGAGGTACGCGTCGTCCCGCGGGATCTCCTTGTTCTCCCTTTGATTCATCCCTTTGTTTACGCTTTCGTACCATTGACTCATAGTTGCGCCATATGTTTGTCTCGGACAAACATCCTGTACTAGTATATAAGTCACACGCTACCTAGCTTGTACGGTAGACTTGACTTCTTGTGTAATACCACAATTGTCTTTGCCTCACGAACCTTGTTTGACTCGCCCTTGCGCTTGAGTCCCCCGTTTCGCTCGCCTTTGCGCTTGAGCCTGAGCTTCCGCTATTATCCTTGTGTCCCTGGGAGACCAAGTGATACTTGTTCATCATCGTACTGAACCCTGACCGGTTCGCTCTTGCCGATCCCGCTGACTTGCCGAAGTACACGTCGTACTTAACGCCCCTGTGGTGGCGTTACAGATAATCTTGTGAGGGGAACCGACGAGGTAGGTGCGCCATGCCCGCAGGGCTTTGACGACTGCCAGCAGCTCCCTGTCATAAATGTCATAGTTGCGCTCTGTCTGGTTGAAGGACTCCGAGTGAAACGCGACGGGGTGTAGTCTTTGATCCGGACCGAGCTGATTCAGCACCGCTCCGATAGCGACGTTCGACGCATCGACTTCTAGTTCGAATGGCTTTGCGAGGTCGGGGAATACTAGCGTGGGTTCACGTCCAATGCTTCGTCTGACGTTGTCGAATGCGTCTTGTTCGCGTTGCCCCCAGTGCCATGGGGTGTCTTTGCGAGTCAAGTCATGCAACGGTCGTGCAAGCGCGGAGAATCCTCGAATGAACCTTCGATAGAAGTTACAAAACCCGAGGAATGCTCGCACTTCGCGAAGGTTTCTTGGGGCCGGCCACTCTTGGATGCCTCGTACCTTTACGGGGTCCATCCGCAGATTTCCGTGACCGATGATGAGTCCCAAGTATTCGACTTCGAGCACCTCGAATTCGCACTTTTCGGGCTTGATGTAGAGGTCGTGCTCTTGGCATAGGCGGAGAACTTCGTGTACGACGGTGCGGTGTCGGGGGTAATCGAGTGGTGTGGCTATCAGGATGTCGTCCATGTAGACGATTACTTCGTTGGTCAGAGCAAGGGGTCGGAAAGTCCAATCCATCATTGCCTGGAACGTGGATGGGGAGTTGGTGAGTCCAAAGTACATAACAAGGGGTTCGTATAGTCCTTGATTGGTTTTGAATGCGGCTTTCCATTCGTCCCCCTCCTTGACACGTACATTGTTGTATCCCCATTTAATGTCGAGCTTCGTGTATAGTCGTGCGTCCCGGATTCGGTCGACAAGTTCCGGGATTAGTGGCAAGGGGTAGTGATTGCGGACCGTAAGTTCGTTCAACCGCCTGTAGTCCTGAACGGGGCGTAGTTTGCCGTCCTTCTTCTTGATGAAGAAGAAGGGTGACGCGTAGGGCGATTTGGATGGGCGGATGTATCCTTTTGCGAGTTGTTCGTTCAGGAATACGGTTAACGCTTCTTGTTCGTTCTGTGCGAGAGGGTAGACTTTACAGTCCAATGAAGCGGGGGCATTGGGGAGGAGGTCTATCGCGTGGTCCCATGGGCGAGATGGGGGAAATCGGTGCGATGCTTCTTCGTCGAAGATTTTACGATAACGTCGGTACTCTTCTGGGACCATTTCTTCGAACGTACGCTCTTTCTTCTTTGCAGCTTCTTGTTGTGCTAGTTCGGAAGCCGTGGTGGTTTTCCGCATGAATGCGATCTGGGGCTCCTGCTCGTCATTCATGAGCTGCTCCCACGCTTCCTCGTCAAGTTCATACGTCTCCAACGCCCGAATGGAAGCTTCCATGGGCGTGGCTTCGTCTGACAAGTGAAGACTCGTTATCACGACTGGCTGATATTCCTCGTTCAGCGTCGCATCTCCCCACTTAATTGCGGGTTCAAAAGCCGTAAACCAGGGGTATCCCAGAATCACTTCGTCCCTTCCTAGGTTGGTAACTAGGAAGCGAAGCGTCCGTTCCTTCTTCCCTGTTCGTACTGTAAGATCGGTGTATTGCGTGATTGCCCCGTCTTGGTTATGGGTGCCATCCACATTCCAAATGCGGATGGGGTGCGTAACGTCCCTTGTCCCAATTTGGAGTCTTTTCAGAAGTGAGGAGCATATGAAATTGTCGGTAGCTCCTGAATCGATAAGGACTTGTCGTTCGGCCGTTGCGTGTGCAGATGTAAAAAGGACTGGAATTCGCATGGATCGGTATCTGCTAGTGTACACGTTCAAATTTAATGCTCTCACCCAGGCCGCCGGGTTCAAGCGTCGAGAAAATCCTCCCGTCCGAATAGCTTGTCGATCATGAGGTCCCGTACTTCTTGAGTTTGCGCCTTCATCGCTGCGATCTGTAGATCCGCCTGCTCTTCGTTCGATAGTACGCGACTAGGTTGTATGGCGAGAGAAGCGATGGTGGGAGTTGGTAGACTTGGACTCGGGGAAGTCGCGGCTGATGATCGCGAGGGCAAGGGGGTTGGCGCCATGGCAGATGTAGCGGCAGCCACTCGCACGCCCTTTTGAGGACAGTTACGTGAGATGTGCCCTTGAGCGCGGCATCTAAAACATCGTCCCTCCTTCTGAAGTTGGGCTTTGTCGGTGTCGGCGAGAGCCACGGAGGCTCGGGCGCGTCCAACATCCATGGCATTGGGGTCTCGGGTTCCTTTAAGGGCTTGGACCCACTGCTCCCGACTTTGACTTCCCTTCTTTCGTGGAGGCTTTCCTTTGCCCAGGCGATCCTTGAGAATAAGGTATTCAGCCTGCTGCAATCGGGCGGCCGCCTTCCACTGCTCCCAATTGACAGGGTGCTGGAAGCGGACAGCGTTAACGACTAACTGGTTGGGTAATCCATCCTGGAAAAGTTCCAGCGTTGTGGCTTCGTCGGGGTTGTACCCTGCTTTCGTGACAAGGTTCTGGAAGGTCGCGATGTATGTGTCGATGTCTCCTCCCTTCATAACGAGGGTTTGTAATGCTTTGCGCGCGTTGGTCTGTTCTGAGGTGTCGGTATACGCTTGTACAAATCGATCCCTGACGGTTGTCCACAAGGCTTCGTTGCCTCGATCAACCCCTGCTATTACTTGATCGTCCAGCCACTGTGCTTGTTCCGCCACCCAGTCATTTACTAGTGGTCCGCGGATGTAGGACAGGAACGTCATGGCTCGCGAGGCTGGAACAGCGAGTTGATCGACGGTGGGGTTCATCCCTTTATAGAGCTGGAACGCTAGCAAGAAGGCTTTGCTTTCGTCCCTTACTCCGGTGAATTCAGGGGGGGGGTTTCCTCCTAACCGTCCGTTCCCTCCAGGGGCTGGCGCGGCTCCTCCTGGGGCACCTCCGATGCCACCGGCGCCACCGCCTCCACCGCCGCCTCCACCGCCGCCTCCACCGCCGCTGCCACCTCCTCCGCCACTTCCTGACGGGGGTGCTGGCGCTCCTCCCGAGCCTGATGCTCCAGGGGTCCCTCCTCCGCTGCTGGTGAGGGTGGTGCTAGCTGACGCTTGTTGTGTCTGGGACATGTCGTAGGTTGAAAAGTGAGTTGTCGAGGTTGGTAGGTTTGTCGTGGGTACAGTAACACTGGGTGATGGATCGTCGTCGATGGTTATACCCGCGGTGGTACGGGTTATCAGGGGTCCTGCTCCAAGCGTCGAGGGTACTATACTGATGGTGTACCACTGTCCTTTCTTTGGGGAGTAATCAATGTACGCCCACTGTCGTAGGTCTTCAAGATAGTGGACCTGTCGGTATCTCTGGGTATTGGGGTGGAAGAGGAAATATCCTTCTACCCCTTCGTGTTCCTTCCAGACAACGGCTCCTTTGACTTTATCGGAAAGCTCGTTGTCGCTGTATCGGTCGATGTATTCGGCTTGGAACTGGGATCGGCTGCGACTGTGGGTCGCCACGGTGAGAGATTTGACTTAATGTAACGCCACCACAGGGGCGTTAGGCACAACGTGTGCCACGCTAAGTCAATCGGGATCGGAAGAGCGCGAGTCGATTAGGACTCAGTTCGGGGATGCACAAGTATCGCTTGGTTTCCCTGGAACCAAGGATAATAGTAGAAAGACAAGGCTCAAGCGCAAACAGGCGAGCTAAACGTGGACTCAAGCGCACTGGCGAGTCAAAGGTCGTTCGTGAGATGGAACCAATGTGGTATTACACAAGAAGTCAAATCTACCGTACAGGCTAGGTAGCGTGTGACTTATATACTAGTACAGGGTGTTTGCGACAGACAAACATATAGCGCAATCATGAGTCAAGAGCACGAAACGAGAGACAAAGGGATGGTTCATAAAGGGAACAAGGGAATCCCGCGGGATGACGCGTGCCTCAGAAATGGTCAGCGGACGAAACGAAGCGTAAAACTGGCCATCCTATCGCCGAGGCGCAAGGCGCGGGACAGAAGCCGAGACGTGCGCGGCATGGGAACGTATCGTAAAAGTACAGTGGTCAGAACAAGGGAAATACCGGCGATTCGTGACATACCGAGTAGCCAATAAACCCACCCACTACACGGCCATTTGTCGCCAATCACGTGCCGATAGGGTTATTGCATTGACACACTTGACATTCATAGGGATAGGGCGATAACCCATGGCTCTGGTCTTCCACTCACTCATGTATTTAAGGGCCTGTTTGGTAAATGCTTTCTCGCACGAGACATGGGCCAAGCCAAAAACAATGTTTTATTTAATTGAGAATGAGAATGTGATGCATTCGGCAAACCTTGTGTTACGAGAGAATGAGAAATGAGAATGAGAATCTCCCTGCCAACCAGAAAAAGAGGTCTGACCTCTTTTTCTTTTCACTGTCTCTGTCTTGAGAGTGACTGTGACCATACACGTAACAATATATTGTCCAATTTCTAGAATCTAGATCGTTAGCACTCAGAGGCGTCAGTGCACACTGGCACACACATAACAGCAATTGGGGGGAGGCACTGCCATGAAAATCACATTAATCACACAGGACAAAGGTCAAAAATAGGACAACAAATATATATTCGGCAATAAATGTATCTACGCCGTGCTAAGTGAGAGCAAGGGAATCAGTATTGTGGCCAACGATGCCCCACCGCCTTCCATTGTCGTGGGCGTCATCAGCGAGTGGTTATCGTTACTGCTGTCATCACCTCACGCTGTGTTGTCATCTTCGTCTTTGTCGCCTTGCGTTGCCGTGGTCGCGGTCATTGTTGTTGCAACCACCTTGCTGCCAGCACCGTAGTGGCCTCTGTTGGAGTTGTTTGCAGCTTGCCTCATGGAAAAACTTGCACGCCGTGTTGAGTTGATGTTGCGGTGGGATGTTGCACAGCATCGAGGCATCATGGGGGCTTGCACGCCGTAGCGTCGCAGCGTCGCATTGTGATGGGTTTTGCACACCATGATGGCATCGTGGTGGGGGTGGACTCCCATGTGGCAAAGGGAGGATGCGGTGGCCACGGGCTTGCATGCAGCGAGCCTGAGGTGGGGGGTGGTGGGGACATGAGGAGTGCGGTGTGGCGAGCACTTCTTGCAAGTGCCGGTGAGACAGGTAGTTTGAGGGCCCAGTTGCTACAGCAGCAAGAGACACAGGGTCAGTAAGAAACAAAAGGAAACAAAAAAAACACATATCTTGATCACTGGGCCGAAGCCCAGCTCATCGTCAGCCACGTCTTCATGAGTGTTGACGAGGATGCGGGGATGGTGGCTCCGCTTGCTGCTCAATTTGGTAGGCGCTCGGTGATGTAACGAAGTCACGCTTTGTCATGAAATGAGACGATTTAAAACGATGTTTTCATTTTTGTATGTAAATGCGTTCGGAGGTCCTGGATAATTAAAACAATGTTTTGCCGCAGTCTCTGTTTCCCACCCGGGAAACAGAGGGACCGTTGAAACATTGTTTCAGGGCCCAGCCACGCCGAACAGGCCCTAATTTGACATTGGAATGTATCGTCGCCTTTCCTGTTCTCAAAATATCATATTGTCAAGCTGCGGATTGACTTCTCACTATATTCATCAAATTATCACTGACCCTATTCGCGGAGGTGGCATTGGTTGTCTTGCGGATCGCAAAGTCCACTGCAGGGCCATGTATGTCCTCATTGATGAGAAATGGATGCCATGACAGTGACTTATCCACACTAGGGTTGAGCGGAGATAGCAGTCCATTGCTAATTCCCGCGCAGAATACGTTCTTGAAGGGTACAGGAAGGGCACAAACAGCTAACGTGATTGAGTGTGTGTTTCAAGCGATGGTGTGAACCTGCGACGCCAGGTGCGATGTAACCCCTGCAACGCCAGATAGAATGAACTGTACTAAAACAGTGAATATGAATACATAATGGAGGAGGCGAGTGACGGCCCTCCCAACTTCCCTCGGAGCAGCCAAGGGAAACCGACAAAGATGGTAGATGATGTCGAGGATCTCTCGTGATAGGGAGAGATATGTGCAGATTCGGGATATGATGGGCAAGAGTGGGAGTGTTGTGGCTTTGTGGAGATTGACTACCGTGCCATCCTGGTATTCTAAGAGTGTGCAAGACGAAGAGTGTGAATGCATGCCTCGTTGGTCTGACATTTGGAGACGAGACCGATTTTTGGTATACGAAGACGTAATGACTCAACTTCTTCAACTTCTTATAGTCGAATGATGACCACTAACCTCATCTCAAAGTGTAACGCCACCACTGGCGTTAGTCCGACTTGGACACGAAAGGACGTTCACGACTTAGCGGAATATCTTTTTGAGGTCACGTGACCTAGTCACGGGATACACGGCGCTTAATGAGGCACGTGATCCAATAGGTACACTAGGGCAAGTCGCGCCACTAGGTACTCCGATAATCGATAAGACGACTTGCTCGAATCGAGACAAGTGAAGCACGCGAAAGGAGACGAGAGAAGGTGGTGGATTGAAGAAGACCAAGATGGCGTTTCTTGGTCTTCCTGGGTCACTATTTATACATCTATGAGGACGCTTTAAAGCTCCTCTCCAATCCGAGACGGCAAGTAGCGTAAGTAGCTCAAACCCTACTACAGCTATCCTAGGAATGAGTCATAGTACCGGTTACATGTGATACTACGACTGCTGACTGATAGTGAAGTCCATGACACATTACTACTTACTAACGTGGTCATATCCGTAAGTAAGAGTCCGTTTTCGTACCCGCGACATCACCCCCTTTTCAGCCGCGACGCCCACGGCGCCTAGTGGGGCCTATCCCTCCTACCCACGCTTCTTGCCTCTCCGTAATCCGGTCCAAGACATTAGCCATCTCCAGTCTAAACTTGCAGCGGGCCAACTCCGACTGTACCCCCCCGAGCGCCTGCGCCAAGGCATGGAGCCGCTGCTCCATCCTTTCAGCCTCGTGTCGGTAGGCGCGAAATCGGACCAACTCAGCTTTAAGCCCGACGTCTTGCAGTTCGTTGATCGCACGGTCCACCCGGTGTTGGTTGCTGTGCCCTCCGACGAGGGCGAATAGGTCTTCTGGCGAATAGTGGGGTTTGCCCACTTCTCGAACTTGGGGCTCGGCATAGAGTGGGCGACTGTATACTTTGTCGCTGTCGTCGACAAGCCCCAGTACGATGGGGTCCGGACCGGCGATGACCTGGACGTACGTGGCCTGGCAGGTTACCCCCTGCGCGTCGGTGATTGGATAGTGGATAAAATCGGCCCCTTGGTTGTGCTTGTAACCGTGCGGGGCGGATCGTGAGGTGCCTCCTAGATAGCGGAGGCGGACGGCTGGCAGGGGGGAGGCTTCGGAGTCAACTACGACTCCTCCTCGGTAAATGGGTCGACCCGTGGTGTCGCAGGCGTATGGCGTTTCACGGGGGTCGTCAGAGTCGGTGGCCGTAATAAGGTAGGGCTGCTCAACTGGGTACCATTCCTTTAACGATCTTTCCACTGCGTCGTACACTGCCCTTTCAGCGTCTCGGTGAATTGTCGGCGTCGGTGGAGAACGCAGGCCCTCTTGGCTGCCGCTACTGCCAGTTGCCGTCGCTCCCACGCTCCCGCTGAGGGTCTCCAATCCCGTGTCTTCATCCACTCCTGCCACCTCAGAGTCGCCGGCGTTCTCTTCCTGCTTGTACTCGACCCGGGTGGGGAGAGGTTGAGATGGGGGACTCGCAAAGAGTCCGACAGCTGTACAAAGCCGAGTAATTTCGGCTTCGGTGTACGGCGCGGTGTTGAGTTGGTCGCCATTGCTGTTGAGGAGCCAGTAGGTGGCTGGCTGATTGGGGTCTTCGACGTCGATGATGGATTGGGCGGATGCAAGGGCCTCGCGGAGCTCTTGATGGGTGAGGTTGTCGACGAGTCGGGGAGTGAGAGGGGAGGCAGAGGAGGAAGCGGGAAAAGACATGTGGATTTCAGGGAGGCGTCCAGTGTGAAGAGATGGGGGTTGAAGTGTGGTTTGCCCTCGCCTTATATGTATCTTCCTCTGGTTTAGGTCCCGCTCGTACTCCGCTATGGCTTCGTCAGCGAATATGTCATTTTTGTCGACCCACTGGTTTTCCGAGTCGGAATACCCCTTCCATTTCACGAGGTACTGCAACTTCTTGTTCCGGCCGAATCGTCTGGAGTCTAGAATGCGCTCCACTTCGTACTCCTCTTCTCCATCTACTAGATCCGGTGGCGGGCGTTGGAAGTTTTCTCCATGCATGGGCGTCTCGCGGTAAGGCGTGAGTAAATCGATGTGGAATACGGGGTGAATACTCCACTGTGTGGGAAGTTCCAGCTGATAGTTGACCGGCGAGAGTGCTCTCGTGATTTTGAATGGACCATGCCGTCGTGCCGCGAGCTTGGCGGTTGGTTGATTGGTCCGAAGGTGTCGTCCTTCTAGCCATACTTGATCTCCGATGTGGTATTTGGGTGTGTTCCGGTGTTTGATCCACAGTGATTGTGCCTTTTTGATGAGGTTTTGGGCTTCTTTCCGTGCTTCTCGGAACTGTTGAAGTCGCGTGAGTACTTGTGGGATAGGTGATGGCTTATCGATCCAATCAGCACGCGGGTCGTATCCCATCATGAGCGAAAATGGGGACTTCCTTGTTGCTTCGTGTGGCCAATTGTTGTGCGCGAATTCTGCCATGGGTAGGAATTGCACCCAGTTATCTTGACGCTCATTTGTCCAGAACCGCAGATACTGTTCCAGCCATTGATTGGTGCGTTCTGATTGTCCGTCCGTCCGTGGGTGATAAGCCGTGGAGATGTTCTGGTAGATGCCGAGGATCCGGCATAGTTCCCGTGTGAATTTTGACGCGAATCTCGGGTCACGGTCGCTAATGATTTTCGCCGGTAATCCGAATCTCCTGAACACGTGGGTGACGTACAGTGCGGCGGTTTCCTCTGCGGATATTTCCTCGTTGCAGGGAATGAACACCGACGCTTTAGTGCAGTCGTGGTCGGTTACAGTGAGGATGGAGTCATATCCCTGCGATTCCGGTAGTTTCGTGATGAAATCGAGGGCGATAACTTCGAACGGCTTAGCGTCTGGCGTTGGTGTGATTGGCACTAGTGGGGCTTTCGTCAGGCGGTTGTTGACCTTGTGTCGTTGGCATTCTGCGCATCCTTGAACGTATTCGGTGACGTGTTTCAGTATGTTGGGCCACCAGTGGTCACGTTCGATGATCCTTGCCGTTCGCTTGATTCCTGGGTGGCCATAGACAGGAGGGTTGTGATGGTTGGCAATGACGGTGCGGATTTCCATCGGCCCTCCGGTAATTACTCGTGCGCCTTGATGGTACCAGACCCCGTCGACTTTCTTGAGCTTATGCGGGTCTACCCATGAGCGTAGAACGTCTTCATCTTGCTCGTGGACTTCTGGTGTTTGCGTGGTGACATTACGTGCGAATACCTTTTCGGGTAGGACAATGACTCCTTCGTTGTCTCTTTCTCCTTGGTCATAGTCAGGTCTTCGTGATAGGGCATCTGCGCGGCCATTGTTGGTTCCCTTGATGTGGTGGATCTCGAAAGCGTATTCCATAAGTTCCAGAACTTCTCGGGCTACACGGCGACTTATCTTCTGGGGTGTTTTCCAGTGCGTAAGGTTGAGGTGGTCCGAGAAGATTTTGACCTTGTGTGGCGAGCCTGCGAGGAATGGTCTCCAGTGTCGTAGTGCCTTGACGATTGCTAGGAGTTCCAAGTCGTAGATGTCGTAGTTGCGTTCCGCTTCGTTCAGGGTGGCCGAAAAGTACCCAAGGGGGTGTCTTTTTCCGTCTTGTTTCTTCTGCAAGAGCACTGCGCCTACTGCGTACCCCGATGCATCTACTTCGAGCTCGAATTGGTCCGTGAGTGTGGGGTGTGCGAGTACTGGTTCACTGGTAACTAGGCGTTTAAGGGTCTGGAAGGCCGTTTCTTCGTCTTTGCCCCATGTCCACTCCGCGTCTTTGCGTGTAAGTTTGTTGAGAGCTCGTGCGTACGTTGCAAAACCGCGAATGAAGAGGCGGTAAAAATTGCAAAAGCCCAAAAAGGAGCGTACGTCGCGTACCTTCGTGGGTGTGGGCCAGTCGCGTATGCCAGCGATTTTTACCGGGTCCATGCAAGTCACCCCCTTTTCAAGGATTACCCCCAGGTAATCCATTCGCGGTTGGTGGAAGGTGCATTTCGACGGTTTGAAGTATAGGTCGTGGTCCAGTGCAACTTGGAGTACGGCACAAACGGCGTCGATGTGTGCTTGGAGGCCTACGTGTTCTAGTGTTGCGATGCCTATGTCGTCCATGTATACACGAATGATTGTACCCATTGCCGCGAAGACTCGGATTGTGTCGCCTAGAATGTCGTTCATCATGTTTTGGAACGTGGCCGGTGAGTTTGTGAGTCCGAAATACATGACGAGCGGTTCGAATAGTCCGTATTTTGTCTTAAAGGCTGCCTTGTACTCGTCGCCTTCCTTGATGCGTATGTTGTTGTACCCCCATCGGACATCGAGTTTGGTGAATATGTGCCCATTTCCAAGATCGTTGATGAGTTCCGACATGAGTGGTAGTGGGTATTGGTTGCGCACCGTACAGGCGTTGATCCGTCGATAGTCTTGCACCGGTCTTAATTTCCCGTCCTTTTTCTTGATAAAGAAGAATGATGACGCGTAGGGTGATTTTGAGGGTCGGATGTAACCAAGTTTAAGCTGTTCGTCTAGCCATTCACGTAGTTGTCCGTCTTCGTCTTGTGACATAGGATAGACCTTGCAGTCGATGCTAGGGGGTGTGCCGGGTTTGAAGTCGATGGCGTGATCCCAGGGTCGCGAAGGCGGGAAGCGATGGGATGCCTCCTCGCTGAAGATTTTTGCAAACCGTTGGTATGGCTCGGGGAGGTCTGTGACGACCGCGTTCTGGTTAGCGGCTATGGCGAGTTCCGTGGCTGTAGTACGTATCTGGCATTCTTCCTCCAGTTCTTGAACGATGCCCTCCGCTTCGCTTTGGGTGATTGCGCCAGCGATCGTGGTCTGGGGTTCTTCGGGGTTGATCGATCGTAGCACTACTGGGAGTGCCCCTTCGTGAATGGTGGCGTGTGCCCAGCTAATTGTTGGTTCATATGTGGCTAGCCAGGGGTATCCAAGAACGAGGTCCTCGTTTCCTATGTCGGTGACTAGGAACCTCATGACCTTAGAGACGCCGTTGGTCTGTACGTCTAGGTCGATAAAATGCGTGATGGACCCAGCTTTGTTTTCCGTGTTATCAATATTCCATATCTTTTTTGGTTTCTCAAGGGTTTGTAGCCCGAGGCCCATGCGTTTAGCGAATGTGGGTCTTATAAAATTGTTGGTGGCTCCTGAATCGACGAGCCCTTTGATGTCGGCCATGGAATAACTTGTGCGAATCGAGACTGGAATTCGAAGCGAACGATAGCGAGTCATGATTACAGAGTTACAATTAACCACCCTCACCCAGGCCGATGGGTTCAGGCGTCCTGAAAACCCTCTTGGGTCCAGAGATCTTTGAATACGAGGTCTTTAACCTCGTCGCTTGCCCCCCTCAACGTTTCCATCCACCCTTTTGCTTGTTCCTCAGGTGTGGCTTCTGCGCGGCGTGTTGTTACCGGTTCTTGGTAGTAGTCGGTTTCCGCGCCTCGACTGGTACTTGCGCGAGGCTGAAATTGTTGCCGCGGTTTCCTAGGGCGTGTGCATTCTCGTGAGAAGTGACCTGGGTTGTTACAGTTGTAACAGATGACTTCCCTCATGTCACGGCGTTGCCCATTCCCTCTGTTCTGCCCCGGTCCTCCTCTCGGTGGGAGGGGTGGTCGCTGGTTTCCGCGATTTGGATCTCCTACCTCCGCGAGGCGTGCGCGGGTGCGGTCCGCTGATGTGTCCATCACGTTTGGGTCGTGGCGTGGCGATGGGAATCTTGGGGGTGCCCATTGTGGGGCGTACCCTCGGTTTTGCTGTGGTCGCGGCGACGTGTTGTTACGGGGTGTGGCGGTAAGCCCTAGGCGAGCACGCAGATGGATGTATTGTTTTTGCCTGCGTAACGCCGCTTCCTTCCATTCATTGAACGTTTGGGGGTCGTCCAGTTCGTATATTTTTGTGAATAGAGCTCTTGGTAGTCCAGCCGTGAATCGGTCCAGCGTTTGGCGGTCGTTGAGGCGGTAATCAGCCTTCCGTGCTAGCTGTTCGAAGTTGGTGACGTACGAATCAATGTCGTCTCCAATCATTTTAAACCCTTTGGCCAGTGTGGCCTGTGCTTGCTCCTGTTCGAGCACGTTCGAGAATCTATCCGAAAATCCTGCCGTTAGTGTGTCCCACAGGAAGGGGTCGTATCTGTTTCGTCCTTGATGTAGCTCATTGTTGAGCCATTGGAGGAACCCAAGCGTCCAGTTGGATACTCGTGGGCCTTTGATAAAGCCCAGAAACAATAGGCATCGTCGGTAGACGTTGGTCATAATCAGCGCTTCTGAATTTTGTCCCCAGTAGATGTGCCATTGCGTGAGGAAGGATTCGTACTCATCTCGGTTTCCATCAAAAATACTAGGGGGTTCTCCCACTAGTTTGTCCGTCCCGTGTGGTGCACCTGGCGTGGGTCCCGCTGTTGGCGGTGGCGGCGGTGGTCCTCCACCGAAGGGGTCTCCTCCTCCTCCTCCTCCGAATTGAGGTTGCCGTCCTCCGAATGGGGGTCTTCCGCCTCCTGGTGGTCCTTGGCCGAAGCTTCCCCCTGGTCTTCTGGGCTGTGTGGGTCCCCCTGCTCCTGGCGGGGGATCAGGGACGTCTGGTCCTACTGCTCTGAAGATGGCCGTGTCATCTGCGGTCATACGATGTCCGGTTGTGGGGTTGATAGGACGTAAGTGGGCTTCGGCTTCTTCGGCGATCCTTCGTGCTTCTTCGATCTCTAGGTTTTTGTGGGTAATCGTGGCTGTGGCCATTTCTACGGGGGGATGTACGTGGATGTCTTCTGGCTCGTTTATGCGTAAAGACTCAGCTGTTTGTACGATATCTCCGACTTCTGATTCTTCGTCGTTGTCGGTTTCTTCGTCGTCTCCACTGGTTTCGGATGGTGCGGGGGTTCTTGGTTCTGAGGTGCTAGGTTCTTCTTCCGGTTGTCCGTCGATGCGTCCCCACTCTGATCGCGTGGGTAGGTTTCTTGAGTCGATGTCGCAGTTGTAGTTTCTCCCTGCAGGGTGTACTGCGTCGTAGCGGTTATCTATGGGGTTCCACGTAATCTCGACCCAGCACAGATGATCGAAGTTGAACTCAACGGGGCGATATCGGGTTGGCCCCGACGCAAAGTCTACGAAGTATCCGGTTTCTCCGCGATACTCTCTCCAGCGGGCGGCTCCTAGGAACTGTGTTGGTACGTTGCGGTCTCCCCTTCGTTCAAGGGAATAGGTCTGGAAATTTCTCCACTGGTCTCGAGTTGTGAACGCCACGGTGAGTAGATCTTGGTCTTAATGTAACGCCACCACTGGCGTTAGTCCGACTTGGACACGAAAGGACGTTCACGACTTAGCGGAATATCTTTTTGAGGTCACGTGACCTAGTCACGGGATACACGGCGCTTAATGAGGCACGTGATCCAATAGGTACACTAGGGCAAGTCGCGCCACTAGGTACTCCGATAATCGATAAGACGACTTGTTCGAATCGAGACAAGTGAAGCACGCGAAAGGAGACGAGAGAAGGTGGTGGATTGAAGAAGACCAAGATGGCGTTTCTTGGTCTTCCTGGATCACTATTTATACATCTATGAGGACGCTTTAAAGCTCCTCTCCAATCCGAGACGGCGAGTAGCGTAAGTAGCTCGAACCCTACTACAGCTATCCTAGGAATGAGTCATAGTACCGGTTACATGTGATACTACGACTGCTGACTGATAGTGAAGTCCATGACACATTACTACTTACTAACGTGGTCATATCCGTAAGTAAGA
The DNA here is from genome assembly GCA_021524915.1 of Lactarius akahatsu. Taxonomy (NCBI): domain Eukaryota; kingdom Fungi; phylum Basidiomycota; class Agaricomycetes; order Russulales; family Russulaceae; genus Lactarius; species Lactarius akahatsu. The sequence continues at coordinate 1,076,501 of JAKELL010000003.1, forward strand.
GTCCGTTTTCGTACCCGCGACAGATATCCTGGCGAAATCTACGTCTATATGGATGACATACTTATAGCTACGACTGAGGACCTTGACCGCCACCGAGAGATTGTCCGTGCTGTGCTAGACGTCCTTCAACGAGAGAGTTACTTTCTCAAACTATCCAAGTGTATCTTTGAAACACACGAAGTCGACTACCTGGGCATGACCATCAATCAAGGAGTCATCAGGATGGGAGATGACAAAGTCAGCGGGGTTAGAGACTGGCCGTGTACACTTACTACCATGAGACAAGTTCGTAGTACTCTGGGCATCCTGAACTATCAACGACCCTTCATTCCCCGGTTCGCCGAAATTGCTCGGCCATTGAACGCTTTGCTAAAGAAAGATACGCCGTTTCTCTGGACAGAAGAATGTACGACCGCCCTGACGGAACTATTACGAATCACTACCAGTCGGCCTGCACTGAGGCAACCAAACCCTGACATCCCTTACGAATTACAGACTGATGCTTCGGCTGTCGCCTCCGGGGCTATTCTCACACAGCGCGACGACCGGGGAAAACCGCAAGCCGTCAGATACTTCTCCAAAACATTCAATGACGCAGAACGAAACTACGATGTATACGATCGCGAATTCCTTGGCCTCGTCCGAGGCCTCGAACATTGGTGTCACCTTCTCGTCGGCTCCCCACATCCGGTCACCGTGTTCACGGACCATGCGAACCTATTACACTATCGACACCCACAACGCATCAGTCGCCGTGTCGCCCGCCTTGTGAATATTCTCGCGGATTATAACATCCGCCTGGTTCACCACCGCGGCCCTCTCCTGCAAGCAGACGCTCTCTCTCGCCACCCGAACGCCGCTGGTGCTGATCTTCCTGATAACGCCGACGTCGTGGTCCTCCCCCCGTCCCTCTTTATCCGCGCAATCTCCATCTCCTCTCTTGACGATCGTGCCCGCGCGGTGCAAGCTTCTCACGGTACTTGGCTGGAACGCCTCTTTGCCTCGGGTGTCGTCCGTCGCGACGGCTCCTTGTTTTTCCGCGACACCCGTCTGGTGATCGTGGATGATCTGACCTTAAGAAGGGGGGTAATCGCCTCGTTCCACGACCCCCCTTCGGCAGGACACCCGGGCATCACAAAAACACTAGCCGCGCTCCAACAACATTACTGGTGGCCGAAGATGAAGACTGACGTCACTGAATTTGTCAACGGATGTGCACGATGCCAATCCAGTAAGAACCTACCTGGCAAAAGCAAGGTACCCATATACCTGATTGTTCACGACACAGATCCTCTTCCCTTCCAAATCATCGCGCTGGACTTCATAACGAAACTCCCTAAGTCAAGAGGATACGACACCATCCTGACCATCACGGACCAGGGTAATTCGAAAGCCAGCATCTTTCTAGCCTGCAACGAGGCGATAGACGCCATGGGAACGGCCGAACTATACTTCAAGCATGTATTACCGCATTATGGCCTACCCCAGAAAGTGATATCCGACCGAGACCCCCGCTTCACTGCAAAGGTCTTCCGAGAACTCCTTAAGAAGCTCCAAATCGAACAGAATATCAGTACCGCTTATCATCCGCAGACAGATGGACAGTCCGAGCGAACGAACCAACGATTAGAGCAGTATCTGAGGGTGTTCGGAAATCATTCCGACGATTGGGCCCTATGGTTACCAATAGCGCAGTATGCCCTCAACGCCTGGAAGTCGGAGACCACGAGAGCTGCGCCCTTCGAACTCCTTCTCGGATTCACACCGAAGGTACACCAGCCTACAAAATGAGACAACAGATGCTGTCGAGGCTTCCAGCAGGCTCGAAAAACTCACTACCGCCCGTAGGCACGCTGCAGCAGCCATGAGGGCTGCGCAACAATCATGGATCGATGATTCGAAGCACGAAAAGTATAACGTGGGACAGAAGGTTTGGCTTGAGGCTACAAACTCGAAGACCACGCACCCTACGGCAAAACTCGCCCCGTGAAGATATGGGCCATTCACCATTGCTAAAGTAGTGTCTCGAACGTCTTATCAGTTAGTACTGCCGACCCAATGGAAGATTCATAACGTGTTCCATGCTCAACTTCTAACGCCGTATCGTGAAACACGAATGCACGGAAGGAACTTCAAAGAGCCACCGCCAGACATTATCGACGGGCATGAGGAATGGGAAGTCGAGGAAATCCGTGGAGAACGAAGAACAGGACGCCGCAGAAAACTTCAATATCGAATTCACTGGAAGGGCTACGCAGACGCGTACAATAGCTGGGAGGACGCCAGTGATGTACATGCCCCAGAGCTACTCCAAGAGTATAAGAGTCGGAAATCTAAGTCGGTGGTCACCATCAACGCAATCTCTATGGATCCTCTTTTCCAACCTCACCCTTGTCATCCTCCTCAGAACTGCCCCGTCCCTGACCAGGAGCTCCCTGCGGATGTCCGTCGGGATATTGAACGACGCGTGAACGAATGGAGCTGGGTGCCTCAGGACCACGACGCCCGTGCAGACTCGCCAGATACTAAGAATGACTCTATCGGCTATCACACTTATCTGGAACCGGATGGCAGGAGACGCCGACACTCCAGGGCTAGGGCTCACCGACGCGAAAGACTCCGAAGAGAAGTACGGGAGTTGATCGCGCAGGATGAGCTACGTCTTGCGGAAACCCTGCTGCCCTCGCCTGATGAAGGACCTGGCGCACACTTGTCGGAGATTCCCGAAGACCCAGAAGAACTCCGAGCTGGCGAAGAAGAAGAATCTGCAAAGGATCGACCTAGGGCTCCGACCCCGGAAGAAGTACCACCATTCCCGCCAGTCCACGCCTTGGTGGAAGCCATAGAGCCAGAACACCCAGGTGTGGGATGGAAGCGAGTCCGCGCCAACGAGCCGTACGCATTCGAGATACCCAGAGAGGACGGGTCTCGAGGTAATGCGACGTACATCCGGTTCGCCATCAACCAGTGCGAGCAAGCCGTCGCACTAGGCACGGAGGGCAAGGGGAAGCCCCACTATTACAAGCCTCTTTATGCCATTCCCATGCCCCCTAGACCCACTGCGACCGTCCCGGAAGGGCATTCACTCTCTCTGTTCTCGGGAGAACACCCAGCGCGACACGAAATTGACCACGCGCTCACCATCGTAGCTGATCCCGGGCTCCTGGCGGACGTCTCTCGCTTCCAGACGTCTCTACGTCGGAAAGCGGAGTTATTCACACAGATGCGCAGTCTAGATAATCAGTGGAGTGACTGGCTGACGGAGGCAGAGGGGATTGACAGGCGACTTCGCGAAGCCAGCGCTGCATCGCGAATCTATCCCTTCCTCCTGACACCCCTTCCACGCGGGCTCGACGTCTACCATATGGACGAGCCAAACTCTAACGATCGTAGGTTCAGGGCTCATATGGACCACATGGACAACGTGGCCCCACGACCCATACCTCCTCGACCTCCGCTGAAAGATCTAGCACCACCGCCCAGCGTTCCCAGCACGCGCTTCCCGATGTTGCAGGGAGAAGCCACACCACCGACCCACTGTGCCTACTGCAACGGGACACATGCCGCGGAGGACTGCCCGCGGCCCCACGCTAAGTGCATAATGGAGACACCATGCCCAGTACCGCCGCGCCACCGGCGCTACACTTCTCAATGTCCCCGACTTCACTCACGTCTTACGCGGTCTTTGCGTTTTATCCCCTACGAGCGCCCCATCGCACACCGGACCCCTGGCAGTAGTAGCAGTGGAGGAGAGTCGAGCAAGGGAGGGGCGTCGAGTCGAGACGACTCGTCCTAGTAGGAGGGCTGTGTCACGATCACGTGCCACGTGACCTCCGGGAATTGACTCGGGCCGAGGTATAGTACTGCGGATGAAATTGACTGCGCTTCGGAAAGCTTGCGTATGCCTCTGATACTACAGAAAATAGTCACGAAAATAACAGTATGTACAAGTATAAGTACGAGGCTGTAGCTCCCTAGATTCTCTGTCTTAGCTTTGTCGAATCCCAGCCAAGTTTTGCTCATCTCGAGTGAACAGCGCGTCCCTCGTCTCTGATCATTTTCCGGCTAAGTCACCCTTAGCCCCATCATCACCCTTCTGCCCAAGCCGAACCCTTGCCCATTGGCACGAACGATCCGGCTGGATCGTGAAATCAAGACTGCTGAAGAAACCGTATATCAAAGCACTACTGAGCCATGTGAGACGACACTCATCATCGCTCACCACTAATATTGACAGCCCGAGCTAGCAGAGTCAAGGGAGTCACAAAAATACAGAACAAATGGGATTGAAAATTAGACTTCCGTACTTCTTGCCACCAATCGTAAGTATCTCCTTGGGTGTATAGGACTAAACATCCAATCGCACCTACGTGATCTGACAGAATAAGAAATGGACCATCGACGACACAGAAGACAGAAACCGAAAACACCAGCGAGGCAGTGAGGAACCAAGCGCTATGGCTGTGGACACACCCGACATCTCGCATGGCACTACTCCTGCCATACCGAAAAGTCCTCGAATTGATACGGTACCGGCATTGACAGGCCATCCAGCACATATTCCTGCTGCAAATGCTGCTCCTGTACCGGAACTGGCTTCCCAGCCATCGACGACTGCAATTCCGAGCAAACGACCCTACCCTTTCGGTGGGGACAAAGCAAGGAAAAGGAAGAAGAAAAAGACCAGAGGATTCATCAATGTAAGGATCTATGCGGAACGGAAGGATGTAGATCACACACATGAGATCCAATGCGCCTTGACGCCAGACGGTGGGCTGAATCTTGTGAGCTTGTCTCGGACATTGAACCTCACAGCATGTCAGGCAAGTCAAGTCGATGTCATTCCGATATTTGGTCTTAGCGCTCATTGCCTCCCAAAGGTTCTGGATGCCCGCTACTCATGACTGTGGGTTGGCAAGCATCCCATCCTGGAGAGGGGTGCTATTAAATTGTTGAAAGCAAAAGAGGGATACTTGCGAGTAGTCGGTCAGGCACCTCCACCACTCAGAGATCAGGAACCATCGTGCTTTCCTTCATGGCAGTCCTGAGTCGCAAATTGTATTTATAGTATAATAAAATTTAGATACAAGGCAGGAAACAGATCTAAAGGATGATTAGATGAGAAGCAAAGCGCTCTATGCGGGAGTCGGTATACACACCCTCGGACGCCTACCCGGGTTCATGACTATAACTCGCATTTCTTCAAGCATTGGAAAAGGTAGACGACGGTGAAGGTGATGGACGTGTGGATTTGCCTACTACAGCGTGGGCGCTTGTCTTCTTGCAGAGACTTGGGTCACAAGGTGATGTACGACATCTCTCAAGGATGTGAGGTGGAAAAACTGGACAGGATAGCTGTGTACCCACCACGATGACACATGATATTATTGGTATTGCAGGAGGCTTTCAGCTGTCTCCATTTTTGCCAAAGGAGACGGTCACTCCACATGTTCCACGTGGGATCACTGAGAGACCTCCAGTCAATGTCATTTTCATCGTCGATATCGAGAGATGCGATCCTATGCACTTGGTGGTCAGTCAACACAAAATCAACAGCACATGACACGTACTTGCATAAGAGAATGTAGGTATCATCTTCTTTCCATGCTTTCCCCCTGAGTGTGTCAGACCTGTGGAATCGCATGGACATGATGATGTTATAAAGGAGCGAAGAACACACCATGTACTTTGACATTGCTTTGGTGTCTGTGTTTGTAACGCCACCACAGGGGCGTTAAGTACGACGTGTACTTTGGCAAGTCAACGGGATCAGCAAGAGCGAACCGGTCAGGGTTCAGTACGGTGGTGAACAAGTATCACTTGGTCTCCCAGGGACACAAGGATAATAGCAGAAGTCCAGGCTCAAGCGCAAAGGCGAGCGAAACAGGAGACTCAAGCGCAAGGGCGAGTCAAACAGAGTTCGTGAGGCAAAGACGTTTGTGGTATTGCACAAGAAGTCAAGTCTACCATACAAGCTAGGTAGTGTGTGACTTATATACTAGTACAGGGTGTTTGTCAGAGACAAACACATGGCGCGATCGTGAGTCAATGATACGAAAGTGTAAACAAAGGGACGAGTCAAAAGGAGAACAAGGAGATCCCGCGGGACGACGCGTGCCTCAGAAATGGTTAGCGGTTCAAACAGAGTGCAAAACTGGCCATCCTATCGCCGAGGTGCAAAGTGCGAGATAGAAGCTGGAAGGCGCGAGACATCGGATCATAACATAAAAGTACAGTGAATGCAGAAGACGAGATAAAGAGATAAGGAACGCAGGCGCAACACAGATAGTAGTCGTACAAGCAGAGAAATCATAGCATTACCCCCCCTTCAGACTCGAAGTCGCCACGACTTCGACTAGTCACTGGTATAGTACCAATCGTCCTCGACTGGCATGGTGTCGGGGATGGGCGAAGACGGGCGCGGACAAGTGTGGCGACGTAAGAAGAGATGAGGTCCACGCTCACCACATTCTCGACACTGCTCGTACTGAGGGCAGTGTACCTCTTCGTGCCGTGCATCGTACCGGAGGCACTTCCCACACCAACGCGGGCGATCATCTGGGTCGACATAGGCAGGCGACATGGGAGAGATGCGACGGATGAGGCATACCTCATACTGGTGAGTTCGACTGCCACACCACTGACACGGCTGCTTTGCCCTCCTTTGAGGGCATTGCACGATCAGGTGGTCAGTGGACTTACACTGGAAACACTTACGAGGCCGCTTGCTACTCTCCCCCTGGAGGCGCGGCATCTCGCAAGGCCCTCCGGCATGCGGAGGAATCGGAAGAGAGTCTGGGGAGTGACGGGGGCGTAAGTACTTCATCTGAAGTTCGTCGTACTTTTCCGATATTTTTGGTATCGCGCACGCATACTGCAACCACTTGCGCACGCTTGTAAGGTCCATCTCCATATGGAACCGGTCGCGCACGAGGTCTGTTTCCATTTTCCGAATCTCCGACTCCCGTTTGGCGACTGCATCTCTACGCAGTAAGCATCCCCGAAGGCGCGCCACCTCTGCACGGAGGCGGACGTCACGCAACTCTTCGAGGGTTTCATTGACGCACATGGCACGCGGGTCATGGGGATGGAACATCGCCAGCTGTTGATCTGTGACGTGCTGCGGCAACTGCCCCTCGTAGACCCCCTGGACGTAGACCGACTGCACATAGCAAGGGTGCCCTCTGCCCATGGTCCCGACAACTTCTTGGTAATCCTTGCAATAATAAATGAAGCGTGCGATTGACTTGGGGTAGCCGGCCTCCCCGATTTGCATCGGGAAGTAGAGATGGGCGATGTTGGGGCTGTTGCGGAGGAAGGGGAGTCCTGGGTCAGTTGGGTCTTCTTCGTCAACTCCCCCGTCATCTAAGGCGGCGTAGATAGGGTCTGGCTCGACTCGACGGAGCTGGTCTGCGGGTGATTGAATGGTGTCGCTTCCGGGGGGAAATGATGGAGGTGGTGCGTTTGGGACTGGGAGAGGGGTTCGTGGTTCTGAGGGTGTAGGGACGGCGGGTTCATGTATGGTCACAGGGGTGGATACGGAGTATGGGGTGGCTGCTGCTTCTTGAGCGAGGCGTTCGAGAGTTGGGGCAATTAGGTACAGGATGGGGGGATCTGGACTAGGCACTACAGAATACGGCGTGCAACCTTCTGGTTGTGAAGGGACACCTTGGTCCTGCGAAGGTACGGTCAGGTGGTCAAGTATGGTCTGGGACGGGGGGCAGACAGGCACGGTCGAGACGATAGGAGTAGAGGTCATGGTGAACAAGACGAGAGGAAGGGATGTGAGGTATGGGTTCATGAGTCGCCTCCTTATATCTTTCGTCCAGCCCCTTCGGTGGTAGGATTATGTCGGTAGAAGTCAGCGATAAGGTCAGGTGCGTGCCGGACGTTTTCGAGTGGTTCCCATGAGCTGTCACTCACGGGAAATCCCTTCCATTGTACTAAGAACTGGAGCTTGCGCCCTCGGCCATGGACCCTTGATCCGAGGATTTGCTCCACTTCGAATTCTTCTTCTCCATTGATAAGGTCAGGTGGAGGTCGCGGGAAGTTTTCCCCGTGTAGTTCCGTCTCCTTATATGGGGTGAGGAGGTTGGCATGAAACACGGGGTGGATCTTCCATGACTTCGGGAGTTCTAATTCGTATGATACCGCGGAGAGGGCCTTCTTGATGCGGAATGGCCCGTGGTGTTTTGGGGCTAGCTTGGCTGTAGGGTAGAATGTTTTAAGGTTTGTTCCTTCTAGCCATACTTGTGCGCCCTCTTGATATGGGATGAAACGGGTGCGCCCCTGCTTCATCATGAGTTCTTGGGCATGTTTGATGCAGTCTTGCGCATGCTGTCGGAAGTTGCCCATATCTTCTAATCGCTGGTCGACAGATGGCGAAGTCGTGGGCTTCTTGACCCAGTTGGTGCGCGGCTCCCATCCCATGATAAGCGAGAAGGGAGAGTGCTTGGTCGTAGCGTTGGGCCAAGCATTGTGTGCGAATTGCGCTACCGGAAGTGCCTCTGCCCAGTTATCTTGTTGTACATTACTCCAGTGGCGTAGGTATTGCTCCAACCACTGATTGGTTCGCTCCGACTGCCCATCCGTTTGAGGGTGATACGCCGACGAGATGTTTTGTCTAATTCCAAGGGCCTTGCACAATTGCGTCATAAATGCCGACGTGAATCGGGGATCCCTGTCGGTGATCAGTTTCCGGGGTATGCCATAATGGGGGTAGACGTGGCGGAGGTATAGCCGAGCTACGCCTTCTGCGGTGATTGTTTCGTTACAGGGAATAAAGATGGCTGCCTTCGAGCAGTCGTGGTCGGTGATGGTGAGGATTGAATCATAACCCTGTGATGGTGGTAACTTCGTGATAAAGTCCATAGCTACCACTTCGAAGGGTTCTGCATCTGGGTCTGTTGTAATGGGGTAGAGGTGTGGTTTCTGCCGATGCGGGTTGATTTTGTTGGCTTGGCACGTGGCGCAACCCTTGACATATTCTTCGACGTCTTTGCGCATGCTGGGCCACCAGTAGTCCCGTCGTAACAGTTCGTACATGTTTGTGATTCCGGGGTGTCCCATCGCGGGTGTGTCGTGGAAAAAGGTGATTACCCCCCGCTTAAGATCGTTGTCCCCGACAACGACAAGTGCGTCGCCTTTCCACCACAGCCCTCCAAGCTTTTTGAGGTTGTGCGGCTCCACCCATCGTAGTACTTGCGATTCATCGAGGTTTTGGGTGATCTGGGTCCAAATGTCCATGTCGTGCATTGACATTTCCATGGCCCGTGCGAACCGATCCGCAGGGAGGACAATAACATTGTTGTTGTCCTCGTCATTGGGTGCGTAATCTGGTCTTCGAGATAGAGCATCTGCACGGCCATTCCTGACTCCTGGCACATGTTTCAATATGAAATCATATTCTGATAACTCCAGGAATTCGCACGCTACTCGTCGGCTAATCTTCCGTGGTTCTTTCCAGTATTGAAGGTTGGCGTGATCGGTGTGAATGACAACTTTATGGGGGGAACCGACGAGGTATGTACGCCAGGCGCGGAGTGATTTGACTATTGCGAGCAGTTCTCGATCGTAGATATCATAGTTCTGCTCCGCTGAGGATAGTGATTCGGAGTGGAATGCTACTGGGTGAAATTTTTGGTCGTCCCCGAGTTGGTTGAGTACGGCGCCGATGGCAACGTTCGATGCGTCCACTTCCATCTCGAATGGTTTTGTTAGGTCGGGAGACAGGAGAACTGGTTCTTGGCATATCTGGTCCTTGATGCACTCGAATGCGCGCTGTTGGTCCGCTCCCCAATTCCACGGAACGTCCTTTTTCGTGAGGTCGTGGAGGGGCCAGGCGAGGGCCGAGAACCCTTTGATGAATCGGTGGTAGAAGTTGCAGAATCCAATAAAGGCAGCGCATCTCTTTGAGGTTCTTTGGGGGTTGCCATTCGCGGATGCCTCGTACTTTTACGGGGTCCATCCGCAGCTTCCCATGTCCGATGATGAGTCCGAGGTACTCTGTTTCCCTCACTTCGAATTCGCATTTCTCGGGCTTAATGTAGAGGTCATTTTCTTCGCAGATAGTCAGGACTTGGTGGACTCGTGTGCGGTGACGGGCGAGATCGTCAATGGTTGCGATAAGGATGTCGTCCATGTACGCGATGACCTCATTCGTCAATATTGGTCCTTGGAACGTAGAGTCCATCATGGCTTGGAATGTTGCAGGGGAATTCGTAAGACCGAAGTACATCACGAGTGGTTCGAAAGCTCCTTTATTTGTCTTAAAGGCAGCTTTCCACTCGTCTCCCTCGTCAATTCGAATGTTGTTATATCCCCAACGGATGTCCAACTTCGTGAAGAGCCGTGCGTTGCGAATTTTGTCAATGAGTTCAGGGATGAGGGGTAATGGGTAGTGGTTGCGAATGGTAACTTCGTTTAATCGGCGGTAATCTTGTACCGGTCGGAGCTTCCCGTCCTTTTTCTTTATAAAGAAGAATGGCGAAACATACGGGGATTTCGATGGTCGGATGTACCCTCGCGCTAGTTGTTCAGCGAGGAAAACGTCGAGAGCCTTGTCCTCTTCTTGGGTTAACAGATATACTTTGCAGTCCATTGTTGTGGGGGCGTTTGGTACCAGATCTATGGCATGGTCCCAGGGTCGCTTTGGCGGGAATCGATGGGACGCTTCCTCATCGAACACCTTACGATAACGCCGATACTCCAGTGGTACCATCTCTTCGAACGTACGCTCCCCCCGTTTTGCTGCTTCTTGTTGAGCTAATTCTGAAGCAGTCGTCGTTTTTCGTATTAATGCCACACATGGCTCCCGTTCATCGTCTTCGATCTGCTCCCAGGCCTCCTCATCGAGTTGATACGTCTCCAACGCCCGTATAGATGCTTCTGCGGGCGTGGCTTCGTCCGATGACGCGAGGCTGGATATTACCACGGGTTGGAAGTCTTCGTTTAGCGTGGCTTCGCCCCATTTTACCAGTGGCTCAAATGCCGAGAACCATGGGTATCCTAGTATAACTTCATCCCTTCCTAGGTTCGTCACCAGGAAGCGAAGTGTCTTCGTGTCGTTCCCTGTACGGATAGTCAAATCCGTATATTGTGTGATGGCTCCATCCTGGTTGTGCGTTCCATCCATGTTCCAGATGCGTATTGGTTGAGTGACATCACGTGTTCCAATCTGCAGCCGCTTCAATAGTGAGGCGCAGATAAAGTTATCGGTTGCTCCTGAATCGAGGAGTACTTGTCTTTCGGCCGTCGCGTGTGCAGATTTGAAAAGAACTGGGATTCTCATAGATCGATATCTGCTATGGTACACGTTTACATTGAGTGCTCTAGCCCAGGCCGTCGGGTTCAAGCGTCGAGAAAATCCTCCTTTGCGAATAGTTTCTCTACCATGAGGTCCCGCACCTCTTGTGGTTGTGCCTTCATGGCCGCGATCTGTGCTTCGGCTTGCTCTTCTGCCGAGAGCGCGCGGTTAGACTGTATGGCAACCGTAGTAACGGCGGGAGTGGGCACAGGGGCGGAGGTAATAGCGGGGGTTGACTGAATAGAGGAGCTGGCGATCCTAGCATTCTTCTGCGGGCAGTTACGTGAAATATGCCCTGTGGCGCGACATCTAAAGCAGCGCCCTTCCTTTTGGAGTTGCGTTCGGTCGACATCGGTGAGAGCCACAGAGGCTTGAGCCCGGCCGACATCCATGGAGTTCGGGTCTTGATTCTTGTTGAGGGCCTGTACCCATTGGTCACGGTTGTGCCCTCCTTTCTTTTGTCACGGGGTTCAGTTCTTACCGAGTCGGTCCTTCAGTATCAGGTATTCGGCTTGTTGCAGGCGTGCTGCCCTCTTCCAGTCTTCCCACGTGATGGGGTGCTGGAAGCGAATAGCATTGATGACCAATTGATTTGGGAGTCCATCTTGGAATAACTCCAACGTTGTGGCTTCATCCGGGCCATATCCGGCCTTTATTACGAGATTATCAAATTGGGCAATGTAGGAGTCAATGTCCTCTCCCTTCATAGTCAGGCTTTGTAATGCCTTGCGGGCCTTCATCTGTTCCGCAGTGTCGGTATATGCCTGCAAGAACCGGGTCTCTACCTTGTTCCAGAGGTTGTTCTGGGTTCGTAGGACTCCTGCTGCTATTTGGCCTTCGAGCCACTTCATCTGCTCGTCAACCCAATCGTCGACGAGTGGTCTGCGGATGTAGGAAAGGAAGGCCATGGCTCATTGCCCGGGTATCGCGAGCAAGTCCATGGTTGGGTTCATTCCGCAATACAACTTGAAGGCGTGCAAGAATGCCTTACTTTTTTCGCGATTTCCATTGAATTCAGGCGGGGGGTTCCCTCCTAGACGGCCATTGCCTCCAGGGGCTGGTGCGGGTCCTCCGGCTGGTGCCGGTCCGCTGCCACCGCTACCGCCGCCTCCACCGCCACCGCTGCCTCCACCGCCACCACTAGCGGGGATTCCTCCAGTGGGTGCTCCGCTTCCACTGGATGCACCTCCACTTGTGAGGGTAGTACTGGCGGATGCTTGTCCTGGCTGGGCCATAGTATATGATGGGAACGCTGTAGATGGGAGGTTGGTTGTTGGGATTGAAACGCTTGGGGACAGGGTGTCAGAAGGGTCGATGTTAATACCCGTAGGTTCGGGAGGTCCTAGGGGTCCGGTGTTCAAGGTAAGGGGCACTGGTCCAATAGTATACCACCTTCCTTCTGTTAGGGAGTAGTCGATAAATGCCCAGAGGCGTCTGTCTTCAAGGTAGTGGATTTGTCGATATGTTCGTGTCGAGGGGTCGAAAATGAAATACCCTTCGACTCCGTTGTGTTCTGCCCAGACCGCGGATCCTTTAACTCTATCCGAGAGTTTGTCGGAGCTAAGGCGGTCAATGTATTCGGGCCTAAACTTGGTTCGGCTGCGACTGGATGTCGCCACTGTGAGAGACTTGACTTAATGTAATGCCACCACAGGGGCGTTAAGTACGACGTGTACTTTGGCAAGTCAACGGGATCAGCAAGAGCGAACCGGTCAGGGTTCAGTACGGTGGTGAACAAGTATCACTTGGTCTCCCAGGGACACAAGGATAATAGCGGAAGTCCAGGCTCAAGCACAAAGGTGAGCGAAACAGGAGACTCAAGCGCAAGGGCGAGTCAAACAGAGTTTGTGAGGCAAAGACAATTGTGGTATTGCACAAGAAGTCAAGTCTACCGTACAAGCTAGGTAGCGTGCGACTTATATACTAGTACAGGGTGTTTGTCAGAGACAAACACATGGCGCGATCGTGAGTCAATGATACGAAAGTGTAAACAAAGGGACGAGTCAAAAGGAGAACAAGGAGATCCCGCGGGACGACGCGTGCCTCAGAAATGGTCAGCGGTTCAAACAGAGCGCAAAACTGGCCATCCTATTGCCGAGGCGCAAAGTGCGAGATAGAAGCTGGAAGGCGCGAGACATCGGATCGTAACATAAAAGTACAGTGAATGCAGAAGACGAGATAGAGAGATAAGGAACGCAGGCGCAACACAGATAGTAGTCGTACAAGCAGAGAAATCATAGCAGATTGTGTTTGTAGCCGTGTGGGGCGGCGCGAGAGTTGCCCCCTAGGTAGCGGAGGCGGACGGCGGGCAGGGGCGCACCTTCCGTGTCGACGACGACTCCGGCGCGATACAGAGGGCGACCCGTGGTGTCGCATGCATATAGGGTTTCACGCGGGTCGTCAGTGTCGGTTGCGGTGATGAGATAGGGTTGCTCAGCTGGGTACCACTCCCTTAGAGCTCCCTCGACTGCCTTGTACACTGCTCTTTCAGAGTCGCGAGGTGTTGCCGGCGTCGGTGGAGGACACAGGCTCTCTTGGCTGCAGCTACCGCTAGCTGTCGCCGCTCCCATGCTCCTGCCGAGTCCCTCCAACTCCGCACCTTCATCCATTCCTGCCATCGTAGAGTTGCCGGCATCTTCTTCTTGGAGCTCGACCCTGACGGGGAGAGGTCGAGGTGAGGGATTTTCACTCCCTCCGAGAGCTGCACGAAGCCGAGCAATCTCGGCTTCCGTGTAGGGGGCTGTGGAGAGCCTCTCTCCGATGCCGTTGGTGAGCCAGTACGTAGTGGGTTGGTCGGGGTCTTCCACGTCAATGATTGACTGGGCGTGATCGAGGGCATGACGGAGTTCTTCATAGGTGAGGCTGTCGACGAGCCTGGCAGTGAGAGGGGTGGTCGAGGTGGGAGCGGGAAAAGACATTTCGAGTGTAGAGTGGGATCCAGTGTGATAAGATGGGGGATAAGTCGTGGTTTGCCCTCGTCTTATACGTATGCGTCTGGGGTTCGAATTCCACTTATACTCCGCTAGGGCCTCGTCAGCGAACACGTCATTTTCGTTGACCCACTGATTCTCCGAGTCTGGGTATCCCTTCCATTTCATGAGGTATTGTAGTTTCTTGCTCCGGCCGAATCTTCTGGAGTCTAGAATGCGCTCCACTTCATATTCCTCTTCCCCATCCACTAGATCCGGCGGTGGGCGCTGGAAGTTTTCCCCATGCATGGGCGTCTCGCGATAAGGCGTGAGTAAATCAATGTGGAACACGGGATGGATACTCCACTGTGTGGGGAGCTTCAATTGATAATTGACCGGTGATAGGACGCGTGTGATCTTGAATGGGCCATGCCATCGTGCCGCTAGCTTGGCAGTCGGTTGGTTGGTTCGGAGATGTCATCCTTCTAGCCATACTTGATCTCCAACTTGATATTTGGGTGTGTTTCGGTGTTTGACCCATAGTGATTGTGCCTTTTTGATGAGGTCCTGGGCTTCTTTCCGGGCTTCCCGGAATTGCTGGAGTCGCGTGAGTACCTGGGGGATTGGAGACGGCTTATCGATCCAATTAGCGCGTGGGTCATATCCCATCATGAGCGAGAATGGAGACTTCCTTGTTGCCTCGTGTGGCCAGTTGTTGTGCGCGAATTCCGCCATAGGTAGGAATCGCGCCCAGTTATCTTGACGCTCGTTGGCCCAGAATTGCAGATACTGTTCTAGCCATTGGTTGGTGCGCTCCGATTGCCCATCCGTTCGTGGGTGGTAGGCCGTGGAGATATTCTGGTAAATGCCAAGGATTCGGCAGAGTTCTCTCGTGAACTTTGATGCAAATCTCGGGTCGCGGTCACTGATGATCTTTGCCGGTAGTCCGAATCTCCGAAACACGTGGGTGACGTACAACGCTGCTGTTTCCTCTGCGGATATTTCTTCGTTACAGGGGATGAACACTGACGCTTTAGTGCAATCGTGGTCAGTTACGGTGAGGATGGAGTCGTATCCCTGTGACTCCGGCAGCTTAGTAATGAAGTCGAGGGCAATAATTTCAAATGGCTTAGCATCGGGTGTCGGTGTGATGGGTACCAGCGGGGCTCTCGTCGGGCGGTTGTTGACTTTGTGGCGTTGGCATTCCGCACAGCCTTGAACGTATTCGGTGACGTGTTTTAACATATTTGGCCACCAGTGGTCGCATTCGATGATCCTTGCAGTTTGCTTGATTCCCGGATGACCGTAGACGGGGGGGTTATGATGGTTGGCAATGACGGTGCGGATCTCCGTGAGTCCTCCGGTGACTACTCGCGCGCCTTGATGGTACCAGATCCCGTCGACTTTCTTGAGTTTGTGCGGGTCCACCCAAGGGCGTAGGACATCTTTGTCTTGTTCGTGGACTTCTGGCGTTTGCATGGTAACATTGCGTACGAATACCTTTTCTGGTAAGACAACAACTCCTTCGTTGTCTCGCTCCCCTTTGTCGTAGTCGGGTCTCCGTGATAGGGCATCTGCGCGACCGTTGTTGGTTCCTTTGATGTGGTGGATCTCGAAGTCGTATTCCATGAGTTCCAGGACTTCTCGAGCTACGCGACGACTTATCTTTTGCGGTGTTTTCCAGTGTGTGAGATTGAGGTGGTCCGAGAAGATCTTGATCTTGTGCGGGGATCCTGCCAAGAACGGTCTCCAGTGTCGCAGTGCTTTGACAATTGCTAGGAGTTCTAAATCGTAGATGTCGTAGTTGCGTTCTGCTTCGTTCAAGGTGGCCGAAAAGTATCCAAGGGGATGTCTTTTTCCGTCTTGTTTCTTTTGCAGGAGCACTGCACCTACTGCATATCCGGATGTGTCTACTTCGAGTTCGAATTGGTCCGTGAGCGTGGGGTGTGCGAGTACCGGTTCACTGGTGACTAGGCGTTTGAGGGTTTGGAAGGCGTTCTCCTCGTCTTTGCCCCACATCCATTCCGCGTCTTTGCGTGTGAGTTTGTTGAGAGCTCGTGCGTACGTGGCGAAACCGCGAATGAAGAGGCGGTAAAAATTGCAGAAGCCAAGGAATGAGCGTACGTCGCGTACCTTCGTGGGTGTGGGCCAGTCACGTATGCCCGCGATTTTTACCGGGTCCATGCGAGTCACCCCCTTTTCAAGAATTACCCCCAGGTAATCCATTCGCGGTTGGTGGAAGGTGCATTTGGACGATTTGAAATAGAGGTCGTGATCTAGTGCGACTTGGAGTACTGCGCAGACGGCATCAATGTGTGCTTGAAGGCCAACGTGTCCCAGTGTTGCGATGCCAATGTCGTCCATGTAGACGCGGATAATGGTTCCCATTGCTGCGAAGACGCGAATAGTGTCGCCCAGGATGTCGTTCATCATGTTCTGGAACGTTGCCGGTGAGTTCATGAGTCCAAAGTACATGACCAATGGTTCGAATAGTCCGTATTTTGTCTTAAATGCCGCTTTGTACTCGTCGCCTTCTTTGATGCGTATGTTGTTATATCCCCATCGGATGTCGAGTTTGGTGAAGATGTGTCCGTTTCCCAGGTCGTTGATGAGCTCTGACATGAGAGGTAGTGGGTATTGGTTGCGCACCGTGCAGGTGTTGATCCGTCGATAATCTTGTACCGGTCTTAGTTTCCCGTCCTTCTTCTTGATGAAGAAGAATGATGATGCATATGGCGACTTCGAGGGTCGGATGTAGCCGAGTTTGAGCTGCTCGTCTAGCCATTTACGTAGTTGTCCATCCTCGTCTTGTGACATTGGGTAGACCTTGCAGTCGATGCTAGGGGGTGTACCGGGTTTGAAATCAATCGCATGGTCCCATGGTCGAGATGGTGGGAAGCAGTGGGATGCTTCCTCGCTGAATATCTTTGCGAACCGTCGGTATGGTTCTGGGAGTTCTGCGACGATCGTGTTTTGATTAGCGGCTATAGCAAGTTCGGTGGCTGTGGTGCGTATTTGGCATTCTTCCTCCAGCTCTTGGACGATATCTTCTGCCTCGCCTTGGGTAATTGCGCCAGCAATCGTGGTCTGGGGTTCTTCAGGATTGATCGATCGTAGTACCACTGGGAGCGCTCCTTCGTGAATGGTGGCGTGTGCCCAGCTAATCGTTGGTTCGTATGTGGCTAGCCAGGGGTACCCAAGGACGAGGTCCTCGTTTCCTATGTCGGTGACTAGGAACCTCATAACCTTAGAGACGCCATTGGTCTGTACGTCTAGGTCGATAAAATGTGTGATGGACCCAGCTTTATTTTCTGTGTTGTCGATATTCCAAATTTTCTTTGGTTTCTCAAGGGTTTGCAGCCCGAGGCCCATGTGTTTAGCAAACGCGGGTCTTATGAAATTGTCGGTGGCTCCTGAGTCGACGAGCCCCTTAATGTCGGCCATAGAGTAACTTGTACGAATCGAGACTGGAATTCGAAGAGAACGATAGCGAGTCATGATTACAGAGTTACAATTGACTGCCCTCACCCAGGCCGATGGGTTCAGGCGTCCTGAAAACCCTCTTGGGTCCAGAGGTCTTTAAATACGAGGTCTTTAACCTCGTCACTTGCTCCCCTCAACGTTTCCATCCATCCTTTGGCTTGCTCTTTGGGCGTGGCTTCTGCGCGTCGTACCATTACCGGTTCTTGGTAATAGTCTGTTTCTGTGCTGCAACTAGTACTCGCGCGTGGCTGGTATTGTTGCCTTGGCTTCCTGGGGCGTGTGCAATCCTGTGAGAAGTGGCCCGGGTTGTTACAATTGTAACATATCACTTCCCTCATGTCGCGGCGCTGCCTGCTTCCTCGGTTTTGTCCTGGCCCTCCTCTTGGTAGGAAGGGTGGTCGCTGGTTTCCGCGGTTTGGGTCCCCTACTTCTGCGAGACGTGCACGGGTTCTGTCCGCCGATGTGTCCATGGCGTTTGGGTCGTATCGTGGTGGTGGGACCCTCGGGGGTGCCCATTGTGGGGCGTATCCACGGTTCTGTTGTGGTCTCGGTGGCGGGGTGTTGCGAGATGTGGCGTTAAGTCCCAGTCGTGCGCGCAAGTGTATGTATTGCTTTTGCCTGCGCAGTGCCACCTCCTTCCATTCGTTGAAGGTTTGTGGGTCGTCCAATTCGTAGATTTTGGTGAACAGGGCCCTCGGGAGGCCCGCCGTGAATCGGTCGAGCGTTTGGCGGTTGTTGAGGCGGTAGTCAGCTTTTCTTGCCAGCTGTTCAAAATTGGTGACATACGAGTCAATGTCGTCTCCAATCATCTTAAATCCTTTGGCCAACGTGGCCTGCGCTTGCTCTTGTTCAAGTACGTTTGAGAACTGATCAGAGAATCCTGCCGTTAGTGTGTCCCATAGGAATGGGTCGTATCGGTTGTGTCCCTGGTGCAACTCATTGTTGAGCCATTGGAGGAATCCGAGCGTCCAGTTGGATACTCGTGGGCCTTTGATGAAGCCTAGGAATAGTAGGCATCGCCGGTACACATTGGTCATGATCGGCACCTCTGAATTCTGCCCCCAGTAGATGTGCCATTGCGTAAGGAATGACTCGTACTCATCTCTGTTTCCGTCGAATATGCTCGGAGGTTCTCCCACGAGTTTGTCTGTCCCGTGTGGTGCCCCTGGTATTGGCCCTGCCGCTGGTGGTGGCGGGGGTGGTCCTCTGCCGAATGGGTCTCCTCCGTTTCCTCCTCCGAACTGTGGCTGTCTTCCAGGCGGCGGTCCTCCACTGCTTGGTGGTCCTTGGCCGAAGGGTCCTCCTCTTCTTCTGGGTTGTGCGGGTCCGCCCGCTCCTGGTGGGGGGTCAGGGACGTCCGGTCCTACTGCTCTAAAAATGGCCACATCGTCTGCGGTCATGCGATGTCCCATTGTTGGGTTAATGGGGCGTAGGTAGGACTCCGCTTCTTCTGTGATTCTTCTGGCCTCTTCACGGGCCAGATCTTCTTGGGTAATGGTTGCGGTGGCCATGTCTATGGGTGGGTGTACGTTGATGTGTTCTGGCTCTGCTATGCGTAGGGACTCAGCTGTCTGCCTGATCTCTTCTACTTCTGATTCACTGTCATTCGTTTCTTCTTCGTCTCCGCTAGTTTCGGATGGTGCGGGGGTCCTTGGTTCCGATGTGCTGGGTTCTTCCTCTGGTTGTCCGTCTATGCGTCCCCACTCTGTTCGTGCCGGTAGGTTTCTTGAGTCGATGTCGCAGTTGTAGTTTCTTCCTGCGGGGCGTACTGCGTCGTATCGGTTGTCTATTGGGTTCCACGTAATCTCTACCCAGCACAGATGATCGAAATTGAACTCAACGGGGCGATATCAGGTTGGCCCCGATGCGAAGTCTACGAAGTATCCTGTTTCTCCACGATACTCTCTCCACCGTGCGGCTCCTAAGAATTGTGTTGGTACGTTGCGGTCTCCCCTGCGTTCAAGGGAGTAGGTCTGAAAGTTTCTCCACTGGTCTCGAGTTGTGAATGCCACGGTGAGTAGATCTTGGTCTTAATGTAACGCCACCACTGGCGTTAGTCTGACTTGGACACGAGAGGGCGTTCACGACTTAGCAAAATATCTCTTCGAGGTCACGTGACCTGGTTACGGGATACACGGCGCTTACCAAGGCACGTGATCCAAAGGTACACTAGGGCAAGTCGTGCCACTAGGTATTCCGATGATCGATAAGACGACTTGCCCGAAGTGAGACAAGTGAAGCACTCGAAAGGAGATAGAGAAGAGGTGGTGATTGAAGAAGACCAAGATGGCGTATCTTGGTCTTATCGAGCCACTATTTATACATATATGAGGTAGCTTTAAAGCTCCTCCCGAATCCGTACGACGAATAGCGTATGTAGCTCGAACCCTACTACGACTATCCTAGTGTTGACTCATGCCTCATTGGCATGTGATAGCGACTCCCCGCTGACTGATGCTACTAGTCCATGATGCATTACGACTTACTAACGTGGTCATATCCGTATAGTAAGCGTCCGTTTCCCTGTCCGTGACATGCTACCCCATCAGCCGTGATTTGGGACGTCACTGGAAATAGATGGATCTGTTTTGTATAATGATCCACTATGTTAAGGATCATATCCTTTCCACGTGACATAGGCAGGGGGCCAATCAGATCGACTCCGACTGTCTGCCATGGTCCCTCAGGTACTTCCTGCGGCTGAATTATGGCTTTGGGGTGTAGGTCTTTGCGATAGCGTTGGCATTGATCGCATCCTTCTATGTACAAGCTTATGAAGCCTGCCATGCATGGCCACCAATAGTAGTGGCTGACTAGCTCGATGGTGCCATTTTTACCAGGGTGACTGGTGGTGACCGAGTCGTGGCATGATTTGACCACGTCTCATCTTAGAGTTCGGTCATTGGGAACATACAGTTTCCCCCTATGGTAAACTAGGCCGTCATCTTCTTCCCACATCGCTACTCCATCCATGAGAGCTTTTGGAGCAGTCTTTTGTAGGCTTTTAAGACCCTCTATGACTTCTGCTTCTCGAATGGATGCGAGTCTTATGCGATTTCCTAGGGAGTCCACTTCTGGGCGGAAGTGTGCTTGGGCGGCATTGAGGAAGTGCTTAGGTTGTAAAACCTGAACCTGGCGGTTGTCCTCGCTGTCTCTGATATGGTCTCTCGAGAATCTACTGAGTGCGTCAGCTTGCATAGAATCTCCCTTTTTGTAAGTAATTTTGAAGGCAAAGCGACTTAAATACAGGGCCCATCGGGCCTCTCAGCGGTTTAAGTCCTTCATGCTTGCCCACCATTCCATGTTCTTATGGTCGGTGATTACTTCAAAGGAGATGCCTTCAAGGAAATGTCTCCAGTCCTCTAGGGCACAGATTAAGCCTAGCATTTCTCTGTCATAGATTTCGTAGTTGCGCTCTTCTTTGCTCATAGACTGCGAGCGATACGCAACGGGGTGCCAGAGACCATCAGGATACTTCTGAGTGAGTATACTGCCAGTAGCAAATCCTGAAGCGTCGGTTTCAACCCTTGTTGGAAGCTGTGGGTTGTACACTTTGAGAATGGGTTCTCGTACGAAGCTTTCCTTTAAATGGTCGAAAGCCTTCTGCTGTTCAGAATGCCATTGCCATGGAGTGTCCTTCTTCGTGAGGTCATGCAAGGGTCAGGCGATAGCCGCGAAGTCCTTGATGAATCGACAATAGAAGTTGGCGAACCCGATAAACGCTCTCACCTCTCTGAGCGTTGTGGGTGTAGGCCACTCCCTTACTGCAGCGACCTTGCCAGGGTCCATCTGCACTTCTCCAGGATGGATTATCATCCCAAGGTATTCCATTTCTTGCCTTTCAAAGTCGCACTTCTCAGGTTTGAGATAAAGGTCATGTTCCTGCAGTCTCCTGAGCACTTCACGTACAATCTTGCGGTGGTGCTCTAGGGAGTTACTATAGATGAGGATATCATCCATATATACTGCGACCTCTCCTGCTGCGATTAGATCGGCGAAGACGGCGTTCATGAGGGCTTGGAAGGTGGCTGGGCTGTTGGTCATGCCGAATGTCGCAAAATTCCGGAACGCATTATAAACCGGTCCGGTTTATAATGACAATTTAAGATAATTACAAAGCATGGCGGGATCATGTAATGTCCTTAGAATAAGATTACAAGATCTGTTGGGAGTTATAAGTTATTATGAGAAAGTCACGCGACTGCAATCAATTATAAGATATTCATATGATTACAACATCCATTATAAGAAATTCACGATACATTACAGGATACATTACGAGAAAGGCCACGCGATTGCCCAAGTGATTACAATAGGCACAAAGTCCGTTGGTCATGTGATTCAACTTGTTGGATAGTTGGGCGGACTAGCAAATTCGTCCTTCTCTCTCCTTTCCATTACTGGTTCAGTTCAGACACTGCACTTTGAATTTGAACGTTCAACTCTCAGAACACTCCACCAATGACAGTGTGCTCCTTATTAGACTCTGAGTCACGAATGCTCGACCCGCTGTTCGAATTCCAACCTCCTTGACCCCCACTTTTTACCACCTCTCCCACCTCCTCATTTCCACATCACGGCAAATGGCAAGTATGAAGATGCACTGGCAAGTAAAGACCCAGACACACAGGCCACCCTGCTGCTGCCAAAGTTGGGTAGTTTCTCTTTTTTTCTCTTCGTCTTCATTGCTAACCCAACCCTCCCTTTGCGCGCACACACAGGCAACCCCACTCACCTGCCCCCATCTCGAGACACGCAAGCCATGCCTTCGCACCCTGCGAGGCCCATCTCCCTCCCGGTGTCACCACCTCAACACACGACTCAGGCGCCGCCACCTCAACACTGCCACCACCACCTCACGCCGCCATTTCGACACCCTCCCCCAACTGCCCCAACGCACGTGCCGCCGCCCCCTGTCGCTGCTGCCTCAACCACTACCGCCACCTCAACCGCCACGACTGCTACCGACCACCACCCATGCTGTCTCAGATCCTGCTCTTACTACCACCTTTGCTCACTTGGATGTTACCACTGTACCGCCGCATTCGATCGCTATCCTGGAATGCTGTGTAGTTGTAGTTCTTGTATAATTGGTGGGAAAAAATAAAATGTACCACATAAAAATATAAAGAGAATATAAGACGAATATAAGCGCTGTAAATCGATTTGTAAGGCGCATTATAATTGTATCGTGAATTATAACTTGAATTATAAAGCTAATTATAAAGTCTCTGATAAAGTTTGTACTAGGTTGTAATCGTTATAAGATCATGGCGGCATTTTATCTCATTTTATTATTATAATCCATTATAAACCCCTTTCAAAATTTTGCGACAAAGTACATGACTTTTGGTTCATATAGCCCACGATTAGTGATAATGGCACCCTTCCATTCATCTCTGGGTTTGATCCGGATATTGTGATAGCCCCATCTTACGTCAAATTTGGTGAAGACCTTGGCTCCTTTCAACCGGTTTATAATGTCGGCGGTGAGCGGTAGTGGATATCGATTCTTAATAGTGATTTTATTAAGACGACGGTAATCCTGCACTAGACGGAGTTTGCCGTCCTTTTTCTTAATGAAGAATACTGGCGAGGCCATCGGTGACTTAGATGGGACCAGGTATCCTTTAGAGATGTGCTCTTGCAGGAATTTGTCGAGTTCCACTTGCTCGCTTGGGGACATAGGATACGTCTTGACCCTCCAGTGTTTAACAGCATCTGGTTCGAGGTCTATGGCGTGATCCCACGGTTGATGCTCAGGGAGCCTCTGGGATTCTTCCTCGGAGAATACTTTCACGAAGTCTCTGTAGTGCTCTGGTACCATTTCTTCAAAGGTTTTCTTAGGTTTGGAGGCGGTGGCCTTCTCGGCGATTTGCTGAGAATATGTGAAGCCTGCCAAACAGAAAACTTCGTCTTGGACCGTATCGAGCACTTTCTCTGCAAGGAGACGGCGGTGTTCCATCCGGTTCACCATGATGCGCGTCACCTCTACCTCTAACTCTGGTGGTGCTGTTTCAGTGGTCGAGTTGAGGTGCATAGTGCCTTCCTGCCAATCTATTTGCAGGTTCCTTTGCCTTAGCCATGGTAGTCCCAAAATGACGTTTTCTGGGCCGAGTGAAGTGATTAAGAAGTCGTGACTTTCTTCACTTGGGCCAACTTTCAGAGTCAGTCTGACTTTGTGGGTGATACTACCGGCTTCGTTGAGAGTCCCATCTATATTGTATAAGGTGATGGGGCTCGCAAGAGGAACCTGCAACATCTTGTGGCGGTCAGCGTACTTTTTGTCCAGGAACAACGAAGTTGCCCCAGAATCTACCATTGCTGCTACTTTTACAGTACGATGACGTCCTTTTAAATACACAGAAATATGAAAATGTGATTTTTTATCTTTTGTTTCGGGAATAATAGTAGAAGACAATGCTGCATCAGAAATCATCACGTGCGGCATTGCTTCTGAAGAAAGTGGAGCAAAGGGAATACTATCATTGTTCATCTCCGAGGCAGATGTAGATGTAATGGAATCAGGAAAACAAGAAACCGAACCAACACTACTATCTAACTTACAAGCATAATTTTGGTGAGTACGAATTACAGAAGGTGAGTCTGAAACAAGGCAAGAGCGTAAACATATATTACAACTACATGAGGCCGAGTCATCTACTGTATAGGGGCTGGTCGCAGCTATACGCGACCCCTGATCTAAAAAGCCGCCTTGAACGCATCCAGCTGTTCTTGCTGCTTTTCTAACATTCCCAACAACTTTGCCACATCTGCCTGGGACGTCTGGGCAGGGGAAGTACTTGTGGCAGCTGCTGCCGCAGTATTGGACGATGATGGTGGGCTGGGGGACTCCATTGTTGCTGCAGCTTTCGCTTTAGCTGGTTTTCCCATTCTTTTGTTTTGGCAGACGTTTGCCTGGTGCCCAGCTCTTTGGCACCAATTGCAGACGTCGTGCTCATGATTCCCATCCTTCTTTGTGTGGTCCTTTGAGCCACACCTGTAGCATCTTCCTCTCATCCATACTTGGAACTCGCCCCGAGTTTTGAAGATTTCCTCCTTTGGCTTATTGCCTTGCTGACGCGTGGCGTCGACTTGCATGGCATCAGGGTTGGAGGTTGTGTGTGGTGATGACGATGAAGATTTTCCTTTCTTCTCACTCTGGCGTTGGTGCAGTCGTTGATCGATGACTTGCGCGCTCTGCTTGAGCTTGTCATATGTGTTATGGGGCTTGTCTGTGATGGCTAGGAGGTCTTTGATCTTGTCTGTGAGACCATCATAGAAATGAGTGCAGAGGTCGATGATGGACCATCCAGTTTGTCCAGAGTACTGCTCGAATATGGATGCATATTCGGCAACCATCTTCTTTCCTTGTCTTGTTTTCTTTAGCTCTTCTCAAGCTATGTCTTGGACGTCTAGGGGGCTGAACCTGCGGTTGAACTCCTTGACAAAGTCCGACCAGTTGCCTCCAAAGGGGATGGTCCCTTGGTTGGCGGACTCCAGGTATGGGAGTGCCCAGGTTTTGGCGTCCCCTTCCATCAAATTAAGGGCGGCAGCGATCCATCTGTGCTCGTCCACATACCACTTGCTGTCTACTGTGTGCCATGTGTTCATGGTGTCCCCCAGTGATCCTGCCCAGTTGTGGAAGGCGGCAAGGAAATGACGGGCGTCCAAGGAGGAGCCTTTCCCATCCCAGGGCTTGGGGCAGGCCACTATTTCCTTGTTTTTCCCATTTCCTGGGCGAGTGGCGGTTGCCGAGGCCACCTGCGCTGTCAGGGCTGTGACTTGTTGTGCTAGGTTACCGACGGCTATACCGAGGTGATTGATGAGGTCCAGGCAATCCTGGACTGTGGGAGGGGGGAGTGGTGATGGTGGTGCTGCGGCAGGGAGGGTACTTCCGCTGGGTTGTGACATTTCATCTAATTTTTTCTGTCTCTCTTCTCTTTCCACCTTTTCTTGGGCCCGACGGAAGTCTTCTAAGAGCTGAAGTTGTTCGTCTGGCGAGATCTCATCCCAGTCTTGGATCCGAGATATGAACTCCTTCTCTTTCTTAGTGGGCAGAGGGAGGGTGAATTTCGAGCGAGCTCCGCTGGGATACTGAGCTTGTGCTAGACGAGCTGTCTGTTTCCCTTTCTTGGGAGCCACATTCTTCGTCTTCCCTTACGTGGGAGATAAGGGGGTTGGGTGGCGATTCGAGATGAGGGATGAGAGTTGCAGCGATGGCTATCAGCTGCGGGACTGTGAAATTGGTACCAAGAACGGGGATCTCTAGACCGTAGAGTTCTAGTAGGCCGTATCAGTACTCCGGGTCATGGTAGATTGCCTGCACGTATTGCTCGGCGAGGTTACGAGGGGGTAGTTCTAACTGGAACCCCTGGTAACGGATGTTGACACCGTCTTCGTCAATGAAACTTTCGCCTGACTGGGCGAGTGTGGCTTGGGAGGAGGAGTGGGCGGAGTGAAAGGAGTCTATTGATGCAGTGGGTGAAGGTGATGTGTACACCAGTGAAGGGATCCGGTCTTCTTCAGACTGGGGATCTGGGTGCACGTGCAGCGATGCCGAAGCAGAGGCTGTAGTTTGAGGTGGTGTGATGGAAGCTTGTCTCCTCCTAAAGAGACGACAAAGGTGAGTGCAGACGTTCGCAAATATGCGAGGCAGTTTGGAAGTGTGTGAAGGTGGGTTCAGACGACAAGATACAACGACCGCGAAGCGCTAACTCAAGGATGATAGGAGAATTCTGATCAAGCAAGACCAATACACAGTGATGTTTCACACTGTGTGAGGCTGCGGCAATAACAGAAAGCTCAGGAATTGTTACAATTTCTTTCATTGTACGACTACTACCCGAGTTGCATCCTTATCCCTTATCTTGTCTTCCGTGTTCACTGTACTTTTACATTACGATCTGACATATCGCGCTTCCCAGCTTCTATCTCGCACCTTGCACCTCGGCGATAGGATGGCCAGTTTTATGCTTCGTTTGAACTGCTGACCATTTCTGAGGCATGTGTCGTCCTGCGGGATTCTCTTGTTCCATTTCCGACTCATCCCTTTGTTCCCACTTTCGTACTCTTGACTCATGCTTGCACCATATGTTTGCCCTTGACAAACATCCTGTACTAGTATATAAGTCTCACACTACCTAGCTTGTATGGTAGACTTGACTTCTTGTGTAATACCACAAACGTCTTTGCCTCACGACCCCTGTTTGACTCGCCTTTGCGCTTGAGTCCACTGTTTCGCTCGCCTTTACGCTTGAGCCTGAACTTCCGCTACTATCCTTGTGTCCCTGGGAGACCAAGTGATACTTGTTCATCACCGTACTGAACCTTAACCGGTTTGCTCGTTCCGATCCCGTTGACTTGCCAAAGTACACGTCGTACTTAACGCCCCTGTGGTGGCGTTACAGGAATGGTGTAAGGGTATGTATAGAGCCACAAGGCTGTCTGCCTCAGTCTTCTCGACCTGTTGGCTGCCTCTCACGCCGAAGTGCTCTCAAACTTTTCTGGTTACTACACGTACAGCTGTCGCAGGCTAGGCCTGGCTGGCTCAACATCTAACTGCAGCTTATCTGGCATGGTGACCAGTTCTGCAGCCAGTACCCAGAGGCGTCTACTGATGACCAGATAGACCCAATAAAGGCAAGCACAATCTATGCTGGCTTTACGGACACTAGAGTTGTACCACGAATTGTCGCGGTCGTGGGAACGGACACTTACTATACGGATATGACCACGTTAGTAAGTCACAATGTGTCATGGACTAAGGGGATCAGTCAGCGTACGATAGAATCACATGCCGATGTAGCATGACTCATAACTAGGATAGCGATAGTAGGGTTCGAGCTACTTTAGCTATTCGTCGCACGGATTGGAGAGGAGCTTTAAAGCTACCTCATAGATGTATAAATAGTGGGCTGATAAGACCAAGATACGCCATCTTGGTCTTCTTCAATCACCACTTCTCCTCTGTCATCTTTCGAGTGTTTCGCTTGTCTCATCTCGAGCAAGCCGTCTTATCGATTGTTGGAATACCTAGTGGCACGACCTGCCCTAGTGTACCTTTGGATCACGTGCCTTGTTAAGCGCCGTGTATCCCGTGACTAGGTCACGTGACCTCAAGAGGATATTTCGCTAAGTCGTGAACGTCCTTTCGTGTCCAAGTCGGACTAACGCCAGTGGTGGCGTTACATTAAGACCAAGATCTACTCATCGTGGCGTTCACAACAAGAGACCAGTGGAGAAACTTTCAGACATACTCCCTCGATCGTAGAGGGGATTGCAACGTCCCAACACAATTTCTAGGAGCCGCTCGGTGGAGAGAGTATCGCGGAGAGACCGGATACTTCGTAGATTTCGCATCGGGGCCAACCCGATATCGCCCCGTTGAGTTCAATTTTGACCACTTGTGCTGGGTTGAGATTACGTGGAACCCCATAGACAACCGTTACGACGCAGTACGCCCCGCGGGGAGAAATTACAACTGCGACATCGACTCAAGGAACCTACCTACGCGAGCAGAGTGGGGACGTATCGACGGACAACCCGAGGAAGAACCAAGCACCTCCGAGCCAAGAACCCCCGCACCATCCGAAACCAGTGGAGACGACGAAGAAACCGACAACGAAGAAGAATCAGAAGTCGGAGACATCATACAAACAGCTGAGTCCCTACGCATAAACGAACCAGAGGACATTCAAGTACACCCCCCCATAGAAATGGCCACAGCCACGATCACCCACGAGAATCTAGAAATCGAGGAAGCACGAAGGATCGCTGAAGAAGCCGAAGCCCACCTACGACCCATCAACCCCACAACCGGACACCGCATGACCGCAGATGACGCGGCCATCTTTAGAGCAGTAGGACCAGACGTCCCTGACCCCCCGCCAGGGGCAGGAGGACCCGCACAACCCAGAAGGCCAGGAGGAAGCTTCGGCCAAGGACCACCAGGAGGCGGAAGACCCCCATTCGAAAGATGGCAACCTCAATTCGGAGGAGGAGGAGGAGGAGACCCCTTCGGTGGAGGACCACCACCGCCACCACCACCAACAGCGGGACCAGTGCTAGGCGCACCACATGGGACGGACAAACTAGTGGGGGAACCCCCTAGTATTTTTGATGGAAATCGAGATGAGTACGAATCCTTCCTCACGCAGTGGCATATCTACTGGGGACAGAATTCAGAAGCGCCGATTATGACCAATGTCTACCGACGGTGCCTACTCTTCCTAGGCTTCATCAAGGGACCAAGGGTGTCAAACTGGACGCTCGGATTCCTCCAATGGCTCAACAACGAGCTACATCAAGGGCGCAACAGATACGACCCTTTCCTGTGGGACACACTAACAGCAGGGTTCTCGGATCGATTCTCGAACGTGCTCGAACAGGAGCAAGCACAGGCCACACTGGCCAAAGGGTTTAAAATGGTTGGAGACGACATTGATTCGTACGTCACCAACTTCGAACAACTAGCACGGAAGGCTGATTACCGCCTCAACGACCGCCAAACGTTGGACCGATTCACGGCTGGACTACTGAGAGCCCTGTTCACAAAAATATACGAACTGGACGACCCCCAAACGTTCAACGAATGGAAGGAAGCAGCGCTACGCAGGCAAAAACAATACATTCACCTGCGTGCTCGCCTAGGGCTCACCGCCACACCCCGTAACAACACGCCGCCGCGACCACAGCAAAACCGAGGGTACGCCCCGCAATGGGCACCACCAAGATTCCCGCCACCACGTTACGACCCAAACGCCATGGACACATCGGCAGACCGAACCCGCGCACGTCTTGCAGAGGTAGGAGACCCAAATCGTGGGAACCAGCGACCACCTTTCCCACCGCGAGGAGGACCAGGGCAAAATAAAGGAGGCGGGCAGCGCCGCGACATGAGGGAAGTAGTCTGCTATAATTGCAACAATCCGGGTCACTTCTCACGAGAATGTACGCGACCCAGAAAGCCAAGGCAGCAGTTTCAACCCCGCGCAAGCACTAGTCGTAGCACGGAGACCAGCTACTACGACCAAGAACCAACGACAGTACGCCGCGCGGAGGCTACACCCGAGGAACAGGCTAAAGGATGGATGGAAACGTTGAGGGGAGCAAGTGACGAGGTTAAAGACCTCGTATTCAAGGATCTCTGGACCCAAGAGGGTTTTCAGGACGCCTGAACCCATCGGCCTGGGTGAGGGCAGTCAATTGTAACTCTGTAATCATGACTCGCTATCGTTCGCTTCGAATTCCAGTCTCGATTCGCACAAGTTACTCTATGGCCGACATCAAAGGGCTCGTCGACTCAGGAGCCACCGACAATTTTATAAGACCCGCGTTCGCCAAACGCATGGGCCTCGGGCTGCAAGCCCTGGAGAAACCTAAGAAAATATGGAACATTGATAACACGGAGAACAAAGCTGGGTCTATCACACACTTCATCGATCTAGACGTCCAGACCAACGGCGTTTCAAAGGTTATGAGGTTCCTAGTCACAGATATAGGAAATGAAGACCTCGTTCTCGGATACCCCTGGCTGGCTACGTATGAACCAACCATCAGCTGGGCACACGCTACCATTCATGAAGGAGCACTCCCGGTGGTACTTCGATCAATTAACCCCGCAGAACCGCAAACCACCATCGCCGGCGCAATTACTCAAGATGAAGCAGAAAACATTGTTCAAGAACTCGAAGAGGAATGCCAAATACGTACCATGGCCACCGAACTTGCCATAGCCGCTAACCAAAACACGGTCGTCGCAGAACTCCCTGAGCCATACCAGCGGTTTGCAAAAATCTTTAGCGAAGAGGCATCCCACCGATTTCCACCGTCACGACCATGGGATCACGCAATTGACTTCAAACCGGGCACACCCCCTAGCATCGACTGCAAAGTCTACCCAATGTCGCAGGACGAAGATGGACAACTACGTGAATGGCTGGACGAACAGCTCAAGCTAGGCTACATCAGACCCTCGAAATCGCCCTATGCGTCGTCATTCTTCTTCATAAAGAAGAAAGATGGAAAGCTAAGACCAGTACAAGATTACCGAAGGATTAACGCCTGCACGATACGTAACCAATACCCGCTACCTCTCATGTCAGAGCTAATTAACGACCTTGGGAATGGACATATATTCACCAAGCTCGATGTCCGCTGGGGGTACAACAACGTATGCATCAAGGAAGGCGACGAGTACAAAGCGGCGTTCAAGACAAAATACGGACTATTCAAACCCCTCGTTATGTACTTCGGACTCACGAACTCACCGGCAACATTTCAGAACATGATGAACGACATCCTCGGCGACACCATTCGCGTCTTCGCAGCTATGGGTACCATCATTCGTGTCTACATGGACAACATCGGCATCGCAACACTGGGACATGTTGGACTTCAAGCACATATTGACGCCGTCTGTGCAGTACTTCAGGTCGCAATGGATCACGACCTCTACTTCAAACCATCGAAATGCACCTTCCATCAACCGCGAATGGATTACCTGGGGGTAATTCTTGAAAAGGGGGTGACTCGCATGGACCCCGTAAAAATCGCAGGCATACGCGACTGGCCCACACCCACGAAGGTACGCGACGTACGCTCCTTCCTGGGCTTCTGCAATTTTTACCGCCTCTTCATTCGCGGTTTCGCTACCTACGCACGAGCTCTCAACAAACTTACACGCAAGGACGCGGAATGGACATGGGGTAAAGACGAAGAAACGGCATTCCAAACCCTTAAACGTCTAGTCACAAGCGAACCAGTACTCGCACACCCTACACTCACAGACCAATTCGAACTCGAGGTAGACGCATCCGGATACGCAGTAGGGGCAGTACTCCTACAGAAGAAACAAGACGGAAAAAGACACCCTCTTGGATACTTCTCAGCCACCCTGAACGAGGCGGAGCGTAACTACGACATTTACGACCTAGAACTCCTAGCAATCGTCAAGGCACTGCGACACTGGAGACCATTCCTTGCGGGCTCACCACACAAGGTTAAAATCTTCTCGGACCACCTTAACCTCACGCACTGGAAAACACCCCAGAAGATAAGTTGCCGCATAGCTCGAGAGGTCTTGGAACTTATGGAATACGACTTTGAGATCCATCACATCAAGGGAACCAACAATGGCCGCGCAGACGCTCTCTCACGGAGACCCGATTACGACCGAGGAGAAAGAGATAACGAAGGAGTCGTCGTCCTACCGGAAAAGGTATTCGTACGCAATGTCACCACGCAAGCACCAGAAACCCACGAACAAGATGAAGACGTTCTACGCCCCTGGGTAGACCCCCACAAACTCAAGAAAGTCGACGGAGTCTGGTATCACCAAGGCGCACGAGTAGTCACTGGAGGACTGACAGAAATCCGCACCATTATAGCCAACCATCACAACCCCCCCGTCTACGGCCATCCGGGAATCAAGCGAACCGCGAGGATCATTGAGCGTGACCACTGGTGGCCAAATATGCTGAAACACGTCACCGAATATGTCCAAGGATGCGCGGAATGCCAAAGACACAAAGTCAACAACCGCCCGACGAAAGCCCCACTAGTGCCCATCACACTGACGCCCGATGCTAAGCCGTTTGAAATCATCGCACTCGATTTCATCACTAAACTACCGGAATCACAGGGATACGACTCCATCCTCACCGTAACCGACCACGATTGCACCAAAGCGTCGGTGTTTATCCCCTGCAACGAGGAAATATCCGCAGAAGAAACAGCTGCATTATACGTCACTCATGTGTTTCGGAGATTCGGATTACCGGCGAAAATCATCAGCGACCGAGATCCAAGATTCACATCAAAATTCACACGCGAATTGTGCCGAATCCTCGGCATCTACCAAAACATCTCCACGGCATATCATCCCCGGACAGACGGACAATCAGAAAGGACCAATCAATGGCTAGAGCAATACCTCAGGTTCTGGACCAACGAGCGTCAAGATAATTGGGCGCAATTCCTACCAATGGCAGAGTTCGCGCACAACAACTGGCCACATGAGGCGACAAGGAAGTCCCCGTTTTCGCTCCTGATGGGATACGACCCGCGTGCTGATTGGATCGATAAGCCATCCCCAATCCCACAGGTACTCACACGACTCCAACAATTCCGAGAAGCACGGAAAGCAGCCCAGGACCTCATCAAAAAGGCACAATCGCTATGGATCAAACACCGGAACACACCCAAGTACCAAGTCGGAGATCAAGTGTGGCTAGAAGGACGGCACCTTCGAACCAATCAACCGACTGCCAAGCTAGCGGCACGACGGCACGGCCCCTTCAAGATCACACGCGTCCTCTCACCGGTCAATTATCAACTAGAGCTTCCCACGCAGTGGAGTATTCACCCTGTGTTTCATATCGATTTACTCACGCCTTATCGCGAGACGCCCATGCATGGGGAAAACTTCCAGCGCCCACCACCGGATCTAGTGGATGGTGAAGAGGAGTACGAAGTGGAGTACATTCTAGACTCCAGAAGGTTCGGCCGGAGCAAGAAATTGCAGTACCTGGTGAAATGGAGGGGATACCCCGACTCAGAGAACCAGTGGGTCAACGAAAATGACGTCTTTGCTGACGAAGCCATAGCGGAGTACAAACGGAGTTCAACCCTCGCTGGGGTACATATAAACGACCCAGACGACGTTAAGCACCCACCATCCATTCACACTGGAACCCACTCACCAAGCACCATGTCCTCTTCGCTCTTCTCCTCGTCTTCCGCTATCGCCTCCGGCCTTGGAGGATCCTTCACCCACGCAGAGCTCACCGCCGCCGTCAACAATCTCGCCCCCATCGAAGACCTCGACGACCCCAATGCCCCCACAACTTACTGGCTACTCGACACTGATGGCCAACACCTCAACATCGCCCCCTACACGCAGGCCGAAGTTGATCGGCTTCGTACAGCTCTCCGAGACCGTGAGGCTCCCTCGCCGGGACCTCTCCCAGTACGAGTGGAGTACCGGGTCGAAAGCAACCAAGAATCCGAACACGAGGCGATGGGAGGAGTGGAGAGCGACGGCAGAGAGGTGGAGGCAAGAGCAACTCGCGATGGCAGCAACAAGGAGAATGAGGATCCTCGAGAGGAGGAAGTCATTCGACGCGATGATGCGCGCCAGATTCAAGAACAACCCGAGCGCGAGTTGAAGGAGTGGTATCCAGATGAGCACCCCTTCATTATCAGCACCACCGATTCTGACAACCCCCGTGAAACGCCCTACACCCTCGACACCGTGGGTCGTCCCATCTATCGAGGCTCGCTGCGGGTGGATGTCCCCGCTGTATCACATCACACCGCCGTGCTTAACCGCCGGCTTTCCGACAACCGCTTCGCCCCCTACGGTTACGTTCACAACCGAGGGGACAAGTTCGTCAACTTCCCCATCACCGACCCGCAGGGCATCACCACCCAAGCGGCATACATCCAAATCATCATGAGCGCCGACCCGCTTGTGCTCGCCCTCGCCCCCGACAGCGACAAGACATACTCCAAGCCGCTTTATGCGGAACCTCAAGTGCGGGAGAGGGGTAAACCTCGGTACGGAGAACTGGAGGTACAGGCCCTCAAAGCGGGACACGCCAACCAACACCGTCTCGACACGGCGGTCAACGAGTTGAGGGACGTGGGGTTGAAAGCTGAGTTGCATAGATTCCGCTCGCTCAAGTCCGAAGCTGAAAGAATCGAACATCGCTTGCACGCGCTCTCACTCGCGCTCGGGGGGATTCAAGCCGACGTCGCACGCTCCAAGTTCAGGTTGGAGATGGCGGACATTCATAATCGAGTAGAGGAGGTACAGGAAGGTTGGATCGGAGGAATCGGGCCGTCTCGGCGCCGTGGGCGTCGCGGCTGAAAAGGGGGTGATGTCGCGGTCGTGGGAACGGACGCTTACTATACGGATATGACCACGTTAGTAAGTCGCAATGTGTCATGGACTAAGGGGATCAGTCAGCGTACGATAGAATCACATGCCGATGTAGCATGACTCATAACTAGGATAGCGATAGTAGGGTTCAAGCTACTTTAGCTATTCGTCGCACGGATTGGAGAGGAGCTTTAAAGCTACCTCATAGATGTATAAATAGTGGGCTGATAAGACCAAGATACGCCATCTTGGTCTTCTTCAATCACCACTTCTCCTCTGTCATCTTTCGAGTGTTTCGCTTGTCTCATCTCGAGCAAGCCGTCTTATCGATTGTTGGAATACCTAGTGGCACGACCTGCCCTAGTGTACCTTTGGATCACGTGCCTTGTTAAGCGCCGTGTATCCCGTGACTAGGTCACGTGACCTCAAGAGGATATTTCGCTAAGTCGTGAACGTCCTTTCGTGTCCAAGTCGGACTAACGCCAGTGGTGGCGTTACACGAATGCACAGAATCTGCGTGCGGAGGTCCCCAGGCAAAGAGTGAGGTGGGTAATACAAGGGACTGATGGTCGTCAACCACCTAGAGAGTAATGAAGGAACTGGTGAGCGAAGAGGGCTCAGGAGTGTAAGTAGAACTTGTCCTAATGTAATGGTATGACACCTCGCTACGTTGAGTCCAAGTGTGAAAAGATAGGTGAACCGTTGGGTGAGCACACTCAACTCAAATGTGGAGATAAATCACGCGCTAAAGCATGCAGTCAATGCGGAGGGGACTAAAGCTCAGGTCCTTTATGCAAGGATGCGAATAGTCAGTGATCACGCAGTGGCACACTGAGTGGAGAACCAAGAGGACAAGTTGGTTCCACTCAGGACGCTACATGAGGGTTTATATATGCTACTGCGGCTGAACTTGAACTGAGTCCGAACACTATTACTGAGTGTATAGTAAGACTCTCTGACTCAAGGGCTGATGCGTTGTGTCTAATAATAGCACATCTTATTGTGCTGACTGACGCACATGTCATTGCGCTTACGAGCGGCCCCACTTGCTGAGTAAAACCTAATACAGTGAGTAAGCGTATACTACAAATCATGACGTATGTTATTCTAGATCCTTCTAGAGTCTTCCATCTCCTTCCATCCAATCCGAACTGTGTTAGACGTATAAGGGACTCTTGTCCCGCGATCACGTGCACATGGGTGGCAGCCGTGTGACTAACGATATCTCGTACTTTGGCCCTTTATATCTTCCTTGGATAATTCTGTAAAAATACAGAAAAATAGGGAAAATAAATACGCGTCCATGACACCCCACTTCTTTCCAGCTTCTGTCGCCTCCCAGTGCCTCCGCTGTGCGCGCCCCGCAGCACTTCCACCTTAGTGTGTCCATCTATGCATTCACTGCAGCCCTCAAGCTCGCTGCCGAGCTGCTCTACATCCACGCACAAAACAAGCTGCGCATGGACGTGCGCGCACGCGCGGAGGGAGCTGCCGTGTTTTCGAAGACCCTTGCCATGTTCCTAGGACTTGCGTTCGCTCCGCCAGCATGGGCGCTCTTCGCTTTCGCTGCGGGACAGGCTGCCTATGCCCTCGCCACATTCGCGGTCTTCTGGAATTTTTGTGGGTGGTCAACACGATATGTCCTGCGTAGGGTTACTCTAGGTAACCGTGGCCAGTGAGTTGCTTATTTTCTTGCGCCGATCTCTAACAACGCCGCCGACCCTGATCCCTTTTGTAGCAAGGACGCGTACTTTGATCAGGAACTGCTACATCTCTCTGGTGCTATGACTGCTCGGTCGGTTGTGATGCATTTCCTCACAGAGGGAGACAAGCTACTCATATCCCGCCCTTGTTCGCTGGCAGACCAAGGCAGCTATGCCATCGCATCCAACTATGGTGCGTCGCAACACGTCGCGGGGTTGCGTACATCTACTTAACACCCAACAGGTTCACTCGTCGCGCGCGTCGTGTTCCGACCCATCGAAGAGACTTCACGCATCTTCTTCTCCAAATTTCTGTCTTCCTCTCCGTCATCATTGTCCAGCGAGAATGACCAAGAGGCGCTGGAGACCGCCGTCGAATTGCTGTCGACCCTCCTCCTCTTCACATACTTCCTCCTTCTCCTCTTCGGCCCGCCATACCTGCCGCTAGCAAGCGCATTGGTGCTACCTCCGCGATACCAACAGACGTCCGTGCCACGCATACTGCACGCGTTCCGGTTCTACCTCCCCGCGATGGCATATAACGGTGTGCTCGAGGCGTTCCTCGCATCCGTATGCACGCCTGCGGACCTGCGGACCCAGAGCCGCATGATCGCCGCCACCTCCGCCACGCTCATCCGATGCAATTTAGGTGTGTCACCTCTGCCTCGAATGTTTTGGCCATACCCATCTCACCCCTGCCTGGTAGACCCACTTCTTTACAGCTTCTGTCACCTCCCAGCACCATATTCTCACCCCTGGACTGCTTGCCTCGTCACTCTTTACACTCAGGGTAAGCAGTCATCCCCCACCGTGTACCTTTGGGAGACCTTCGGCTCCACTGCCGGATTCGCCCTGGATCTTCCGAACCCCCCACTACAAGGTGCTGTCCTGACGTCTCTGGTGGGCACAGCATCACCCCACTGCAGGCGGTCAATGCACAACCCCCGGTGAGCTCGTGATTGCTACCTCCCAGCACAATGACCCACCCCGCGAAGGTGGGGATACCGGCATGGCAACCCCCAATGACAGCGCGGCAGAGGCCTGAAACACGACATCGCCAGGCGGTCAATACTAGACGACCCCTGTTACCATGTCCAACTACACTTCTAGTCCGTCACGCCCAGCTAGTCCCATCAGGCCCCTTCTGGACCTTCCTACTGCAAGGCCCTCTGCATATCGGTCTAGTTTTTACCCATTTCTCCCGCATGAATGGCTCTTCCTGGATTATCACCAGAGCGCGGACGGGTACTACAAGAACTTCATGCATCACGACGTGATCAACTTTGTGGTCGTCACATGGTGCGCCCCTTTCTACACAACGCAGAAGTAGGCTCACGCCGCAAAACAAAAAAGGTGTGACACCACGGACTCCATCACCACGACGTCTGTCTCACTTGAAGCTTTGGAAAAAAACAGGAAGCGTGCATAGAGTCTGTCAAGCACTGTCGTGCGCACATGTCGCCCATACTTGGCGTTTCTGCAAACGCAGACAGAGCTGTTTGCGAGCGTGGCAGAAGTGCAAAAGTTGTTGATGTCGTCAAATTCGGTGTGCCAGTGTTCGTCATGTACCTCCGTATCTCTTCTGAAACCCTCTCTGCCGGCCTCGAAAGACATGATTAATGTGTCCAAACTTGGATTCACGCCAAAAGCGTTTCCTGGGGTACATTGGAGAGGCCAAGCACAGGGCATTCTCGCCGTGGCCTTTCCTGGTATTGTTCTTGTCATTGCGCAATGCTCATGACACGTCAGGCTCAGAGCAGAGTTCTGAAACTATTTGACTGTACGACTCGATGGCCGTGGAGATAGACAGTCACTGGATACTGGAGAAGCCGCATCAAAACCCTATCTACTTGATGACGGTGCGACTCGCCTCTCTCAATCTCTTCCTGCGATCGCCACCTGATACCCTTAGATAGTGCAGTGACCAGTTTGACTAAGATGGCTTTGTCGAGTATTAGACGCCGGGTGAGCAGTTCTAGCTGCCGACAAATGTGCTGGGTCTGCGGTCGTTCAAGAGCCAGGCAGACTTGTACGAATTCAAAAAGGTACGCCCCTTGCTCTCTCCCCCCATCCTCGATATCATCTTACGGGGCTTTCCATTCCGTGTTGACCCCAACTCGCATCACACTGTCCGCAGACTCGTTATTATTTGTCAGCTCTTCCCTGCCTCAGGCTGCCTGATAGACAAATCCGTATCTTCTCGTCCCTGACTGGTAAAATGACGAGGAAGTACGACGAGTCGCTCACAGCTATTCAAGAGATGCAGCAGGCGGGCATGGCCAACTCGTTCCGTCATCCCATTCCTCGCAACGGGCTTCCATTTACTCAATGGTCCCCATCAATTCTTCGATCATCTACTCCATGCCAAATTCAGCTTCACCGCTTCACGACCTCTTCGATGTTCCGCGTCGCCCGAACTCTCTATGAATATGACTTTCCATAATTTCGAAAGTGTCCTACGAGTCGTCGTCGTCGTTCTTCCCCAACACATTGCCCACCTCGTGCTCCACACCACCATCATTGTTGCCCCCATCACCGCCGTATGTACATTTCACTTGTTCTATTTTGACGACTTCGGCAATCTAACCATCGTCGAGCTCCCTGGGCCAGATGGAATTGCCCGGTGCTTGTATGAATGCGTGTGTGGGACGAGAGTGGGGCGTTCGTGTTATATCCGACCTTGTTGGGGATCAAAGGTTTGGACCTACCCATGTGAACTCTTGGTTTTGCTGACTTCTGCACTCTCTTGTAGTTGTAAACACCGTGACAAATCGTCTTCTCGGGGAAGAACGAGACCGTGCACTGGATGACCTGAGTCTGTACCAGGGCGCCCCGGCCAAGAAGGGTGTCACCACAGTGGCAATGGCCGCCTCGGCCGACCCCATCCTGGCAGACAAGGCAGTGCGTGACCCGCCGCTGTTCTGCATGGGCCTCAAATGACAGCAATTTTATATGTTCACCCGCAGCGAGCCCGAGTAAGTATCCATCCCCATCCAACCTCTCCGCATTTTGGAGACTCAATCCGGCATCAGGGACGGTAACTCGAAATCAGGCGACCGGGATATCTTCAACGAAACGCGAAGAGCAGTCGATCGCTGCCTCCGTACCCGCCACGCCGTCGCGACGATCCACACGACGCTGGGGGAACATGCACTTGCGCCTGTTCCTGCAGCAGGTGCCCAAGGCTGTCGAGAACATCATCGGACACGTGCAGCAGGATACTACGACAATATGATCATCCACCACGTCATACCCAAGTTCATGATTCAGACGGGCGACCCCCTCGGGGACAGCACAGGCGGGATGAGCATCTGGGACCGCGATTTAGAAGAAGCGTTACCAATGACCTCAAGCACGATCAGTATGCCGTTTCAATACCTTCTGCATTTCTTTTTTTCTGTAGGCCATACGCATGGCGAATGCCAGACCGAACGCGAACGGGTCACAGTACTGTCACAGTTCTTCATTGCTACAAACGCCACTGGCTCGACAAGAAGCACACCATTTTCGGGCACAAAGGGAAATACTTTCAGTACAGATTTGAAAGGAGCGGATGCTTATATTGATGATATATCTTAAGAATCACCAGGATTTAAATGTGCAACAGTTTCACTCCTTGTGCGATGCTATCCTGGTCAACTGGGATAGGCAGACTCAACGCTCCAGACGGTAGCTTGTCCTGGAAATGGGTACAGCCTCACCTATTGTCTCTGTGGGCAGATAGGTTGATGATTGACATGTAGACGTTCAATACTCTTGGCCAAAGTGCGTGTATGGTCACAGGATATATGATGAGAACCTCCAATGGAGGCGATGAGTGGCCCTTCTTTCTTTTCTCTTGCGTGTGCCATTCCTTTGTGTTCTCAACTGCCACCAGCTTTCACCATCGACGCGCTGCAGCCAGGGTACTTGCACATGGGTCCAAGCAGTGTCAACAACGCAAACTTTGGTATGCCAGGTAGCAATGCAGATATCGTACGTCTGCCTCCTGTGTCCATTTTCTTCACTTATCGACAATCTAGCTGGTTCAAATATTTGTTCAACTGTACGAGGACGCTAACACCCTCGACGTGTACCCTGCTTTCCGGAAAGTGTCACACTACTCATTAGTGAGTGAGTTTCGCATTTGGTAATGGGGTGTGTGTAGGTGTATTGGTGAGATAACATGAGGATGTTGGCTTATTGTCACGGCATCTGCGTTTAGTTACAGTAGAAGCACCCACACCAGTAGTACTACCTACAAGTAGATCATGTTGTAGCCTAGTATGCCATTCCCAGACGTGCAAAATCAACCACAGTTTTCTGGCTTTATGATACTTTGGAGATGACTTCTGTAAGAGCTTATGGGTCTTGGTAAAGGGTCTTTACTGGCTTTACTAAGTACAACTGACTTTTAAAAGAAAAAACCACTTTCCAAAGAAAATAGACCTAGCATAGAAAAGTTGTGGGTACTTCACAACTTTTTTGGCTTTTTTAACTTTTCCAACTTTTCAAAGTACCCAAAGCCCCCTGTAAAGACCTAGTAGTTTTCCTGATGCACTGAATCTCTACTCCGCACATGCATTCTGTGCACCACTCCTCCGGAATCCATGACCGAATGGCAAGATGCAGCTCATGCAGAAGCCCAGCGCACCTGCGTCCTGGCCAGTTGCCTGCAGGCCTGAGGTATCAAAACCTCTTGTTGTTTGGACCCCATTCCCATCACCTCAAACATTACCACACCCCCGCCTGCCCCCGCTGCACACGATGTCGTTCCAATGGATGTCGACAACACTTCCACAACTCGACAGAAGTATCAATCAAACCTGTCAGACATCGCCTACGCCCAGTGTCAAAAGGAAGGCAAATGCTTCCATTGTCTCCAGACCGGGCATATGGCTAAAGAGTGCCCGAAGTGACAAAACACCCCCCATCACATCAACGAAGTCTTGACTTCATGATTGATTCTTGATCCCACAGCCCAGACAATAGTTTGCGATGCACTGACCCTCAGTCCACAAGCACGCTCACAGGTTCTGAACAGCCTCATGCTCATCAGCAATGACAACTTCTGTGACAGCCCAGATACTGGGCTGCAGATAAATAACATCCATCTTCTCTCATCGCCCCCACCCTCACCTCTCCTCATCCCATTGCAGTCCTCTTCCCCATATGCTCGGTGCTCCTTGCCTCCAGTCTCCCGTGCAGCTTCACTGCCGCTCACCTCATATTCCACATTGCGCTCACCATCACCTGCCATTCCTCACAGACCTGTTCTTGTGTGTCAAGGAGATACTCCCGTTACTCTCCAACCACGTCGATCGCTTCATCTCGTGCTTTATCACCTTCGCTCATCATGCCTCTTGTCTCCAGAGTCCCTGCATCCACAGACGAGCGTCTGCCATCCCTAGAGACTCACTCATTGCCCCCACATTCTCCTCTTTCTCTGCACCTCGCACACTTCGCTCTGCAGGACGAACACCCCCCATCTCCTTCCAACACGCCACTTATCGACTTCCTTGGCAATGTCGACGATGCCTTCGTCATCTCTCACCCACCGCTTTTCCTGGATGCCCTGTCCTCTCATGTTGTGGATGACACTCGCCTTAGTAGGGGGGTAAAACCCTCGGCAGCCTCGGTTTCAGTGCCAAAACCATGCTATTCCCCCATTTTTCCACAACATGCCCTCGAATGACCAAGAGACCCAGACATGGTCGAGCCAATGGGACAGCAACCTGCTACACAAATTGAAGACAAACCACGCCGTGAGGCGTTAGTACTGTGCAGCCACCCCCCTACATATGCACACCCAGAAGAAGTGCAAGTGAGAATACGACGCAGAAGACAAAAGCCTGTGCAAGAAGTCAAAACCACAGCTGACCTACAAAACAAACCTGCTGCCAAAGTTCTTCCAATATCAACCATGCCCAAAACCCTCAAAGAACAAGATGCCCAAAAACAAGGCAACGCCATGCACCCCAATGGACCCCGGACCCTCGGACTGGAAGCCGACAAGAACGGATGCAACTGAACCACCACCGTACGACACAATCCTTCAACACCTGGCTTATTGATACAGACCAGAAGCCAAGGAACCCATGTTTCACCCTTCTCCCCTCCCCGC
Source organism: Lactarius akahatsu (assembly GCA_021524915.1). Taxonomy (NCBI): domain Eukaryota; kingdom Fungi; phylum Basidiomycota; class Agaricomycetes; order Russulales; family Russulaceae; genus Lactarius; species Lactarius akahatsu. Next base: position 1,118,889 of record JAKELL010000003.1, read on the forward strand.
CAGTTCATCCTCGGCAGTTCACAGTTTTAGGAAGAAGTATCAGCCCATCAATACAACAGTCAAACATTGATTCGAGGACGAATCAATCAAAAAAGGGGTGTATGTCATGATCACCTGATCGTGCCATCTATGCTGGGAAGATTCTTCAGTTTCCAAAAGTCTTGTGTTTCAGAATCCTTTTTTTTTTTGTTTTTTTTTTGTTTTTTTGGATAAATTTTATTCCGGGGCAGTAGTTCATACAAGACCAGTCCTCTACTCCCTACAGAGCAAGATTAAGAGAAGTATGGTACAGATACTGCATGCGCCGTGTGAAAAGGTAAATAGTACAAGTGAATCATACTAGGGGCCACCTCCCAGAGGAAAGCCGAGCAAGACCAACGGAAAAGGGGGTCAACATGTCAAACCATAAAGAGAAGACAGTGGTAGGTAGGTAATGATGAGTCAGTGCAGTCACGCAACTCACCAGGAAGCCTGGGCTGGGTCTAGGGTGTTGTGGTCAAGAGCATCTTCATCCTGGATCAAATGGCATGGGGTGCATATTCTCAGGTTGTGAGGCAGCGCCAGTGGTCTGTAGGAAGATGCAGAGGTTGTGAGCGACCATGCCCTCCCTGGTAAAAAGTGTGAGAGGCTCCATATTATCTGCGGTGCGCTGCTCATTAAAGAGGTACTGCTTTCGCTGCCGTGTGTACAGGGGGCAGTCATAAAGCAGGTGATAGAAGGATTTGTCATGGAAATTGCATCTGCAGTATGCTGCCTCAGGTGGGAGGTCAGGCCGGTAATTGGTGGTGTAGTCTGATGTAAATGAGTGGAGAGTCGCGAGTTGCATGGCTGTGCAATGGGTGCGTCACGTGATGTGAATGTACTGGTTGGATGGCTTTTTGGGGGGTATGGCAGCCAGCCATAGGGGGTGATTATGTCCATTGGGGGGGTTGTGATAACCGATGGAGTGCCCATATGCTCAGGCCAGTGGTGGGTGGAGTGTGGTGGTTGTTTTGATCCAGTCCTGGCTCCAGTTATGGAAGGCCTGGGTGCATAGCCTATGTTTGACATGCACTGGGGAGAGGATTGTTTTGATAGTGGAGGAGGGGGCATCTGTACAGGCTTTGAGGGCCGCCAACCTGGCAAGGGAATCCGATGCTCTCTTCCTGTCTTCCTTCGACCAGACAAGATGGATGCTTGTCTCCTGTGAGTCACTAAAAAAGGTTGTGAGGGTGTGATGGAACCTCAGCATCTCTGACTGATTGGTAAGCAAGTGTGTGTTATGTATGGAGCTGAGCACTCCGTTGCATGAAGAAAGGATGTAAATGTGACAAAGTGGCGCATGCTGATACTCGTTCGAGATAAACTTGGCAGCCTTTGAGATGCTGTAGAGGTGGACGTCTTGGGTCTTGACCCCTGTACTGAGTGTCCATGCCTTGATGTGTGGCTCCACCTCTCCCTGCCATATGGAAATGGCCATTCCACCCACCAAGAGGTGGTCTGGTCTATGTTTATTTGAGACCATCCCCGCCATGCGGATGACTAGTGTACTGTGATCAGGTCATTGGGTGTACAGCCCTCTGACCATGTCTTTCTGCACTTTGGGGTCTGCGATCCCTTCGTAGAGCACATGTGCCTCCCAGTTGGGGACCTCCCAGGGGGCAATGGCTACGACGTTGACACGCTCGGTGATAAGGGGTCAACCTCAGTGGCGAGAGCCTCCAAGGCAGTGGGGCACTGCACAGATACTTCAGACCGTACCTGCAGTGCTCTGTTGTTCACCACCCCTCCATTGCCGGAGTGTGGGCTGCTCTGAACCAGAGTCCCCCAGTCCTCCCCTAAACGGGCGAGGAGTTGGGATGTCCGGGGAACACGGAACAGCCTAAGGGTGGAAGTGGAAGTGAGTTTCTCGATGTAGTGTTTCGCAGGGAGGATGTGAAGGAGCTCATGGAGGGGGCCACACAGGGCTGACTGGAAGGATCCAGATACCATGCGTACCCCCTCTGTTACGTTTCGGACTCATCGGTGCCTCAGGCCGGGAAGTGGACACTGACGCGTCAACTATGACATCGCCGTCAGCAGGATATTGTCATGGACTTAGTGATCAGTCAGCCGGGTAAGCTCCAGCACATGTGATTGTACGATAATGGCTCGGATCTCATAATGACTTGGAATGACTCATAACTAGGATAGTTGTATTAGGGTTTGCTCTACTTACGCTATTGGCTAGTTACATTCAAGCGGTGCTTCAAAGCCCGCGCGTATCTGTAAAAGTAGAGTAGTGCAAAGACCAAGAACCGCATCTTGGTCTTCTTCAATACCACCACCATCTACTTGTCTATACTAAGAGGCGTCCCCTCTTAAGTGAGTCGTCCGGCATATCCCCTTAGACCAGGGATCCCCGTGACTTATCCTTGATCCCTCTTGTGGGCAGTGGAATACCCGCAAGGCACCGCCACCTATCAGATTCAGCTCTACCATAATGAACGAGTGTCCAAGCCGTACACGACCTTCTTTGTCATCGATCACACATCTTGGGAGTTCACGCGATATGCCCCTGAAGTACCACCGGGCATCCCTCAACTTGAAGACCTTCACGCATACTTCGGACTAGACGGACATATCCTCCCTCATCCAGCCTTCTATCCACAGGCGTCGGTTAACCAGAACTTCTTCTTACAAAGGATCGCCACACACAATGAGGCCTAAGTCAGGCAAACGTCCGTGGTAGACATTACACCCTCATTCATTACCAATTGGACTTTTTTGAGCAGTCTGACCTTCTTGCAGGAGTTGATCCACAGCTGGCATCCATACGTCAGAACCAGGAGGCAAATTGCATTAAACAATAGCCTCCAGTTTGCCGTGGATATGCTGCGCTGGGAGTTACCTAGGAGTTGAAGGGCTTTTAGGGAGGCATGAGCCCAATTACACATCGTGGTCACGTGCAGCTCCCAGTCTAGCCTTTGGTTAATGAAGAAGCCCAAGTACTGTACGGTAGGCAAGCTATGGACTGGGTAGTATGTGTGTGTGGTGGGTTCTGGTAAGTAAATGGTAGTAGGGTGTAAAGCCACCACAGGGGCGTTAAGTACGACGTGTACTTCGGCAAGTCAACAGGATCGGAGAGAGCGAACCGGTCAGGGTTCAGTATGGTGGTGCACAAGTATCACTTGGTCTCCCAGGGACACAAGGATAATAGCGGAAGTTCAGGCTCAAGCATAAAGGCGAGCGGAACAGGGGACTCAAGCGCAAAGGCGAGTCAAACAGGGTTTGTGAGGCTAAGATGTGTGGTATTACACAAGAAGTCAAGTCTACCATACAAGCTAGGTAGCGTGCGACTTATATACTAGTACAGGATGTTTGTAGCAAACAAACATATGGCGCAACCATGAGTCAAGAGTACGAAAGTGTAAACAAAGGGATAGTGTTACATTTTGGACTCATTGGCACCTCGGGCCGGGAAGTGGACACTGACGCATCGACTATGACATCGCCGTCAGCAGAATATCGTCATGGACTTGTGGATCAGTAAGCCGGGTAAGCTCCAGCGCATGTGATTGTACGATAACGGCTCGGATCTCAAAGTGACTCAACATGACTCATACTAGGATAGCTGTACTAGGGTTTGCTCTACTTACGCTATTGGCTAGTAGTATTCGAGCGGCACTTCAAAGCCCGTGTGTAACTGTATAAGTAGAGTAGTGCGAAGACCAAGGATCGCCATCTTGGTCTTCTTCAATACCACCGTCATCTACTCATCTATACTGAGAGGCATCCCCTCTTAAGTGAGTCGTCGGGCATATCCCCTTAGACCAGGGATCCCTGTGACCTATCCCTGATCCCTCTTCATGGGCAGTGGAATATCCTGAAGGCACCGCCGCTTATCAGATCCAGCTCTATCGCAACAAGCGTGTGTCCCAGCCATATACAACCTTCTACGTTATTGATCACACATCTTGGGAGTTCGCGTGATACGCACCCGAGATACCACCAGGCATTCCTCAACTCGAAGATCTCCACGCATACTTTGGACTAGATGGACATATCCTACCACATCCCACCTTCTATCCGCAGATGTCTGTTAACCAGAATTACTTTCTCCAAAGGATCGCCACTCGTAGCGAAGCCTAAGTCAGGCAAACATCCGTGGTAGGCGTTACATTAAGACCAAGATCCCACCGTGGCCAATCCTTCGACAAAAGACCTTTGGGTCCTGTACCGACCCTACTACATTGACAGACAAGGAGACTGCAACATCCCCAAGAGATATCTAAACTCTGCATTTTGGAAAGATGACGCAGAGGATCCAGGCTATGTCACCTACTACTTTGATTGACAAAATCAATCTCGACTGATCCTGGTAGAGTTCAACTTCGACAATCACTGCTGGGTAGAGATCCGCTGGGACGAACTCCACCAGAAATACCAAGCAACCAGACCAGCAAGTTCGGCCCTAGGCCTCAACATCAAACAATCCAAAATCGTCACCAGAGACCAGTGGGGAACAATCAACAGAGAAGAAGAGGAACCACTCCGATCCCCAACACCAAAAACACCCGCACCATCACCATCCATCAGAAGCAACCCAGAAGAAATCATCATCAAGGATGAACAAGAGGAGATGCAGTTACAACAGATCGCTGAGTTGATTCCTACTGATATGTCTGCAACTACTACAATGACCGCGATCAGAACCACCTTAGCAGGCAACAAAGCAGGATACCAACCACTAGGGGACAGACCCCCAGGCGGAGGAGGAGGAGCACCCCCAGGAGGTGACCCCAATGACAACCCACACGACGATGAAGGGCAGGCTGCGATACCCGCATTTGCCATGCCCGACACAGACAAGTTCCTGGGGAAGGAACCCCAGATTTTCAAAGGAAACCGTGACGAGGCAGAGGCATTCCTCGCACAATGGAACCGCTTCGCAGGAGTCAACGCCATGAATAGGAGCCTCAAGGTTCCATATATCAAAGCCATGATGTTCCTGACCTATATTCAGGGACCACTTGTCGACAAATGGGCAACGGAAATGGGCAAGTGGCTCGACGCCCAAGCCAACAAGAACGACCCATGGCTCTGGGCTGGAGTAGAACTCGCCTTCAAAAGTCAATTCTGTGACAATCTGGAGAAGGACTGCACCTGAGTGGAGCTCGACAAAGGATTTAAGATGACAAACGAAGATATTGACAGCTACGTCACTAAATTCGAAAAACTAGTTTGACAAGCTGATTATCGACTCGACGAGCCTCTGGTGCTTGACAAATTTACAAGAGGTGTTCCCATGAAGCTATACCAGAACGCCTACCAGTTCCACAATCCACGTACATACTCCCAATGGAAAAGCACGCTCATCGAACAACAAAAGCGCTACTTGCATATCAAAGCAAGGGAAACAGGCTTCGGAAGACAGCCCCAAATGATGCCTCGCAATCGCCCAAATCAACCACTACGATTCCAACCCCCACAACGCCAAGGAGGCCAGCAACAAGGGTGGCAGCAGTATCGAAACCACCCAGATGCAATGGACACCACTCCCGGAAGGATCAAAGCACAAGTCGCAGAAATAGGCGACGTCAACCGAAACCACCCCGAGGACATACGCAACTACAAGCGCAGATGACCCCCGTTCCCACCTAGAGGGGGGTTTATGCAACGTCGAGGAGGAGGACAAGGAATCATGAACCTTAGGGACATAACCTGCTTTAATTGCAACCAGAAGGGACACTTCTCACGGGATTGTAACCAACCACGCAGGGCCAGAGGCAGAGGTGCCTACATCGAAGAAGTCCCTACTGCTCCTCAAAGTGTTGTAGAGAAACCCCTCATCGACTTAGATGAGCTGGTACAAGCAAACTGCGCGGTCATGGACCCGGTACAAGAAATAATGGCGCGTATGGCAGCCTTACCACAGGAGCAAGCGGAGGAATTGGTTAAAAATATGGTGGGGAGGCAGGATTTTCAAAGCGCCTGAACCCAACGGCCTGGGTGAGGGCTTCAAATTGTAACTTGTCATTTATCACACACTATCGATCTATGCATGTCCCAGTTTCAATCCGCACGAGTTACTTCATGGCTGAAAAGAAAGCACTGGTGGACTCCAGAGCCACCCACAACTTTATACACCCAGATTTCATCAGAAGAATGAATCTGGGAACCAAAGAACTACCAAACCCCCGTAACATCTGGAACATCGATGGAACACACAACAAAGGGGGGAAGATCACTCACTACATTGACCTTAATATCCAAACTGATGGAAAATTAAAAACCATTCAGTTCCTTGTCACCAACGTCGGAGGAGAAGACCTCATCTTGGGATACCCATGGCTCGCAACCTTCCAACCCAGGATACAATGGGCCACCGTGACAATGGATACCAAGCAGTATCCAATCATCATCCGTACCACCAACCCGAACAAACCGCCCAAACCCGAAGAGCAATGAGCGGAAATACGAAGAATAGTCGACAATATCTGGGACCAGTACAAGCAACAAGCCCTCCAGGAACTAGAGGACGAAATGGACCTGATACACTTACGAACCATGGCAACGGACTTAGCAATTTTGGCACAACAGGACCAGGAGAAAAAGGAACTACTCGCGGAATACCAAAGACACGCAAAGGTATTCAGTGAGGAGGAATCCCACAGATTTCCTCCCTCTCAACCATGGGACCATGCAATCGACTTCAAACCTGACGCACCGGATCATATTAACTGCAAGGTGTACCCTCTAAATCAAGCAGAGGATAAGGCATTGGACGAATTTCAGGATGAACAATTGGCAAAGGGGTACATTAGACCCTCTAAATCCCAGTATGCAGCCCCATTCTTCTTCGTTAAAAAGAAGGACGGAAAACTACGCCCAGTACAGGATTATAGGGAACTCAACAAATGGACAATACGCAACCAATATCCACTCCCCCTAATACCCCAACTCATCGCCAACCTCAGCGGAGGATGGATCTTCTCCAAATTCGACGTCTGATGGGGCTACACAAACATCCGAATCAAACCCAGCGACAAACACAAAGTGGCATTCAAGACCAAACGAGGGTTCTTCGAACCCCTGGTAATGTATTTCGGTATGACAAACGCCCCGGCAACATTCCAAGCCATGATGAACTGGATCTTCGCCCCACTTATCAAATACCACGAGAAGAAGGGGACTATCATTAGGGTATATATGGACAACATAGGAGTAGCAACAGCAACAACCAGGGAAGCACACACGGAAGCAGTCCACGACATCCTGGATCTGCTAGAACAACACGACCTATACCTCAAACTGGAAAAATGCACCTTCCACTCCGACACCCTCAATTACCTGGGGGTAATCATTAAAAAGGGGGTGATTCACATGGACCCTGTCAAAATTTCTGGCATTCGCAAATGGCCAACCCCAAAGAACGTCAAACAGGTGCGATCATTCCTAGGTTTTTGCAACTTTTATCATGCCTTCATTCGAAATTTTGCCACACATGCCCAACCTCTCAACAAACTTACACGGAAGGACACGGAATGGGCATGGGGATCAGATCAACAACAGGCATTCGACAAGCTCAAGACTCTGGTAACAGAAGAACCGGTACTCAAACACCTGGAATTGGACAAACCATTCGAGCTAGAAGTCGACGCCTCAGGATATGCGGTAGGAGCAGTACTACTCCAGCGGGACAGGGACAACAAATGACACCTCATCGCCTACTACTCTAGCACCCTCAACGCGGCTGAAAGGAATTACGACATCTATGACTTGGAACTGTTAGCAATTGTCAAGGCATTATGAAACTGGAGACCGTACCTCGCAGGATCCCCACACAAGATCAAAGTGTTCTCCGACCATATGAACCTACAATATTGGAGATCCCCACAAAAGATTAGTAGACGAGTTGCAAGGGAAGTACTGGAACTCTCTGAATATGACATAGAAATTCACCACATCAAAGGAGCCGCCAACGGGCGAGTGGATGCCCTATCCAGACGCCCTGACTACGACCAGGGAGAACACGACAATGAACAAGTCACGGTACTCCCCGACCACATATTCATAAGAGCCGCAACAATCGATACCACGGACAACCCGACACGAATGAGTCCCACAATTACGACCGATGAAATGCAGCCAATGTACCCGGTGTACACCCAGGACAACAGCATGATCAAAGCATGGGTGGACCCACATAAACTCAAACACATCAAAGGGACGTGGTACAAAGATGGGCGAAGAGTGGTTACAGGCGACACTCACAAACGCAGACATATTATACAAGCCCATCACGACACCCTGACCTATGGGCACCCCGGGATCAACCGGACAATCAAGCTGATCAAAAGGTATTACTGGTGGCCAGGACTTCGGCAGGAAGCACAGGACTACGTTAGGGGATGTGCCGACTGTCAGCGTATCAAGGTCAACAACCGACCTACACATGCCCCTCTACAGCCCATATTCCCCAAACCAGAAGCAACTCCATTCGAAGTCATAGCGCTGGATTTCATCACAAAGTTGCCCCTGTCAGAAGGGTGCGATTCCATACTAACCATAACCGACCATGATTGTTCCAAAGCAGCGGTCTTTATCCCATGCCTAGAAGAGATAAGCATGGAAGGAACTGCGGCCCTGTACATGACACATGTCTTTCCTAGATTCGGATTACCGGCGTGCATCATCAGCGATCGAGACCCCAGATTTGCATCAAAATTCATCTGCGAACTGTGCCAAATACTCGGGATTGAACAAAACATCTCCACTGCGTACCACCCTAGAACCGATGGCCAATCAGAAAGAACAAATCAATGGCTAGAGCAGTACCTGAGATTCTGGGTCAACGAACGACAAGATGACTGGACGCACTATCTCCCAATGGCAGAATTCACGCATAACAACTGGCCAAACGAATCCACGAGGGAGTCCCCTTTTAACGTCCTTATGGGGTATAACCCACGTGCTGATTGGATCGATTGACCATCCCCCATTCCACAGGTGGCACTAAGGGCGCAGCAATTCAGAGAGGCTAGAACGCGCACCCAGGAACTGATGATCAAAGTGCAGCAGGGATGGATCAAACACAAGGACACCCCAAAATACCAAATAGGGGACCTTGTATGGCTTGAAGGGCACCACCTACACACCAACCAGCCAACAGCAAAACTCGCGCCCAGGTGACATGGACCGTTCCAGATCATTCAGGTGATGTCCGCAGTCAATTACCGCCTAGAACTTCCCACGCAGTGGAGTATCCACCCAGTGTTCCATACGGATCTTCTGACGCTGTACCGCGAAACTCCCACACACGGCCCCAACTATTAGCACCCACCACCAGATTTGATTGATGGCGAAGAAGAATACGAGGTCGAGAAGATTCTAGACTCTCGGCGGTTTGGCAGAACCAAGAAATTGCAATACCTAGTCAAATGGTGTGGGTACCCAGACTCGGACAATCAGTGGGTCGCAAAGGATGACGTGTTCGCCGATGACGCAATTCGGGAGTTCAAACATTTAAACCCCGCTAGAGAAGCACATATAAAGACGGGGCAAACTCAAGAGACGTCCCCATCTCCTTCACTTACTCTCTCACCCCAGTCCAAGTGCACTATGTCCTCGATGACCTACTCCCCATCTCAGTCCAACCTACTCTCATCATCCAGGATGCGCCACCAACACCCCTGTCGATTTCCCAGTCCCTTCACCACGGAGGAAGTCGTCCAACTACCCCCATACCATCCCTCCTTCCTTCACCAACCACTACAAGAGTTGGCTCAAGAGATCCTTCACCGCCCAACATGCCGATGACCAACCAGCCCGATCAAGACGAGACTGCGGTTCAAGAGGACCGGGACTTCGACAAGTACATGTCAGAGGAGCATTGCGCTCTACACCAACACCTCACATACAAAAACCACCTCACGACTACACACAACGAAACCCCGCCGCTATGCACCACAGATGGGGAACCCATTCTCATGCCAAAGGCTTCTCGACCCAAGGTCCGCATCTATCGTGCAGAAGAACACAGCCCGATTTCCCGACACCAAGTGGAGACTCCTCCACCCCTCGGGTTCTACCACAACAGGGGAGTATATTACATCCCCTTTCAGATACGAGACACTCAGGACCGGTTGCACCCAGCTCGGTATACGCAGCTCATCCTTATGGTGGACCCATTCGTCCTCACCTACAGGAGAGGCAGCGACCAGCAGTACAGGAAGCCGGTGCACGCCGCCCCCGACTATGAACATCCCCGCGACAACGACTACTGCGACGACAACCTGATCTTTTTAGATCAGCGCAGCATCATGAGGGGGTCAGTTGACCATGCCCTGATAGGCATCAAGGACCTCACTCTGACAGCAGAGGTCCACCGTTACTGCTGTGCCCAAGCAGGGGTGGAAGCCAAGGAGGCAGAGCTGGCCAGGCTCATGGAGGAGTTGGATCGAATTGCCTGAGTGCGACGAGAGTGCGTACTTTGTCTGCAGCGGGCCAACGTGCTCACCCGCATTGAGGTGGAGCGGGACTCGTACCAACTGGGTCTGGAGGCGGGCCAGCAAGTCGCAGCGCAGAGGGAGGCAGCCCAGCGGGGTCGAGCTGGGGCTTTGACCGTAAAAAGGGGGTGATGTTACGTTTCAGACTCATCAGCACCTCAGGCCGGGAAGTGGACACTGACGCGTCGACTATGACATCGCCATCAGCAGGATATTGTCATGGACTTGTGGATCAGTAAGCCAGGTAAGCTCCAGCGCATGTGATTGTACGATAACGGCTCGGATCTCGAAGTGACTCGACATGACTCATACTAGGATAGCTGTACTAGGGTTTGCTCTACTTACGCTATTGGCTAGTAGTATTCGAGCGGCGCTTCAAAGCCTGTGCATAACTGTATAAGTAGAGTAGTGTGAAGACCAGGATCGCCATCTTGGTCTTCTTCAATACCACCATCATCTACTCGTCTATACTGAGAGGCATCCCCTCTTAAGTGAGTCATCCGGCATATCCCCTTAGACCAGGGATCCCCGTGACCTATCCCTGATCCCTCTTCGTGGGCAGTGGAATATCCTGAAGCCATATACAACCTTCTACATTATCAATCACACATCTTGGGAGTTTGTGCAATACGCACCCGATATACCACCGGGCATTCCTCAACTCGAAGATCTCCACGCATACTTTGGACTAGACAGATGTATCCTACCGCATCCCACCTTCTATCCACAGACGTCTGTTAACCAGAATTACTTTCTCCAAAGGATCACCACTTGTAGCGAAGCCTAAGTCAGGCAAACGTCCGTGGTAGACGTTACATCTCTGGTATTCAGCAGGTAGCTCCTTTTTCTCTTGATCCCGTTGTGCCGAGATTGCTAAATCCATTGCCATAGTTCGTAAGTGTACCGGGTGCATTTCATCTTCTAGTTCCTGGAGGACCTGCTGTTTGTACTGGTCTTGGGTGTTTTCAACTATCCGACATATTTCTGCTTGTTGTTCCTTGGGTTTAGGTGGTTTGTTCAGGTTAGTGGTGCGAATGATGATTGGATATTGCTTGGTATCCATTGTCGTGGTAGCCCACTGTATTCTGGGTTGGAAAGTGGCAAGCCATGGGTACCCCAAGATGAGGTCTTCTCCTCTGACGTTGGTGATGAGGAACTGAATGGTTTTCAATTTTCCATCAGTTTGGATATTTAGATCAATGTAATGAGTGATCTTCCCCCCTTTGTTGTGTGTTCCGTCAATGTTCCAGATGTTGCGGGGGTTTGGTAGTTCCTTTGTTCCCAGATTCATTCTTCTGACGAAGTCTGGGTGTATAAAGTTGTGGGTGGCTCCGGAGTCCACCAGTGCTTTCTTTTCGGCCATGAAGTAACTCATGTGGATCGAAACTGGGACATGCATAGATCGATAGTGTGTTATAAACGACAAGTTACAATTTGAAGCCCTCACCCAGGCCATTAGGTTCAGGTGCTTTGAAAATCCTGCCTCCCCACCATATTCTTAACCAACTCCTCTGCTTGGTCCTGTGGTAGGGCTGCGACATGTGCCAGGATATCCTGGACTTGCGAGTCTGCGGTTGCGCGGTTTGCCTGTACTGGCTCGTCCAGGTCTATGAGGGGTTCCTCTGCTACACTTTGTGGTGCAGTTGGGATTTCCTCTATATAGGTGCCTCTGCCTCGGGCCCTGCGTGGTTGGTTACAGTCTCTTTGGAAGTGACCCTTTTGGTTGCAGTTAAAGCAGATAACATCCCTTATATTTATTATCCCGTGTCCTCCTCCTCAACACTGCATAAATCCTCCTCTAGGTGGGAATGGGGGTCGTCCACGCTCATAGTCGCGTACATCTTCGGGATGGTTCCTATTAATGTCGCCTATTTCCACGACTTGAGCCTTGATTCTTCCTGGGGTGGTATCCATTGCATCTGGGTGGTTGCGGTATTGTTGCCAGCTTGCCACCCTTGTTGTTGATTCCCTTGGTGCTGCGGAGGTTGGAATCAAAGTGGTTGGTTCGGGCGAGTGCGAGGCATCATCTATGGTTGCCTTCCAAAGCCACCCTCTCTGGCCTTCATATGCAGGTATCGTTTTTGTTGCTCGATGAGCACACTCTTCCATTGGGAGTAACTGCATGGGTTATGGAACTGGTAGGTGTTCTGGTATAGTTTCATTGGAACGCCCCTAGTGAATTTGTCAAGCACCAAAGGCTCATCAAGTTGGTAATCAGCTTGTTGGACCAGCTTTTCGAATTTAGTAACATAGCTGTCAATGTCCTCATTTATCATTTTGAACCCTTTGTCGAGTTCTACCTGTGCCCTATCCTTTTCCAGGTTGTCGCAGAATTGGCTCTTGAATGCGAGCTCTACTCCCACCCAGAGCCAAGGGTTGTTTTTGTTTGCTTGGGCGTCAAGCCATTTACCAGTTTCTGTTGCCCATTTGTCGACGAGCGGTCCCTGGATGTAGGTGAGGAACATCATGGCCTTGATATATGGAACCTTGAGGCTCCTGTTCGCGGCATTGACTCCTGCGAATCGGTTCCATTGTGCAAGGAATGCTTCTGCCTCATTGTGACTTCCGTTGAATATCTTGGGTTCCTTTCCCAGGAACTTGTCAGTGTCGGGCATGATGAATGTGGGTACGGGGGCTTGTCCCTCATCATCGTGTGGATTATCATCAGGGTTGCCTCTGGGTGGTGCTCCTCCTCCACCTCCTGAGGGTCTGTCTCCCAGTGGTTGATATCCTGACTTGCCCAATAGGGCAGTTCTGATTGCGGTCATTGTAGCGGTTGCAGACATATTGGTGAGGATGGACTCAGCGATCTGTTGTAACTGCGTCTCCTTGTGTTCGTCTCTAATGACAATTTCTTCCGGGTTGCTTTGGATTGAAGGTGATGGTGCAGGTGTCTTTGGTGTTGGGGATCGGAGTGGTTCTTCCTCTTCTGTCGCGATCATCCGATCGTGCCATCATTTCTAGAATAGATGACTTGGAAAGTTCTCAGTATTTCCTACATATGCTTCTTGTATTACTTCTGTGTTTCATCTTCTGATGTTTCTGAGGTCTCATGCTTTGTTTCTGGAAGTGGCACTGCGGAGCATGTGACATGCTGCGGTCACGTGACCCAAATGGTGCAATTGACTGCGCTCTCTCTAGAAAAACATACAAAAATACGAAAAATACTATAGAATGTACAGTATAAAAGAGCCTGTAGGGTAGCCTGTATCCCCTTGTTCTAGTATTGTGTCTTGTCTGCAATCCACTTCTTCTAGTTCCATTTGCTTGTCTCTGACAAGGTCTTACCACCAAATTTGCCTATCTGTCGATAGGGTCTTACATAATCGACCTCTGCGACAACCCGGAATTGTGCCCGGGCTCTGTGACACTACCGATTACGACCATCTCGCCATGGTGCGAGCTCTGATCGTAACATAATACTAGAACCTCTCCAACCAACCTCTGTGCATGATCGCGAGAGTACACCGAACACCAACCTCTGCGCTTCGACAGCAAGAGTACACCGACCTCTGCACCTGAACAGCGAGAGTAAAACCGAACCAACCAACCCTCTGCACCCTAACCAGCGAGAGTAAAACCGAACTAACCGTGGCTAGCTTACGATTAACCCATCCAGAAAACGACAATTGGGTCGAGGTCTTCAGAAGATTCTCGGACGATCTACCCTCGCATGTACTAGGCTCTGCTTATTGGAACACTTCACCTGTAGACTCGCACAGCGGCTATCGCTGTGTAATCGATCGACAAGTACATCTCATCGAATTCATCAACAACGCCTGGTATCTTCTCAAAAGGTACTTTGACTCGGAACTCGGGCAACACATTCACCGTACAAAAGCTTCCCTCCAAATCAAATGTGAGAATCCTCTCGGACTTGGTTGGTGGCTTCCCGAGGACGAAGAAAATCCAGAAACACTTCCCCCAACAACCGCCCCCATCCAGACAGAAGAACAGATTGAACAGACTGAAGAAGACACACAACTCGACTCAGGGCATCCTGATCCTGTAGACGAGCTTATGGAGGCCTTCCAAAGACTTACACCGATCCATACCGACCCTCCATCCATACTCACAATCGCCCTGACAACCCTCCCTACCGCACCCATGGCCACTACCCCACTCACCGGTGCTCTCAAAGGTGTGACCCCCACGATCTTTACAGGGGATCGTGCCGAAAGCGAACAGTTTTTGCAAGAGTTTCAACATTATCGTCTCCTCAACAGAGACCATGCACTCGTCCAACGGCCCTTCCTACGAGTCATCTTGGCCTTAGGGTTCATCAAGGGACCAGCTGTAAATGACTGGGTGGACATGATAAGCCACAAACTCGAACAAGGAATGACACGCACGGTAAATCGCATCTTGGAAACTGACGAGGTCCTATGGACTGATTTCGAAACAGAATTCTGGAATGCCTGGACGGACACCCTGAGCAAACAGTCCGCCTATCAGCAACTCATGACCCTCAAAATGAAAGGCGATAGTGTAGACGAATATATTGCCACCTTCGAAAGACTCACAAACGTCGCTGACTGGCATCGCGAGGCTAATGGAACCATTGAATTCTTCCGTCAAGGACTCACCGAGAGCATTCACCAGGCTTGTCTAGCACGAACAACAATGCCTGAAACAATGACTGAGTGGCAAACCGCTGCCTGCGCAGAAGCCCAAAGAGCACGGACTATCACAAGCAGTTTTGGTGTACAGACCAATCGTCTCAAACCCGGTCTTCACACACAACCCCTCATGATCCCACAAGTATCTTCAAGTGACATCGTGCCAATGGAAGTCGACGCCATCACCACATCAAAATGTGTGTTCATGACCTGACTGTCGGACGAAGAGTACGATTGCTGCCAGAGGGAAGGCAGATGCTTCCAATGCCTGCAGACGGGACATCTAACCAAGGACTGCCCGGAGAAGCACAAGCCGTGTGCAAAAATCAACGAAGTTGTTACGATTCCCTCCTTTCGTACAACTATCATTGCGCCTTTGTTTCTCATCTCGTCTTCTAATTTCGCCTTATGTGCTCACTGTACTTTTACGTTACGGTCCGATGCCTCGCGCTTCTCGGCTTCCATCTAGCACCTTGCGCCTCGGCGATAGGATGGTTAGTTTTACGTTCTGTTTGAACCGCTGACCATTTCTGAGGTACGCGTCATCCCGCGGGATCTCCTTGTTCTCCCTTTGATTCATCCCTTTGTTTACGCTTTCATACCATTGACTCATAGTTGCGCCATATGTTTGTCTCGGACAAACATCCTGTACTAGTATATAAGTCACACACTACCTAGCTTGTACGGTAGACTTGACTTCTTGTGTAATACCACAATTGTCTTTGCCTCACGAACCTTGTTTGACTCGCCCTTGCGCTTGAGTCCCCCGTTTCGCTCGCCTTTGCGCTTGAGCCTGAGCTTCCGCTATTATCCTTGTGTCCCTGGGAGACCAAGTGATACTTGTTCATCATCGTACTGAACCCTGACCGGTTCGCTCTTGCCGATCCCGTTGACTTGCCGAAGTACACGTCGTACTTAACGCCCCTGTGGTGGCGTTACATTAAGTCAAGTCTCTCACAGTGGCGACGTCTAGTCGCAGTCGAACCAAGTTTAGGCCCGAATACATTGACCGCCTTAGTTCCGACGAACTCTCAGATAGAGTTAAAGGATCCGCGGTCTGGGCAGAACATAACGGAGTTGAGGGGTACTTCATCTTTGACCCTTCAACAAGAACATACCGACAGATCCATTACCTTGAAGACAGACGCCTCTGGGCATTTATCGACTACTCTTTGACAGAAGGAAGGTGGTACACTATCGGACCAGTCCCCCTTACCTTAAACACCGGACCCCTAGGACCTCCTGAACCTACGGGCATTAACATCGACCCTTCCGACACCCCGTCCCTGAGCATTTCAATCCCAACAACCAACCTCCCACCTACAGCGTTCCCGTCATATACTATGGCTCAGCCAGGACAAGCATCCGCCAGTACTACCCTCACAAGTGGAGGAGGTGCACCCAGTGGGGGTGGAGCACCCGCCGGAGGAACCCCCGCCAGTAGTGGCGGTGGAGGTGGCGGTGGAGGTGGCGGTAGTGGTGGCGGTGGAGGCGGCGGTGGTGGTGGCAGTGGACCGGCACCAGCCGGAGGACTCGCACCAGCCCCTGGAGGCAACGGCCGTCTAGGAGGAAACCCCCCGCCTGAATTCGATGGAAGTCGCGAAAAGAGTAAGGCGTTCTTACGCGCCTTCAAGCTGTATTGCGGAATGAACCCAACCGTGGACTTACTCGCGGTACCTGGACAACGAGCCATGGCCTTCCTCTCCTACATCCGCGGACCACTTGTCGACGATTGGGTTGACGAGCAGATGAGGTGGCTCGAAGGTCAAATAGCAGCGGGAGTCTTACGAACTCAGAACAACCTCTGGAACGAGGTAGAAACTCGATTCTTGCAGGCATATACCGACACTGCAGAACAAACGAAAGCCCGCAAGGCACTACAAAGCCTAGCCATGAAGGGCGAAGACATAGACTCCTACATCGCCCAGTTTGACAATCTCGTGACAAAGGCGGGGTATGGCCCAGACGAAGCCACAACATTGGAGTTGTTCCAAGATGGGCTCCCAAATCAATTAGTCATCAACGCCATCCGCTTCCAGCACCCCATCACATGGGAAGACTGGAAGAGGGCAGCCCGTCTACAGCAAGCCGAGTACCTGGTGCTGAAGGACCGACTCGGCAAGAACCGAACCCCACGACAAAAGAAAGGAGGGCACAACCGTGACCAATGGGTCCAAGCCCTCAACAAGAACCGAGACCCGAACTCCATGGATGTCGGCCGGGCTCGAGCCTCTGTGGCTCTCACCGATGCCGACCGAATGCAACTCCAAAAAGAAGGGCGCTGCTTCAGATGTCGCGCCACGGGGCATATCTCACGCAACTGCCCGCAGAAGAATGCTAGAATTGCCAATTCCTCCACTCAGTCAATCCCTGCTACTACCTCCACCCCCATACCTGCCCCCGCCGTCACTACGGTCGCCATACAATCCAACCGCGCACTTTCAGCAGAAGAGCAAGCTGAAGCGCAGATCGCGGCTATGAAGGCTCAACCACAGGAGGTACGGGACCTCATGGTGGAGAAGCTGTTCGCAAAAGAGGATTTTCTCGACGCTTGAACCCGACGGCCTGGGCTAGAGCACTCAATGTAAACGTGTACCATAGCAGATATCGATCCATGAGAATTCCAGTTCTTTTCAAATCTGCACACGCAACGGCCGAAAGACAAGTACTCCTTGACTCAGGAGCAACCGACAATTTTATCTGCACCTCACTTTTGAAGCGGCTGCAGATCGGAACACGTGACGTCACCCAACCGATACGCATTTGGAACGTGGATGGGACGCACAACCAGGATGGAGCCATTACGCAGTATACGGACCTGACTGTCCGTACGGGAAACGACACGAAGACACTTCGCTTCCTGGTGACGAACCTAGGAAGGGACGAAGTCATACTAGGGTACCCGTGGTTCTCGGCATTCGAGCCACTGGTCAAGTGGGGGGAAGCCACACTAAACGAAGACTTCCAACCCGTGGTAATATCCAGCCTCGCGTCATCAGACGAAGCCATGCCTGTAGAAGCATCTATACGGGCATTGGAGACGTATCAACTTGATGAGGAGGCTTGGGAACAGATTGAGGACAACGAACAAGAACCGTGCGTGGCGCTGATACGGAAAACGACAACTGCTTCAGAATTAGCACAACAAGAAGCAGCAAAGCGAGGGGAGCGCACGTTTGAAGAAATGGTCCCACCAGAATATCGGCGATACCGCAAAGTATTCGATGAAGAAGCGTCTCATCGATTCCCGCCGAAACGACCCTGGGATCATGCTATAGATCTGGTACCAAACGCCCCCACTACCATGGACTGTAAGGTGTATCCATTAACCCAAGAGGAAGACAAAGCCCTCGACGTCTTCCTTGCCGAACAGTTAGCACGAGGATACATCCGACCATCGAAGTCCCCGTACGTTTCGCCCTTCTTCTTCATAAAGAAAAAGGACGGAAAGCTCCGGCCAGTACAAGATTACCGCCGGCTGAACGAAGTCACCATCCGTAACCACTACCCCCTACCCCTTATCCCTGAACTCATCGACAAAATTCGCGACGCACGACTCTTTACGAAACTGGACATCCGCTGGGGATATAACAATATTCGGATAGACGAAGGAGACGAGTGGAAGGCCGCCTTCAAGACAAATAGAGGAACTTTTGAGCCACTCGTGATGTACTTTGGTCTCACGAACTCCCCTGCCACATTTCAAGCTATGATGGACTCCACGTTTCAAGGACCGATATTGACGAACGAAGTCATCGTGTACATGGATGACATCCTCATTGCAACCATTGACGACCTCACTCGCCACCGTACACGAGTCCACCAAGTCCTGACCATCTGTGAAGCGAACGACCTTTATATCAAACCCGAGAAATGTGAATTTGAGGTACGGGAGACGGAGTACCTCGGACTTATCATTGGACATGGGAAGCTACGGATGGACCCTGTAAAAGTACGGGGTATCCGCGAATGGCAACCCCCGAAGAACCTCAAAGAGATGCGTGCCTTTATTGGCTTCTGCAATTTCTACCGCCGATTCATCAAAGGATTCTCGGCCCTGGCACGACCTCTCCATGACCTCACGAAGAAGGACACCCCATGGAACTGGGGTGCGGATCAGCAGTGCGCGTTTGAGCGCATCAAGGACCAGATATGTCAAGAACCAGTCCTCCTGTCCCCCGACTTAGCAAAGCCATTTGAGATGGAGGTAGACGCATCCAACGTTGCCATCGGTGCAGTACTCAACCAACTCGGGAACGACCAGAAACTCCACCCAGTAGCATTCCACTCCGAATCACTGTCTGCGGCTGAGCGGAACTACGACATCTACGACCGAGAACTACTCGCGATAGTTAAGTCGCTCCGCGCCTGGCGCACGTATCTCGTCGGCTCCCCCCATAAGATCATTATCCACACCGACCATGCCAATCTCCAATATTGGAAGGAACCACGAAAAATCAGTCGACGAGTAGCGCGCGAATTCCTGGAACTATCAGAGTACGATTTCGTACTGAAGCACGTACCAGGAGTCAGAAACGGCCGCGCGGACGCCCTATCCCGGAGGTCAGACTACGCACCTGCCGACGAGGACAACAACGATGTTATCGTCCTCCCAGCGGATCGGTTTGCACGAGCAACGGAAATGTCAATGCATGACATGGACATTTGGACCCAAATAGCCCAAAACCTTGACGAATCGCAAGTACTGCGGTGGGTGGAACCGCATAACCTCAAAAAACTTGGCGGATTATGGTGGAAAGGCGACGCACTTGTCGTTGTCGGGGACAACGATCTTAAGCGGGGGGTAATCACCTTTTTCCATGACACACCCGCGATGGGACACCCCGGAATTACGAACACTTACGAATTGCTGCGTCGGGACTACTGGTGGCCCAGCATGCGCAAAGACGTCGAAGAATACGTCAAAGGCTGCGCCACATGTCAAGCCAACAAAATCAACCCACATCGACAAAAGCCACACCTTTATCCCATTACGACTGACCCAGACGCAGAACCCTTCGAAGTGGTAGCCATGGACTTCATCACAAAGCTACCACCGTCACAGGGCTATGATTCAATCCTCACGATCACCGACCACGACTGTTCGAAGGCAGCCATCTTCATCCCTTGTAACGAAACGATCACCGCAGAAGGCGTAGCTCGGCTATACCTCCGCCACGTCTACCCCCACTACGGCATACCCCGAAAACTGATCACCGACAGAGACCCTCGGTTTACGTCAGCATTTATGACGCAGCTGTGTAAGGCGTTGGGGATTAGACAAAACATCTCGTCAGCGTATCACCCCCAGACCGACGGACAATCGGAGCGGACTAATCAATGGCTAGAACAGTACCTACGCCATTGGAGCAACGTACAGCAAGACAACTGGGCAGAAGCACTCCCGGTGGCACAATTCGCGCACAACGCATGGCCCAACGCAACGACAAAACACTCCCCATTCTCGCTCATCATGGGATGGGAACCGCGCACCAACTGGGTCAAGAAGCCCACAACTTCCCCGTCAGTTGATCAGCGATTGGAAAACATGGGCAACTTCCGACAGCACGCACAAGATTGCATCAAGCACGCCCAAGAACTCATGATGAAACGGGGACGTACCCGCTTTATCCCCTATCAAGAAGGCGCTCAAGTGTGGCTAGAGGGGACGAACCTTAAAACATTTTATCC
This sequence comes from Lactarius akahatsu, assembly GCA_021524915.1. NCBI lineage: Eukaryota > Fungi > Basidiomycota > Agaricomycetes > Russulales > Russulaceae > Lactarius > Lactarius akahatsu. The sequence goes on from JAKELL010000003.1 coordinate 1,139,668, forward strand.
CACCGCCAAGCTAGCCCCGAAGCGTCACGGGCCGTTCCGCATTAAGAAGGCCCTCTCAGCCGTATCGTATGAGTTAGAAATCCCGAAGTCATGGAAGATCCACCCTGTATTCCATGCCAACCTCCTCACCCCGTATAAGGAGACGGAACTACATGGGGAAAACTTCCCGCGACCTCCACCTGACCTCATTGACGGAGAAGAAGAGTTCGAAGTGGAGCAAATCCTCGGATCAAGGGTCCATGGCCGAGGGCGCAAGCTTCAGTTCCTGGTACAGTGGAAGGGATTCCCCGTGAGCGACAGCTCGTGGGAACCGCTCGAGAATGTGCGCCACGCACCTGACCTTATAGCCGACTTCTATCGGCACAACCCTACCGCCGAAGGGGCTGGACGAAAGATATAAAAGAACGTCCCATGAGCCCCCACATCGCATCCCTTCTTCTCATCTTAACCACCATGACTTCCACTCCTGTCACCTCCACTGTGCCCATCCGCCCCCCGTCTCAGATTATACTTGATAACTTGACCGTGCCTTCACAGGACCAAGGTGTCCCTTCGCAACCCGAAGGTTGTACGCCGTACTCTGTAGTGCCTAGCCCTGATCCCCCTATCCTATACCTCATCGCCCCGACTCTTGAACGCCTCGCCCAGGAAGCCGCACCCACTCCGTACTCCGTATCCACTCCCATAACCATACACAAACCCGCCAATCCCACACCCTCAGAACCGCGAACTCCCCCTCCAGTCCCACGTGCGCCACTCCCACCGTTCTCCCCCGGAGTCAACAACATTTTATCACCCGACGACCCGCCCCGTCGTGTCGAGTCAGACCCCAGCTATGCCGTCTTGGACGACGGAGGGGTTGATGACGAAGACCCGACTGACCCGGGACTCCCCTTCCTCCGCAACAACCCCGACCTTGGCCATCTCTACTTCCCGATGAGGATCGGGGAGGCTGGCTACCCAAAGTCCATCGCGCGGTTTATTTACTACCGCAAAGACTACCAGGAAGTCATTGGGACTATGGGTAGGGGCCACCCATGTTATGTACAATCGGTTTACGTCCAGGGGGTCTATGAGGGGCAGTTACCGCAACACGTCACAGATCAACAACTGGCTATGTTCCACCCCCACGACCCGCGCGCCATATGTGTTGATGAAACCTTAGCGGAGTTGGGCGACGTCCGTCTTCGCGCAGAGGTGGCGCGCCTTCGAGGGTGCTTGCTGCGTAGGGACGCAGTCGCCAAGCGGGAGTCGGAGATTAGGAAGATGGAGACGGACCTCGTACGTGACCGATTCCATATGGAGATGGACCTCGCGAGCGTGCGCAAGCGACTGCAGTACGCGCGAGCAGTACCCAAAATATCCGAGAAGTACGACGAGCTCCAGGTGAGGTATCTGCGCCCTCGTCGCTCACCAGACTCCATTCCCATTCCGCCACGCGCCGGAGGGCCCTGCGAGATGCCGCGCCTCCAGGGGGAGGGCAACAGGCGACCTCGGAAGTGTTTCCACTGTAAGGCGACCGACCATTTGATCGCGCAATGCCCGCAACGGCGGGCAAAGCAGCCGTGTCAGTGGTGTGGCAGCCGCACCCATCAATATGAGGTGTGTCTCATCCGTCGTATCTCGCCTATGTCGCCCGCCTATATCGACCCGGACGACCGCCCTCGGTGGTGCGGCAAGTGTCTGCGGTATGACGCGCGGCATGAGGAGGTCCACTGTCCGCAGTACGAGCAGTGTCGAGAGTGTGGTGAGCGTGGTCCTCACTTGTTTTTACGTCGTCACACTTGCCCGCGCCCGTCTTCACCTATCCCCGATACTGTACCCGTTGAGGACGATTGGTACTATACTAGTGACTAGTCGAAGTCGTGGCGACTTCGAGTCTGAAAGGGGGGTAATGTTACGATTCCCTCCTTTCGTACGACTATCATTGCGCCTTTGTTTCTCATCTCGTCTTCTAATTTCGCCTTATGTGCTCACTGTACTTTTACGTTACGGTCCGATGCCTCGCGCTTCTCGGCTTCCATCTAGCACCTTGCGCCTCGGCGATAGGATGGTTAGTTTTACGTTCTGTTTGAACCGCTGACCATTTCTGAGGTACGCGTCATCCCGCGGGATCTCCTTGTTCTCCCTTTGATTCATCCCTTTGTTTACGCTTTCATACCATTGACTCATAGTTGCGCCATATGTTTGTCTCGGACAAACATCCTGTACTAGTATATAAGTCACACGCTACCTAGCTTGTACGGTAGACTTGACTTCTTGTGTAATACCACAATTGTCTTTGCCTCACGAACCTTGTTTGACTCGCCCTTGCGCTTGAGTCCCCCGTTTCGCTCGCCTTTGCGCTTGAGCCTGAGCTTCCGCTATTATCCTTGTGTCCCTGGGAGACCAAGTGATACTTGTTCATCATCGTACTGAACCCTGACCGGTTCGCTCTTGCCGATCCCGTTGACTTGCCGAAGTACACGTCGTACTTAACGCCCCTGTGGTGGCGTTACAGAAGTCTCCACCCCACCTCCCCGTACCCCTTCTAACACCCAGGACATACTCCAGGCCGCACTAGCCCTTCACCCGGAAGAACGCGAACACATCATCAATACGATGGCCCTAGCAAATCTGGACTATGTAGACAGCCCCCGAGTCCAGATAAATAACCTCGACATCATCTCCCCCATGCCTTACCAACCCCAACCTATCCTCTTCACTTCCTCCGACATCTCGCCCTCTTCCTCCTACCCCTCCTCGCCGAACCTTGAACCCCTTATGTCGCACTTCCTCAACACTCTCTCCCTTGACGACAAGTTTCCACCCCTTCCTGGCATGTTCGACTCCTACATTTCCAGGCCCGTGTCTCCCATCCTCGTTGATGATGAAGATGGAGACATCTGGTACCCTGCAGAAGAGGGCTCCGATGAAACATGGACTCAGTCACCACCACCTCCTGCCTCGCCTGTTCGTGTCGAGGACGACACACATTCTAGCGGGGGGGTAAAAACCTCGATTTCAACACCACACCACTATGCTCTCTTTCCATGCGGGGCCCTCGAACGACCCAAAGACCCCGACATGCTACAGCCCGCCTTACCCCAACCTGAAGAACCCCGACACAAGGCAATCGTGCCACGCAACCACCCCTTACATGCACATGCCCAGAAGAAGTGGGAGACCGGAAATGACGCAGACGACAAGCGTCCATGCAAATGACCCCGTCCGCAACTTGGGCGATGAACACAACCACTCCCAAAATTCGTCGAATATTGATTATGCCCAAAAACACCAAAATGCAAAGCACAAAAAGTCAGGAAAGTACCCCGCACCGAAGAAGACCCCGGAGTGCCAGGCCGGAAACCACCGAACCCAAGAAACGAGGAACCACTGGCCTATTGATATGACGAAGACCTGATTCGGGACAAATCAATCAAGAAAGGGGTGTATGTCGCAATCATCCGATCATGCCATCGTTTCTAGAATAGATGACTTGGAAAGTTCTCAGTATTTCCTACATATGCTTCTTGTATTACTTCTGTGTTTCATCTTCTGATGTTTCTGAGGTCTTGTGCTTTGTTTCTGGAAGTGGCACTGCGGAGCATGTGACATGCTGCGGTCACGTGACCCAAATGGTGCAATTGACTGCACTCTCTCTAGAAAAACATACAAAAATATGAAAAATACTATAGAATGTACAGTATAAAAGAGCCTGTAGGGTAGCCTGTATCCCCTTGTTCTAGTATTGTGTCTTGTCTGCAATCCACTTCTTCTAGTTCCATTTGCTTGTCTCTGACAAGGTCTTACCACCAAATTTGCCTATCTGTCGATAGGGTCTTACATAATCAACCTCTGCGACAACCCAGAATCATGCCCGGGCTCTGTGACGCTACCGATTACGACCATCTCGCCGTAGTGCGAGCTCTGATTGTAACATCTTCTCTGTTGATTACGCCCCACTGATCTCTGGTGACGATTTCTGATTGTTTGATGTCAAGGTTTAGGCTAGAGCTTGCTGGTCTCATAGCTTGGTATTTGCTGTGGAGTTCATCCCAGTGGATCTCTACCCAACAGTAGTTGTCGAAGTTGAATTCTATGGGAATCAGTCAAGTGTTATTTTGTCTGTCAATGTAGTAGGTGACATAGCCTGGACTTTCTGCATCGTCTTTCCAAAATGCGGAGTTCAGATATCTCTTTGGAACATTGCGGTCTCCTCGTCTGTCAATGTAGTAGGGTCGGTATGGGACCCAAAGGTCTTTCGTAGAAGGATTGGCCATGGTGGGATCTTGGTCTTAATGTAATGTCTACCATGGATGTTTGCCTGACTTAGGCTTCGTTTCAAGTGGCAATCCTTTGCAAGAAGAAGTTCTGGTTAACGGTGACTCACGGATAGAAAGCAGGATGAGGGAGGATACATCTGTCTAGCCTGAAGTATGTGTGGAGGTCGTCAAGTTGAGGTATGCCAGATGGGACTTCCTGTATGTAGCGGGCTTGCTCCCAAGTATCATGATCAAGGACGAAGAAGGTAGTGTAAGGCTTGGCTACACGTTCGTTGCAGTAGAGGTGGATTTGATAGGCCACGGTGCCTTGAGGATATTCCACTGCCCACAAAGGGGATCAGGGATAAGTCACGGGGATCCCTGGTCTGAGGGGATATACCAGACAACTCACTTAAGAGGGCGGGACCTCTTAGCAGAGAAGAGTAGAAGGTGGTGGTATTGGAAGAAGACCAAGATGCCATTCTTGGTCTTTGCACTACTCTACTTATACAAGTACGTGTGGGCTTTCAAGCGCCGCTTCAACAATCCCTAGCCAATAGCGTAAGTACCGTGAACCCTAGTACAGCTATCCTAGTATGAGTCACTGTCCCGTAATCCGATTGGTTATTGTACACAATCACATGCTGGAGCTTACCCGGCTGACTGATCAACAAGTCCATGACACATTACTGCTGATGTGGGAGTCATAGCCGACGTGTCAGTGTCCACTTCCTGGCCTGAGGCACCGATGAGTCTGAAACGTAACAAAGCTGCTCCTAATACGTTTGCAGGAAGGTCATCTGCCCAGTGCTGATGGACCTCAATCCAACTGTTGTCCTCAGGAAATTGTAGTTGTAAGCTTGCCACAGTCAAACCTTTTTCAGGGTTGTCTCCTGGGTATTTTTGTGAGAGTGTGTTCTTGTAGTTATTTTCATGCTGCCCACTGGTATGTTTGCGGGGCCATTGTAAGGACGTGAGGGTCCTAGGTGAGTTCGAAGGTGGAGAGGATCTACCTCCAAGAGTAGGGGAAGAGAGAGTGGGATTGTCCTTCGAGTGCCCGCGTTTGGGCCTGACTTCCGAGGCAATCACACACTGAGTTAGGGACAAGGGGCGACCGGGCGCTGAGTATATTCAGCACAGAAGTAAGAGATTATATACAGAGGAACCTATAGCTAATGCTAAGGTAAAAGAGGAACAGAAAGGGTAGCATATAAGAGGAAAGAAGCATAGACAAAGGGCCGCGTGGCCGAGGTGATCGAGTGTGCAAATATGAATGATTTCGGGCTCAGCCCGAAGGCTGGCCTTACACCGTAGGGCTCGGGACTCTCGCTGACTGGGCGAGAGGGTCTAAAAGATGGTTACTTCAGATGAGGTCGCGAGACTAAGTCTCGTAAGTTCGTGCTGCCTGCCCTTGCGTTTGCGGGGTCGTAGGGTTCGCTGCCTTTTGTAAACATGCAAAAGGATTGGATAGAATGATTCTAGTCTTATTTCACGATCAAGCCTCGATTGTCTTATCGAGGAGATCACAACAGGGAACATGCAGGGTGCAGGCTTGATACTGGGGCTGCGTGGAAGAGATTTGGTCGCTGATGTAAGACTGCTTGCACATGACTGGGCACAAGAGAATGGAACTAGTGGATTCAGAGGCAAGCTACAGAGGACAAGACTAGAACGAGGGGATACAGGCTACCCTACTGGCTCTTTTATACTGTACAATTCCCTATTTTTCTGTATTTTCTATGAGTTTTCTAAGAGGTGCGCAGTCATTGCACCATCTGAGTCACATGATCCGCAGTGAGTCACATGATCTGCAGTGAGTCACATGAGCCGCAGTGCTACTTTCTCGAAACATAGTGTTATGTTTCGGACTCATCGGCGCCTTGGGCCAGGAAGTGGACACTGACGCGTCGGTTATGACTCCCACATCAGCAGTAATAAGTCATGGACTTGTTTGATCAGTCAGCTGGGTAAGCTCCGGCATGTGATTGTGTACGATAACCAATCAGACTATGACGTTGTGACTCATACTAGGATAGCTGTACTAGGGTTCACGGTACTTACGCTATTGGCTAGTAATAGTTGAAGTGGCGCTTCAAAGCCCATGTGTACTTGTATAAGTAGAGTAGTGTGAAGACCAAGAACCGCATCTTGGTCTTCTTCCAATACCACCATCCTCTACTTGTTATTGCTAAGAGGTCTCACCCTCTTAAGTGAGTCGTCCGGCATATCCCCTTAGACCAGGGATCCCTGTGATTTACCCCTGATCCCCTTTGTGGGCAGTGGAATGATGAACAGCACACATGAAGGGATCATACTCACAGTGACAAAGGAGACTGTGGTGAGATATGAAGGGTGGCTGGAAGCAGCAACAGAGTAGATCTAGCAAGTGAAGCAGATGTGGAGTCTGGCACACAACAGATGAGAACTGATGTTATTACAAGAGAGGGGACATACCTGGCACACAACAGATGAGAACTGATGTGGTCCAGGAGCATACAAGCTGTACTACTTATACAAAATACAGGGTGACACTAGTAACACAGAGTCACAGTAAATACAAGGAGCGCATTGTTCTACAAAGGGACAAAGGAGTGTACTGTACTTGGAGAACAAGGCGTATAGAACAAGAAGAGTCCAGACTATGATATCATAGTGACATCACCATAAAGATAGGACAAAGGAAAGTACAAGGACGGAGTATAAGGACAATCTAGAGGGGTCCATGATGTCATGTACACAAGTGATGTCATAGATAAGAAGATACAAGAAGTCCGAGATTGTACAGATCATAATATCTAATCTACAAGTCCTGTATATCTAATCTAAAGCAGTCCATTATCTGCATGTCCTTTTGAGCCACTAAGTGCGCAAGGGTCACTTATCAACATCTCCCCGTGATCAGCAATCTGGGACTAGCACAAGCCCATGTCTATATTGTGTTGGTGCAGCAGGACACACGCAAGCGACTTGGTGAAGCCATCTGCAACCATTTCTGCAGTAGGGGTTCTGATAAGGGTTATGGTCCCCTTTTCAATGTACTCCCTAATGACATGATGCCATATGGCAATGTGCTTCGATCGCCTCCCAGTGACAGGGTTCAAGGCCAAGTCAATGGCACCCTTATTGTCACCATGTAGTGGGATGGGGTCGTCAACCTCGTACCCGAGTTCCGTAAGGAAGCTCTGATACCACGCGGCTTGGTTGGCCACATCAGTCATGGCCATGTATTCTGCCTCTGTAGTGTTTTGGGCTACAGTCTTTTGCTTTCGCGAAGACCAGCTTATTGCACCATTGGCTAACAAGAACACATAACTGGAAGTGGAGTGTCTATCATCTACCTGGTCACCCAGGGAAGAATCAGAGTAGCCATGAAGGCCATCTCCACTGGCGCCATCATAAACTATACGCATGTCCACAGTTCCCACTAAGTGTTACGATCTCTTTCCTTGTACGATTACTATCAAAGTTGTGTTGCTATTCTTTATCTCACTTTCCGCATTCACTGTACCTTTACGTTACGATCCGACGTATTGCGCTTCCCGACTTCTATCTCGCACCTTGCGCCTCAGCGATAGGATGGACTCCCTTGTTCTCTTTTCGATCCATCCCTTTGTCCGAGCTTTTGTATCTCTGACTCATAATTGCGCCATGTGTTTGTCTCTGACAAACACCCTGTACTAGTATATAAGTCACACGCTACCTAGCTTGTACAGTAGACTTGACTTCTTGTGTAATACCACAAACGTCTTTGCCTCACAACCCCTGTTTGACTCGCCCTTGCGCTTGAGTCCATCATTTCGCTCACCTTTGCGCTTGAGCCTGAGCTTCCACTACTATCCTTGTGTCCCTGGGAGACCAAGTGATACTTGTTCATCACCGTACTGAACCCTGACCGGTTCGCTCTTTCCGATCCTATTGACTTGCCGAAGTACATGTCGTACTTAACGCCCCTGTGGTGGCGTTACATTAAGTCAAGTCTCTCACAGTGGCAACATCCAGTTGTAGTTGAACCAAGTTTAGACCCGAATACATTGACCGTCTTAGTTCCAACGAACTATCAGACAGAGTTAAAGGATCCGTGGTCTGGGCAGAACATAACGGAGTTGAAGGGTATTTTATCTTTGATCCCTCGATATGAGCATATTGACAGATCCATTACCTCAAAGACAGACGCCTCTGGGCATTCATCGAATACTCTCCAACAGAAGGAAGGTGGTATACTATCAGACCAGTACCCCTTACCTCGAACACTGGACCCCTAGGACCTCCTGAGTCTGTGGGTATTAACATTGACCCTTCTGACACCCCGTCCCCAAGCATTTCAGTCCCAACAACCAACCTCCCATCTACAGCATTTCCGTCATACACCATGGCCCAGCCAGGACAAGCATCCGCAAGTACCACCCTCACAAGTGGGGGAGGTGTACCTAGTGGAAGCGGAGTGCCCACCGGAGGAACCCCTGCCAGCAGAGGTGGTGGCGGAAGCGGTGGCGGAGGCGGTGGTGGAGGCAGTGGTGGTGGTGGACCAGCACCAGCCGGAGGACTCATGCCAGCCCCTGGTGGCAATGGCCGCCTAGGAGGAAACCCCCCACCTGAATTCGACGGAAACTGAGAAAAAGCAAGGCGTTCTTATGCGCCTTCAAGTTATATTGTGGGATGAACCCAACGGTGGACCTGCTCGCAGTGCCAGGACAACGGGCCATGGCCTTCCTCTCCTACATTCGAGGACCGCTCATCAACGACTGGGTCGACGAGCAAATGAGGTGGCTTGAAGACCAAATAGCGGCAGGAGTCCTACGAACCCAAAACAACCTCTGGAATGAGGTAGAAACCCGGTTCTTGCAGGCATATACCAACACTGTGGAACAGATGAAGGCCCGCAAGGCCTTACAAAGCCTAGCCATGAAGGGAGAGGATATCGACTCCTACATCGCCCAGTTTGACAACCTTGTGACAAAAGCCGGGTATGGCCCGGATGAGGCCACAACATTGGAGTTGTTCCAGGACGGACTCCCGAACCAACTAGTCATCAATGCCATCCAATTCCAACACCCCATCACGTGGGAGGACTGGAAAAGAGCCGCTCGCCTACAACAAGCCGAGTATCTGGTATTAAAAGACCGACTCGGCAAGAACCGAACCCCATGACAGAAGAAAGGGGGGCACAACCAAGACCAATGGGTACAGGCCCTTAACAAAAATCGCAATCCAAATGCAATGGATGTCGGATGCGCCCAAGCCTCTGTAGCCCTCACAGACGCCGACCGAGTCCAACTCCAAAAAGAAGGGCGCTGTTTCAGATGTCGCGCCACTGGGCACATCTCGCGTAACTGTCCACAGAAGAACGCCCAAATCGCTAACTCCTCCACAAACACCCAACCGACCCCTGTCGCTGCCCCCCCGACTGTGTCAACTCCTGCCATTACTACGGTCGCCATACAGTCCAACTGCGCGCTTTCGGCAGAAGAACAAGCCAAAGCACAGATCGCGGCAATGAAGGCACAACCACAGGAGGTGCAAGACCTCATGGTGGAGAAATTATTTGCAAAGGAGGATTTTCTCGACGCTTGAACCCGATGGCCTGGGCTAGAGCACTCAATGTAAACGTGTACCATAGCAGATATCGATCTATGCGAATCCCAGTTCTTTTCAAATCTGCACACACAACGGCCGAAAGACAAGTACTCCTCGACTCGGAAGCAACCGACAACTTTATCTGCGCCTCACTATTGAAGCAGCTGCAGATAGGAACGCGCGACGTCACCCAACTGATACATATTTGGAATGTAGATGGAACCCATAACCAAGATGGAGCCATCACACAGTACACTGACCTAAATGTCCGAACCGGGGATAGCGTCAAAACACTTTGCTTCCTAGTAACGAACTTGGGAAGGGACGAGGTCATACTGGGCTATCCATGGTTCTCAGCGTTTGAACCACTAGTAAAGTGGGGCGACGCAACCTTAGACGAGACATTCCAACCTGTGGTAATATCCAGCCTTACATCATTGGACGAAGCCACGCCCGTAAAAGCCGCCATAAGGGCATTGGAGACGTACCAACTCGATGAAGAGGCTTGGGAACAGATCGAAGACAATGAGAGGGAACCATGCATGGCGCTAATACGAAAAATGACAACCGCTTCAGAGCTAGCTCAACAAGAAGCGGCTAAGCGGGGAGAGCGCACGTTTGAGGAAATGGTCCCACTGGAATATCGGCGATACCACAAAGTGTTCGATGAGGAAGCATCCCATCGATTCCCACCAAAACGGCCCTGGGACCATGCCATAGACCTGGTGCCAAACGCCCCCACAACAATGGACTGCAAAGTATACCCATTAACCCAAGAAGAGGATAAAGCCCTTGACATCTTCCTTGCTGAACAACTAGAGCGAGGATACATCCGACCATCGAAATCCCCGTATGTTTCGCCATTCTTCTTCATAAAGAAGAAAGACGGGAAGCCCCAACCAGTGCAAGATTACCGCCGACTAAATGAAGTCACTATTCGCAACCACTATCCATTACCCCTCATCCCCGAGCTCATTGACAAAATTTGCAACGCACGGCTCTTCACTAAGTTAGACATCCGTTGGGGGTACAACAACATTCGAATTGACGAAGGAGACAAGTGGAAAGCCGCCTTTAAAACGAACAAAGAAGCTTTCGAACCACTTGTAATGTACTTCGGCCTCATGAATTCCCCTGCAACATTCCAAGCTATGATGGACTCCACGTTCCAAGGACCGATACTGACAAATGAGGTCATTGTGTATATGGACGATATCCTTATCGTGACCATTGACGATCTCGCCTGTCACCGCGCACGAGTCCACCAAGTCTTAACCATCTGTGAAGAAAACGACCTCTACATCAAACCTGAGAAATGTGAATTTGAAGTGAGGGAAACGGAGTACCTCGGACTCATTATCGGACATGGAAAATTGCGGATGGACCCCGTAAAAGTACGAGGCATCCGCAAATGGCAACCCCCAAAGAACCTTAAGGAGATGCGTGCCTTCATTGGCTTCTGTAACTTTTACTGCCAATTCATCAGAGGATTCTCAACCCTTGCACAACCTCTCCACGACCTCACGAAAAAGGATGTTCCATGGAGCTGGGGGGCGGACCAACAGTGCGCATTTGAGCGCATCAAAGACCAGATATGTCAAGAACCAGTTCTTCTATCCCCCGACCTAACAAAGCCATTCAAAATGGAAGTGGATGCATCTAATGTCGCTATCGGTGCAGTGCTCAACCAACTCAGAGACGACCAGAAGTTCCACTCAGTAGCATTCCACTCCGAATCATTATCCTCAGCTGAGCAAAACTACGACATCTACGACCGAGAACTACTCGCAATAGTTAAATCACTCCGCGCCTGGCACACATACCTCGTCGGCTCCCCCCATAAAATTGTTATCCACACCGATCACGCCAACCTTCAATATTGGAAGGAACCACGAAAAATTAGCTGACGGGTGGCACGCGAATTCCTGGAACTATCAGAGTACGATTTCATACTGAAGCACGTACCAGGAGTCAGAAATGGCCGCACAGATGCTCTATCTCGGAGACCAGATTACACACCCAATGACAAGGACAACAACAATGTCATTGTCCTCCCTGTGGATCGCTTCGCACGGGCAACAGAAATGTCAATGCACGACATGGACATTTGGACCCAGATCGCCCAAAACCTTGACGAATCACAAGTACTGCGGTGGGTAGAACCGCATTGCCTCAAAAAACATGGAGGACTATGGTGGAAAGGCGACGCACTTGTCGTTGTCAGAGACAACGATCTTAAGCAGGGGGTAATCACCTTTTTCCATGACACACCCGCGATGGGACACCCTGGAATCACAAACACTTACGAACTGTTGCGACAGGACTACTGGTGGCCCAGCATGCGCAAAGATGTCGAAGAATATGTCAAGGGCTGTGCCATGTGCCAAGCCAACAAAATTAACCCACACCGACAAAAACCACACCTCTACCCCATCACAACAGACCCAGACACAGAGCCATTTGAAGTTGTAGTCATGGACTTCATCACGAAACTACCACCATCCCAGGGATACGATTCAATCCTCACCATCACTGACCACGACTGCTCGAAGGCAGCTATCTTCATCCCATGCAACGAAACAATCACTGCAGAGGGTGTAGCCAGACTATACCTCCGCCACGTCTACCCCCACTATGGCATACCCCGAAAAATGATCACCGATAGAGATCTGCGATTCACATCAGCATTCATGACACAGCTGTGCAAAGCCCTCGGAATTAGGCAAAACATCTCGTTAGCATATCACCCCCAAACTGATGGACAGTCGGAGCGGACTAATCAGTGGCTAGAACAGTATCTATGCCACTGGAGCAACATACAACAAGACAATTGGGCAGAGGCCCTCCCGGTGGCACAATTCGCACACAATGCATGGCCCAACGCCACGACAAAACACTCCCCTTTCTCGCTTATCATGGGATGGGAGCCATGCACTAACTGGGTCAAGAAGCCCACGACTTCTCCGTCAGTTGACCAGCGATTAGAAGACATGGGCAACTTCCGACAGCATGCACAGGACTGCATCAAACATGCCCAAGAACTCATGATGAAGCGGGGACATACCTGTTTCATCCCATATCAAGAGGGCGCACAAGTATGGCTAGAAGGAACAAATCTTAAAATGTTCTACCCCACAGCCAAACTGGCTCCAAAATGCCACGGACCATTCCGCATTAAGAAGGCCCTCTCCGCAGTATCATACAAGCTAGAACTCCCAAAGTCATGGAAGATTCACCCTGTGTTCCACGCCAACCTTCTCACCCCATATAAGGAAACGGAACTGCATGGGGAAAACTTCATGCGACCCCCGCCTGACCTTATTGACGGGGAAGAAGAATTCGAAGTGGAGCAAATCCTCAGATCAAGGGTCCATGGCCAAGGGCGCAAACTCCAGTTCCTGGTACAATGGAAGGGATTCCCCATAAGCGACAGCTCATGGGAACCACTCGAGAATGTTCGACACGCACCTGACCTTATCGCCAACTTCTACCAGCATAATCCTACTGCCGAATGGGCTGGATGAAAGATATAAGAGGCGCCTCATGAACCCACACCTCGCATCCTCTTCTCTCATCCCATTCACCATGACTTCTACCCCCGTCGTCTCCACTGTACCCGCACGCCCCCCATTGCAGATCATACTTGACCACCTGACCGTACCCTCACAGGACCAGGGTGTCCCTTCGCAACCCGAAGGTTGTACGCCGTACTCTGTGATACCTAGTCCAGATCCCCCCATCTTGTCACTAATTGCCCCGACTCTTGAACGCCTCGCTCAAGAGGCAGCAATTGCCCCACATCTTGCACCCAATCCCCCATCCATCGACACTCCTATAACCATACACGAACCCGCCATCCCCACACTCTCAGAACCGCGAACTCCTCCTCCAGTCGTGAATGTACCACTTCCACTGTTTCCTCCCAGGACTGACGGTATTCAATCACCCACGGAACAGCTCCGCCACATCGAACCTAACCCCACTTACGCCTTCTTGGACGACGGAGCAACTGATGAAGACCCAACTGATCTGGGACTCCCCTTCCTTCGTAACGATCCTAGCCTTGTCCACCTCTACTTTCCGATGAAGATCGGGGAAGCCGGCTATGAGAAGCGCATCGCGCGCTTCATCTATTACCGCAAAGACTATCAAGAGGTCGTTGGTACCATGGGTAGGGGACACCCGTGTTACATACAGTCTGTTTACGTACAAGGGGTCTACGAAGGACAGTTGCCCCAGCACATCACGGATCAGCAGCTCGCCATGTTCCACCCCCACGACCCACGAGCTGTATGTGTTGACGAAGTCTTAACAGAGTTGCACTGACGTTCGTCTCCGCGCGGAAGTGGCACGCCTTCAAGGATGCTTACTGCGTAAGGACGCAGTTGCCAAGCGTGAGTCGGAGATTCGTAGGATGGAAATGGACCTTATAAGGGACCGGTTCCACATGGAGATGGATCTCACAAGCGTGCATAAACGGCTACAGTATGCACGGGCAGTGCCGAAGATATTGGAGAAATATGATGAACTCCAGGCGAGGTATTTGCGCCCCCGTCACTCTCCAGACCCCGTCCCAATCCCTCCACGTGCCAGGGGGCCTTGCGAGATGCCGTGCCTCCAGGGAGAGGGCAGTAAGCGGCCTCGTAAGTGCTTCCAGTGCAAGTCGACTGACCACTTGATCGCGCAGTGCCCTCAAAGGAGGGCAAAGCAGCCGTGTCAGTGGTGTGGTAGTCACACTCACCAGTACAAGGTGTGCCTCATCCGCCGCATCTCTCCCATGTCACCCGCCTATGTTGACCCGGACAACCGCCCTCGGTGGTGCAGTAAGTGTCTGCGATACGATGCGCGGCACGAGGAGATACACTGCCCCCAGTATGAGCAGTGTCGTGAGTGTGGTGAGCGCGGACCTCATCTTTTCCTGCGTTGTCACACCTGCCCGCACCCGTCTTCACCCATTCCGGACACTGTACCGGTTGAGGATGACTGGTACTACACCAGCGACTAGTCGAAGTCGTGGCGACTTCGAATCTGAAAGGGGGGTAATGTTACGATTTCTTTCCTTGTACGATTACTATCAAAGTTGCGTTGCTATTCTTTATCTCACTTTCCGCATTCACTGTACCTTTACGTTACGATCCAATGTATCGCGCTTCCCGACTTCTATCTTGCACCTTGTGCCTTGGCGATAGGATGGACTCCCTTGTTCTCTTTTCAATCCATCCCTTTGTCCAAGCTTTCGTATCTCTGACTCATAATTGCGCCATGTGTTTGTCTCTGACAAACACCCTGTACTAGTATATAAGTCACACGCTACCTAGCTTGTACAGTAGACTTGACTTCTTGTGTAATACCACAAACGTCTTTGCCTCACGACCCCTGTTTGACTTGCCCTTGTGCTTGAGTCCATCATTTCGCTCGCCTTTGCGCTTGAGCCTGAGCTTCTGCTACTATCCTTGTGTCCCTGGGAGACCAAGTGATACTTGTTCATCACTGTACTGAACCCTGACTGGTTCGCTCTTTCCGATCCTGTTGACTTGCCAAAGTACACGTCATACTTAACGCCCCTGTGGTGGTGTTACACTAAGAAGGACAGAACATATTGTGCAAGCCGCAGATGTTGTGGTGAAGGATTTGCTGCATACTGTGCCAAATGTGATACAGCAAAGGAAATGTCTGGCCTAGTGCCAATCTGAACATACAGCAGACTACCAATGAGTGACTGATAGTGTGTAATGTCAGAGGCAGTAGCCTGACCCGTATATTTATGAAGGTGCTCGTCAGCACCGGCGGGTAAGGGTGTGGAGTGTGGAGTGGCATTAGACATGCCAAAGCGTTCAAGGACATCCTTGACATAGCCAGATTGATCTATTTCAATGCGTCTGAGGGAGCGGTCGTGCACAATATGCATGCCAAGATAAGACTCTATCTCCCCGAGATCTGTCATCTCATAGCGTTCAGTAAGATCTGACTTCAAACGCTTGATCCTCTCCAGAGAAGCACCCAAGCTTGTGATGTCATCAACATAAACAATAACGAAGAGTGGACCATCCCCCTCTCATTGAGGCAACACATATATGCCTGCATTGGCGAATGTCCGCTTGAAGCCGAGTGCCAGGAGCACTCCATGGAATTGTAAGTTCCATGCACGGGAGGCTTGTTTGAGACCATATATCGCCTTGACAAGGCGACACACCTTCGTCTCTGCACCAGCAATGGTGAAACCTTGTGGCTGCTCCATGTATATTTCTTTGTCAAGCACGCCATTGAGAAACGTGGACTTAACATCCATCTGATGGATGTGCCAGTCCTCCAGCACGGCCAACACCAGAAGCAATCTCAGCAACTCAAATCGTGCGACAGGAGAGAAGGTTTCATCGAAATCTATGCCAGGGATCTGCGTGAATCCCTTAGCCACCAAGCGAGCTCTGTAGCGACCATCTGCTTTGAGCTTGAAGACCCATTTGGATTTTACTGCCTTACGATTAGGTGGGAGATCCACTAACTCCCATGTGCCATTGTGGGTGAGTGTGTCCATTTCATACTGACACGCCTTAGTCCACTCATCTGCATCTGCAGACCGCATGGCCTCTGCATAGGATGCAGGGTCTCTGCCGATATATGCCGCAGCTAGCAGTTCTGCATACCCCAGTCGCCTGCCACGTAGTGCCACATTGTCCCCACTGTAATAGCGAGGGTTGGGCACGGGCACACGGCTAGAGCGTCTTGGTGCATTGTCCATCTCACGCAACAGCTGGCTTCGCTGTGCACGAGCCTCAAAGCCTCCCGGCATGTCTGGTGAGGGAGGTGGGACATGGTGCATAATGCGCATTGCACTTTGACGCGGCGGTGGTGAGGTGGGAGTGACTTGTTCACGCTTTGGAGTGGTGGGCAGAGTGGGCAGTGCAGGTGGTGGTGGTGGCGTGTGTGGACGCTCTTGTTTTGGGTCTAGGAGTTCTTCAACATCTTCCTCCTCACTACTGCTAGAGTGTGCAGGGGAGGGAACTTGCTGTGGTGGTAATGCCAACGTGCTAGGTACGGCAATTACTGGTGGAGGTAGTGGTTGTGGTACCACTTGAGAAGGTTGTGGGTGTGGCTCAGCACCCTGGAGGGACGGGAAGCTGCTCTCGTCGAATGTCACATCCCTGGACAGTCTGACAGAGCGGGTTTGGCGGTCCCAAAGCTTATAGCCCTTAGATTCAGGCTCAAACCCAATAAGCGTGACCTCAATGGCCTTTGCATCCAGTTTGCGATGCTTATCAGCGGGTACATGCATGTACCCCTTGCATCCAAAGACACGTAAATGTGAGACATCTGGTACTTTGCCAGAGTACCAGAGCTCAAAAGGTGTGCGCCACTTAAGCGTACGGGTGGGAGAACGGTTATAAATGTGTACTGCAGTGCTCATAGCATGCTCCCAGAAGCCTTTAGACATGCCTGCTGTGTGTAGCATGGCCATTGCCTTATCCGTGATGGTGCGGTTAAACCACTCAGCTTTCCCGTTTGACTGTGGTGAACCTGGCATCGTAAGGTGATGCTCTATCCCCCTCTGCTTGAGGATGTCCTGCACTTGGCTAGCCATATACTCGCCGCCGCGGTCAGAGTGGAGTGCACGCAGTTTATGGGACGTCTGGGTTTCACCCCAGGCCAAATACATCTGCAGCGCTTTCACAAACTGATCCTTCGACTTAATGAAGTACACCACTGCAAACTTGGAGTGGTCGTCTATGAAGGTGGCAGTGTATGCGGAGCCTTGCAGGGACTGGGTTTGCATAGGACCAGCTAGGTCACTGTGCACAATCTCAAAGATATGGGTTGTCCTTTTGGTGGAGGACGCAGAGAAGGGTTGGCGAGTGGATTTGCCTAACTCGCACCCACGACACACACTAGTGTGTGTGGTAGAGCTGTCAATGTCCATGCCAGTAGTGGCAGAGGGACTGTACGACTTCAGAGCGGCAGAGGAGATGTGTCCCATGCGCTGATGCCAGATATCAAGAGTGGTGGCAGCACTTTTGATGTGAGCATTTAGGCCAATGCTTGAAGCATCCAACCAGTACAGGTTGTCCTCCAAGTAGCCAACAGCTACACAATTTTTATTGACAGATATTTTAAATGAGCCACTGTCAAAAGCCACTTCCGCACCCTTTTGTGCTAGTGCACACGTTGACAAGAAGTGTGTTTTCACCTGAGGGAGGTGCAGCACATTACTTAGGGTGATTGGAATGCCCTGGCTCGTAGTGAAGATGACAGAGCCTACACCAACTTGGTCGATTGTGGACTTATCCCCTAGGCGCACAGCGCCTTGGCATGGAGTGTAGTCCTTGAAGTCAGATCGATGTGGTGTGATGTGGTGTGTTGCACCACTGTCCATCATCCAACGCACATGCGAGGCAGCATACAAGGCAACACCAACTGAATTCGCAGCCCAGTCAATGGCAGGCTCTTCAACAACCTCCTTAATGGAGGCGGTGGTTGGTACTAATACATGACTATTGGCAGCCTTGTTGCTAGTGTCCTTCGCCTTCCCCGCAGCTTCATCCTTCTTCCTCTGCCTGCAATCAGGCTTGATGTGCCCCTTTTTATTGCAGTAGTGGCATGTAAGTTGAGAGTGATCCTTCTTCTTACGAGCGCCACCACTAGGCTTAACTGGGGCAGCCTTGTTAAGTGAGGAACCAGAGGGGCCAGAACAGCGCACCTCCTCTGAAACGATGCACGCAATTATTTCAGCGTGCTTGAGTTTGGAAGGGGCACCACTGGCTAGGATGGTGGATGCCAAAACTTCATAGGAGGCTGGCAGGGCGTGGAGAAGTATGAGGCAGAACTGGGTGTCTGTAACACCCATCTGCGCATTGGTTAGGCCGACCTGCAGCTCATTGAGTTTGGCCAGTTGTGAGGCCATGGGCACGGAGTCGTCGAGGCGGGCTTGGATTAACTGGATCCATAAATTAAAGATGGTGGTGCTGCCCGAAGCACCAGCATACACATCCTTCAGCTTGTCCCACTTTGAAGCAAAGGTGGGGTAGGCAAATTGATCAGCAATGAGGGAGTAGACGTCGGGTTTGAGATATAGGCGCAAGTACACTTTTGCCCGATGCTGGATAGAGTCCCACTCGTCCGCAGTGACTCCAGTTGGCAGGGCATGGTGTGTAAACACATCCTCAGCCTCATGAAGGGTGAGGATTGCCTCCAGCATTCCGGACCACTCATTCCAATGTGTTCCATCGAATTGATCAAGGCGAATACCCGCAGGCATGCCGAAGGTTGTGCCATACGTGTTTGACAAGCGCATGGAGGGTGTGGACCCAGACGTGATGGGGGGCAGGCTAGTTGAGGCACCTGCCGTGGCTCCTGCAGCCGCACTAGTGGTGGCAACACCAGTGGGTGAGGCAGTGCGAGAGGAGTGTGCAGAAGACATAGGGATGATTTATCTATCGCCGAGGAGCAGTCAGCGATAGTGCTTCTAACAGTTGCAAGATGTGAAGGGGATACCACTCCTGTCTGTGAATCTGTAAGGCCAGAACGCTAATGCGTCCTGCCTCCTGTGGTATGCCAGTGATACAAGGGCTAGGCCCAGGATGGAGTGTCCCTTTGCCATACTAGGAGCCAGCTGCTGGCCAGGATGTGTCTAGGACACGGCTCACTAGTTTGCGTCAGGGGGAAGTGGAATGTGCTTTCAGAGCCCAAGGCTGTCTACCTCAGCCTCCTCGGCCTGTTGGTTGCCTCATCACCACAAGTGGCTTTACTGAATCCTTTCCCATTGCCGCTACAAGGCAGGTATCTGGTTGCAGAACACCATAATGGTGAACACCCCCCAGAGTCTGAACCAGGTTTTACACTCCCATGGTGAGGAGATCCTGCGCCCAGTGTGGAGCACCAGAGACAGCTGGCGCTAAGCTCCACAATACACAGCCCAGTGGGCCATGCACACCTGGATATGGATTGAAGGGCTACCAGACCCAATCTCCTTGCGCATAGTGCAGGGGCTAGGAAAACAGTAGGGATGAAAGTAGGACTACTGGGCAGTACATAGCAGGAGGTTCCTCAGCAGGGACCACTGGCGCCCCAGTGTCCACTGCCTTGGGCAAGGCTGGTGAGGCCCCAGACAGACCTTAGCCTGGTGTGTGATCCTAAGAACACAGTGACCAGCCAAGTGGAGTGGCTAGGGCACCAGGGCCCATAACCTGATGAACAGCACACATGAAGGGATCATACTCACAGTGACAAAGGAGACTGTGGTGAGATATGAAGGGTGGCTGGAAGCAGCAACAGAGTAGATCTAGCAAGTGAAGCAGATGTGGAGTCTGGCACACAACAGATGAGAACTGATGTTATTACAAGAGAGGAGACATACCTGGCACACAACAGATGAGAACTGATGTGGTCCAGGAGCGTACAAGCTGTACTACTTATACAAAATACAGGGTGACACTAGTGTTGCGCAGCAATGCACGCAGTGTACAGGTAGACCCTTACCTGTGTAGAGAGCTTAGACGAGGCTTAGAGTGAAGCAGAGGAAGCTCAAGGTGGGGTGGAGAGAGATGTGTATAGGTACTCGCTCCTATAGTAGGATTTATATACTCTATGGTCCACCCATGTCCGTTTGGGGAAAAGTGATGAGTAGAGGCGTCCACAATATCGCGTTTTCAGTGTCGCCTAATGTCTAATCACCGGTGGACTTGGAATAATCCCTTAAGGGGATTCTGTACGTATACCGTATGACTAAATACTCCGAATTACGTGTATAGCATAACTAATCAGACCGTTATTCCTACGTAATGAGCCTTATAGTAAGTATTACGGCTCAACACTCCCCCTTGCTAAGTGCAGCTACTAAGCGCTCTGAGCAAGTGTGTAAGGCGAATTAATATTCTAGCCATAATTTAGAAGGGAGTCTATCATGGAACCATGAGAGCGGTTTCAAGACCGAGTTCTCTTGACCATCCCATTTCAGCTTCTTGAACTATTACAGTTCATTGGGCCGATTTTTGGTATAATGACCGGAAATGTTGCGATTCTCTGGTCGAGAAGAATCTATGTTTCCGGAGGACAATGTCAAGCGTCGCTTGATATACCTTCCATAGTATTAATGGAATTTTCAGGCTTGTCTCAAGGCCAAGTTTGTTGCCTTGTGACTTAGTTGGACGAGTAGAACTCAAGTCCTAACTGACTCCTGAATTTTTCGAACTTAATCCGCCCTAGGTTCTTGGTAAACATGTCTGCAGGAATTTCTGAACCATCTATGAAGAATAGTTCTATTTTCTTGTCCTTCACTACTTCTCTTATGTAGTGATAGCGTATATCAATATGTTTAATATGCTTCTCTTGGACAGGATTTGAGGCCATAAAGATGGACCCCTGATTATCACCGCAGAGTGGTATTGGGCTTAGTTTGATGCCAAGCTCAGTAAAGAGTGACTTAATCCAAACTAATTGTCTGCTAGTATCAGACAGCGACATATATTCAGCTTCAGTGGAAGATAATGCAACTGTTTTTTGTGCTCTAGAGTTCCAACTGAATATCCCATTAGCCAGTCTAACCATGTAACCTGTGGTAGATCGCCTATTATCTGGGTTTGAAGCCCAGTCAGAGTCTGCGTAGGCAATTAAGCCTCCATTTGATCTCCCATCATACACCAAAGAGTATGAAGAAGTCCCAAGTAAATAGTGACAGATATATAGTGCTCTGTTTAAATGGTCCTCTGAGGGGTTTGCAGCGAACTGAGATAGTTTAACAACTGCATAGGCAATGTCAGGGCGAGTCCCAAGCATTATGTATAGGAGTGAACCTATAACTTGCTGGTATTTGCTCCTGACGCTTGGGTTGGCGGGCGCATTGTTTGGTACAGGTTGGTACCCTTCAGGAAGTGGAGTTGCAGTTGCTTTCGCATCTACAAGTCCAAAGCGTTGCAGCACCTTCTCTAGGTAAGCGGTTTGATCTAAGAAGATCTTTCCATTCTTCCGCTGAATGCGCATACGCAAGAATTCCTTTGCGTCGCCTAAGTCACGACATTCCCAAGCCTGCATGAACCTGTTCTTAAGTTCATTTAATAGGGCTTTGTTCGATCCCATGAAGATCACATCATCGACATAGACAATGATCACTACAAGGGCTACATTGTTTCCTCTATGGGTAAAGAGTCCTGAGTCAGAGAGTAGTCTCTTACAGCCCATCGCAGCCATGGACTTATCTAGCGCTCTCCACCATGCTAAAGCAGCTTGTTTAAGTCCATAAATGGTGCGTTTTAGTTGCAGTACTTTGTTTTCCTGCCCTTTGGCTTTGAAGCCCTCAGGTTGTTCCATGTAGAGCTCTTCATCAAGCTCTCCATATAGGAAGGCAGTTTTAACATCTAGTCCGGTGATGTGCCAATCCTCTAGTGCTGCTAGCGCGAGCATCATCCGGACAGTCTCAAAGCGCACTACTGGTGAGAATATTTCATCATAGTCAACGCCTTCAACCTGAGAAAAGCCTTTGGCAACAAGCCAGGCTTTTTTGCGACCATCAGTCTTTTGATCAAAGACCCATCTGTTTTTTATTATTTTCCTCCCTTTAGGGGGTTCCACAAGCTCAAAGACATTACGTCTGCGAAGTGCCTCTAGTTCCTCGCGACAAGCAGTCTTCCATTCCTTTTGTTGTGCAGCAGGCATGCATATTATATCTTTATAGGTCCACTCCCATATATTAGAAGTGTCCAGTGGTTCCAGATCGTCAGATGGAACTGCCTTGGCAAGCAGATGATCTAGGAATTTTACTCCCCCTTCCTGAGCAAGGCGTGACAATAAATCATCTACTTCATCCTCTGAGGGTTCTGGTGGAGCTTCACTCTCAGCAGGTGGAGGGTCAGGGTTTGTCTCAGGAAATCCTCCTGGAATCTGCCGTTGCCCTGGCATACTATCAGCTCTGGAGCGACCAGGCTGCTTTCCAACCATTTCTTTCCACGTGCTACTCTGCTCAATGTCTTTTGTTATTGTTGTAGGGTGCCTGTCTTCCCCATAGACGTTGCCAGGACAAGTAGGTATTTTCCTCAAGCGCGCAGACCGTTGTGGTAGTGCTGGTTCTGGCGCAGGAGGCGGAGGTTGTTGCGCTTCTGGCTCCTCTGGTGCCACAGATCCGCCGTCACGGTCTGGCGCATCCTCCCTATTATGCCTCTGATTAGGGGGACGATGAGTAGGCATATCATCGTCAAAACCACTTGGAATGGGCTGTGTAGGTGATGGTTCATCCTCCATAGGAGGTTGATTTTCTACTGGCTCATTTATGCGGGTTGTACCCCGCACCCTTTGTGTCTCACACTTAGGGTATACGGTCTCATCAAATAATGCAGTAGTGCTGGTGAACACTGTGTTGTTTTTGATCCGCATGAATCTATATGCTTTTATGCCCTCAGTATGACCAATGTAGATCATTTGTTCGCTTTTGGGGTCAAGTTTGTTTGATCTGCGATCTTCTGGTATGTGCACATATGCACCACATCCAAACACTCGTAAGTGTGAAAGACTAGGTGCTTCACCATGTAAGCTCATATAGGGTGTCTGCCAATTAAGGCGACTTATTGGAGTCCTATTATAGCAATGTACTGCATGTAGGACCGCAAATTCCCACCAGGATTGAGGGAGACAGGCTTCAAGGCGCATAGCCTGAGCCTTATCCATACAAGTACGCATGAAGCGTTCAGCACAACCATTTTGTTGGGGAGTATGCGGTGCACTTTGTAGGATAGTAATACCCATATCTTTCAGTACCTTAGTAAACTCGTCGGACTTGTATTCTCCTCCAGCGTCAGACATCCACTGTTTAATAGTGGTGTTATGCTGATTTTTGACCATGGCAACAAACTGCCTTAAAGCATTAATGGCCTGTGCTTTAGTGCGTAATAGCACAACCCATGCATAGGAGGAAAAGTCGTCAAAGAAACTAATGAAGTATTTATATTTGTGGTACAAGTCAACTGGGAAGCTCTTAAGATCGGAATGAATCTTTTCAAAAGGCTTCTTAGCATGCGTCCCAGAGGGTTTATGCGTCGAAGCAGGCATTTTCCCTTGAGTGCAACCAGGACATATGGGTGTCTCAGAAGGATATTTAAGGTCCTTAGGGAATCCCTTAGTGTGATCCTTGGCACAATGTAGTACTTCCTTCGAAGGGTGTCCTAAACGTCTATGCCAAATGTCGTAGTCAGCAGTATAGATTGTACTATGGGCTTCATGTACATTTTTTACTTGCGTGACTTCGGCATCAAGCCAGTAAAGCATCTGACCATCTGCTAGGGGTTTTGTTTGTAATATGGGCGTTGTGCTGCCCTTATAGAATAGAGATATATGCTGCGAATCCCCATGAACACGCAATCCCTGTTGAAGAAACTCCCCCATGGACAATAGCTTAGTTGTCATCTGTGGTATATGAAAGACAGGATATATGCGTGTAATACGCTCTGTTTTAATGCCATTGTGTTCCACAGAATGCTTTAGTAGGATTGAGCCTTTGCCTTGTATATAAAGAGCATGGGCTGCCGTCTTTACCATAGGCTTTTGTGAAAGGGGGGTATAACTTATAAAGTCCAGTTTATTATTTGTAAAGTGTGCCGACGCACCAGAGTCAAGTAACCAAGTAGGTTCTTGCTCTATTTGACTCTTCTTTCCCTTACATTTTGAGCATACAGCGAAATCAAGACCATGAGCGCATAGATTAGCTGTTATGCTTCGGACTCATTAGGCACCTCGGGCCGGGAAGTGGACGCTGACGTGTTGACTATGACATCGCCGTCAGCAGAATATCGTTATGGACTTGTAGGATCAGTCAGCCAGGTAAGCTCCGGCACATGTGATTGTATGATAACCGGTTTGGATCTCGGGATGACTCGTTGTGACTCATCCCTAGGATAGTTGTATTAGGGTTCGCGTTACTTACGCTATTGGATAGCTGTATTCGAGCGGCGCTTCAAAGCCCGCGAGTATCTGTATAAGTAGAGTAACGCGAAGACCAAGAACTGCATCTTGGTCTTCTTCCAATACCACTACTACCTTCCACTCGTCTATACTAAGAGGCCTCCCCTCTTAAGTGAGTTGTCCAGCATATCCCCTTAGACCAGGGATCCCCATGACTTGTCCCTGATCCCTTGAACGGGCAGTGGAATATCCCGAAGGCACCGCCGCCTATCAAATACAACTTTACCGCAACGAACGTGTGTCCAAGCCGTACACAACCTTCTACGTCATCGATCACGAGTCCTGGGAGTTTGCACGCTACGCCCCCGAAGTCCCCCCAGGCATTCCTCAGTTAGAAGACCTTCACGCATACTTTGGGCTAGACGGATGTATTCTTCCGCACCCCGCATTCTATCCACAAGCAAGTGTTAACCAGAACTTCTTTCTGCAAAGGATCGCCACCAAGCAAGAAGCCTAAGTCAGGCAAACGTCCGTGGTAGACGTTACATTAAGACCAAGATCCCACCGTGGCCAATCCTTCAACAAAAGACCTTTGGGTCCCATACCAACCCTACTACATCGACAGACGAGGAGACCGCAACGTCCCAAAGAGATATTTGAACTCCGCATTTTGGAAGAATGACACAGAGGACCCAGGCTACGTTACCTACTACTTTGACCAACAAAACAATTCCCGATTGATCCCAGTAGAGTTCAACTTCGACAATCACTGTTGGGTAGAGATCCGTTGGGACGAACTTCACCAAACATACCAAGCAACAAGACCAGCAAGTTCCGCCCTAGGACTTGACATCAAACAATCCGAGATTGTCACCAGAGACCAGTGGGGTACAATTGACGGAGAAGAGGAGGAACCACTCCGATCCCCAACACCAAAGACACCCGCACCATCACCCTCCATCAGAAGCAACCCAGAGGAGATCGTTATCAAGGATGAACAGGAGGAGACACAATTACAACAAATCGCTGAGTTAATCCCCACTGACATGTCCGCAACTACTACAATGACTGCAATCAGAACCGCCCTATCGGGCAACAAGGCGAAGTACCAACCCCTAGGAGATAACCCTCCCAGAGGGGGAGGGGGTGGAGCACCACCAGGAGGAGATCCCGATGACAACCCACATGACGACGAAGGGCAAATCACTACACCTGCATTCACCATGCCTGACACCGACAAGTTCCTAGGAAAGGAACCCCAAATCTTCAAGGGAAACCGTGACGAAGCCGAAGCCTTCCTCACACAGTGGAACCGCTTCGCGGGAGTTAACGCCGCAAACAGGAGCCTCAAAGTTCCATACATCAAGGCCATGATGTTCCTGACCTATATCCAGGGACCACTTGTCGACGAATGGGCGACAGAAACTGGCAAATGGCTTGACGCCCAAGCCAACAAAAATGACCCATGGCTCTGGGCCGGAGTAGAACTCGCGTTCAAAAGCCAGTTCCGTGACAACCTGGAAAAGGACCGCGCAAGAGTGGAGCTTGACAAGGGTTTCAAAATGATGAACGAGGATATCGACAGCTACATCACTAAATTTGAGAAACTAGTCTGACAAGCTGACTACCGACTTGACGAGCCCTTGGTGCTCGATAAATTCACTCGAGGTGTTCCGATGAAACTCTACCAGAATGCCTATCAGTTCCACAATCCCCGCACCTACTCTCAGTGGAAGAGCGCTCTTATCGAACAACAAAAGCGCTACCTACACATCAAAGCCAGGGAAACTGGCTTCGGAAGGCAACCACAAACCATGACGCGACCCCGACCAAACCAACCACTCCGATTTCAACCTCCTCAGCGCCAAGGAGGCCAGCAACAGGGATGGCAACAATACCGCAACCACCTGGACGCCATGGATACTACCCCGGGAAGAATCAGAGCCCACGTTGCAGAAATCGGCGACGTCAACAGGAATCATCCCGAAGATGTACGTGACTATGAGCACGGACGCCCTCCGTTCCCACCAAGAGCCGGGTTTATGCAATGACATGGAGGAGGACGCAGGATCATGAACCTAAGGGATGTAACCTGTTTCAACTGCAACCAGAAGGGACACTTCTCACGAGATTGCAACCAGCCGCGCAGAGCCAGAGGCAGAGGAGCCTACATCGAGGAAATCCCCACCGCTCCTCAAAGCATCGTGGAGGAACCCCTCATTGACTTGGATGAACCGGTACAAGCAAACCGAGCGGCTGCCAACTCAGTACAAGACATACTGGCACACGTGGCAACCCTATCACAGGAACAGGGAGAGGAGTTGGTTAAGAAAATGGTGGGGAGGCAGGATTTTCAAAGCGCCTGAACCCAACGGCCTGGGTGAGGGCTTCAAATTGTAACTCGTCGTTTATCACACACTATCGATCTATGCACGTTCCAGTTTCGATCCACACGAGTTACTTCATGGCCGAAAAAAGAGCACTAGTGGACTCCGGAGCCACCCACAACTTCATACACCCAGATTTCATCAGAAGAATGAATCTGGGAACCAAAGAATTGGAAAACCCCCGTAACATCTGGAACATTGATGGAACACACAACAAAGGGGGAAAGATCACGCATTACATCGACCTAAACATTCAAACTGACGGAAAATTAAAAACCATTCAGTTTCTGGTCACCAACGTTGGAGGAGAAGACCTCATCCTAGGGTACCCATGGCTCGCCACCTTCCAACCAAGAATACAATGGGCCTCCGCCACAATGGACACCAAACAATACCCAATCATCATCTGCACCACCAACCCGAACAAACCACCCAAACCTGAGGAACAGAGGGCAGAAATATGATGGATAGTTGACAACATCCGGGAACAATACAAACAGCAAGCCCTTTAGGAACTGAAAGATGAAATGGATCCAATACACCTACAGACTACGGCAACGGAACTGGCAATCTCGGCACAACAAAGTCAGGAGAAAAAGGAACTACCTGCGGAATATCAGCGACACGCCAAGGTATTTAGCAAAGAAGAATCCCATAGATTTCCGCCCTCCAGACCATGGGACCACGCCATAGATTTCAAACCCAACGCACCAGATCACATCAACTGCAAGGTGTACCCATTAAATCAGGCAGAGGACAAAGCTTTGGACGAATTTCTGGACGAACAACTGGCAAAGGGGTATATTAGACCCTCTAAATCTCAGTATGCAGCACCATTCTTCTTTGTCAAAAAGAAGGACGGAAAACTACACCCGGTACAGGATTACAGAGAACTCAACAATTGGACTATACGCAATCAATACCCACTTCCCCTAATACCTCAACTCATCGCGGACCTCAGTGGAGGGTGGATATTCTCCAAGTTCGACATCCGATGGGGCTACACCAACATCCGAATCAAACCCGGAGATGAACACAAAGCAGCCTTCAAGACAAAACGCGGATTTTTCGAACCATTGGTAATGTATTTTGGCATGACCAACGCACCGGCAACCTTCCAAGCCATGATGAATTGGATCTTCAGCCCACTTATCGAATATCACGAGAAAAAGGGAACGATCATTCACGTATACATGGATGACATAGGCGTAGCAACGGCAACAACAGAAGAGGCACATACGGAAGTGGTACACGATATCCTGGACTTACTAGAGGAACATGACCTTTACCTCAAACTGGAAAAATGCACCTTCCACTCTGACACCCTTGATTACCTGGGGGTAATCATTAAAAAGGGGGTGATTCGCATGGACCCTGTCAAAATTTCGGGTATTCGTGAATGGCCAACCCCAAAAAACATCAAACAGGTGCGGTCCTTCCTAGGATTCTGTAACTTTTACCGTGCTTTCATCCGAAATTTCGCCACGCACGCCCGACCCCTCAATAAACTCACGAGGAAGGACACGGAATGGACATGGGGAACGGAACAACAACAAGCATTTGACAAACTCAAGACTCTAGTTACTGAGGAACCGGTACTAAAACATCCAGAACTAGATCAACCCTTCGAACTGGAAGTCGATGCTTTGGGATATGCGACAGGAGCGGTACTACTCCAGCGAGATAAAAACAACAAACGCCATCCCATTGCCTACTACTCCAGCACCCTCAACGCAGCCGAAAGGAATTACGACATCTACGACCTGGAACTATTAGCAATCGTCAAAGCACTACGAAACTGGAGACCATACCTCGCAGGATCCCCACACAAGATCAAGGTGTTCTCCGATCACATGAACCTGCAATACTGGAGATCTCCACAAAAGATTAGCAGATGGGTTGCGAGGGAAGTACTGGAACTCTCTGAATATGACATAGAAATTCACCACATCAAAGGAACCGCCAACGGACGAGCAGATGCCCTATCTAGATGCCCCAACTATGACCAAGGGGAGCACGATAACGAGCAAGTCATGGTACTCCCCGACCACATATTTGTGAGGGCCGCAACAATCGACACCACGGACAACCCAATGCGAATGAGCCCCACAATTACAACGGACGAGATGCAGCCGACATACCCGGTGTACACCCAAGATAGCAACATGATCAAGACATGGGTGGACCCGCACAAGCTCAATCATATCGAAGGAACGTGGTACAAAGATGGGCGAAGGGTGGTTACAGGCGACGCTCATGAACAAAGACGTATTATACAAGCCCACCACGATACCCTAACCTACAGGCACCCCGGGATTAACCGAACCATCAAATTGATCGAACGATACTACTGGTAGCCAGGATTGTGGCAAGAGGCACAAGATTATGTCAAGGGATGCGCCGATTGTCAACGTATCAAGGTCAACAATCGACCAACATGCGCCCCTCTACAACCAATATTCCCAAAACCAGAAGCAACCCCATTCGAAGTCATAGCGCTGGATTTCATCATGAAGTTACCCCTATCAAACGGGTGCGACTCCATATTAACCATAACCGACCACAATTGCTCAAAAGCGGCGGTCTTCATCCCGTGCCTGGAGGAGATAAGCGCAGAAGGAACTGCGGCCCTGTACGTAACACATGTTTTCCCGAGGTTCGGATTACCGGCACGTATTATCAGCGATCGGGACCCCAGATTTGCATCAAAGTTCACCCGCGAACTATGCCGGATCCTTGGAATTGAGCAAAACATCTCCATGGCCTACCACCCCAGAACTGACGGCCAATCGGAACAAACAAATCAGTGGCTAGAACAATACCTAAGATTTTGGGTTAACGAATGGCAAGACGACTGGACACACTACCTGCCAATGGCGGAATTCACGCATAACAACTGGCCAAATGAGTCTACCAGGGAGTCCCCTTTTAACGTCCTAATGGGGTATAACCCGCGCGCTGATTGGATCGATCGCCCTTCCCCTATTCCGCAGGTAGCGCTGAGAGCGCAGCAATTCAAAGAGGCTAGAACATGCGCCCAAGAATTGATGATCAAAGCGCAGCAGGGGTGGATCAAACACAAGGACACCCCAAAATATCAGATAGGAGACCTCGTGTGGCTCGATGTAGCGGTATGACACCTCGCTACATTGAGTTCAAGTGTGAGGTAAAGGCGAACTGTCAGGTGAGCACACTCAACCCGAACGCAGAGATAAATCACGCGCTAAAGCGTGCAGTCACTGCGGAGTGGACTACGACTCAGGTCCTTTATACAAGGATGAATAGTCAGTGATCACGCAGTGGCACGCTGAGTGGAGAACCAAGAGGACAAGTTAGATTGGTAAGGAGTAAGGAGTACAAGGGATACGCACCTGAGTGGAGAACCAAGAGGACAAGTTGGTTCCACTCAGGACGCTACAGGAGAGTTTATATACGCTACTGAGGCTGAGCTTGAACTGAGTCTAAACACTATTACTAAGTGTACAGTAAGACTCCGTGACTCAGGGGCTGACGCGTCGTGTCTAATAATAGCGCTATCTATTGTGCTGACTGATGCACTTGTCATAGCGCTGACACGATGCCTTATCTTGCTGAGTAAATCCTAATACAGCACGTAAGCGTAATCTGCTAAGCGTAGTCTAGAACTATCTAGAAGGTTCCTTCCTTATCTACCAATCGCGTGAGTCCATACATAAAAGGAATGTGACCGGGTTAGGTTGTCCCATCTAAGGGTGCAACTATCCCAGGGTCACGTGCACATGATGGCAACATGTGACTGACGATATCTCGTACTTTGGCCCTTTATATCTTCCCCAGATAGATCCGTAAAAATACAGAAAAATAGGGAAAATAATGTACGCGTCCATGACATCACCCCCCTTCTTAAGGGTCGACGTCCGCGTTGGCCTCTGTGTACATATGAGATGCTTGCCAAGGCAAGGACGCGTAGATGAGAGCTGCTATTTTTCTAGGTGCGCCTGGGTTTGAGGAGTGGAACTCCGTGACTTTATCCGGGGCGTGCGCTAGATTTTTGGCTAGCTCCCAAGTGTCCTCACCTTCACCGTAGCCTTTCCAGCGAACTAGGTACTTAAGAGTAC
This sequence comes from Lactarius akahatsu, assembly GCA_021524915.1. Taxonomy (NCBI): domain Eukaryota; kingdom Fungi; phylum Basidiomycota; class Agaricomycetes; order Russulales; family Russulaceae; genus Lactarius; species Lactarius akahatsu. The sequence continues at coordinate 1,170,847 of JAKELL010000003.1, forward strand.
GACCAAAGAGCTTGGAATCTCTTATGTGGTTGACTTCGTACTCTTCTTCCCCTTCGACTGTGATAGGTTCAGGTGGAGGTGGCATAAGCCCGTTAACTTTGTTTCCCTTATAAGGGGAGAGGCGGTCTACATGAAATACATCATGGATCCGTAATGCAGGGGGGAGTGCAAGCTTATAGTCGACGTCACTTCTGACTTCAGTGACTTCAAATGGGCCTAGCTGTTTAGGGCCCAGTTTGGATGACTGCTGGTGTATCTTTATTTGCTTAGCTTGCAACCAGACTTTATCCCCGACATTGAAGACATGTGGCTTATGTCTTTGTTCAACGTCTGTCTGCATTCGCCTTTTGCTTAGGTGTAGAGCTGCCTCTGCATCCTTTCTTGTGGAAACTAAGTGCTGGAGACGTTTATCAAGTGTTGGGATACCAGTGGGCCTACCAGCGGGAATGGTGAAGTCCGGTGTATAGCCGTATAGTAGCTCAAAGGGAGTGTGTCCCGTGGCTGAGTTGAGTCTACTGTTGACTACAAATTCCGCTGTAGGGAGCAGGTCTGCCCAATCATCCTGCCTCTTACTAATGAACAAGCGCAAGTAGACTTCTACTTCTTGATTTTTGCGCTCTACCTGTCCATTAGCTTGAGGGTGATAGGTGGTTGTAAGGCCTGCGTCTATCCCGAGTCGCTTGTATAGTGCCCGCATGCTCCTTGCAGCAAACTGGGGTCCCCTGTCGCTGATGATTTTCTTGGGGATCCCGTGCAAGGGGAAGACTTGCTCGAAGTAGATGGATGCTACCCCATCAGCCGTGATTTGGGACGTCACTGGAAATAGATGGATCTGTTTGGTATAGTGATCTACTATGTTAAGGATCATATCCTTTCCACGTGACATGGGCAGTGGACCGATTAAATCAATTCCGACTATCTGCCATGGTCCTTCAGGAACTTCCTGCGGCTGGATTATGGCTTTGGGGTGCAGATCTTTGCGATAGCGTTGGCATCGATCGCATCCTTCTACGTATGAGCTAATGAAGCCTGCCATGCGTGGCCACCAATAGTAGCGACTGACTAGCTCGATAGTGCCATTTTTACCAGGGTGACCGGTGGTGACAGAGTCGTGGCATGTCTTAACCACATCTCGTCTTAGAGTCCGGTCATTGGGAACGTACAGTTTCCCCCTGTGGTAAACTAGGCCGTCATCTTCCTCCCACATCGCTACTCCATCCATGAGTGCCTTTGGAGCGGTCTTTTGTAGGTTTTTAAGACCCTCTATGACTTCTGCTTCTCGAATGGATGCGAGTCTTATGCGATTCCCTAGGGAGTCCACTTCTGGGCGGAAGTGTGCTTGGGCGGCATTGAGGAAATGCTTAGGTTGTAGAACCTGAACCTGGCGATTGTCCTCGTTATCTCTGATGTGGTCTCTTGAGAATCTACTTAATGCATCGGCTTGCATGGAGTCTCCCTTTTTGTAAGTGATTTCGAAGGCAAAGCGACTTAAATACAGAGCCCATCGGGCCTGTCGACGGTTTAAGTCCTTCATGCTTGCCCACCATTCCATGTTCTTGTGGTCGGTGATTACTTCAAAGGAGATGCCTTCGAGGAAGTGCCTCCAGTCCTCTAGGGCGCGGATTAAGCCGAGCATTTCTCTATCGTAGATTTCATAGTTGCGTTCCTCTTTGCTCATAGACTGTGAGCGATACGCAACCGGGTGCCAGAGACCATCAGGATACTTTTGGGTAAGTATACCGCCAGTAGCAAATCCTGAAGCATCGGTTTCGACTCTTGTCGGAAGCTGTGGGTCATACACTTTGAGAATGGGTTCTCGTACGAAGCTTTCCTTCAAGTGGTCGAATGCCTTCTGCTGTTCAGAATGCCATTGCCATGGAGTGTCCTTCTTCGTGAGGTCATGCAAGGGTCAGGCGATAGCCGCGAAGTCCTTGATGAATCGACGATAGAAGTTGGCGAACCCAATAAACGCTCTAACCTCTCTGAGCGTTGTGGGTGTAGGCCACTCCCTTACTGCAGCGACCTTGCCAGGGTCCATCTGCACTTCTCCGGGACGGATTATCATCCCAAGGTACTCCATTTCTTGCCTTTCGAAGTCGCATTTCTCGGGTTTGAGATAGAGGTCGTGCTCTTGCAGTCTTCTGAGCACTTCGCGTACGATTTTGCAATGGTGCTCCAGGGAGTTACTATAGATGAGGATATCATCCATGTATACTGCGACCTCTCCTGCTGCGATTAGATCGGCAAAGATGGCGTTCATGAGGGCTTGGAAAGTGGCTGGACTGTTGGTCATACCGAAGTACATGACCTTTGGCTCGTACAGTCCGCGGTTGGTAATAATAGCTCCTTTCCATTCATCTCCGGGTTTAATCCGGATGTTGTGATAGCCCCATCTTACGTCGAACTTGGTGAAGACCTTAGCTCCTTTCAACCGGTTTATGATGTCGGCGGTGAGCGGTAGTGGATATCGATTTTTAATAGTGATTTTATTAAGACGACGGTAATCCTGCACTAGACGGAGTTTTCCGTCCTTTTTCTTAATGAAGAATACTGGTGAGGCCATCGGTGACTTAGATGGGACCAGGTATCCTTTTGAAACGTGCTCTTGCAGGAATTTGTCGAGTTCCACTTGCTCGCTTGGGGACATAGGATACGTTTTGACCCTCCAGTGCTTGACGGCATCTGGTTTGAGGTCTATAGCGTGATCCCACGGTTGATGCTCCGGGAGCCTCTGGGATTCCTCCTCAGAGAAAACTTTCGCGAAGTCTCTATAATGCTCCGGTACCATTTCTTCGAAGGTTTTCTTAGGTTTGGAGGCGGTGGCTCTCTCGGCGATCTGCTGAGAGTATGTGAAGCCTGCCAAACAGAAAACTTCGTCTTGGACCGTGTCGAGCACTTTCTCCGCAAGGAGACGGCGGCGCTCCATTCGGTTTGCCATAATGCGTGTCACCTCTACCTCCAACTCTGGTGGCGCTATTTCAGCGGTTGAGTTGAGGCGCATGGTGCCTTCCTGCCAATCTATTTGCGGGTTCCTCTGCCTTAGCCATGGTAGTCCCAAGATGACGTTCTCTGGGCCGAGTGAAGTGACTAAAAAGTCGTGACTTTCTTCGCTAGGGCCGACTTTCAGAGTGAGTCTGACTTTGTGGGTGATACTACCAGCTTCATTGAGAGTCCCGTCTATGTTGTATAGAGTGATGGGACTTGCAAGAGGAACCTGCAACATCTTGTGGCGGTCAGCGTACTTTTTGTCCAGGAACAACGAAGTTGCCCCAGAGTCTACCATTGCTGCTACTTTTACAGTATGATGACGTCCTTTTAAATATACAGAAATATGAAAATGTGATTTTTTATCTTTTGTTTCGGGAATAATAGTGGAAGACAGTGCTGCATCAGAAATCATCACGTGCGGCATTGCTTCTGAAGAAAGTGGAGCAAACGAAACACTACTATTGTTCATCTCCGAGGCAGATGTAGATGTAATAGAATCAGGAAAACAAGAGACTGAACTAACACTACTATCTATCTTACAGGCATGAGTCGTATGAATTACAGGAGGTGAGTCCGAAACGAGGCGAGAGCGTAAGCATATATTACAACTACATAAAGCCGAGTCATCTACTGTAGAGGGGCCAGTCGCAGCTATACGTGGCCCCTGATCTAAAAAGCCGCCTTGAACGCATCCAGCTGTTCTTGCTGCTTTTCTATCATCTCCAACAATTTCGCTACGTCTGCCTGGGACGTCTTGGCGGAGGAGGTACTTGTGGCGGCTGCTGCCGCAGTATTGGACGGCAATGGTGGGCTAGGGGACTCCGTTGTTGCTGCAGCTTTCGCTTTAGCCGGTTTCCCCATTTTCTTGTTCTGGCAGACGTTTGCTCGGTGCCCTGCTCTTTGGCACCAGTTGCAGACGTCACGCTCGTGGTTTCCATCCTTTTTTGTGTGCTCCTTCGAGCCGCACCCATAGCATTTCCCTCTCATCCACACCTGGAACTCGCCCCGAGTTTTAAAGATCTCGTCCTTTGGCTTGTTGCCTTGTTGGCGCGTGGCGTCAACTTGCATAGCGTCCGGATTGGAGGTTGTGTATTGTGGCGACGATGAAGATTTCCCTTTCTTCTCGTTGTTGCGTTGGCGCAGTCGCTGATCGATGACTTGCGCGCTTTGCTTCAACTCGTCGTATGAGGTGTGGGGCTTGTCGGTGATGGCGAGGAGGTCCTTGATCTCGTCTGTGAGGCCATCGTAGAAGCGGGTGCGGAGGTCGACGATGGACCACCCGGTTTGTCCAGAATACTGCTCGAATATGGATGCATATTCGGCAACCGTCTTTTTTCCTTGTTTTGTTTTCTTTAGCTCCTCTCGAGCTATGTCTTGGACATCCAGGGGGCTAAACCTGCGGTTGAACTCCTTGACGAAGTCCGACCAGTTGCCTCCGAAGGGAATGGTTCCCTTGTTGGCGGACTCCAAGTATGGGAGTGCCCAGGTTTTAGCGTCCCCTTCCATCAAATTGAGGGCGGCAGCAATCCACCTGTGTTCGTCTGCATACCATTTGCTGTCCACTGTGTGCCATGTGTTCATGGCGTCCCCTAGTGATCCTGCCCAGTTATGGAATGCGGCAAGGAAATGTCGGGCGTCCGAGGAGGAGCCTTTCCCATCCCAAGCTTTGGGGCGGGCCACTATTTCCTTGTTCTTTCCGTTCCCTGGGCAAGTGGCAGTTGCCGAGGCCACCTGCGCTGTTAGGGCTGTGACTTGTTGCGCAAGGTTACCAACGGCTATGCCGAGGTGGTTAATGAGGTCCAGGCAATCCTGGACAGTGGGAGGGGGAAGTGGTGTCGGTGGTACGGCGGCGGGGAGGGTGCTTCCGCTAGGTTGTGACATCTTGTCTAGTTCCTTCTGTCTCTTCTCTCGTTCTAACTTCTCCTGTGCCCGACGAAATTCTTCTAAGAGGAGGAGTTGCTCGTCTGGTGAGATCTCGTCCCAGTCTTGGATGCGAGATATGAACTCCTTCTCTGCTTTAGTGGGTGGAGGGAGGGCGAATTTCGAGCGAGCTCCGCTGGGATACTGAGCTTGTGCTAGACGAGCTGTCTGTTTCCCTTTCTTGGGAGCCACGTTCTTCTTCTTCTTCCCTTACGTGGGAGATGAGGGGGTGAGGAGGTGATTCGAGACGAGGAATGAGGTTTGCAGCGATTGCTATCAGCTGCGGAACTGTAAAGTTGGTACCGAGGACGGGGATCTCTAAGCCGTAGAGTTCCAACAGGCCGTAACGGTACTCTGGGTCGTGGTAGATTGCCTGCACGTATTGCTCGGCAAGGTTACGAGGGGGTAGTTCTAGTTGAAACCCCTGGTAACGGATGTTGACACCGTCTTCGTCAATGAAGCTTTCGCCTGACTGGGCGAGTGTGGCTTGGGAGGAGGAGTGGGCGGAGTGGAAGGAGTTTTGTGAGACTGTGGGTGAAGGTGATGCGTACACTGGGGAGGGGATCCGGTCTTCTTCAGACTGGGTGTCCGGGTGCATGTGCAGCGATGCCGAAGCAGAGGCTGTAGTTTGGGGTGGTGTGATGGAGGCCTGTCTCCTCCTGAAGAGACGACGAAGACGGGTGCGGATGTTTGCGAATATGCGAGGCAGTTTGGGAATATGTGAAGGTGGATTTAGACGACAGGATACAACGAGCGCGAAACGCTAACTCGAGGATGATAGGAGAATTCTGATCAAGCAAGACCGATACACAGTGGTGTTTCACACTGCGCGAGGCTGCGGCGATAACAGAAGACTCGGGAATGATGTAGGGATATGTATAGAGCCACAAGGCTGTCTGCCTCAGTCTTCTCGACCTGTTGGCTGCCTCTCACGCCGAAGCGCTCTCAAACTTTTCTGGTTACTACGCGTACAGCTGTCGCAGGCTAGGCCTGGCTGGCTCAATGTCTAACTGCAGCTTATCTGGCGTGGTGACCAGTTCTGCAGCCAGTACCCAGAGGCGTCTACTGATGACCAGATAGACCCAATAAAGGCAAGCACAATCTATGCCGGTTTTACGGACACTAGAGTTGTACCACGAATGCACAGATTCTGCGTGCGGAGGTCCCCAGGCAAAGAGTGAGGTGGGTAATACAAAGGACTGATGGTCGTCAACCACCTAGAGGGAAAGTGATAAAACTGGTGAGCGTGAAGCTCAAGAGAGTGATAAGGAACTTGTCCTAATGTAGCGGTATGACACCTCGCTACGTTGAGTTCAAGTGTGAGGTAAAGGCGAACTGTCAGGTGAGCACACTCAACCCGAACGCGGAGATAAATCACGCGCTAAAGCGTGCAGTCACTGCGGAGTGGACTACGACTCAGGTCCTTTATACAAGGATGAATAGTCAGTGATCACGCAGTGGCACGCTGAGTGGAGAACCAAGAGGACAAGTTAGATTGGTAAGGAGTAAGGAGTACAAGGGATACGCACCTGAGTGGAGAACCAAGAGGACAAGTTGGTTCCACTCAGGATGCTACAGGAGAGTTTATATACGCTACTGAGGCTGAGCTTGAACTGAGTCTAAACACTATTACTAAGTGTACAGTAAGACTCCGTGACTCAGGGGCTGACGCGTCGTGTCTAATAATAGCGCTATCTATTGTGCTGACTGATGCACTTGTCATAGCGCTGACACGATGCCTTATCTTGCTGAGTAAATCCTAATACAGCACGTAAGCGTAATCTGCTAAGCGTAGTCTAGAACTATCTAGAAGGTTCCTTCCTTATCTACCAATCGCGTGAGTCCATACATAAAAGGAATGTGACCGGGTTAGGTTGTCCCATCTAAGGGTGCAACTATCCCAGGGTCACGTGCACATGATGGCAACATGTGACTGACGATATCTCGTACTTTGGCCCTTTATATCTTCCCCAGATAGATCCGTAAAAATACAGAAAAATAGGGAAAATAATGTACGCGTCCATGACACTCGAAGGGCACCATCTACGCACCAACCAGCCAACGGCAAAACTCGCGCCAAGAAGACACAGCCCGTTCCAGATCGTCCAGGTGATGTCCACAGTCAATTATCGCCTAGAACTTCCCACACAGTGGAGCATCCACCTGGTGTTCCATACAGATCTCCTGACACCATACCACAAAACTCTCACACACGGCCCCAACTATCAGCGCCCACCACCAGATTTGATTGATGGTGAAGAGGAGTATGAGGTCGAGAAGATTCTAGACTCTCGGCGGTTCGGCAGAACCAAGAAACTGCAATATTTGGTCAAATGGCGTGGCTATCTGGACTCGGACAACCAGTGGGTCTCTAAGGATGACGTATTCGCAGATGACGCGATTCGGGAGTTCAAACGTTCAAACCCCGCTCGGGAAACACATATAAGCGCAGGACGAATCCAAGAGACGTCCCCATCTCCCCCATCTGCCTTTCTACGTGCTCATGTCTCAGTCTCCAGTCCAAGTATACTATGTCCTCGACGACCTACTCCCCATCACAGTCCAGCCCACACTCATCATCCAAGACACGCCACCGACACCCCTGTCGCTTCCCCAGTCCCTTCACAATGGAGGAAGTCGTCCACCTACCCCCTTACCATCCCTCCTTCCTTCACCAACCACTACAAGAGTTGGTTCAAGAGATCCTTCGCCGCCCAACATGTCAGCGACCAGTCAACCCAGTCAGGACGAAGCTGCGGTTCAAGAGGACCGAGACTTCGAGCAATACATGTCCGAGGAGCATTGCGCTCTACACCAACACCTTACGTATGGGAACCATCTCACAACCACGCACAACAAAACCCCGCCGTTATGCACCACAGACGGCGAACCCATTCTCATGCCAAAAGTTCCTCGATCCAAGGTCCGCATCTATCGTGCAGAAGAACACAGCCCGGTTTCCCGACGCCAAGTGGAGACTCCTCCACCCCTCAGGTTCCAATACAACAGGGGAGTGCATTACATTCCCTTTCAGATTCGAGATGCTCAGGACCGGCTGCACCCAGCTCGCTATACGCAGCTCATCCTTATGGCGGACCCATTCGTCCTCGCCTACAGGAGAGGCAGCGACCAGCAGTACGGCAAGCCGGTGCACGCTGCCCCCGACTATGAATGACCACGAGACCCCGACTACTGCGACGACGACTTGATCTTTCTAGATCAGCGCAGTATCATGAGGGAGTCAGTCGGCCACGCCTTGACGGGCATCAAGGACCTCACGCTGACGGTGGAGGTCCATCGTTACCGCTGTGTGCAAGCGGGGGTAGAGGCCAAGGAGGCGGAGCTGGCCAGGTTGACGGAGGAGTTAGACCGGATCGCCCGCGTGCGACAGGAATGTGTACTCCATTTACAGCGGACTAATGCGCTCACCCACATCAAGGAGGAGCGGGACTCATACCGCCCAGGCTTGGAGGCGGGAGCACAAGTTGCAACGCAGAGAGAGGCAGCACAGCGGGGTCAACCTGGGGTTCAACCATAAAAAGGGGGTGATGTTACGCTTCGGACTCATTAGGCGCCTCGGGCCGGGAAGTGGACGCTGACGTGTTGACTATGACATCGCCGTCAGCAGAATATCATCATGGACTTGTAGGATCAGTCAGCCGGGTAAGCTCCGGCACATGTGATTGTACAATAACCGGTTCAGATCTTGGGATGACTCGTTGTGACTCATCCCTAGGATAGTTGTATTAGGGTTCACGTTACTTACGCTATTGGATAGCTGTATTCGAGCGGCACTTCAAAGCCCCCGAGTATCTGTATAAGTAGAGTAACGCGAAGACCAAGAACCGCATCTTGGTCTTCTTCCAATACCACTACTACCTTCCACTCGTCTATACTAAGAGGCCTCCCCTCTTAGGTGAGTTGTCCGGCATATCCCCTTAGACCAGGGATCCCCATGACTTGTCCCTGATCCCTTGAACGGGCAGTGGAATATCCTGAAGGCACCACCGCCTATCAAATACAACTTTACCGCAACGAACGTGTGTCCAAGCCGTACACAACCTTCTACGTAGTGTTTACAGCAGGTTGACCTACAATTTTCTCATGCCTTTTTGTATCTGGCTTGTAGATATTGAAGGTGTGATCCAGGGGCATTTGTTTTGGTATCAATCGGTGCAGAAATGGCATAGCTATGACCTCTGCAAGTTTTGAGTCTCTAGCTCTGAAACTGATCTCACAGTGCTGTCACAAACACAAAAAATCATGACACAACCCTGACCCTCTATATCATGGGGTTTTTTGCTGACCCATGGTCATTTGTGATAGCACTGTAGTATCAGTTTTTGTGCTAGAGACTCAAAACTTGCAGAGGTCATAGCTATGCCATTTCTGCACCAATTGACACCAAAACAAATTCCCCTGGATCACACCTTCAAGATCTACAAGCCAAATACAAAAAGACACACAAAATCAGTGGGTTGACCCACTGTGAACACTACTCTTGAAGTTGAAGTTCTACGTCATCGATCACAAGTCCTGGGAGTTTGCACGCTACGCCCCCAAAGTCCCCCCAGGCATTCCTCAGTTAGAAGACCTTCACGCATACTTTGGGCTAGACGGACGTATTCTTCCGCACCCTGCATTCTATCCGCAAGCAAGTGTTAACCAGAACTTCTTTCTGCAAAGGATCGCCACCAAGCAAGAAGCCTAAGTCAGGCAAACGTCCGTGGTAGACGTTACATTAGCGCTATTTATGAATTTATGTACAAGTGCACTGTAACTACTATTTCTAGAAGTGCCAGTCAGCGCCATCTCCAGTAGCACTGTAGGGTGGTTAGATTTGCTTATTTGAGGAGGGGATGTTACTAACCCGTCCTCGTAGGGAGTGAAGTCGTCTTGTCCAACTGCATCTGCAACATCATTATAGACATCGCAATCGTCGTCCATTTTGTTTCCCCAGTCCAGAGAAATGTCCGGAGAGGGGGCACGTACTGGCGCCTTCTTGTGGAAGCCTTCCCACATTTTGGTTATTTCAACCGCAGTAGGACTATCTGGGCATTCCTCGATAGGTTCAACAGTGCGAATGGGCTCCTTGCCCTTGTCTTTACATGCCTCTTGTTCAGCAGGCGAGACTAAAGGGGTCAAGGTTAGTTTAGGAGTGTCTGAGGGCGAATTAATGGGCGCACTGCAGCCTGTAGGGAGGTCCTCATCCTCATCTGACATTTCCCAATCCTCTGCGAAGGTATTCGGGTTCTTGGTCCACGGGGAATCCGCGACCATTTTTCCGAGACGCTGCTCAAGCATCTTCACCGTCTGTACTGTCCCAGGGGTTTCTAAGGCCTGGGTGACGTCCAGAGCCTTGTTAAAGGTCTTATAATGACCTGGGACACGCTCCTTCGCAGGAGGGGCGGAGGAAATGCACTTCTCAAGCCCAGAAGGCGAGATATGCGCAATAGTGGTAGAGGTTGGTGCTGGGAGCGCTGCAATGTCGGCAATGTGGGTATGCCCTTGCGCATGTTGCTTCTTGAACTTCTTGCCAGCGCATTTGCTACGCTGGCGATGGTTCCCTCCTTGCTGCTGGGGCTGCTGCTGCTGCTGCGGTTGATTACTGCGCTGCCTGTTCTGCTGGCCCGAAGAGCCTTGCTGCTGCTGTTGGAAGTTGGGGTCGTTACGCTTGCACTTGACCGCCGACAACTTGTTGGCCGATTCCTTATTAGAAGACTGGCCTTTTGTCTGCTCAATTTCCCACTGATTGACCGCTGCAGTATGGATTTTGGTCAAAGTAAGCTTCTTTGCCGTAGTGCCCGACATAAGGATAGGGACAAGGGATGACTCCCATTTGGCAGGTAGTTTCGAAAGAAGCATCATGGCCTGAAGGCCGTCAGGTACTTTTGCAGAATTAGCAGAAAGGTGGTCATAGATAGTGGCCAGTTCATCAATCTGGGGGCCAGGGTGCTTAGCGTAGTCCAGACGGAATGTCATGGCTCGCTTGAAGTCCTGATAGACGTTAGCAGCACTAACGCCCCCATACTGGGACTTGAGATGTCCCCATACGTCGGTAGCAGTAGCAAACTTTTCAACCTGGCGTTGGATAGCTGGTGTAAGACGCAGCACGATCGAGCCTAGGGCACGGTCGTCATCAGTAGCCCACGAATTGTACGCTTCAACCTCCGTAGGGGTAGGAGCGTCTTTGTCCTTGAAAGCAGGAAGGACCCGTCTTCCGCTTATAATATCCCACAGCACGGAAGACTTCAGAAAAGCCTCCATTTGTTTAGCCCAAATCTGGTAGTTGTTTCCGTCAAGGACAGGGACAAGAGTGGTGAGAGTCGACATTTGCAATAGGTTTCTGTGTAGAGATAGTCAGCACCGTATGCGACTAGTAACAGAAAAATAAACTGGCATAGTCTCCCCTTATAAGGAGACTAATGTCTGCCATTAAAGGCGACATACTAGCATAGTCTCCCCATAGTGGAAGAGACTAGTGTCAGCCAATGAAGGCGACAACCCCACTGCAGGTACTAAAGGTAACCCGCCGTCGTTGCAGCCAATGAAGGCGCAAAGCGACTTATGGCAGGGCCCATAACCTGTTGCGCAGCAATGCACGCAGTGTACAGGTAGACCCTTACCTGTGTAGAGAGCTTAGACGAGGCTTAGAGTGAAGCAGAGGAAGCTCAAGGTGGTGCTATGATTTCTCTGCTTGTACGACTACTATCTGTGTTGCGCCTGCGTTCCTTATCTCTTTATCTCGTCTTCTGCATTCACTGTACTTTTATGTTACGATCCGATGTCTCGCGCCTTCCAGCTTCTATCTCGCACTTTGCGCCTCGGCGATAGGATGGCCAGTTTTGCGCTCTGTTTGAACCGCTGACCATTTCTGAGGCACGCGTCGTCCCGCGGGATCTCCTTGTTCTCCTTTTGACTCGTCCCTTTGTTTACACTTTCGTATCATTGACTCACGATCGCGCCATGTGTTTGTCTCTGACAAACACCCTGTACTAGTAAATAAGTCGCACACTACCTAGCTTGTACGGTAGACTTGACTTCTTGTGCAATACCACAATTGTCTTTGCCTCACGAACTCTGTTTGACTCGCCCTTGCGCTTGAGTCTCCTGTTTCGCTCGCCTTTGCGCTTGAGCCTGGACTTCCGCTATTATCCTTGTGTCCCTGGGAGACCAAGTGATACTTGTTCACCACCGTACTGAACCCTGACCGGTTCGCTCTTGCTGATCCTGTTGACTTGCCAAAGTACACGTCGTACTTAACGCCCCTGTGGTGGCGTTACAGGTGGGGTGGAGAGAGATGTGTATAGGTACTCACTCCTATAGTAGGATTTATATACTCTATGGTCCACCCATGTCCATTTGGGGAAAAGTGATGAGTAGAGGCGTCCACAATATCGCGTTTTCAGTGTCGCCTAATGTCTAATCACCGGTGGACTTGGAATAATCCCTTAAGGGGATTCTGTACGTATACCGTATGACTAAATACTCCGAATTACATGTATAGCATAACTAATCAGACTGTTATTCCTACGTAATGAGCCTTATAGTAAGTATTACGGCTCAACAACTAGTAACACAGAGTCACAGTAAATACAAGGAGCGCATTGTTCTACAAAGGGACAAAGGAGTGTACTGTACTTGGAGAACAAGGCGTATAGAACAAGAAGAGTCCAGACTATGATATCATAGTGACATCACCATAAAGATAGGACAAAGGAAAGTACAAGGATGGAGTATAAGGACAATCTAGAGGGGTCCATGATGTCATGTACACAAGTGATGTCATAGATAAGAAGATACAAGAAGTCCGAGATTGTACAGATCATAATATCTAATCTACAAGTCCTGTATATCTAATCTAAAGCAGTCCATTATCTGCATGTCCTTTTGAGCCGCTAAGTGCACAAGGGTCACTTATCAACATGGAATACCATCAAGGCACTGCGGCCTATCAGATCCACCTCTATCGCAATGAATGCATAGCCAAGCCTTACACTACCTTCTTCATCCTCGACCACAACACTTGGGAGCAAGCTCGCTATATACAGGAAGTCCCGCCTGGCATACCCCAACTAGATGACCTCCACACATACTTTGGACTAGACAGACGTATCTTACCTCATCCCGCTTTCTACCCACGAGTCACCGTTAACCAGAACTTCTTCTTGCAAAGGATTGCCACTCGAAACGAAGCCTAAGTCAGGCAAATGTCTGTGGTAGACATTACATTAAGACCAAGATCCCACCGTGGCCAATCCTTCGACAAAAGACCTTTGGGTCCCATTCAGGCCCTATCACATCAACAGATGAGGAGACTGCAATGTACCAAAGACATATCTGAACTCTGCATTTTGGAAGGATGACACAGAAACACCAGGCTACGTCACCTACTACACTAATCAACAGAACGTCACACAACTTATCCCAGTAGAATTTAACTTTGACAACTACTGCTGGGTAGAGATCCATTGGGACACCCTATACGACAAGTTCCAAGCCATCAAACCAGCAAGCTCCTCTCTCAGGCTCAACATCCACCAATCAGAAGTTGTCACCAGAGATCAGTGGGGAACAATCAACGGAGAAGAAGAAGAACCACTCCGATCCCCAACACCCAAAACACCTGCACCATCACCATCAATCAGGAGTAACCCAGAAGAGATCATTATCAGAGACGAACATGAGGAACAACAGCTGCAACAAATCGCTGAGTCCATACCTACTGATATGTCTGCAACTGCTACAATGATGGCTAACAGAACCACCTTATCGGGCAAATCAGGATACCAACCACTAGGAGATGGACCCCCAGGAGGAGGAGGAGCACCTCCAGGAGGGAACCCCGGCGACAACCCACATGACGATGAGGGGCAAGCCCCCATACCCGCATTTATCATGCCAGACACCGACAAGTTCCTGGGAAAAGAACCCAAGATATTCACAGGAAGCCGTGACGAGGCAGAAGCATTCCTCGCACAATGGAACCAGTTCGCAGGAGTCAACGCCACAAACAGGAGCCTCAAGGTCCCGTACATCAAGGCTATGATGTTCCTGACCTATATACAAGGACCACTGGTTGACAAATGGGCAATGGAAACTGGAAAATGGCTTGACGCCCAGGCAAACAAAAATGACCCATGGCTCTGGGCTGGGGTAGAACTTGCGTTCAAAAGCCAGTTCTGCGACAACCTGGAAAAGGACTGCACAAGAGTAGAACTCAACAAGGGGTTCAAAATGGTGAACAAAGATATTGACAGCTACGTCACCAAATTTGAAAAGTTGGTTCGACGGGCTGATTACCAACTTGACGAGCCCTTGGTGCTCAATAAATTCACCAGAGGTATCCCACTAAAGCTATACCAAAACGCCTATCAATTCCACAACCCGCACAGCTACTCCCAATGGAAAAGCACGCTCATCGAACAGCAGAAGCGCTATCTGCACATGAAGGCCAGAGAAGGCGGCTTTGGAAGGCAACCACAAATAATGACTCACACACGCCCAAACCAACTGCCTAGGTGTCACGATTGTCGCGACATCAATTATCTCTGATAATCAGCTTCCCTGGAAACGTTCTGCTTCTGGAATGACTTGGTTCTGTTTCTCTGTTTCACATGTTGCTTCTATGTTTCACGTCCTACTTCTGCGTTTCATATTCTGCTTCTCTTTCCATCTGAATGTTCTCTGCTGCGCTTCCTAGTAAAAACATAGACAAATACCAGAAAAACGAATATCCTGTACTTGTATTTAAAGAGCCTGTAGTACCCCCTGTATTCTTCGTTCTAGTCTTGTTTCATACAACACTATTGCCACCTTCTGCTCCTTATCCCTTGCTTGCAAGAGGATAGACTGTCTCTTGTCTTACTGCTGCAACTGTCCCTGACAGTAGAGCCTCTGTATCTGTCTTACTGCTGCAACTGTCGCTGACAGTAGAGCCTCCGAGTTTTCTGTCACACCGGTGCACTGACCTCAGCATGACCTGGAAGTTTCCTTACAACTAAGTGGTATCGGCACCGAGGCTGAGAGCCCACCTCTAGGATTGTAAAACTAGGTTCCAACCTCCGCAGCACCAAGGAACCCAACAGCAAGGGTGGCAGCAATACTGGAACCATCCAGATGCAATGGACACGACCCCAGGAAGGGTATGGGCATGGGTCGCAGAAATAGGGGATGTCAATAGGAACCACCCCGAAGATATACGCGAATACGAACAAGGACGACCCCTGTTCCCACCTAGGGGAGGATTCATGCAGCGTCAAGGAGGAGGACATGGGATAATGAACCTAAGGGACGTCACCTGTTTCAACTGCAATCAGAAGGGTCACTTCTCACAAGACTGCAACCAGCCCAAAAGGGCTAGAGGCCGAGGAGCCTACATAGAAGAAATCCCCACCGCTCCACAAAGCATAGTGGAAGAACCCCTCATTGACCTAGATGAACCAGTACAAGCAAACTGTGCAGCCGCAAATCCAGTGCAAGACATCATGGCACACATGGCTGCCCTACCGCAGGACCAAGCAGAGGAGTTGGTTAAGAATATGGTGGGGAGGCAGGATTTTCAAAGTGCCTGAACCCAACAGCCTGGGTGAGGGCTTCAAATTGTAACTCGTCGTTTATCACACACTATCATTCTATGCATGTCCCAGTTTCAATCCGCACAAGTTACTTCATGGCCGAAAAGAAAGCACTAGTGGACTCAGGAGCCACTCACAACTTCATACACCCAGATTTCATCAGAAGAATGAATCTGGGAACCAAAGAACTGCCAAACCCCCGCAATATCTGGAATATTGATGGAACGCACAACAAGGGGGGAAAGATCACCCATTACATCAATCTAAACATCCAAACTGACGGGAAACTGAAAACCATCCAGTTCCTCATCACCAATGTCGGAGGAGAAGACCTCATCTTGGGATACCCATGGCTCGCAACTTTCCAACCTAGAATACAGTGGGCAATGGTGACAATGGACACCAAACAATACCCTATCATCATCTGCACTACCAATCCGAACAAACCACCTAACCCTGAAGCACAATGAGCAGAAATACAACAAATCATCGAAAACACTCGAGACCTATATAAGCAACAGGTCCTCCAGGAACTAGAAGAAGAAACACTCCCGGTACACTTACAATCTACAGCAATGGACTTAGCAATTTCAGCACAACAAGACCAGGAAAAAAGGGAACTACCCACTGAATACCAAAGACACACGAAGGTATTCAGCAAGGAAGAATCTCACCAATTCCCTCCCTCCAGGCCATGGGACCATGCTATCGATTTCAAACCAGATGCACCAGACCACATCAACTGTAAAGTTTACCCATTAAACCAAGCAGAGGATAAGGCACTTGATGAATTTCTGGACAAACAATTGGCAAAAGGGTATATCAGACCCTCCAAATCACAGTACACAGCCCCATTCTTCTTTGTCAAAAGAAGGATGGAAAACTACACCTGGTACAGGACTACAGAGAACTCAACAAGTGGACCATACACAACCAATACCCGCTCCCACTGATACCCCAGCTCATTGCGGACCTCAGTGGGGGATGGATATTTTCCAAGTTCGACATCAGATGGGGATATACTAATATCTGAATCAAACCCAGTGACGAACATAAAGCAGTGTTCAAGACTAAACGAGGATTCTTTGAACCCCTGGTAATGTATTTCAGTATGACAAATGCCCCAGCAATGTTCCAAGCCATGATGAACTGGATTTTTGCCCCTCTCATCGAGTATCATGAGAAGAAGGGGACTATCATTAGGGTATATATGGATGACATAGGTGTAGCAATGGCAACAATGAAGGAAGCACATACGGAAGCAGTCCATGACATCCTGGACTTACTGGAACAACATGACCTCTACCTCAAGTTGGAAAAATGCACCTTCCACTCTGACACCCTTGATTACCTGGGGGTAATCATTAAAAAGGGGGTGATTCGCATGGACCCTGTCAAAATTTCCGAAATCTGCAAATGGCCGACCCCTAAAAACGTCAAACAGGTGCGATCATTCCTAGGCTTCTGCAACTTCTACCATGCTTTCATTCAAAATTTTGCCGCACATGCTCAACCACTCAACAAACTCACAAGAAAAGACACAGAATGGATATGGAGGACGGAACAACAACAGGCATTCAACAAACTTAAAACACTAGTCACAGAGGAACCAGTGCTCAAACACCTGGAACTGGACAAACCCTTCAAACTGGAAGTTGATGCCTCAGGTTATGCTGTAGGAGCGGTACTACTCCAAAGGGACAAAGACAACAAACAACACCCCATCTGTTACATTTCGGACCAATCAGCACCTTGGGCCAGGAAGTGGACACTGACACATCAGCTATGACTCCCACATCAGTAGTAATACGTCATGAACTTGTTGATCAGTAAGCTGGGTAAGCTCCGGCATGTGATTGTGTACGATAGCCAATTGGATTATGACGTAGTGACTCATACTAGGATAGCTGTACTAGGGTTCATGGTACTTACGCTATTGGCTAGTAGTAGTTGAAGTGGCACTCAAAAGCCTGCGTGGAACTGTATAAGTAGAGTAGTGCGAAGACCAAGAACAGCATCTTGGTCTTCTTCCAATACCACCCACTTCTACTCGTCTTTGCTAAGAGGTTTGCCCCTCTTAAGTGAGTTGTCCGGTATATCCCCTTAGACCAGGGATCCCCATGACTTATCCCAAGTTCCCCTACATGGGCAGTGGAATATCCAGTCGGCATGGCTGCTTACCAGATCCATCTGTATCGCAATGAATGCATGGCCAGGCCTTATACTACATTCTTCGTTCTCGACCACGACTCCTGGGAACAAGCTTGATACATCCAAGAAGTCCCACCCGGTATCCCTCAACTTGATGATCTTCACATGTACTTTGGGCTAGATGGACGTATCCTTCCTCATCCCGCTTTCTATCCGCAAGTCACCGTTAACCAGAACTTCTTCTTACAAAGGATCGCCACCTGCAGCGAAGCCTAAGTCAGGTAAACATCTGTGGTAGATGTTACATTAAGACCAAGATCCCACCGTGGCCAATCCTACGACCAAAGACCTCTGGGTCCCATTTAGACCCTATCACATCAACAGATGAGGAGACCGCAACATTCCCAAGAGATACTTAAACTCCGCATTTTGGAAAGACGACGCAGAAACACCAGGCTACGTCACCTACTACACCAATCGACAGAACGTCACACAACTAATCCCAGTAGAGTTCAATTTTGACAACTATTGTTGGGTCGAAATCCGTTGGGACACCCTATACAACAAATTCCAGGTCATCAAACCAGCAAGCTCAAGTCTCAGACTTGATATTCGCCAGTCAGAAGTTGTTACCAGAGACCAGTGGGGAATAATCGACGGAGAAGAAGAAGAGCCACTCCAATCCCCAACACCCAAAAACACCTGCACCATTGCCCTCGATCAGAAGCAATCCGGAGGAGATAGTCATTAAAGATGAACACGAAGAACAACAACTACAACAGATCGCTGAGTCCATACCCACTGATATGTTGGCAACCGCTACAATGACAGCCATCAGGACCGCCATATTGGGCAGATCGGGATATCAACCACTGGGAGACAGACCCCCAGGAGGCGGAGGGGGAGCACCCCCAGGAGGAGACCCCAGTGATAACCCACACGATGATGAGGGACAAGCCCCCGTACCCACATTTATCATGCCTGACACAGACAAGTTCCTGGGAAAAGAACCCCAGATCTTCAAAGGAAACTGTGATGAGGCAGAGGCATTCCTCGCACAATGGAACTGCTTCGCAGGAGTCAATGCTGCAAGTAGGAGCCTCAAGGTTCCATACATCAAAGTGATGATGTTTCTAACCTACATCCAGGGACCACTGGTCGATGAATGGGCAACAGAGACTGGCAAATGGCTCGATGCCCAGGCAAACAAGAATGACCCTTGGCTCTGGGCCGGGGTAGAACTGGCATTCAAAAGCCAGTTCTGTGACAACCTGGAAAAAGATCGCGCAAGAGTCAAACTTGATAAGGGGTTCAAGATGTTGAATGAGGACATTGACAGCTATGTCACTAAATTTGAGAAGTTGGTCCGACAGGCTGACTACCGACTCAACGAGCCCTTGGTGCTCGATAAATTTACCAGAAGTGTTCCGCTCAAACTATACCAGAATGCCTACCAATTCCACAACCTGCACAGCTACTCCCAATGGAAGAGTGTGCTTATTGAGCAACAAAAACGGTAGCTACACATGAAAGCCAGAGAAGGCAGCTTTGGAAGGCAACCACAAGTAATGCCTCGCACTCACCCAAACCAACCATTCCGATTTCAGCCCCCACAGCACCAAGGAAACCAACAACAAGGGTGGCAACAGTACTGCAACCACCCAGATGCAATGGATACAACCCCAGGAAGGATCAAAGCCAGAGTCGCAGAGATAGGCGACGTCAATAGAAACCACCCCAAAGATGTACGCGACTATGCGCGTGGATGACCTCCCTTCCCACCTAGAGGGGGATTCATGCAGCGTCGAGGAGGAGGACACGGGATAATAAACCTAAGGGACATCACCTGTTTTAACTGCAATCAAAAGGGTCACTTCCAAAGGGACTGTAACCAGCCACGCAGGGCCAGAGGCAGAGGAGCATACATCGAAGAAATTCCTACCGCACCACAAAGCGTAGTAGAGGAACCTCTCATCGACCTAGATGAATCAGTGCAGGCGAACCACGCAGCCGCGGATCCAGTACAAGATATTATGGCACAAATGGCTGCCCTACCGCAGGACCAAGCAGAGGAGTTGGTTAAGAATATGGTGGGGAGGCAGGATTTTCAAAGCGCCTGAACCCAACAGCCTGGGTGAGGGCTTCAAATTGTAACTCATCATTTATCACACACTATCATTCTATGCATGTCCCAATTTCGATCCGCACGAGTTATGTAGCGGTATGACACCTCGCTACGTTGAGTCCAAGTGTGAAGTAGGGATGAACCGTCAGGTGAGCACACTCAACCCGAACGCGGAGATAAATCACGCGCTAAAGCGTGCAGTCAGTGCGGAGGGGACTGGAGCTCAGGTCCTTTATGCAGGGACAGACAGTCAGTGATCACGCAGTGGCACGCTGAGTGGAGAACCAAGAGGACAAGTTCAGATTGGAGAGTAAGGAGTACAGGGGAGATACGCACCTGAGTGGAGAACCAAGAGGACAAGTTGGTTCCACTCAGGATGCTACAGGAGAGTTTATATACGCTACTGAGGCTGAGCTTGAACTGAGTCTAAACACTATTACTAAGTGTACAGTAAGACTTCGTGACTCAGGGGCTGACGCGTCGTGTCTAATAATAGCGCTTTCTATTGTGCTGACTGATGCACTTGTCATAGCGCTGACGCGATGCCTTATCTTTGCTGAGTAAATCCTAATACAGCACGTAAGCGTAATCTACTGAGCGTGGTCTAGAACTATCTAGAAGGTTCCTTCCTTATCTACCAATCGGCGTGAGTCCGTACGTAAAAGGGATGTGACCGGGTTAGGTTGTCCCGTTAAGGGTGCAACTGTCCCAGGGTCACGTGCTTGAAGGTGCACATGATGGCCACATGTGACTAACGATATCTCGTACTTTGGCCCTTTATATCTTCCTCGGATAGTTCCGTAAAAATACAGAAAAATAGGAAAATAAATATACGCGTCCATGACATCACCCCCCTTCTTAAGGGTCGACGTCCGCGTTGGCCTCTGTGTACATGTGAGATGCTTGCCAGGGCAAGGACGCGTAAATGAGAGCTGCTATTTTTCTAGGTGCGCCCGGATTTGAGGAGTGAAACTCCGTGACTTTATCTGGGGCGTGCGCTAGATTCTTGGCTGGCTCCCAAGTGTCCTCGCCTTCACCGTAGCCTTTCCAGCGAACTAGGTACTTAAGAGTACGACCAAAGAGCTTAGAATCTCTGATATGGTCGACTTCGTACTCTTCTTCCCCTTCGACTGTGATAGGTTCAGGTGGAGGTGGCATAAGCCCGTTAACTTCGTTTCCCTTATAAGGGGAGAGGCGGTCTACATGAAATACATCATGGATCCGTAATGCAGGGGGGAGTGCAAGCTTATAGTCGACGTCACTTCTGACTTCAGTGACTTCAAATGGGCCTAGCTGTTTAGGGCCCAGTTTGGACGACTGCTGGTGTATTTTTATTTGCTTAGCTTGCAACCAGACTTTATCCCCGACGTTGAAGACATGTGGCTTATGTCTTTGTTCCACGTGTTACGGTACGCAAGGAACGGACTCTTACTTACGGTGATGACCTCGTAGTAAGCAGGAATGTGTCATGGACAATAGTATCAGTCAGTGGAGTAGTACAATCACATGCCGATGTGGCATGTACTTAACATGTGATAGTTACAGTAGGGTTCGAGCTACTTTAGCTATTCGTCGAGCAGGTTGAAGAGGAGCTTTAAAGCGGCCTCATATATGTATAAATAGTGGTTCGATAAGACCAAGATACGCCATCTTGGTCTTCTTCAATCACCACTTTCTCCTCATCTCTTTCATGTGTGATTCGCTTGTCTCGCTTCGAGCAAGTCGTCTTATCGATCGTCGGAATACCTAGTGGCGCGACTTGCCCTAGTGTACGTCAGGATCACGTGCCCGTAAGCGCCGTGTGTCCCGTGATTAGGTCACGTGACCTCGAAGAAGATATTTTCGCTAAGTCGTGAACGCCCTTTCGCGTCCAAGTCGGACTAACGCCAGTGGTGGCGTTACATTAAGACCAAGATCCTTTCACCGTGGCGTTCACAACCCGAGATCAGTGGAGAGACTTCCAGACTTATTCCCTCGAGCGACGAGGAGACCGCAACGTGCCAGTACAGTTCCTAGGAGCCGCTCGGTGGAGAGAGTATCGCGGAGAAACCGGATACTTCGTAGACTTCGCATCGGGGCCAACCCGATACCGCCCCGTTGAGTTTAATTTCGATCATCTGTGCTGGGTTGAGATTACGTGGAACCCGATAGACAATCGATACGACGCAGTACGCCCCGTAGGACGAAACTACAACTGCGACATCGATTCGAGAAACCTACCCGCACGAACAGAGTGGGGACGCATAGACGGACAACCCGAAGAAGAACCCAGTACATCAGAACCAAGAACCCCAGCACCCTCCGAAACAAGCGGAGACGACGAAGAAACGAACGACAGTGAATCCGAAGTGGAGGAAATCAGGCAGACAGCTGAGTCCCTACGCATAGCTGAACCCGAGCATATCGAAATACACCCGCCGGCAGATATGGCCACTACAACCGCCACGCAAGAAGAATTAGCCCTCGAAGAAGCCAGAAGGATCACCAAAGAAGCGGAGTCCTACCTACGACCCATTAACCCAACAACCGGACATCGCATGACCGCAGACGACGCAGCCATATTCAGAGCGGTAGGACCAGACGTCCCCGATCCCCCGCCAGGGGCAGGAGGACCCCCACAACCCAGAAGACCCGGAGGACCATTCGGCCAAGGGCCACCCGGAGGTGAAAGACCCCCCCACGATAGGAGGCAACCGCAATTCGGAGGAGGAGGCGGCGGAGACCCCTTCGGCGGAGGACCACCACCTCCGCTCCCACCAACAGCAGGACCAGCGCCGGGGGCACCACACGGGTCGGATAAATTGGTAGGAGAGACCCCGACCATATTCGACGGAAACAGAGATGAGTACGAATCGTTCCTCACACAATGGCACATATACTGGGGACAAAATTCAGAAGCGCCGATCATGACCAACGTCTACCGGCGATGCCTCTTGTTTCTGGGCTTCATCAAGGGACCAAGAGTGTCGAACTGGACCCTCGGATTCCTCCAGTGGCTCAACAACGAGCTACACCAAGGACGCAGTCGGTACGACCCATTCTTATGGGACACCCTGACGGCCGGATTCTCCGACCGGTTCTCGAACGTACTCGAGCAGGAGCAAGCGCAGGCCACACTGGCCAAAGGATTCAAGATGATCGGTGACGATATTGACTCGTACGTCACCAACTTCGAGCAGCTAGCGCGGAAAGCTGACTACCGCCTCAACGACCGCCAAACACTGGACCAATTCACGGCGGGCCTACCGAGAGCTCTATTCACCAAAATCTACGAGCTAGACGATCCGCAAACATTCAACGAGTGGAAAGAAGCCGCCCTCCGTCGGCAAAAACAATACATTCACCTTCGCGCTCGCCTTGGACTCACCACCACACCACGCAGCAACCCGCCGCCGCGACCCCAGCAGAACCGGGGGTACACCCCGCAATGGGCTCCGCCCAGGTTCCCACCGCCACGATACGACCCGAACGCAATGGATACGTCCGCAGATCGCACCCGCGCACGACTCGCGGAAGTAGGGGACCCAAACCGCGGAAACCAACGGCCATCCTTCCCGCCTAGAGGAGGACCAGGACAAAACCGAGAAGGCGGACAGCGCCGCAATATGAGGGAAGTTATATGCTATAACTGTAACAACCCGGGTCACTTCTCATGGGATTGCACACGCCCCAGAAAGCCCAGGCAACAATTCCAGCCACGCGCCAGCACAAGTCGCAGCACGGAAACAGGCTACTACGATCAAGAGCCGGTAACGGCACGCCGCGCGGAAGCCACGCCCGAAGAGCAAGCCAAGGGATGGATGGAAACATTAAGGGGAGCAAGTGACGAGGTCAAGGACCTCGTATTCAAGGATCTCTGGACCCAAGAGGGTTTTCAGGACGCCTGAACCCATCGGCCTGGGTGAGGGCAGTCAACTGTAATTCTGTAATAATGACTCGCTACCGTTCGCTCCGAATTCCAGTATCGATTCGTACAAATTACTCAATGGCCGACATTAAAGGGCTCGTCGACTCCGGAGCCACCGACAACTTTATAAGACCCGCGTTCGCTAAACGCATGGGCCTTGGGCTACAAGCCCTTGAAAAACCAAAAAAGATATGGAACATCGATAATACGGAAAACAAAGCTGGGTCCATCACACATTTCGTCGACTTAGATGTTCAAACCAACAGAGTCTCAAAGGTCATGAGGTTCTTAGTAACCGACATAGGAAACGAAGACCTCGTTCTAGGGTACCCCTGGTTGGCTACCTATGAACCTACCATTAGCTGGGCACACGCCACCATCCACGAAGGAGCACTCCCGGTGGTACTTCGATCGATTAATCCCACAGAACCTCAAACCACCATAGCCGGCGCAATCACCCAAGAAGAAGCGGAAGACGCAGTCCGAGAACTCGAGGAAGAATGCCAAATACGCACTACGGCCACTGAACTCGCCATAGCCGCCAACCAAAACACAGTCGTCGCAGAACTCCCCGAACCATACAAACGATTTGCAAAGATCTTCAGCGAGGAAGCTTCTCACCGATTCCCCCCTTCGCGACCATGGGACCATGCTATTGACTTCAAACCTGGAACACCCCCCAGCATCGACTGCAAAGTCTACCCAATGTCGCAAGACGAAGACGGGCAACTACGTGAATGGCTAGACGAACAACTTAAACTTGGCTATATACGACCCTCGAAATCACCATACGCATCATCATTCTTCTTCATCAAGAAGAAAGACGGAAAGTTAAGACCGGTGCAAGACTACCGACGGATCAACGCCTGTACGGTGCGCAACCAATACCCCTTACCACTCATGTCAGAACTCATCAACGATCTCGGAAACGGGCACATATTCACCAAACTCGACGTCCGATGGGGGTATAACAACATACGCATCAAGGAGGGCGACGAGCACAAAGCGGCCTTCAAGACGAAATATGGACTATTCGAACCATTGGTTATGTATTTCGGACTCACAAACTCACCGGCAACATTCCAAAACATGATGAACGACATCCTGGGCGACACCATCCGAGTCTTCGCAGCAATGGGAACAATTATCCGAGTATACATGGACGACATAGGAATCGCAACACTCGAACACGTAGGTCTCCAAGCACACATTGACGCCGTTTGTGCCGTACTCCAAGTTGCAATGGACCACGACCTGTACTTCAAACCGTCTAAATGCACCTTCCACCAACCGCGAATGGATTACCTGGGGGTAATCCTTGAAAAGGGGGTAACTCGCATGGACCCGGTAAAAATCGCAGGCATACGTGACTGGCCCACACCCACGAAGGTACGCGACGTACGCTCATTCCTGGGTTTCTGCAATTTTTACCGCCTTTTCATTCGCGGTTTCGCCACGTACGCACGAGCCCTTAACAAACTCACACGCAAGGATGCGGAATGGACATGGGGAAAAGACGAAGAAACGGCTTTCCAAACCCTCAAACGCCTAGTCACCAGCGAACCAGTACTCGCACACCCCACACTCACGGATCAATTCGAACTCGAAGTAGACGCATCCGGATACGCAGTAGGTGCAGTACTCCTGCAGAAGAAGCAAGACGGAAAGAGACACCCGCTCGGATACTTCTCGGCCACCCTGAATGAAGCTGAGCGCAACTACGACATTTACGACTTGGAACTCCTGGCAATCGTCAAGGCACTACGACACTGGAGACCATTCCTAGCAGGTTCACCGCACAAAGTCAAAATCTTCTCGGATCACCTCAACCTCACGCACTGGAAAACACCCCAGAAGATAAGTCGCCGCGTAGCTCGAGAAGTCTTGGAACTTATGGAATATGACTTCGAGATCCATCATATCAAGGGAGCCAACAATGGCCGCGCAGATGCTCTCTCACGAAGACCCGATTATGACCGGGGAGAGAGGGACAACGAGGGAGTCGTCGTCCTACCGGAAAAGGTGTTTGTACGCAACACTACTACGCAGTCGCCAGAAACCCTCGAACAAGATGAAGACACCCTACGCCCTTGGGTAGACCCATACAAACTCAAGAAGATCGACGGAGTCTGGTACCACCAAGGAGCGCGAGTAGTCACTGGAGGACCGACGGAAATCTGCACCGTTATCGCCAATCATCACGACCCTCCAGTTTACGGTCATCCGGGAATCAAGCGAACGGCAAGAATCATCGAACGTGACCACTGGTGGCCAAACATGCTGAAGCACGTTACCGAATACGTCCAAGGATGCGCAGAATGCCAACGACACAAAGTTAATAACCGACCCACGAAAGCCCCGCTAGTACCTATCACGCCGACGCCCGATGCTAAGCCGTTTGAAGTCATTGCCCTCGACTTCATCACTAAACTACCGGAGTCACAGGGATACGACTCGATCCTCACCATAACCGACCATGACTGCACTAAGGCATCGGTATTCATCCCCTGCAATGAGGAGATATCCGCAGAAGAAACGGCCGCCCTGTACGTCACTCACGTCTTTCGGAGATTCGGATTACCGGCGAAGATCATCAGCGATCGTGATCCGAGATTTGCGTCGAAGTTCACGCGCGAACTATGCCGAATTCTCGGCATTTATCAGAATATCTCCACGGCTTATCACCCACGAACGGACGGACAATCAGAACGCACCAATCAGTGGCTAGAACAGTATCTAAGATTCTGGACTAACGAACGTCAAGATAACTGGGCGCGATTCCTACCCATGGCGGAATTCGCGCATAACAATTGGCCGCACGAGGCAACAAAGAAGTCCCCATTCTCGCTCATGATGGGATATGACCCACGCGCTGATTGGATCGATAAGCCCTCCCCGATCCCACAGGTGCTCACGCGGCTCCAACAATTCCGAGAAGCACGGAAAGAAGCCCAGGACCTTATCAAAAAGGCACAATCATTGTGGGTCAAACACCGGAATACGCCCAGGTACCAAGTCGGAGATCAAGTGTGGCTAGAAGGACGGCACCTTCGGACCAATCAACCAACTGCCAAGTTAGCGGCGCGACGACACGGCCCCTTCAAGATCACACGTGTTCTCTCACCGGTCAATTATCAGCTGGAACTTCCCACGCAGTGGAGTATTCACCCTGTATTCCACATTGATTTACTCACGCCTTATCGCGAGACGCCCATGCATGGGGAAAACTTCCAGCGCCCACCACCGGATCTAGTGGATGGCGAAGAGGAGTATGAAGTGGAGCGCATTCTAGACTCCAGAAGATTCGGCCGGAGCAAGAAATTGCAATACCTCGTGAAATGGAAGGGGTATCCCGATTCGGAGAACCAGTGGATCAACGAAAATGACGTCTTTGCTGACGAAGCTGTAGCGGAGTACAAACGGAGTTCAATCCTCGCTAGGGTACATATAAACAGCCCAGACGACGTTAAGTACCCACCATTCCCTCACACTGGAGCCCACTCACAACGAACAATGTCATCTCCCGCCTTCTCTTCCTCTTCCGCTATTGCCTCCGGTCTCGGGGGATCCTTCACACACGCCAAACTTACCGCCGCCGTCAACAACCTTGCACCCATCGAGGACCTCGACAACCCCAACGCTCCCACCACCTATTGGCTCCTCGACGCCGACGGCCAGCACCTCAACATCGCACCCTACACGCAGGCCGAAGTTGATAGGCTTCGTGCAGCTCTCCGAGACAGTGCGAATTCCTCACCGGGACCTCTCCCGGTTCGAGTCGAGCACTGGGTCGTCGATGGCCAAGAACCCGAACACGAGGCGATGGGAGGAGTGGAAGTTCACCGCGGAGAGGTGGAGGATGGAGCAACTCGCGATGGCAGCGACAAGGAGAACGAGGATCCTCGAGAGGAGGAGACTCTTCGACGAGATGATGCGCGCCAAATCCAAGAGCAACCCGAGCGCGAGTTGAAGGAGTGGTATCCAGCTGAGCACCCATTTATCATTCACACCACCGACTCTGATGACCCGCGGGAAACGCCCTACACACTCGACACCGTGGGCCGCCCCATCTATCGAGGGTCGCTACGAGTAGACGTCCCCCCTACATCACATCACACAGCCGTGCTTAACCGCCGGCTTTCCAACAATCGATTCGCCCCTTACGGCTACGTTCACAACCGGGGGGACAAATTCGTCAACTTCCCCATCACCGACCCGCAAGGAGTCACCACACAGGCGGCCTACGTCCAGGTCATTATGACCGCCGACCCGCTCGTCCTCGCCCTCGCTGCCGACAGCGACAAGACCTACTCAAAGCCGCTTTATGCGGAGCCCCAAGTACGCGAGCGGGGGAAGCCCTTGTACGGGGAGTTGGAGGTGCGAGCTCTTCAAGCCGGACACACCCATCAGCATCGCCTCGACACGGCGGTCAACGACTTGAAGGACGTGGGATTAAAAGCTGAGTTGCACAGATTCCGCGCGCTTAAGTCGGAGGCTGAAAGGGTCGAACATCGCCTCCAAGCGCTCTCGCTTGCACTCGGGGGGATCCAGGGAGACCTCGCGCGCTCCAAGTTTCGGCTGGAGATGGCGGACATTCACAATCGAGTCGAAGAGGTACAGGAGGGGTGGATCGGAGGCATCGGACCTTCTCGGCGCCGTGGACGTCGCGGCTGAAAAGGGGGTGGTGTTACGGTACGCAAGGAACAGACTCTTACTTACGGTGATGACCTCGTAGTAAGCAGGAATGTGTCATGGACAATAGTATCAGTCAGCGGAGTAGTACAATCACATGCCGATGTGGCATGTACTTAACATGTGATAGTTACAGTAGGGTTCGAGCTACTTTAGCTATTCGTCGAGCAGGTTGAAGAGGAGCTTTAAAGCGGCCTCATATATGTATAAATAGTGGTTCGATAAGACCAAGATACGCCATCTTGGTCTTCTTCAATCACCACTTTCTCCTCATCTCTTTCACGTGTGATTCGCTTGTCTCGCTTCGAGCAAGTCGTCTTATCGATCGTCGGAATACCTAGTGGCGCGACTTGCCCTAGTGTACGTCAGGATCACGTGCCCGTAAGCGCCGTGTGTCCCGTGATTAGGTCACGTGACCTCGAAGAAGATATTTTCGCTAAGTCGTGAACGCCCTTTCGCGTCCAAGTCGGACTAACGCCAGTGGTGGCGTTACACCACGTCTGTCTGCATTCGCCGTTTGCTTAGGCGTAGAGCTGCCTCTGCATCCTTTCTTGTGGAAACTAAGTGCTGGAGACGCTTGTCGAGCGTTGGGATACCGGTGGGCCTACCAGCGGGAATGGTGAAGTCTGGTGTATAACCGTATAGTAGCTCAAAGGGAGTGTGTCCCGTGGCTGAGTTGAGTCTACTGTTGACTACAAATTCCGCTGTAGGGAGCAGGTCTGCCCAATCATCCTGCCTCTTACTAATGAACAAGCGCAAGTAGACTTCTACTTCTTGATTTTTGCGCTCTACCT